>OZ057400.1:28872993-29524754 GCA_964056695.1 Melieria picta | reverse complement strand
GCTCTGAACATTTCTAGAGAAATGTAGGCAAATCTGTTTCTATAATTTTTTTTAATGATTTTTTGAATTTTTTCCCTACGACTTGACCACTGTACTGGCTATTGCTCCGAACTGGAAATGTGACCACATATCTCACCTATGTCAGAGGGTAGCCAGGATGGCTCTGAACATTTCCAGAGAAAAAAATTATAGAAACAGATTTGCCTACATTTCTCTGGAAATGTTCAGAGCCATCCTGGCTACCCTCTGACATAGGTGAGATATGTGGTCACATTTCCAGTTCGGAGCAATAGCCAGTACAGTGGTCAAGTCGTAGGGAAAAAATTCAAAAAATCATTAAAAAAAATTATAGAAACAGATTTGCCTACATTTCTCTAGAAATGTTTAGAGCCATCCTGGCTACCCTCAGACATAGGTGAGATATGTGGTCACATTTCCAGTTCGGAGCAATAGCCAGTACAGTGGTCAAGTCGTAGGGAAAAAATTCAAAAAATCATTAAAAAAAATTATAGAAACAGATTTGCCTACATTTCTCTAGAAATGTTCAGAGCCATCCTGGCTACCCTCTGACATAGGTGAGATATGTGGTCACATTTCCAGTTCGGAGCAATAGCCAGTACAGCGGTAAAGTCGTAGGGAAAAAATTCAAAAAATCATTAAAAAAATTATAGAAACAGATTTGCCTACATTTCTCTAGAAATGTTCAGAGCCATCCTGGCTACCCTCAGGCATAGGTGAGATATGTGGTCACATTTCCAGTTCGGAGCAATAGCCAGTACAGTGGTCAAGTCGTAGGGAAAAAATTCAAAAAATCATTAAATAAAATTATAGAAATAGATTTGCCTTCATTTCTCTAGAAATGTTCAGAGCCATCCTGGCTACCCTCTGACATAGGTGAGATATGTGGTCACATTTCCAGTTCGGAGCAATAGCCAGTACAGTGGTCAAGTCGTAGGGAAAAAATTCAAAAAATCATTAAAAAAAATTATAGAAACAGATTTGCCTACATTTCTCTAGAAATGTTCAGAGCCATCCTGGCTACCCTCTGACATAGGTGAGATATGTGGTCACATTTCCAGTTCGGAGCAATAGCCAGTACAGTGGTCAAGTCGTAGGGAAAAAATTCAAAAAATCATTAAAAAAAATTATAGAAACAGATTTGCCTACATTTCTCTAGAAATGTTCAGAGCCATCCTGGCTACCCTCTGACATAGGTGAGATATGTGGTCACATTTCCAGTTCGGAGCAATAGCCAGTACAGTGATCAAGTCGTAGGGACAAAATTCAAAAAATCATAAAAAAAATTATAGAAACAGATTTGCCTACATTTCTCTAGAAATGTTCAGAGCCATCCTGGCTACCCTCAGACATAGGTGAGATATGTGGTCACATTTCCAGTTCGGAGCAATAGCCAGTACAGTGGTCAAGTCGTAGGGAAAAAATTCAAAAAATCATTAAAAAAAATTATAGAAACAGATTTGCCTACATTTCTCTAGAAATGTTCAGAGCCATCCTGGCTACCCTCTGACATAGGTGAGATATGTGGTCACATTTCCAGTTCGGAGCAATAGCCAGTACAGTGGTCAAGTCGTAGGGAAAAAATTCAAAAAATCATTAAAAAAAATTATAGAAACAGATTTGCCTACATTTCTCTAGAAATGTTCAGAGCCATCCTGGCTACCCTCTGACATAGGTGAGATATGTGGTCACATTTCCAGTTCGGAGCAATAGCCAGTACAGTGGTCAAGTCGTAGGGAAAAAATTCAAAAAATCATTAAAAAAAATTATAGAAACAGATTTGCCTACATTTCTCTAGAAATGTTCAGAGCCATCCTGGCTACCCTCAGACATAGGTGAGATATGTGGTCACATTTCCAGTTCGGAGCAATAGCCAGTACAGTGGTCAAGTCGTAGGGAAAAAATTCAAAAAATCATTAAAAAAAATTATAGAAACAGATTTGCCTACATTTCTCTAGAAATGTTCAGAGCCATCCTGGCTACCCTCTGACATAGGTGAGATATGTGGTCACATTTCCAGTTCGGAGCAATAGCCAGTACAGTGGTCAAGTCGTAGGGACAAAATTCAAAAAATCATTAAAAAAATTATAGAAACAGATTTGCCTACATTTCTCTAGAAATGTTCAGAGCCATCCTGGCTACCCTCAGGCATAGGTGAGATATGTGGTCACATTTCCAGTTCGGAGCAATAGCCAGTACAGTGGTCAAGTCGTAGGGAAAAAATTCAAAAAATCATTAAAAAAAATTATAGAAACAGATTTGCCTACATTTCTCTAGAAATGTTCAGAGCCATCCTGGCTACCCTCTGACATAGGTGAGATATGTGGTCACATTTCCAGTTCGGAGCAATAGCCAGTACAGTGGTCAAGTCGTAGGGAAAAAATTCAAAAAATCATTAAAAAAAATTATAGAAACAGATTTGCCTACATTTCTCTAGAAATGTTCAGAGCCATCCTGGCTACCCTCTGACATAGGTGAGATATGTGGTCACATTTCCAGTTCGGAGCAATAGCCAGTACAGTGGTCAAGTCGTAGGGAAAAAATTCAAAAAATCATTAAAAAAAATTATAGAAACAGATTTGCCTACATTTCTCTAGAAATGTTCAGAGCCATCCTGGCTACCCTCTGACATAGGTGAGATATGTGGTCACATTTCCAGTTCGGAGCAATAGCCAGTACAGTGGTCAAGTCGTAGGGAAAAAATTCAAAACATCATTAAAAAAAATTATAGAAACAGATT
The DNA here is from genome assembly GCA_964056695.1 of Melieria picta. Taxonomy (NCBI): domain Eukaryota; kingdom Metazoa; phylum Arthropoda; class Insecta; order Diptera; family Ulidiidae; genus Melieria; species Melieria picta. The sequence goes on along the minus strand of OZ057400.1, from coordinate 29,521,996 downwards.
TGCCTACATTTCTCTAGAAATGTTCAGAGCCATCCTGGCTACCCTCTGACATAGGTGAGATATGTGGTCACATTTCCAGTTCGGAGCAATAGCCAGTACAGTGGTCAAGTCGTAGGGAAAAAATTCAAAAAATCATTAAAAAAAATTATAGAAACAGATTTGCCTACATTTCTCTAGAAATGTTCAAAGCCATCCTGGCTACCCTCTGACATAGGTGAGATATGTGGTCACATTTCCAGTTCGGAGCAATAGCCAGTACAGTGGTCAAGTCGTAGGGAAAAAATTCAAAAAATCATTAAAAAAAATTATAGAAACAGATTTGCCTACATTTCTCTAGAAATGTTCAGAGCCATCCTGGCTACCCTCTGACATAGGTGAGATATGTGGTCACACTTCCAGTTCGGAGCAATAGCCAGTACAGTGGTCAAGTCGTAGGGAAAAAATTCAAAAAATCATTAAAAAAAATTATAGAAACAGATTTGCCTACATTTCTCTAGAAATGTTCAGAGCCATCCTGGCTACCCTCTGACATAGGTAGATTCACCAACCTCCAACTTCTCTAGCACGCACCCTGGACGTCTGAACACACCCGAGTTCGTTTGCACTTCCGCCATTCGAATCTGCAAATCCTTCCCTGGAAACACTCGTAGTACTCTTCCGATCGGCCATTTGGAACGGTGCACGTTGCTGTCGCACACCAACACGATGTCGTTTACGCATAGGGGTTTGACTGGCTGGTACCACTTGCGGCGTCGGCATAAATCGGGGAGGTATTCCGAGAGCCACCTTTTCCAAAACCGATGCTGGGCCTGTTGTACCTTGCGCCACTCCTTTCTAGTGGCATGATGTTCTTCTTCCCGTGGGTGAGGCGTCTCTTCGGCGTTAGCTGTACCTAAAAGAAAATGATTGGGGGTTAACGGTTCACCAGTGGGTGCGTCTATCGGAATGTGTGTTAACGGTCGGGAATTAACTATGTTTTCGGCTTCACACATCAGGCTATAGAGACTGTGCTCTGTCAAATTCTGGTATAGCGCGTGCCCCATTGCCCGCTTGACACTCCGTACTAGCCGTTCCCAGCATCCTCCAGCATGAGGGTTTAGAGGGCAATTAAAAACCCATTCTATGCCATCAATCGCAAGAGCATCCGCTACTTTCCCATTATCAAAGTCGGAAACTTGCCTCCGCAGTTCCTTATCCGCGCCGATGAAGTTCGTGGCATTATCCGATCTTATGCGCACCGGTTTCCCTCGCCTGCACATAAAGTTGCGTATGCACAACAAGCACGTATCCGTAGTGAAATCTCTCGCTATCTCCATCGCGCGCGTGGTCAGGCAAGTAAACAAGGCGATCCAGCGTTTCTCAACCCTTCGCCCGCTCACGATGAGGAATGGACCCATGTAATCAATGCCCACATATGAAAACGGTCTGACAAATGGTGTTAGCCTGTCCTCCGCTAGCTGACCCATCATCGGCGATTTTGGATTTGCGTCGTTTATTTTGCACACTTGGCATCTCTTACGGGCGCGTCGTACTGCTGTTCGAATGTGAGGTATCCAATACCTTCGACGTATCTCGGCGATAATCGTTCCCTCGTTCTGGTGCTTCCACTTACGATGATAGTAATCAACAATCAAATTTGTTATGTGATGCTCTTTGGGCAGAATGACTGGCCTCCGACTGCAAAGCGGCACCGCTACGGCTGCATCAATTCGGCCTTTTACACGAATCACGCCAGTAGTACGCTGTTACGTTGTATTTGGCCCTGCGTGCTCAACTCCTGGTATTCTTCGTAGTACGCTGACAACTGGGCTACTCGACAAATTGCGAGTTCTGACGTTTCAAGCTCGGTAACCGTCAATCGCCCCCTTTTTCTTCGTAGCGGATCCTCCAGAGCGTTGTGACGGAAACGAAGTATCCATGCGATGATCCTTTTTAGGCGTATAAGACACGAATATTTCGCAAACATATCGCTCTCGACGTTCAGGTGTCCAATAAATTTCGCTAGAAGTTCCTCTTGCGTTTGCACGAGTGATTCTGGCGCTGGCCAGTCAGTCTCATTTTTCATCAGGAAATCAGGTCCGCTCACCCAGAACGATTCTCGCTTCGTGCTCCTCATGCGCGTTCCGAAGTCAGCTGGATTGTATGCACTCGGAAGCCACCTCATCAATCTCATTAACGCGATGAGCAACGTACGGCTTGTAGCGTCGATGATCAGACCTTATCCATGACAGCGTCGTCATTGAATCGCTTCACATAACCGTTCTGGCAGAAGCCAAAGTGTGGCTTTGAAGTACGGTCACCCGGAGACGCGTAGCTAATACGGCAGACTGCAGTTCTAAGCGTGGTACTGTTGTAAGTTTCAGTGGGGCGCACTTCGCCTTGCCCATGACGAATACTAAATGTATCCTCCCTGCTTGGTCGCAAATACTCCAGTAGGCCACTGCCGCGTAAGCAGTCTCGCTGGCGTCTGCAAAAACGTGCAACTCTACTGCACCATTAAAGGGTATTTTATAACAACGTGGCATAGTTAAGTTATTAATGTTTCTCAACATCTTCAACCACCCATGCCACATGGCATACGCCTTCGTCTGGAATGCCTTCGTCCCATCCCACTTGCTCTCTCCATACCGATTGCAACACTATCTTCGCCGCCACTGTTAACTCGGCTGCCAACCCAAATGGGTCGAACACCGACATGGCAATGCTAAGCGTCTCTCGTTTAGTAGGTCTTCTCTCACCTGTAGGTTAGGTTAGGTTGAAATGGCTGGATACCAGATATCCTCCACTTAGGCCAAGAGACAGGCGCATTGTGATGCCATATACAGCTTAGGCTAACTAGGTTGTTCTTGGTCAAGCCATTTGGACGATGTTACAATGTTACTGTTAGATTTGAGAGAAAAGGTTGCCCTAGGGTGCGTAGCCTACTTCTCCAAAGTGCTGGGCAGTGACAGAGAAGATGCTGCACGCTTTCTTCCTCTTGCATTGACACCTAGTCTGATGGCGTGTGCTCCAATCAACCAGTGTCCTGTGAGGGTTCTAGTTAAAATGGATATCTCCGTCCTTTTGAGGTCCAGGATGTTCGCAGTCCGCTTCCTGTCGTATGCCGGCCATGTGAGTCTGGCTGTTGCGCATGAGGAGAGATTATTCCACCGCTCCTGAGCTTTTTGGATTGCATACGTTCTAGCGCGAAGTCTGAACGTGGCCAGCGGCATACCTACTGTTTGATCTTCAATGTGTTATTTATTTCAATTTAATTATTAATTTTAATTTGACAAACAAAAAAATGGCCGACCGCTGCGGGCCGATGAGATTTTTCTAGTGATCGCCGCCACGAAAATGTGCGCATTTGCCATGCACATTTACACACATTTCGTACATCCTCCCCGCCGATGATATTTAATATAATATCATCAATGATGATTGGAGTTGTCACTACCACGACACTATAACGAGAAAGTACAATGATATTAAAGTATGGTGCGGGCTAAGGGTGCCAATTTTCTTGAATTGGGAGTGGACACAGTTTGGTTATGGGCCGTTTCAGGATCCCATTTTTAGTCTTCAAATCAACAACTCGAACTAATGTGTCAGTTCCCGGATATGTACGGATTATTCGTCCTAGTGGCCAATGATTACTGGGAGCTCTTTCGTCCTTAATTAACACTATATCGTTAATTTGCAGATTGTTCCGAACTTGCAACCACTTTGGTCGGGCTTGTAACCGAGCCAGATATTCCTTTCGCCACTGCCGCCAAAATTGCTGAGCTAGAAACTGACAATTTCTCCATCTGTTTACAAGACTAAGTTTGTCAATTTGCGGTTCCGGTGGTGCAAGTAATGCGTCCCCGATTAAAAAATGACCCGGTGTTAGAACTAACAAATCGTCGGGATCATTCGTCATTGGACACAATGGTCTTGAATTGAGGCTTGATTCAATTTGTGCCAGCACGGTACTGAGCTCTTCAAAGGTTAATCGCTGTTCACCAATAGTTCGTTTGAGATGATGTTTCATGGATCTCACCCCCGCTTCCCATAATTCTCCAAAGTGCGGCGCCGAGGGGGGTATGAAATGCCATTGGATTTGTGGCTCTACGAGAAATGGTGCAATTTGAGAATTAATGTATGTGATATAAGAGTTCTTATCGGCTTGAAGTTTTTGATTCGCGCCTACAAAATTGGTTCCGCAATCGCTATACAAATCTCGACATAATCCTCTTCTGCCGATAAAACGATGCAGAGCTCCGATGAACGCCGCCGCTGACAAGTCGCCGACTGCCTCAATATGAACCGCCTTTGTTACTAGGCAAACGAAAATAGCTATATATCCTTTCACTGCTGTTCGGCCGCGACCCTTGGATGGCAAGACATTTATCGGACCCGCGTAGTCGACTCCAGTCGACGAGAAAGGCCTTGCTGGGCGGATACGTGGTGCGGGTAGATTTCCCATAAGCTGCATTGCCGGTCTCGGTTTATATCGATGACACGTAACACATGGATGAATAGCAGAGCGAACGGCGTTACGCCCATTTAAAATCCAAAAACGTTTACGGATGTAATTTATCGTGACAGAAGCACCCCCGTGAAGAGTATTCAAATGAGCGTGTGCGATGATCAACTTAGAAACGTGATGCTTTTGTGGTAAGATATAGGGATGCTTTTCACGATGTGGCAGAAGTGAGTTGCTGAGTCGTCCTCCTAGTCGGATAACCTTTTCCTCCGGATCGAAAAAGGGATTTAATGTAATCAATATGCTCTTTTCTGGGAGAGGGTAACTGGATGATAAGGCGTTCCACTCGTGTAAAAAGGCTTGTTGCTGAACAACGCGAACAATGCTGATAATGCTGTGGTCCAGCTCTTCGACCCGTAATGAATTAAACCGTCGCTCCGAGGCTACCTGACGACAATTATAACTGAAACGATGACAATATGCAATTATGCGTATAAGATGAGTGAATGAAGAGAACTTCTCTATGACTGATACGACGAACTCCGTCTCGCTGTGGCTTAAGTTCACCCTAACCATTTTCATTTCTCCTTCCACCGTTTTCATTGCTAAATCGCTATCATTTGAACGATCCGGCCATTCATCTATTGAACGTTGTAACCATACTGGGCCATGCCACCATAGTTTGTGCTGTGCTAACCCTTTGGGGCCCAAACCTCTGCTGGAACAGTCGGCTGGGTTATCTGTTGAAGCTACATGCTGCCATTGCTTGGCCGTCGACGTTTCCAGTATTTTATGAATGCGATTAGCAATGAAGATTTTCCAACGATTTGTCTCTCCTCGAATCCACCCCAGAACGACCATGGAATCCGTCCAAAAGAAAATGTGCGAGTTGTCAATTGGTGGGCGCATGTTTTGCTTTAGAAAGTGCGCCACTTTCGCAGCCAATACTGCTCCGCATAGCTCGGCTCTTGGAATGGTTAACTTAGGCTTGATGGGCGTAACCTTACTTTTCCCCATAAGCAACTCGCAGGACCACCGCTTATCTTGACCACGAACCCGTAAATAGGCTGCTGCAGAATAGGCATTGATTGACGCATCACAAAACACATGCAATTCTCGTACAATATTTGAATCACTCGTTTTGAGCCAACGTGGAATGTGTATTTGTGCAATAGTAGGTAGCTCGTTGATGAATTGTTTCCATGATTTTTGTATTGGATCGGGCACTGGGTGTCCCAGCCTATATTCAACAACCATAACTCTTGCATAATGATCTTAGCAGCAATTATCATCGGATTCAACCATCCGAGTGGATCAAATAGACGTGCAATTGTTGACAGAATTACTCGCTTCGTGGGGATTTCATGGGAAATTTCAAAATTAAGCTTGAACTGAAACCTATCGTTGCTCGGATTCCAATACATTCCTAATGTCTTCACAGTTTCATTGGAGTTCAGTTGCAGCAAACCGCCAGTTTCTTTGTGCTCATCCGGAATGCTTTCAAGCAGCGCTGGATGGTTAGCTGCCCACTTGCGAAGCTCAAATGTGCCGCTCCGAAGCATTGCTATAACTTGGCTCTGTAATTCCTTTGCTCTTTCAATCGAATCTCCCCCGGATAAAATATCATCCACATACATTTGATATTTTATAACGTCAACAGCTAGCGGAAAGTTATCTCCTTCGTCATCAGCCAGCTGAAGCATTGTGCGAATCGCCGTGAAAGGAGCTGAACCCGTGCCGAACATAACCGTAGAGCAAAAATATTCCTTTATATCAGCTGATGAATCATTACGCCATAAGATTCTTTGATATTGTGCATCCTCGCTATTCATGTTAATGCATCGATACATTTTTCGATATCCGCTGTAAAGGCAAATTTAAGGATACGCCAGTTAATAATTATTGCAGCTAAATGAGTTTGAAGTGCGGGACCGATTGCCAAAATGTCATTTAAAGAGTTGCCATTGCTGGTCTTGCTTGACGCATCGAACACGACTCTAACCTTCGTAGTTGAAAAGGACTTCTTGATAACAGGATGGTGGGGAAGGTAACAGTATTTCCGAAAAGATCCTTCACCATTTAGTTGTGAGGCGCTGACCAGCTGCATCTGTCCCAAGCGTAAATATTCTTCGATCGTTGTTTGATAGCTTCTTTGTAGTTGAAGGTCTCGCACTAAGCGACGCTCAAGTTGTAGAAACCGCTTCAATGCTAATTCACGTGACTCGCCTAGGACTCGGGACGAATCGATTTCTGTTAACAAAGGTAATCGAACGATATATTGTCCGCTTTCTAAGCGACGGTGAGTGTCTCGATAGAACTGTTCGCACCACTGATCCTGGCTTGATAAAGCTCGCTCTGACATAGATTCCTCGAGTTCCCAAAACTTGTTTAGCAGGTGATCAATGTCGACTTGCGTGTGTAGCGATGAGACAGTGACAGTTGGAGTTGTTGTTGGTGGGAGTCCCGAGTTGTAAACTTTACCCGATATAATAAAACCAAAAATGGTTTTCTGAGCAATTGGTCCCCCACAGGGTGTTCGACGAGTATCGCCCAGCATGATTTCGTCATAAACATCATTGCCCAATAAAATATCAATTTGTTGAGGTTCATAATACTTCGGATCCGCCAGATCCAAACCGTGTAGATGTGGCCAGTCCACAAATGGTAATTTTTTTGGAGGCATGAGATGGCTTACCTTGGGTAACACATATGCTAAAACAGTAAAACTGATGTTCGTATCCAAACGCGAACCAATTTTCAAAATTACTGATGATCGCCCCTCAGCGACTTTGGTTTCCGATAAACCTTTGATAGTTACCCAAGCTCACTTCCTTGGCAATCGCAATAGCTGAGCAGTACGCTCCGTTATAAATGAGGCTTCGGAGCCTTGATCCAAAAATGCCCTCAAATTCAACGACTGCCCTTGTGCGTCGTTGACCGTAATCATCGCGGTTGGTAACAGCACTTCATAATTAAATGCGTGTCGAAACTCCCCTTTGGAAGCTGCTGCGCCCCAGTTGACAGCGTGACCGTTGGTTGCCGATAGGTTTGTAGATATAGTTGATGGTCCGTCAGCCCCTCGTTCAATGTGTATAAGTGTATGATGTTTGCCCCCACATGTCGAGCACGTACGACTACTATTGCACTTTGCAGATAGGTGGTTGCAGCTCAAACAGTTGAAACATAGTTTAAATTTCTGCACTACTGTCCTACGTTCCGTGACGTTCAACCCGAGAAATGTCGCACATTCCCGAACTGAATGATCTGCCTTCGTACAGACCGGACAGACTGCAGTCCTCTTGATCACCTGCAGTGATGTTATGTCTCTTTTGATAGATGTCGCCGATGAATTACCCTTTGGGCGAGCATCTACCCTTGCATTCTGCTTCATGGAACCGTTTGTATTCAAATTGGATGACGAAATCATCATTTGATATTGTTCGTCTAGTACCAAGCATAACTCATCGAACGTGGGAATTGATTTCCGTTTACTGATAGTTCGATCCCATTCGCGTTGGATCGTACTTGGTAACTTCTTCAACATATAGTACACTAATATTTGATTTTGTGATTCAATGTTGACCCCTAATTTCTGTATCGAATTTACACATGCCCGGCATGTCTGTGTAAATTGTCTTAATGCTGCAGCATCTTCCTTGCGAATCGCTGGTTGGTCTTCAAAAACATTCATAAAGTGTGAAAATAATATTCTGTTATTGTCGTATACATCGCTCAGCATTTTCCAAGCGACTGCATAATTTTCCCCTAGAATGCTGATATGCTGAATGTCTTGTGCAGCAGCACCGGATCACGCGCCTTTGAGGTAATGTAAACGCTGACAGTTATTTAGACGTTCGCTGTTATGAACACGCGCAAGAAATACCTCCTTAAAGGCAGGCCATTCAACATAATTTCCACTAAATGTCGGTAATTTGACTTCTGGCAGCGGCACTTCGAGAGGCACAGCAGGCGCAGCTGTCATCGGTGTATTTTGGATCTCGCCCGATGGAGAGGGGGGGAACGCAGTCTCGAAAGCTGTTCGGATCGTGGACATGGCTTCCAAATAAGCCTCCTCAAATTCATCACTGAGTTCCACCTTCACGTATCGTTCTTCTACTTCCTTATCGTCCGCAACGTGCATTATCTTCCGGTGATTGTCGCGGAACTCTCCGCGTAACGAAATAAGCACTTCCACCTTCGTTTGAAAATATGCTTTGGTTTTCCGTGCCACGGCATCCTTTTTGAAATTGCGCAACGTTTTGTGCACGGCGGTCAATAATGCTAATTGTTCTGCTATGTACTCCATGGACGCCCCAGCCTCATCCACCACACACCAATATCAATTGCAATTACCTCGTGTCCGCACCTTTATGTGCACGCTCCGAATTTGCTGTTTTGCGAGCGCCAGACCACCACGTGCAGCGAGCGCCAGACCACCACGTGCAGCGAGCACCAGACCACCACGTTCAGCGAGCACCAGACCACCACGTGCAGCGAGCTCCAGACCAGCACATGCAGCGAGCACCAGACCACCACGTGCAGCGAGCACCAGATCACCACGTTCAGCGAGCACCAGACCACCACGTGCAGCGAGCTCCAGACCAGCACATGCAGCGAGCACCAGACCACCACGTGCAGCGAGCACCAGATCACCACGTTCAGCGAGCGCCAGACCACCACGTGCAGCTAGCGCCACAATCGATGTGCAGGCAATGTACGATCACAGATTCCTTGCCTTGCTGCGACTTGTCCAACCGTGCCGAAGTCCTCACAGGAGGCACCAATGTTTGATCTTCCATGTGTTATTTATTTCAATTTAATTATTAATTTTAATTTGACAAACAAAAAAATGGCCGACCGCTGCGGGCCGATGAGATTTTTCTAGTGATCGCCGCCACGATCCTTTAGGGAAGTGCAAATGCGCATGACAGAAAATGTGCGCATTTGCCATGCACATTTACACACATTTCGTACACCTACAGTCTCCTTGTCGGGAAGGATATGTGTGGTCGTGCCTTTCCTGGCCAGCTCGTCCGCTTTGCAGTTACCTTCAATGTTGCGGTGTCCAGGCACCCAGATTAGGTGAATACTGTAGTGCTTGCCCATCTCGTTAAGAGATCTGCGGCACTCAGTGAGAGACTTTGTGTTATCCACGCACGAGTCCAGGGCTTTCAGCGCAGCTTGGCTGTCGGAGAAGATGAAGACTTGCTTCCTATTGTTAGGGTATGGGTTCAGGTGCAGAGTGGCCTCCTGGATGGCGATCATCTCCGCCTGATATACACTGCAGTGATCCGGGAGTCGGAAAGAGACTTCAATCTCCAGGTCTGGGGAGAAGACGCCTCCTCCAACCTTCCCGTCCAGCCTAGATCCGTCAGTGAAAAAGTTGATCGCATTCCGTATCTTTGGAGGTCGATCGAGCCACTCCTGTCTGTTTGGTATGGAGACCTCATATTCTTTGTCAAAGGCCAACGTAGGTATACAGTAGTCTGTATTCTGGGGAATTGATATAGGAGCCTGCGCTCCCAGGATGAGGGAGTGTCCAAAACTACCCATGTGCCAAGACCTAGACTCCCTAAGTCTTAGCGCACAGGCCAGTGCGATCTCCTGAGCTACAATGTCAAGAGGAGGTAAGTGAAGAATCGTGTTAAGAGCATCAGTGGGGGTAGAACAAAGTGCTCCACTAATGCATATCTCCGCACTTCGTTGCACCCTGTGCAACTGCTTCAGCGTCGTTGACTTCTTTGTTGCTGGCCACCATGCAATTACCCCGTAGAGTAGAATTGGTCGTACGATGGCTGTATATATCCAGTAGGTGATTTTGGGGGAGAAACCCCATGCTGTGCCTATTGCTTTTTTACAAGTAAATAAAGCTGTAGTCGCTTTCTTGATGCGCTCCAGTACGTTTTCGTTCCAGAGCAGCTTCTTATCGAGAATGACCCCCAGGTATCTTGCCTTGTCGCTAAGGGTGAGGTCTACTCCTCCCAATCTGGGAGGGGTAATGGAAGGAGTCTTATATCGTCTAGTAAAGAGTACTAGCTCAGTCTTAGCCGGGTTTACAGCGAGTCCACAGCCGCTCGCCCAGGTTGAGAGGGTTTGAAGGGCTGACTCCATGATATCGGCCAGCGTTTGAGGGAATTTCCTTTGAACAATTACTGCAATGTCGTCCGCATAAGCGATAACTTTGTACCCCTCCGCTTCCATGCGCTGCAAAAGCTGAGTGACCGTTGCAACCCACAGGAACGGAGAGAGTACCCCTCCTTGTGGAGTGCCTCTATTAACAAACCTGCGAACCGCGGCACCCCCTAGCTCCGAGTTGACCGCCCTGCAGGTGAGCAATTGGCGGATGAACCGAATCAGGGACTCGTCGACTCGCAGGCTCGTTAGGGCCGAAGTGATAGCCTCTGGAAGGACATTATTAAAAGCCCCTGCTATATCAAGGAATGCCACCAGGGCGTACTCCTTGAGTTCTAGGGATTTTTCAATGTCAAAAATCAGGGAATGAAGGCCGTTTCCGTGGACTTGCCCTTGCTGTAAGCATGCTGTGAGCTGGATAGCTGTGAAGAATTAACTGCCTGTTTGATATAGATTTCTATAAGTCTCTCCAGGGTTTTCAGGAGAAACGAAGATAGACTGATTGGCCTGAAGTCGTTCGGCCTAGCATGGGAGGCTTTTCCTGCCTTAGGAATAAAAACGACTTTTACTTCCCTCCAGCTTAGCGCGATATAGTTAAGTCTTATGCAGCTAACAAAGATAATATGCAGCCAGGACTTGGTGATGTCCAAAGTGGATTGCAATTGTACCGGGTAGATACCGTCTGGTCCCGGCGATTTATAAGGTTTGAAGGTAGACAGAGCCCAAGCTATTTTCCTGTCATTTGCTATATCCAAGTATGGACGAGGTTCGACCAAAATCGACTCCATTGGATTAGTGGGGCGTGAGGTGCAGCCCGGAAAGTGAGTATCCATAAGAAGTTGTATCGTTTCTAGACTCGAGTCTGTCCACGATCCGTCCTCTTTCTGGATGAAACTAGGCGAGCTAGGTGCTTTAGCCAGGATTTTTCTAAGCCGAGAAGCATCTGATGTAGCTTCTATTTGATTGCAGAAATCTGCCCAGGATGTACGTTTAGCTTTCCTGATGGCCTTCTTATAAGTGCTCAGGACGTTCCTATACCTGGCCCAGAAGTATTCTTGGCCCTCTCGCTTGGCGGCGGTGAAAGCTTTCCTACACTCCTTCCGAAGCCGGTTCAGCTCAGAGGACCACCAGGGAGGTTTATACGCCTCATTAAATTTCCTTCTGGGGCAAGCGTTGTTTAAAGCTGCTGGACAACAGTCTGTAAATTGCTTTACTAAGTTGTCTATCTCTATCCTAGTTTTTGGTGTGTAGGGTGGTTCGGTGGATAGATATCTAGAAACAAGTTTGGAGTAGTACCCCCAATTAGTTTTCCTCACATTTTGTAGGATTTTTGGGGTAGGAGGCGAGCCAAAAAAAGTGAACTCTATATACCGATGGTCTGAGAACGAATGCTCTTTGAGCACCTTCCACGTCGCTATCTTGCTGTTGTGAATGTCAGCAATGAGAGTAATATCTAGAACTTCCTTACGGTTACTAGTAACGAATGTAGGGTCACAGCCTCTGTTACATATACTAAGGTTCGTACTTAATAAATAATTATAAAGTAACTCACCCCGCACATTGATATCCGTGCTGCCCCACTGGGTGTGGTGTGCGTTCGCGTCTCCTGCCATAACCAGAATTGCCCTATTTGGGTCCGTACTCTTCACTAGATCCTGCAGCAATCTGGTTGGGAGTGGTTCCTGCTCGTCATGCGCCATATAAAAACTGGCTATCCTGAACGTCTGTCGCTCTAGCTCCCAGCTCACTGTCATGATATCCCCGTCGCTAAACTGAGGAAGAGTAAAAGTATTAAGGCTGGCTATAGCTAAAATACAGGTACGGGGTTTGCCTTTACCGTGAACGCGATGTAGCGTATATTTGGGGGTCCTGAAACCACGGATCCTATCAGCAGTGATCCATGGCTCTTGGACCAGAGCGAAGTCGACTTCGCCTGAAGACACACGAAGCATAAGTGCAGCCGAGGCTGCCTTACTATGATGAAGGTTTATTTGGAGGACCTTCACCATAGCTATCTTTGCCCCTCTCCTGGCAACTCCTGACGTGAGTGTAGCGTCGGCTTCGTCATCGCCTAAAAGTTCCTCTTCCGCATAGAGCCTTCGCATTAAAGCCCCTGCTTCGGAGCTAGAGGAAGCGTAGCCACTCAAGTCGTCGTTGGTCTTGCCTACTTCCATTTCAACGTCGCTCTGCGGTTCGTTCTCCTCAACGCAGGATGCCAGATTGACCAGAGCTTCGGTATCGGTTTTGTACACCTTGAAGTGTATCTTACCGAAGCCATAGTTAATCAGGTGGTTACGCTGCTTTAGCGGCTCCAAGCTTTCGTTATTTAGAAGCAGGACCACCTGCATAGTCGCTCTTTCTGTCTTCTCCGTATTGACAACCCTCCAGGTGCCGGTAGGGATGTCCGGATTGAACTCCTGGAGCATTTCCAGAATCTCCGCTGGTTCGGAAGGTGTGACCGGGACCCATGCACGAGCCCTAGGGCGCGATGGAATGTCCCGGGCCTCCACGACTTTTAGGCGGGCTCCAGGGTGTACCTCACCTACTCGCGCTACCGCTGCCTTGTATAGGTCTGCTGACCTCGTATCATCGCAGGCGATGAGTTTCACATTACCCTGAAACCAACCAGCATCAGTGCAGGAAGGTGGCGGGCCTGGGTATTCGCGTTTGACCAGCAAAGCTACTTTGGCCAGGGCAGCATTTACCCATTTCCATTGGTGTCTGGGAATTCTGCCGTCTTCGTTACTTTCGTCCATAACGCCAATGATTTTCCGATCCTTGGCCACTTCCGCAAAGGATCGGGTCCAGGCTCCGTGCGTCTTGGCCCTCTTCGGTGCCGCCTGTACAGACTCCTCGACTGACCTCTGGCGCTTGGCGACCTCAGTCTTACCATACCGGTCGAGTTCGAAGTCCGGAATAATAGATTTGGCCCACACAATGTCCTCCTGTACCTTGGCGAAGTCCTCTTTGGAGACCTGGTCCTCCCTTATCGGTGAGGTAGCCAGTCGCCGAAGGATACGTGCCGCAGTACGCCGGTCATGGTGCGTTGCGTTCGCGGGTTGTACCCTCACGAACTCCTTGGCCCTGGCGCTGACCATCGTGGTGGACCTGCGTTCCGCCGCAGACGGATCCCCAACCGCATGTCGCTGGTTGGAAACACCGCTGTCTGAGGGCGCAAGCTTGACCGCGTTTGCTCTGCTGGTGCCAGGGCCATCCATAGTGTTGCATGCGCCATCCGCGTAGGGAGCGCCCGTACCAGGTGGTGCCTTCGTACTGCGTGGAGCACTAGCCCGTGCAGCCGCGCTCCGAATGCTAGGACCAGGTTGAACTAAACTGCGTTGTACATTACTCACCTTTACTGGTCTTGAGCCCGCTGGTATCGTGGCTCGTGCCGCCGCAGTCACCGTCTGCCTCTTCTGGGGAGAACCGGACCCCTTAGTCCCATGCAATGGTGTGGACGTGCCTTGGTCCATGCCACCAGGATTCCTGTCACCAAAAAAGCCAGCCCTCCAGATTGTGCGCAGACACTCATAGACACCTTTCTTCCGTATGAAAAATTGTCACTCGTGTTTAAATTAAATTCTTGATACACAAAAGTTTGCGTTTCGCTCTTTTAGAACGATTCCAAATAAAAGTTATCTTAAATTCGCTCAGAAATTCACAAATTTAAAAATTTATTCAGAGAACCCAGCTCAAAACGCACCCAGCTGCTTGGGTGTTGCCAGATCTTCTCTCACCTGTAATCAAACGCGCATCTACTCTTGTAAACGATAAGATACATTTTAACACATCGTTCTCGGTATCCCAATGCATGCCGAGGACCTTCTGGTAATGTCCTGCATCACCCTTGTCGAGACTGACGACCTTCGATTTCGCCTCTTCTTGGCTCAACATCTTACTAACAGTTTTCGTGTTCGACTGAAACCTTTTCAGTTCGAAGCCTCCTTGCTCATGGATCCAAACGATCTCTCTCGTGATTCGCAAAGCTTCTTCTTCAGTGGCAAAGCAGTGTACAAAATCATCGACGTAGTGGTTGTTGATGATGGCTTCCGCGGCATTAGGAAATTCCTCCAGAAAATCTCGAGCGTTTTTGTTTTTGACGTACTGCGCTGAACACGGTGAACACGTGGCTCCAAACGCCATGACCGACATCACATACTCGCCAATGTCCGCCTTTGGTTCCTCTCTCCACAAGAACCGCTGCGCATCCTGGTCTTCTTGACGTATTCGTACCTGGTGAAACATCTCGACTATGTCCGCACATACCCCGACTGGTTCTTCTCTAAATTTCATTAAAATGGTAGTTAACGGTTGTGACTGATCTGGCCCACTGAGTAAGACCGAATTCAAGGAAACACCCTCTACCTCAGCAGCAGCGTCGAATACCAGCCGCAGTTTACCTGGTTTATTTGCTTTAGAAACACCGAAGTGTGGCAAGTACCAAGTTCTATCTCCTTTGCCTCTTACCTCCGCTTCATCTAGGCGCCTCGCGTATCCCTTCCTCTCATACTCAGACATAATGTGCACGTATTGCTTGTGAAAATCTTCGTTACGTTGAAATTTCCTTTCTAGTGCTAGCAGCCGTTTCTCTGCCATCTGTCTACTATCCGGAAGGACTACGTTCTCATGCTTCCACAAAAGCCCGGTTTCAAACCGCCCGTCTTTTCTTTTAGTCGTGTTCTCGAGTAATCGTTTCGCCGTCAGTACCTCAACGCTCTCTACGTGTTTCTGCGCGGTGTTCACCTCTAGACTGTCGTTTACAATATGGTTTCTAACTAATTGTTCCAAACTGGTTTCTTTACCGAATTGCGCGAAAAGGGAGTGATTGTACGAGGGTTGCCTTTTATGTTTCGGGATTTGGCAACTCTGGTGGTACAATCTGGAAACTGACAGCTGTATCGTAAAGTTGGACATTTTTGAGGTTATAAGTACTCAGAACATTTTGACATACGAGCGCTATTTATATTATTTACAGTGAGTTGAAAAATTCAATCGACAGCTAATCGTAAATTGGGGAACATTTGAAAGTAGTTTTTTCCTTTTGCGACACTTGTTTCTCTGTATTCTTTTTGCCATGTTTTTTTTATTTCGTTTAGTATTATGTTGGTAGCGTCTTTAATTGTGTATTTGATTTGTATTTTTTGTCCCGTTTGGTATGCTGTTTTAGCAGCCTTATCGACTGTCTCATTTGGTTTGATGTTGCTGTGGCTAGGTACATGATGTATTTGTAGGCTTTGGATTGTGTCGTTGTTGATTTTTTTTTTTATGTGGTTAATTATTGAGTTATTGTCATTGTCATGTTTTAATGCTAATGCTCCACTGAGGCTATCCGTTATTATTGCGGCTTTGTTATATTTATTTTTTAATATCAAATGGGATAAATGTGGATGAGATGAGAATGAAGGCCAGGGCTAATGAAGAAGACATAACAGAGCTAATGTTAGGAGGTGATAGAGCTACTACGGCTGATAAACCAATTAAAATGAATAAGGATAAGAAAAGGTTCCAATTTAGTACTGGTCCTTTAGAGGGGGTGAAGATGGCTGAATATCTGTCCGCTAGGGCATCGCTTTTTCTTTCTGAATGTTTCCTACAGAAGTTCCATGTAGTTAACGCCAAGATGAGTGCATGAGCAAACACAGCATTCAGGCCATCATGGTATGATACGTATAACATAAATACGTGGAAGGATATGGGAAGGATTATGCAGATTCGAGCGAGTATGAAGTTGGCAAAGATTATTACTATGGAGTACAACATGGGATTTAACCAGAAACTCCATTCAAGGATATTCTTGTCCATGAGATAGAGATGCCAGTCCAAACCAGGATCACTAATGAGTTGTATCTGGGTCCAGGTGTCGTAAAAACTAAAAAATATGGACATTCGTTGCCTAGCAATATACTCCGCCACAATGTCTTCTTTCTCGACTCTAAAATTTTGTTGCCGTTGAGCCTCCTCCCGATCAGTTGGCGGCTGGTCGGGGATTACTGAAAATCCTCCTCAAACTCTGATGGAACTGAGCCACGTCTGCTTTTTGGTGATATGTGCCACTTGGAGCGCAGATATTTTTGCAGTTGTGAACCACTGCTTGTCTCCATAGTTTCAAACTCACCAATGATAACTTCGCCGTATGTGCGAGCTGTATGTTTGCAGTATAATTTCATTGGTAGCATGATAGCTATATGGTGGTACTCAGTCAATTGCACTAGTTGATTCCAGCGAGAGAATTTATCGCAAGGGTCTGTGCCTTTTTCAAGAGACTCCAAAGTTGCCTGGGGCAGTGAATAAACAATAGAAGTTTTTCCAGCGCCTTTTGGAACATTGAATCGCAGTGCTGTCTTGGGGAAGATGTCAGTGTCAATATGGCTATCGGTAAATATCAAGAAGGGTCTGTTTATGTCTTGTTCATAAACGTGCATTATTAACTTGTTGTTAAAGGAGTAAGGATTCAATTTTAAGGCCAAAGCATGGTCAAATGTGTAGTGGGTTTGCTTACTCAATACCACGGATGTTTTAGTTCCGACTTCTAGTCCGATTGAGTAGTACGTGTTATCTGAGTGAAACCCTTTGATTACCTCATTGAGCATTAATTCTGCTTCATGCTCTGTGATTTTTTGGGCTGTCAATTGAGATCCTACACATTGGATTTGCTTTCCGGCTTCTTTATAATGGCAATGGTGGTTGGGAGCCAGGAATTCATTGCCGAAGCAATGCTCTTCCTGAGCGAGGGATGTTGATATGATGTAGGTGAAAATGATGTTGAATAAAAATTGCATTTTGTTTTATTTCAACGTTTCTGGATTTAAATTGCAACAGATCTTTTGATCTAATCAGTATGCGATTATGTGTCTGATATGCAGTTAAACCACAATTTCTAATAAAGAAATTAATTGTTGAGTCTTTGTGATTACATGCATAAAACATTTCGCATAAGATGCGGTGTTTTCTGCGGGTGGAACCATCAATTCGAAATTTCCATAAAAGGTTTCGACTGATATTTTCGCTTCAACATTATTTATTGCTAACACGTCATTAATGCAAGATGCCTTCACAATTTGTGTAGCTGTTTTAATCATTACATCATCGTCCTGTTTCGTCTGTTCTTGTATGTATATCAATCAGATCTGCGTATTGTTTGTATTCGTTGCTTAATACTTTTTATCTCTGATCGAGACTATCCATATATTTATCAACAGATACTTCTTCTCCGCTTGATGAGTTTTCAATACAAGAGACTTCAAGACTTTCAAAAAGTACCTCATCAGAGAGATTGTTTCGAATTTTCTACTCCTTGTGATGGATTCATCTGTACTTCTGATGTTTGATTTGGATTATAGCTAGCTGCCATATTCGCTGTTGCTTGTTCACTATTGCTGCTACTAGGGGGCCTTCGCGAAACTTCCAATTGCACGATTCCTCCTTGAGATGATTTGGCTGCTTACTGACTGACCGGCACTACTCCAATCACTACTCTTATTGATCCCTGCTCGGGCGCCAGTTAAATTTTCGTTCTGCTTGATCGATCAAGACTGAACTTTATTTTTCATATTTGTTCGTAACCAGGCCTACCAGCGCAAACGCAAAAGGCGACGTAACAGCATATTGGCGTTTATGCTGCGTTGTGTTTACTTTAACCTTCACACTGTCACCAATTTTTATATGCGGAAACCGTCATTATTAACATATATGTTAATATTTTGCTTTTCATCCGTTTTATAAAGACAGTTTTAATTTTTTGAGCTAAGTTGGTAAGCAAAAACATAAAATGGACTGTGCTAAAGAGATTTTAGGTTTAAATGTGGATGGGAAAAAAGGGATGAGTGGGGTTTCAGCCCCCCACAAAGTGGGCGAATTTGTTGCTTTTTTAAAAGAAATGCCATAAAAGTGCATTTTCAAAGATATTCTCAAAAAATTTTGTATTTAAGATTTTTAGGTAATTCCCCATCACGTATCCAAATGAACAAGATCGGACAACTATAACATATAGCTGCCATAGAAACGATCGCTCAAAAATGTGTTGCATTGAGAGTTGTACAAAAGGGCTAAACTAAGCATGCTTCGAAATGCTGTTGCTATGCTGTAACTATGGTTAGAAAGCTAGAAACCAGTATGCGGTGAGCACAGCATGGTGCAAACCAAATGTAATAAATGTTCAAAGAACTAATAATTTTTAAGATATATTTATTTATTTAGCTCCCGTGGTTGCGTGTGCGCACTTGAATCGTCACAATCAAAAGTGAAAAACGCTTACCGACATAACGACGATGCACTTAGAACTTTGAAATTTTTTTTTCATCTGCCATTTACACTTCAACTATGACAATTGCATTTCAATTTGTAATTGAAATTACTCACACCACCCGCGTACTGTATGATATACAGAATTTTTCCATACTATTAACTAAAATTTTTATGTACCAAATATTCCGAAGTCTATATTTAAACTTGAGGGGACTTGGATGATCGTGCAAGCCCCCTACACTTCTCATAGCTCCGAATAGGTGCTCCAATATGTCTTGGTTCAATCTATGGCGTCCCCGCTGGTCAGCACCGAAGCCCAGGGTCGTATTCCTTGAACTCCGGTGCTGCCAAGTTATTCAACTTAAAACTATGGCGTTGCCATATTAAAACATCTTACAAATTTTTAAGCAAATTTTTAATAAAATCCTTAATTCCTGCGTTAAATTCTTTGTAGCTTCCTGCAGTACAAAAGAATAATAAATAAAATAATAATAAACGCTTACCGACATAACGACGATGCACTTTGAATTCTTTTTTTTTTCATCTGCCATTTACACTTCAACTATGACAATTGCATTTCAATTTGTAATTGAAATTACTCACACCACCCGCGTACTGTATGATATACAGAATTTTTTCATACTATTAACTAAAATTTGTATCTACCAAATAAATTTTTCCGAAGTCTATATTTAAACTTGAGGGGACTTGGATGATCGTGCAAGCCCCCTACACTTGGTTCAATCTATTGGTAACAATGTATTTTACATCATATTTTTCTTGTAATTCATCAAATAGGTGTTCTAGTGACTTGTTTGTAATAATGATGCCTTTCTGAAATGGTGCGAGTGACGCTTTATTTGGTATTATCGGTTTCGCCATTATTTCCGACATTTGGCTTAACATTTTTCTCTGCTCGTCTATAGCTATTCCAAATGGTTTTTTATATACAGACAAATTTGGAGTTGTAAGCCGAGAATTTAGTAGATCAAACCAATTATTGACCATTTCAATAAAGTCAGCGCATTCCGTAGCGTTGTATAACGTCTTTCCATCAGGGTTACTGTTACTGTGCTTCTGCTGCTAAAGAATTTCTGTTATGTACTATTGCTTTTGCTTCGACTTCGGGGAAAATTAACAGTCGCAGCAACAGCATAAGCAAATTTTCGAAAAACTAACCTTTCGCAGCACAGCAGCAATAGCGGCTTTGCAGAAAAATGCTTCTTGCTTTGCTGCTCATTTCGAAATATGGAAATGCAGAAGCAGGAGCAAACGATCAGCTTTTTCATTTTGCTATGTGCTGCTGCTTCCATTTTTGAACATTTTGTAAGCAAAAAAAACGGCTTTCTGTATTCGCAGTTTACTTACCATTTCATAGACTTTTGAATTGTAACCGATTACATTTGCTGTTGATGCTGATGTTTGTTATATATTTATGTAAGATGCTTTTGAATACGTTTGAATAACAATATTTATAAATTAATACTTTTTATTCATCTTCAAATAAAGGTAAATTGTTAATAGCGTCATCTAAATACGATGAATTTAATTTGACCAATAGTATGTTCTCCAAAGTATCTTCACTTAGGCGATTCCTGTTATCCGTTAATACCATTTTGAGAGTTGAAAATGCGCGTTCGATTGTCACCTAATTAAAGAGTTTTTTTTTTATAAAAGATATTGCACGAATAAATTTCAGAAACTCACAAAAGTTTTTTTTGCTAAATTAACCATTACATAGTAGCAATAAAGAGATATTTTTAATATTTTTAAATCATTTAGTAACTATTGAAAAAATTATTTAAAAAAAACTACACATTTTAGCAAAACAAATACTTTTGTAACTATATTTTATTTAAGGTTTTACCTGCGTCGGAGGAATACCGGAGCAAATGTTGCTCAGGGCAACAAGTTCAGGATCGCTGGACATTTTATGTTTCCAAAAATCAGAACATTGGCATCGCTGCGTAAAAATGGAAGTTGTAGCCTTTCAATCTTGGTATATGCGTCAGTAGTTTCATCGTTAGTTTCAGCCTGCATCTCATTTGTTAAGAACTCATTTAGAAACGCATCTTCTTCGTCAAAAAAGTTGTCAGGAAATAGATTTGAAGACGAACCACTTTTGGTAATTGATTGCGACAAATCTTTATTAAGGGATGTTATTCTATCCCACAACTTTTTTAAATACGTAATTGCTACGTTTTTTTGCTCCGATCCTAAAGTATGTTGAAATCGTGGATCCATATATAAACAAGCAATCAAACTTTCGTTAGCCATTAGTTTTGCAGATCTATTTTCAATCGAAGATAAAAGGCTGCTGCCAATTTTGTATATAAAAGAACTTGTGTTTTCTTCAGTATCTACGATTTTTTTGGTTAGTATTTTGCACTTTAGCCATTGTGCGTAAAAGTCACCATAGTGCAACTGCTCATCTTGAAATTTAACAATGGTTTTTTGCAGAGGCTGAAACACAGTGCAAAAGCTTTCAATGAATGTCCACAATAAATCATTATTTTCAAAATTATCATCTGCGGATTTATTTGTAATTGAATCCAGCCTTTGTAAGACACTTTTAGCTGCTTTTAAAGCGTCCAGCATCTTGTAGGTTGATCCCCACCTGGTGGGACAGTCCAATTGTAGAATTTTTAAATTTTTTAATTCGAAAATTTCCCGGCAGCCATTTGTATTCTTTCGACAAAATTTTGTTAAGTTGCGACAACTTAGCAACAAGTTTTTGATTTCAAAGTTTTTCGTTATATCTAGTGCACAAAGTTGTGCAGTATGTGCAGCACACCGACAAATTTGTATCTCACCAACACGAATATCTGGAAAGCTTTCAAACGAACTTATATTTTGCATGTAGGCCTCGTTTTCCTCCTCCACATAACTGTTGTGACTTTCTTCTACCGAAATGGACGCATGCGACAAAATTTTCGTTGCCTTCAGCATGTTGGCGCCATTGTCAGATGTGATGGAGACGATTTGGCTTAAATTTATTTCGTATTTGTTCAACGTTTTTAAAATCTCAGCAGCCAAATTTCTGGACGTACTTGCTCCAGATCCCTTGAGATCCACCATTCCCAGAATTCTCGAAGTTATGACGTCATTGCTTATAAACTGTGCACTTATGCCGAACACATTTCGCGACAACCTAGTCGCAGTGTCAATTTTCAGCGAAATGAGCCGACGCTTCACTTCCTTTGAAATGCCTTGTCTCACATTGCCGGCAACAAGTTTCAGAGTTTTTTTACAATTGTCGGCATTTAAACGAAATTGTTTTCCTGTGTTTGCACCGAGCCCATCGCAAATGGGATCAATCAACGTTCGCATGTTGGGTGAATTTAATACGTTGAAAGGCACACTGTCCTCTGTCACAAGTCCTATGTAGGAGCGGAAAATTTGTTTTTTGCTAATTTCAATTTTAATTTTTTTTTCTTCACAATGGTTGACGATGCATTTGAACAACAATTTTCTTTTTGAACGTTTAAGTTTATGTGATGCTTGTTTTGCAGATGCAGTTGCAGTTTTTAAATTAAATATGCGATTATTTCGCAATCGCGAATGGTACGTATGACATATAGCAACGCCATTATGTATGTCATTTTCGAAATAATTCCAAATATTGTTATTTGGTGCCATTATTACGCTTGAAATTCACGAACCGACCGCGACCGAATCCTTCACTCGAAATATGCCACTGCGAATACAAAAAGCCGTTGCTGGCGAAATGTTCAAAAATGAAAGCAACTGCAAGCTGCTTTGCTTTTGCTTACAAAATGTTCAAAAATGGAAGCAGCAGCACATAGCAAAATGAAAAAGCTGATCGTTTGCTCCTGCTTCTGCATTTCCATATTTCGAAATGAGCAGCAAAGCAAGAAACATTTTTCTGCAAAGCAGCTATTGCTGCTGTGCTGCGAAATGTTAGTTTTTCGAAAATTTGCTTATGCTGTTGCTGCGACTGTTAATTTTCCCGAAGTCGAAGCAATAGCAGAAATGTAAGTAACAAAAATAATTCAGCATTTTTAAGCCCTGCTTTCCATCAGCATAATAACGCCGTATGCAATTTGCTGTTGTATTTGATAAAAGCTGAGCCGCAAGTTTGACTTTTTACCGATGCGCTGTTGTCGGATTTAAGTGCTCTTCGGAAAGCTTGTAAGCTATGGAAACATCTGAAGATGACGTGTAATTTAATACTTGCTTAATAGTTTGAACAGAAATAATTTTGTTCTGAAATACGAAGCCTTCATCTACAAAATGATTTCTTATAAGTTTTAACAAATGAGGTACATCTGCGTATACAATAATTTTGTGATCTTGAATGACTGGGTGTTCAAACCATGTTTTGCCTACGTATGAAAATATATTCATAAACAATATAAATAAATAATAAATAATGTCTAATATAATAAATATTGTCTAAATTCTTCATTCAATGTGTGTGCAAAGCAAGGCACATGTCTCTTTTGGAGCCAACTACATGATTTAACCATAGAAGCCGCATTGTCTGTAACTATTGCTAAAAATCCACTCCATTCAGATGGTACAGCACGCAATGATTTTGCAATGTTCTCACTCGTTTGGTCACTATTATTTAACAGCTTGTCAGTCGATAAAACAGCACTTTTTAATTGAAAATTGCTTGTTATGAAATGGCGTGTAACCGTCAAATAATGCTCACTTGCCTGAGAAGTCCAGCCATCTGTTGTCACTGCACGGTAGCTCACATCGTTAAGTAGACTTGGCAGACTTGATAGACTATGCTTTCAGTTTTTAGTTGGGCGCCAGTTAATTTATTTCGAACACTATGTGTTGTTTTGCATAGAAGTCAATTTATTACGAGCACTATGTGTTATTTTCTATAGATTTATTTTTCCACTATGTGGAATTGATGCACTTTTGTTCACGATACAAATTCTACTGACCTAAAAGCTAAAACTTAAACCTACGTCGCAATCCCGAAGCTGTTGCGGAAGGCTCCGTTGACGTTGTTGTTGTCACCGCTTTTGTGCTGTCGCTGCACAAGTCGATCGTGGGAATGGCAAACTGTCTCGTCTTAAGTTCAGGTTACAGTTTGCCAGACCGATTTTGGTGGGAATTACGCGCGTGTTGAAGCGCTAGCGTTAACTTGCAACGGGTGCGAGCGGCGCATGCTTAGCACCGTTGACTACAAAGCCACTTCCTAACGCATCACTTTCTCTGCACGTTATCCAGTCCACTTCACTGCTCGACGGCACACTGCTGACAAGCCTGTTCCGCAGTTTCAACATCTGTTGCGTGACCGTCCTCGTTCACTGCTCAGGCGATACTCTCCGATCTACCTTTCTAGTTTTCCTTTTCGTATCCTCCTGCACTTTGTAATAGATCAGTCTAGCGTTGCCACTTCGCGATGGTGTTACAGGGTTGCATTCAGTGAAGGTAATCTATTCTGTTTTTATACCTAAAAGTCCCAAGTCTAGTGATTTGTTCACTACAAATCGCACGAACGAAAGGGCCAGTGACAGGACCACTTCTAGAAAGAAAGTTGTCATCAAATTGATTGATTTTGCAATTAATCGATTGTTAAGCGCGCTGTATGACAAGCTTTGCCGTCTTGCACCGCACCAAACAGTCAATTTTAATGGATGTAATGGTAATTCGTTAACGGCTTGAAGATTGTCTTCGCTCCATATGCGGCAATTTTGCTTATTGACGTAGCCATTTAACCATTTTATGTTATGTTCGTGAACAGATCTATTTTTTTTTTCAAAGTAAATTTCCACAATTTGGAAGCATTGTTCTGGCATTAAACGATTCATGATGACTTGCCAAACCTTACTGAACAGAAATGAAAGAAACACAGTTTGACATTCTCAGCTGTCACTCTTTATTCTTTACGATTACTTTAAAAAGTTTTCCCCGGTAGTGACCCTCGGCTTCTCACCGTTAGATAAATTGTTGCTTGGAACAATAATCCTGTTCGGAGAAGTCACGTGAACAATCCTATTTCGTAGGGACATATTTAGAAAGTCGAGGCACGTGGAGTAAGCCTCCGGCAGCGTCCTCGGCTTTTGAACAATTAGCATACGTGAAAGATCGTCACCTAGGCCACGGATGAAGACATCCAGGGCGCGGTTCCTGTACGTCTCGATTACCACGTCAACTATCTCAGGTGAATTTTGGAAGGTGGATTTTATTTACGATTTGTGAAGGCTGATGGTATACAGTGGCGTAAAACTCATCGAGCTTAGACGATCACTGGCCAAGTTGATTAAGCTGGTGCTCGAGGGTGCGGATGTCCCTCTTGTCTTGTCCCGCTGGTACCGTGACTCGTGCCGCCGCAGTCCCCGCCTGCCTCTTCTGGGGAGTGTAATGTATCCCTCAGGCCCCAAATTGGGCGCCTTTTTTGTAATGAAACTACCTGCCCAGATTAAGGCCATGGGGACTTGCTAGTATTTGTTGTAGTGCAATGTCGAGCGGGCGTGCATGCTAGCTGGGTACCAGGTCTAAGCTCTTCGGGTTGTGGGGGGGTTCTTGCAAAAAATTATTCATGCACGTGGTTTTTTCTCTTACAAGAAAACACCTAAAAGAAATTAAATTAAGCTCTCACACCGCGGACAATTCTTCTACTTATCAACCGGCCATGCAACTTGACATACAGACAATCGGACGGACCCCGCAGGTGTAGAGTATTAGTTCACGCAAGCAGCAGTAAGGTGACAACACAGATGTAGCAACAACAAGATTGGAGACCTTAGAATCTAAGGAGACTAAGGAACATCTAAGGCTTAGATGTTCCTTAGTCTCCGGCTCTCCCCTTCCCAACCTTAAGCGAGAGCGTTTCCGTCTCTCCCAATCCCACCATTACAGGCAACGACGATGATCACATTTAAAAAAAAAGCTTTACATTTTATTCATTGTCACCCTTAACCTAAACAACATTAAGCGACTCGGAAGCAGCAAAAGAGATATATATATATAGATAACGATAATCAAAAGAAAATAAGGTATGTTCACTTTACGTCGATATATCTTTGCACTTACATGACCTGATCGGCGATCCCTCGTTGTTTGCGCAAACAATTCGGCGATGCGAAGAAGGTCAGAAGAGATTTGCTGAGTACTGGACCTAATACTCCGTTGCTGCCTGTACAGTGTCACCAATAAAAAGGAAGACAAAAGTTAACAATTTCAAAAGCTTACAAATGATTGGCGATACCGCACTGGGATGCTTCCCTCCCCCTCCCATTAAAAAATCAGATAAGGACGGCGTGCGTTGCCGCGCTGTGCAGCGAGTTGACTCCCTACGCTGTAGCTCCTCTGGACGTAGCACTTTTGGGCGGCGCGGGTGGACGACGTCGAAACTAACGGAAAAAATCGGCTGCGCTTTATAGCCCGTGTGACCTTCGAGCTGCGGTGGATGAACTGCGTCGATTTGTATCGACAGGACGGGCGGCGGCACCTCCTTGCGTGACACTTCGAGATGCGGCGCCTCTTTATGTGCACTTCACAGCTGCGGTGGATGAACTGCGTCGATTTGTATCGAGAGGTCGGGCTGCGGCACCTCCTTGCGTGACACTTCGAGATGCGGCGCCTCTTTATGTGCACTTCACAGCTGCGGTGGATGAACTGCGTCGATTTGTATCGACAGGTCGGGCTGCGGCACCTCCTTGCGTGACACCTCGGGATGCGGCGCCTCTTTATGTGCACTTCACAGCTGCGGTGGATGAACTGCGTCGATTTGTATCGAGAGGTCGGGCTGCGGCACTTCCTTGCGTGACACCTCGAGATGCGGCGCCTCTTTATGTGCACTTCACAGCTGCGGTGGATGAACTGCGTCGATTTGTATCGAGAGGTCGGGCTGCGGCACTTTAGCCTGGGTCACCTTGGGGCCAGCAGCCGAATGACGACTTCGGATGGCGATGATTGATTCGGGCTGCAGTCAAGTGCTCCTGTCTGTTGGCAGCTGTTCTTCACGATGGCCGAGTGAGGCAGCGCACCTCCACGACCTCCTCCTTCCACGGTCCAATCCAAAAAACAAGCAGCATCCTCATGCTCACTCGCGAGCCCTCTTCGGTAGTTAGTGTTCAGTGGTTCAAGTCCAGCAGTTCAAGTTCGGTAGTTAGTGTTCAGTGGTTCCAGTTAAGCAGTTCGGTGCTAATCTATTACTGCGATGATTGCCCATGGTTGCATACACTAATCTTTTTGGGCCAGTTACTCATGACACAGAACATAAACTTAACCATAAACATAAACTTAGAAAATTTGAGCGATTACTCAAAACTTTATTTCCGTAAACATAAACTTAAAAATCAGCTGATTTTCCTTTTTGACAAAAGGAAAATAAAACAAACAATATTGCCACTTCGATTTCTCCATCTCGTGAACAATCAAATTCAAACTTTTCGCGACATTTTTTTACTTGCTATTATTAAATGTTTGAGCATCCAACGACTAAAATTATTAATATATTTACGAAACTAATAAAAATTGCAATCCATTTTGTATATTTTACAAATTATTTTAATTTGTTTACTTTTCAATTCATTCCGAAGAGAGTGGCAACATTTTTTGCGTTTTCCGTAAACATAAACTTAGAAACCAAAACGAAACAGATTTCTTAGTTTACGGTTAAGTTCTAAGTTTATGTTCTATGTCTCGGGTAACCAGTTGTACAGCTTTCGGGTATGCCAGGTCGTGCTAGCTGACAAGTAAAACTAAGTTATGTCATGAGTAACTGGCCCATTTACGTCAAAAGGCAACCATCACAGGAGAACCGGACCCCTTTGCCGCACGCACTGGTGTGGATGTGCTTTGGTCCATGTTGTCACCAAGAAAACAGCTATTCAGAGTGTGTGCAGTTCATTGACACCCGTGACTTGTTTAACTGATTTAAAAATGTCAAAGTTGTGTTTTTTTCCTTTGACAGGAAAAAATAGCGCATTTCTTGTTATTTTTACGCTTTTTGTAGCAATTACTTATATTCATGATAAAAACTTGATGACGTTAATACGAGTAAAATCAGGTCAAGTTTCAAAAAAAGGGCCGTCAACAAAATTTTTTGGGGATTCAACCACGTCAGAATTCGTTTAAATTTTTCAATTTAAACAAATTGTTTAGGGATTTATCCACGTCAAAATGTTTTCAAATTAGTTAACGCAAGGCATACGAAAACACACAACCAGACAGCGCAACGATTAGATTGATAAGCTGTTCTCAGCAAATTTGTTGAAGCGAAAGCGATCGTCAACGAAAATAAGTATACACACAAAAAATGAGCGCGAACAAGTGAAATTGTGTTTTTGCTTTTTTGGTGGTTGATTATTTCATTGCGTGTGAAGGCAACGCACACAATTTTGCGAATATTTTCGAATAGCCGAAGTGCGTATGGTACCTGCTGCGCTGATAGCAAGGAGAATAACAGCAGCAGCATCACAGCTCACAGTTGATGTCCGACTGACCACATCAACATAAAGCAAATTATGAAAGCTGACTTCGAATTGAGAAGTGTGCCGAAGTCATCGCGAATATGTTCGAATAGCCGAATGCGTATGGGACCTACTACGCTGGTACGAGTTGACACCTCTGTGTTTATTTGCTTAGTGGTCACACTCTTCTTAATATCGTCCATGTAGAATATTTGAATTTCTACTGCATTTACTGCATACATTTCTGCCGTCAGTGAGTTTATCGCATGGCGACCCCAGGGCACAAACGCCCTGCTCTAGCATAAGAATTTTTTTGTCGTACTCAGCGCATTTGGCACCAAAAGCGCCCACTTCAATTTCCAGCTTACCAACAATGCGAGCAATTTCATCAGACAATCGACTAACTAGCTCGTCAGTATGCTGGCGAAGACGATTTTCCAGTTGTGTCAGCTCCTCTTTCGTATTTGCCTTTAACCTCTCCTCCAAAGCTAGAAGTTGAGCACAGTATGAGTTGGCACTACTGCTTCCCGATTTTGACGCGCTGTCCCCTTTGTTGTTGTAAACACGCAAAGCCAACTGCTCACGGTAATGATTAACGCTGTATTTTATGAACTTTTTTATGATACATGATTGAAAAAAAAAACAATGAATAAATTGTTCTGGATTTTATTAAGCAAACTTTTATGACTCCTGATTGTACAACCAAACGATCCACACAATGATGCCAAAGTGACCCTTTTTTTGCTTTGTCATCGGCACCCCGCAAGTGTTGCCACTCTTATTGTGGAACTCAAATAACTCATCCCAAACAATACAAATTAATGGTTTTTGTATATGAAAACTAAAAAAAAGATATTTCTATTTTACAATCCTTTATTTGTTCTTTTAATTTGAAATTTTACAGTTTTCGTCAACCAATTATTGATTTCCTGCGGGGATCTCAAATACGTCCGCCTTCTTTGCTGCCCTCTTTTCTTCTATCTTTTTTGAGCGTCCTCGCTACTCGCTACTTTTCTCTCTCCACATCACGCCATCGCCGGCCATAATGCGCTGAGTAGTGCCATGGCTCGAGTGAAGCCAATGCCAGGTGCATTGCATACTACACTATATATATTTTTTATAGATCTTACGATCTTTTCTTTACTAACCCATTCCATTCGGATGGACTGCAATTTAACCCCCTTGAAAGGTGTTTCACGAAACATAAAGTCAGCAACAGAACACTGACGTTTATTTTTTAAACTGTGTTTCTTTTTTTTTCTTTAATCTCGCCCTCGATGTATTCCGATTTCTTTTCTTATGTCTTACGCGGTGGCCGGTCGGTTTAAGAAGGAAGGCAATCACTTAGTTGCTGAACTCTTGATCAGCCGACCGGGAGACTCACATGAATCAAGTTATCCGGTGTTGCCACCTTACAGCATTACCAGTACAGATTACATCTCGGCCAACCTGACCTAAGTGATTGCCCCAATCACAATATTTTAAGATTAACTTACTCTCTAAAATCATAGCTTAATTGATTAGTGATAAGCGAGTGGTGGCTTTCTGCATCAGAGGGCTTTGGCAGTTCCGTAACCGTGGTATCGACAGGTAAGAGCCATTTACGTATTTTAATTGACTCGACGACACCGTCATAGGGTAAATGAGTTAACTGGCAATTATCTATATCTCGAATGACATAGCGATCGTTTGGTAATACTTTGTGAACGACGTACGGGCCACGGTATTTTTGCACAAGCTTCTCGGTCAGTCGGATCTTCATTTTGTAATCATAGGGAACTCTCTTTTTATTTTCTGGAGTCAGATAAGAACACGTGACTGTTTTCATGAGACGTTCTTTCTGGTCTTTATTTAGTTGAGGCCCTAGGTCTAAATCTACCTGGAGTATGCCTTCGTCAATAGCATTTAGTTCTAATATGGCGTCGTCATCTGAAGGATTTATATCACGTTTGATATTATATTCATCGTAGGTGACAAAATGGTGGTTTTTTGTTCACCACTATTACACTTTAACCCACTGCGACCTGCGTCAGCTGGCGTCTTGTCTGCTTTGTACTTCCCTTTTCTCTGTTGTTTCTTAGTTCGTTACCGCAGTCGCTTGACCTAAGATTTAATAACTTCGAGTCAGATTCATGAGATTCAGTGGCGGATCCACGGGGGGGTTTTCGGGTCCGGACCCCCCCATCGGGAAAATAAAAGATGTTATTTGTAACATTTATTGGCTCCTAATTTTCAATTTTCGTTACGGGACGGAAAAGTGTCGCATGAGCAAGACAAAAAAGTAAAGGAGAGTTAATATTATTATTTAAAAAATTCAAGAACTTTATTAATCATTATTACATTTCATAAAAAACTGAAGAGCAGGCTACCTCAAACACTAGTAAATTTTCGAGGTTTTTTGACATTCTTGAATGAGTTGCTGTTGATGACCTGAAAAATATCGTCAGATTGGTGTTTGCATGTGTGACTCGATCCGAGAAAAGGGACTTACTAGGCACAAAATCGATTGTTGGATCATGATTGATTACACAAGTTCTTTTATTGAATTGGAATTTGGACACAAAGCGCTACTTGGCGCGCAACAAACACATTATTACATAATGTTGTGCTTCTAAACATATTAGGATAAAATGTCACCTAACTAAAAAAAACAAAACAATATTTCACTTGGAATTTTTGGACTCACCGATTTTTCGTTCCTTTTCTTCTCTGGTTCAGATGCTGGATCAAGCCGAGTAAAGTATGGAAATAGAGTCCTCTTCATGTTGTAGTCTCAAAAGAAAATGTTTTTTTTTTAATTCTCAAATTACAATTTTTCTCGATGACACTTCAGAGAAAATTGACACTTGTCACTCTTGTCAGGCTTATCGAGGAAAAATAGAGGAAAAGTTTGAGAAATCTCTGACAGTGCTGCCAGTAGATTCTATTTGCCGCGGTATTTGAAAAATTAAACTTGTTGCATTTGTGATGAATATTGTGTATGCCGGTAACGATTCGGGTATACTATGTATGAGTAATACATGCTGATGATTAGGTTAAATCAACTCGAAATTCAAATTTTACTCGATATATATATATATATATAGTAAAATTTTGAGTAATAGACCCCCCCCCCCCTTGGCCAAATCCTGGATCCGCCACTGATGAGATTGTAAAGGTTTTCTGGTTTTATTAAATTCATTTTTGTTTCTGAGTTGCATTAAGAATATGTAAAATGTCCCCATTGCGTTCGTCCCGATTATCATTGGTACAGGAATGTCGTCATCGGGAACAACCATTAAAGAAATTTTTCTCGTTGAATTCCGGATTTTCAACAAACAAGGCACTAGGCCGTAGGTGTAGACCCTGCGTCCTCCAACTCCAACATAGCTTCACGGACGCTGAGTTGTAATTGTCAAAACAGCGGACGGCACTAATGAGTTTCGTATCAAGCTAATTGGGCTACCCGAATCAAAAAGGGATAAAATATTTTTAAAGTCTGTCCACCTTATCCCACCTGATCTACAGAAAGCCACATTCACCATTTGCTTCGTGTTAACGAAAGCGTCGTCATCCGAGGAATCGTAAGTGACAGCAGAAATTGGCAGCGGTTTGCGCCCCTTCCTCGGGCAGTCCTTGTGCATATGACCCATTTGGTGGCACGTAAAGCTGGTCGACCAGCTCATCTTCGCCAATGTCCGACATGGCCGCGATGGTCTGCATGGCTACGACATAGCTTACACAACTCTCGGTGGATAACAGTCTTCGGGATCTCAGTCGGCGGTAGACCTCCTGCCGTGTCACCGTTCGGCGGAACATCATGATGATTGACATTTGAGCTCGTCATAGGACACCAGGCCAAGGTTGAAGAAGAAATTATTTGCCGTTCCGTCGATACGTCGGCGGACGGCCAAACATTTTTCGCGATTGCTGTACCCACAGCCCTTTGCGTAGTCCTCGAATTTATTTATTTATTTAGCCAATGAACAAATGTCCTTACTGACTATAGGAAATATTAACAATTAAAAATTACAAGTTACTTAAACTATTTAACAACACACCCTTCGGAAGTGACACATCAAAAACTCCGAAAGGGCCCTAGATAGAGGTGCATTTCTTGCATAATTCGTCCTGGGGACATCTAAATTAAATGTATCCACCCTCCGCAGACTCCGTTTAGGGACATTAAAGGTTATTCTTGCTAAAAGATCCGGGCAATTAATAGACCCACTTATTAGACTAACTACAAAGGAACATGCAAGGAATGAACGCCTAGCATGTAGTGACTTTAAGTTCACTAGAAGACAACGAGAACTGTAGGATGGCATGGGATCACTGAAGTTCAGCGAACGCAAAGCGAACCGAATGAATACTTTCTGGATGCGTTCAATTCGGTTTATGGAACGTTTCGAGTTGCCATGTCGACTGAATATATCTACTCAGGGGTTTGAATGTCTATCGTTATGTGTGGATGGTGATAGGACCATGACGGTAATGTGGCTGTTAATTTTTGGGCTTGTCAGCCATTGCAGAGATAGCATTATCTCTGAATGATCTACCGAGTTGTGAAACGACCTTAAATACGTCAGAGTAATATTGGCTTGGTAGGTCTCTGCGATCGTTTCGGTTTGCTACGTAAGGAGTAATGTCAAAGACACGTCCTTCTTTGACCGAAAAGCATAGCCAGTTCGGAACGGAACATGACTTTCTCAGTTGGCTGCAGCAGAAGGTAGCTATACCGAAGCTACTCGTAGATTCCTTTTCTTGCGACATGCAAGTGCTGACTAAGTTGCCACTGATATCAGGCTCATTGGTTTCACATGTCGGGGTGACAGTGATGAGCTGTGCTGTGTGGCCAGAGGCGGTGATCTTGTTAATGCTTATGACCTCAGTTTTAAATGTTTTGAGGAGAGATAACTCGTCGCAGATCGCATTGATCAAACCTATGTTGATTGCCGTATTTGGATATGACTCAGAGTAGCTGTCTAAGTCAAAACCGTGATTGTACGCGAGTTCTTTTGCGTCACTACGGCGTGGCCCTAATCTGTTGTAACCCAGTAAGTTCTGGTTTATTGTGATCAGGTCTGAAGACAACACGGATGTGTAGTCTCCAATGGCTGCATCGGAGATCGCGTGAGCAAGGGACTCTGCGACTACTCCAAAGCATGGAACCTCTTCGTAGAGGTTGTGGGTATCTGGACTGGTAGGTCCATAAAAACCCGGCTTTGGTTGAACCTGCTCGGTTGGGAGTTCGAGCGGCTTTACCTCGAGATGTTGTCCTAGTCAGGTTGCCAACTGCTCTAGAATTGTACCTAATGGTTGTGGTATAACATACTCTCGTTCTTCGAGTATGCTGTAGAGCCAGGTCTCTGATAATGTCAAAGCGTTTTGATTCTGTGCTTTCAAGCAGGTCAGGCGTGACCATACTAGAAACACAGCGTAGTACTCTAGGTACTGCGGGAACATCCGCTTTCCGAATGTGGCATTGCCTGCCAAGATGCGGTTAAACATCGCTCTCGCAATTTGGATAACAGTTGGTGCTGATGGCGAGAATGTGACCTTTGTCTTAACCTCTCGTAACGAATCTTCAAGTAACAGGCATGAAACTCTACTTAACGCGTCGACGTGTCTCATCTTACTACCCAATCGATGCTCTATGTTATAGTCGAAGTCTTGAAGGAAGAGTGCCCAGCGTGACACCCTCAACGGTACATCTTTCTTCTTCATCGCTTCCACAATCGCAAGGACTTCGAGTTCGTATGAATGATACCGCTCTTCTATTGGTGTAGTTTTACGGCTCATACTGAATGGGGTGAAACTGCTGGTCTTCACAGTCCTTCTGCAACAACACTGCCCCGTAACCATACATCGACGCATCTGTGTACACATCAGTCTGTGCCTTAGGGTTGTATAAACGTAGCACCGGCGCGTTCATCAACGCAGATTTCAGTTGCTGAAAAGCCGCGATCTGCTCCTCCTTGAAAACAAACTCCACACCTTGACGTAACAAGTCTGACAATGGTTTGGCTACCGTTGCATATCCTTCGATAAAGCGTCGAAAGTACGAAGTGAGTCCTAAAAACCTCTGTACAGCTTTACGGTTTTTTGGTATCGGGAAATTCTGTACGGCCCGCGTCTTCGCCTCTGATTGCCTTATCGTACCGTCCTCTACCACATATCCCAAAAAATCAACATTATCTATCGTTAATTTGTTTGTTACTGTGACAAATGACTGTTTTTTGAAATGAAAAATATCAACATGTATTACTTCGTTTTTATCTGTAGGTGTTACTTCGTTTTTATCTGTAGGTGTTTCTGTTAGCTTAAACTTCGGCTCTATCGGTTTCCTGTCATACTTAATTCGTTGACATTTTTCGCAATTATTGATTATAAGCTGTATGTGTTCCTGAAATTTTGGATAATATATTTTGTCCTTTAAACTATTATATGTTTCATTTATGCCACTGTGAATTGCCTCATTATTGTGATATAATGCAATTTGTTTGTGGAGTTCTTCTTCTACTTCTATTTCTGACGCTCTCTTTGTGCATTTAATAAATTGCAACGTCTTGTCTCCAGCAAACCTTGATATTATGATTTCTTGTACTCTATTGTAGTCCCCTTCTGAAACTTCTGAGAAGATGCCAACTTTTCCTTTTTTTATATATCTTCTGAGAATATTCTTATTCACAGATTCCTCTTCCATTGGGTTGATTTCCAGTATTCTTCTGTTATGGAGTGTTTGCATCTCAGCCCCTGGGCTGTATGTCAATATTATTTGGGTTTTGTACTTATTTACGATTTCCTCCTTAATGCTGAAATGTTCTAACAACTCTTCTTCAGCGGAATCGATAGTGTCCGACATTTCTAGGTTTGTTTGATAGTCATTGTCTTCGTTTATTTTTGGTGAGTTTTCGATGCGACTTAAAAAGTCCGCTACTACGTTGTCTTTTCCTTGTAAATATTCTATTTCGTAGTTATATTCCTGTAGTTTCAAAAGCCATCTTTGGTGTCTCTGCGAAAATTCCTTTCCTTTATATTTATTGTTTAAATATTTTATCGGGCAATGGTCTGTAATGATTTTGAATTTTTTCCGTAGATATATGGTCTATCCTACCGACTGCGCCAGTTATAAAAAGTAGCCCTTTCCTTGGTAATTAATTAAACCGTTTTATGTTGTCTTATTGTAGTTCTGCTTTTATTTATCAACCGCCTTGGCCGGAGTTCAGATCTTAACTGCCTTCTGCGATGCTACTGCAGTTTTTACAGATCTTCTTGCATGCAGCAGCATCGCAGCTGCACAGAGTCAGATATCTAAAATATGCTGTTTCTGTGCATTCCTTCACGTACCGACTCGTTGCCTTTAGGTTGCAGTTCAGTGCAACGAGTCGGTTCGTTTATGGCTAGGGTGTCCCCTGCCATAACTCGCGCTCCCTGCAACCTCTCTACTACGTCGTCTATCAACGGCATGGGGAAATTGTCTCTCATAATTTTCTCGTTTAATCGCCTATAATCGCAGCATAACCTCTTACTGCCGTCCTTCTTCCCCACGAGAACGATCGGAGATGCGTACTCTGATGTGCTGGGTTGAATTATCCCCTCCTCGAGCCACTCCGCTATCTGCTTGTCCACTATGAGCCTGTTCGCATACGATAAACGCCTTGGCCCTTGATACACCGGGACATCATCAACCAAAGAGATCTTCATTTCAATCGGGGAATTGGGGCGCGTCTTGGGAGTATAATCTTGAATCAACGCTTCAACCATGTCGGCTTGCACTTTGTTGAGGTGCGACAGGTCAACTTCGGAGTTGCCCGTGATACTCAATTCCGCAGCTAAACATAAGTCTTCAAATTCTATCGTAATCTCTGACTCACCCTCTGAACGCTAAGCGGCGCAACACTCTCCGTTTCCCACCGACACGTCATGTCCCTCAGCTGACTCCGCTCGCTCTTTGCGCCTGAACTCGACACCGTCTTCCGACACAATTAAGTCCACCTGCTTCAGTACGTTGTTACCGATAACCGCTGCGTAGCTAATGTCACGCTCCCTCACAACATGAAACGTCATTTCTAAACTATTTCCATCAACTTCTATTTTGATGGTGAAGTGTCCTAAGGTGGTGATCTCGCTGTTTGCTATGCCGGTTAAGTGGTGTGCATCACGCTTTAACTCGATCTCTCCCAACATCATAGCGCATCAGAGACAAATCGCGTCCAGTATCGAGAAACGCCGAAAATGTAAATTTGTTGTAGGTGAGATCTTTGAAAATTCTACAATACTTGGATCCCTTCTTCAATGCATTCGACGTTAATGTCTGTACTCTAGCACCCTCTCGCTTCACCTGGGCTTGTCCTCGCTGACAATCCGCTTCCCGGTGCCCCGGTTGACCGCACTCGAAGCATATCAGTTGTCTACGTTGGCAATTCTTGGCGATGTGCCCCGCCGAGCCGCACTTGAAACATCGTTTCGTCTCATCTCTACTTAAGTTTGGAACGGCCTTGCTCTTCTCGTCTCGTTGAATCGGTGTTGGGTTGACGCCCGGATCGCACCTTCTCGTACACACGGATTTGCTCCTTCAATTCCTGAACACTCTTTGCCTGGTACAAATTGCTTTTATTTGACCTAGCGTCAGGTATGCCGTCGACGAAATATTCAAATAAACTCCTCTCGTCTAAGTTGATAGGTCTGCCTATCTCCATTAGGCTATACAAATACTCGCAGTAATCCTCGTTCGGACGTTTACGTCGATTACTGAAAACCCGATGAACTTCAATGGCCGTAACATCGATGCCGAATTCCCTCTTTAACGATTGCTTTAATGAGCTCCAGTTCGTAATGCCGCGCTGACTACGTACAAATATATTTGCAGCACCTTTCAACAGTTGTTTCCCGTAAATGTATGTAGGATCCGCAACTCGAATGGATTGAAACTCAATTGAACTGAACGATTTAACTGAACACTTTATTTATTGATAATTTGTACACAGAGCTGCGTAGTGGCAGCACGTCCGTTCGCTTGAAGTTTTTCGTCACGAATCAATGTTCTTCTCCTTCTTCTCTTCGTTTGTCCGTTTCTATTCCAAAAGGTCCGTCCGCTTCTTGTCATCTTTATGTCTGTCAGAGTTGTACTCGAAAGGTCTGTCCGCTCCTAATTGTCAGAGTTGTAATCAGAACGTCCGTCCGCTTCTTGTTGTCCTACGTCCGTTTGTCACCCCTACATTCGGCCCTCCTGACGACACATTCGACACCAGCACATATGGTGCTGGACACCATATTTTCATATTCTCCGCAACCGTCGATGTTGCTGTAGGCCCTTCTACCTCTCCGAGTTTTTGTACGTCGTAACGTCCATGGGGTAGTTTCCGAACGACCTTGTATGGTCCAAGATATTTCCTCTTCAACTTCATATTTGTGCCAAATTGGGTACGCTTGATGGCCACCACGTTGTTGACATCATACTGAACTTCCTCTGTCCGATTGCGGTCAAAACCCCGTCGATTATCCTCTTGAATTTTGCAAATATTGTGCCTTGCCACTTCTCGCTCTTCGTCACGCTCCGAATTTAATGATTCTATTGCGTCCTTCTCGTCCGCTTGTGCTATACAGCCTCCGCCACACAAACGTACTTCCAACAACGCTTTGCAGTATTTGTGCTATACAGCCACCGCCACACAAACACTCTGCAACAACCCAGTAAGAAATTCACCTCCACTTCGCAAATCCGCTTGTGCTATACAGCCTCCGCTACACAAACGTACTTCCGACAACACCTTGCAGTATTTGTGCTATACAGCCACCGCCACACAAACACTCTGCAACAACCCAGTAAGAAATTCACCTCCACTTCGCAAATCCAGTGTCGTAAAGACCTTTGCCCCTTGAAGCCTTTCGAGTGCGTCATCAATCAGAGTCATTGGGAAATTGTCTCGTATAATTGTTTTCCTTTTTAACCTCAATATTTGCCGCTCGCCCCTTGAAATGATCTGGTTTCGGCTTTTGACGTATTTTGTCGTACATTTTCAGCTGATCTTTTAGCTCTGCCACTGTTTTGGCTTGGTACAACACTGTTTTGTTAACCTTGGCATCAGGAATGCCTTCGATAAAATATTGCAGCAAACTTTCCTCGTCTAAGCAAATAGACTTCGCGATTTCCATCAATGCGTACAAATATTCACGGTGTGATTCGCTCTGCATTTTCTGTCTATTCTTTAACATCTTGTGTACGTCTGCTGTTGATAACTTGGCGCCAAACTCTTTAATGAGAGCTGACTTCAATAAGTTCCAATCCCGAAGACCGGTCTGACTGCGCATGAATAATTTCGCAGCACCGCGTAAAAGTTGTTTGGCGTAAATGAATTTTTGCACCTCATTCCAATTAACTGTCTCGGCATTTTCCTCCAACTGCTCTATCCATTTGTGTATGTCTGCTTCATCGGTTCCATCAAACGTAGCAAGACTTTCTTCGATATCCCTGAACGTAAACTGGACTCTTGTATCCCACCTTGCCTCACGCTGCCCGTTCAGTGCCACATCAACCTCTTCATACACCGATTGCTCTGATTCGTCTTCAGCTGCGTCCTCATCGTCATCAATTAGGCCGAAGCGCAGGAGTAGTCGTTCCCTAAGTTCCTGTTTACGTCCACCTACAGTCAACCCCAACTCCCTCAATTTGTCCTTCAAATCCGTCACTGTCATCCTCAAAATAGTGTTCGCGTCCATGCTATCACAATATTTTCAAAAATATCTTATATTTAAAAGTTACAAACGTTAAAAACACAAACGCTACCGTCCGTAGCTCGCCAATACACACGTTTGTGCACCGCCGTCTGCAGTGCCAAACACAACAACGCTACCGTCCGTAGCTCGTCTATACACACGTTTGTGCACCGCCGTCTGCAGCACCAAACACAACAACGCTACCGTCCGTAGCTCGTCTATACACACGTTTGTGCACCGCCGTCTGCAGCACCAAACACAACAACGCTACCGTCCATAGCTCGTCAATACACACGTTTGTGCGCCGCCGTCTGCAGCACCAAACACAACAACGCTACCGTCCGTAGCTCGTCTATACACACGTTTGTGCACCGCCGTCTGCAGCACCAAACACAACAACGCTACCGTCCGTAGCTCGTCTATACACACGTTTGTGCGCCGCCGTCTGCAGCACCAAACACAACAACGCTACCGTCCGTAGCTCGTCAATACACACGTTTGTGCGCCGCTGTCTGCAGCACCAAACACAACAACGCTACCGTCCGTAGCTCGTCTATACACACGTTTGTGCACCGCCGTCTGCAGCACCAAACACAACAACGCTACCGTCCGTAGCTCGTCTATACACACGTTTGTGCACTGCCGTCTGCAGCACCAAACACAACAACGCTACCGTCCGTAGCTCGTCTATACACACGTTTGTGCACCGCCGTCTGCAGCACCAAACACAACAACGCTACAGTTCTCCTTCTCCTACCTTCTTACTGCTTCTGATCGCTGCTTCTCTGCTTTCGCTCGCCTCTGTGTTTTCAACTTCGCCCGCTGCTTCGCTGCTTACTCTCGCTACGTCTGCTGTTACGCTGGCTGCGGCGCCGACTCTAGCCGCGTCTGCTGTTACGCACTTAAAGGTGCTTGCAGCCGACCGCTACTGCGCCTCGCTCCTACGCTGACTGATCGACGCTCGGATGGCGTGACCCAGTTCGTACCGTTATCGTACGGCTTTTATTTGGCACTCGGTTCCTCCTGGCGTGTACAGTTTTTTGGTTTTTCTCGAAAAGTGCACCACTCTGCGTTCACCAATTGTCACTTTTGCTAACAGCTCAAGATGATTTCGGACTTCGTAGAGTTCTTAATGCTTTTTGTTTATTACATATGTGTCTCATTTTCACTTCACAAATTTCAATTTCACAATGTTTGAATTCGCAGCGCGAGAGGCAGGCAATCCCGGTTGAGCCCCCAATTTGTAGGATCCGCAACTCGAATGGATTGAAACTCAATTGAACTGAACGATTTAACTGAACACTTTATTTATTGATAATTTGTACACAGAGCTGCGTAGTGGCAGCACGTCCGTTCGCTTGAAGTTTTTCGTCACGAATCAATGTTCTTCTCCTTCTTCTCTTCGTTTGTCCGTTTCTATTCCAAAAGGTCCGTCCGCTTCTTGTCATCTTTATGTCTGTCAGAGTTGTACTCGTCTGTAGGTCTGTCCGCTCCTAATTGTCAGAGTTGTAATCAGAACGTCCGTCCGCTTCTTGTTGTCCTACGTCCGTTTGTCACCCCTACATGTATTTTTGCAAATCATCCCATTGTACCGCCGTTGCATTGTCTTCAAGATCATCGAGCCATTGCTCTATTGTTGGGTGACCCGAACCACTAAACGGTGTAAGGGAACCCTCAATGTCCCTTAACGTAAACGTCGCACGAATTACATACGTTGGAAAAAATAAAAAAACACGATTCTTCAGATGTGTACTTTATTCATTCAACGAGGTCTTAAGACTAACTTTCCGAAATAGCGAAAGTTCGTATGAACCCAAAAGGTGATAATGCCGAGTAGGCATTTTGAATCAATTCCAGTGCATTGACAGTTTGAATCAGCATGAAACGGTCAGTGCACTGGTAATTGCTTATTCGGTAAATTGCGAAATATTCGCTTAGCCAGAAGGTTGGTGTGGAATTGGGGCGTTAAGTCAATGGACGTAAC
Source organism: Melieria picta (assembly GCA_964056695.1). NCBI lineage: Eukaryota > Metazoa > Arthropoda > Insecta > Diptera > Ulidiidae > Melieria > Melieria picta. The sequence continues at coordinate 29,481,087 of OZ057400.1, read as the reverse complement.
TCTTCCCCCTTGGTCTCGCAATTCTCCTGAAGTTGCGATTGGAGATTGGGCCTTGTGTTTTCATACGAACATACATATTTGTTGACATACTTTTGTTTCACATTGATTTTGTTTCTTTATACATTGTATTTCTCTTTGAGTTTTTCTATAGTGTCGTCTTTTACTGACTTATTTCGGGGTATTTCATTTCTGATTTTGATTTCAGTGGCTCTACGTTTACAATAGCATTGGATTATTAAAATAGAAATCATTATTTATTTATTTATTCATTCAGTCTACCGATATTTAAATCTTACTATCTTTATGATAGTAATTATGCTAACTGATAAGCTTCCTATGCCATAATTGATAATCTTGTGAAATTTTAATTCTTCGATGGCTTTTATGTTTTCCTCTTGGTTCAGGATTACTTCATCTAATGACAACTTTTTGTTTACATATGGTGTATTGTTTTTTGGAATGACGAATTGTTCTTTGAAATAGAATTTTTTATTTGAGAACTTTTTGCCATCTATGGTTATTGTACAATTATTAAATGTAATAAAATAATTTCCATTGATTGAGATTTTCCTTTCATCGCAAGTACTATTCATTAGCTTGTTTTTGAAATTCTTTAGAATAATAGTGTCTTTATCGAGTTCAATAATTTCTTGGTTTGCATTTTTAATAAGAGCGCATTTCTTATGGACTACACAGTTTTTACTTTCCTTTAACTCAAAAATAGACTTGTTTTCCTCAAAGGTGTATGTTTTAGTTTTAATGTCTACGATATATTCCAGTTCGGACTCGATTTCAAAAGAATTAGTGTCGGGCATCGGTATCAGTAGTTTTTTTGTAACTTTGATTGTGCTCACGGGTAGTTTTATAACAAAGACTACATTTTCTTCTTTAGAAATAGCAACGCCTGTTCTAGCTGAGGCAATGTTTTGTTGGATGTGTTCGACTTGCTCTTTGAGTATGTTGAGTTTAAACATTTGTTGGAGAAACAGATTTGAGTTATACAATTGCTCGTTTTCGTTATTGATTTTGTTAACTTCTTGTTGAATCTTTTGTCTGTCGGAATTGATAGCATTTTTTAACTTCGCAGTTCTGCATTTGTTGAATACTTCGGCATATGTCCTTTGTGGTCGGAATTGTTGGGCCAATTTCCATTTGATAGTGTTCCAATCGCTGCAGTCTCCCAATTGTCGGATACACCTGGCGGCATCTCCGAGGAGTTTTTCGTTGATGACGATTTGGACTCCAAAGTCTTGAAGTTGCTGGTTGTTTCTACATAGTTTGAGGCATCTCTCCACTGCGTCGATGAATTGTAGTAGGCTGTATTCTTTGTTCATTCCGAATGCTTTGAGGTGTCGGAACTGGTTGATAACGCTGTCCTGGCTCAATAGGAGTTCCCCGATGTTTTGGTAACTATGTTCAGTGGAACCATTGAAGTGTCCGTCTGCTTCGTTGTACATTACGTTGTTATTTGGATTGTGTTGTTCGCGGAGCTCGCGGAGTTGTTGTTCCAGGCTAGCAATTACATCCTCTTGGCGTTGAAAAATGGCGTGAAGCTGTTGCGTTTCGACGTTGTTGTTGGGCATTATGCACTATTGGTGTTGTGTTGTTGAGATTTTTTAGTAATTCCTTCGGAATTGGCTTTCGTCCCTTGCTTTTGGGGCACTTTATACAAGTCTTCGGATTTGTAGCACTCCGACTGCGCCAATTACATACGGTTGGAAAAAATAAAAAAACACGATTCTTCAGATGTGTACTTTATTCGTTCAACGAGGTCTTAAGACTAACTTTCCGAAATAGCGAAAGTTCGTATGAACCCAAAAGGTGATAATGCCGAGTAGGCATTTTGAATCAATTCCAGTGCATTGACAGTTTGAATCAGCATGAAACGGTCAGTGCACTGGTAATTGCTTATTCGGTAAATTGCGAAATATTCGCTTAGCCAGAAGGTTGGTGTGGAATTGGGGCGTTAAGTCAATGGACGTAACTCACGCACATGGCTTATAGCTGGCGCCACGGTAGACGCAACTGAACTGCTCTCGTCTTGCAAACCAGCCTCCTCTCCAATCAGGCCAAAGTGTTCACAGTCTATTCTGCAGGGAAGCTTTCGGTCCAGTCGTTGGAAGCCCCAAACCCGCCAATTGATCTTTCAGGTCGTTTACCGTCATACTAATAATTCTGTCCCGGTCCATACTAACGGTGCGAGGTACAATTCCGTCCAACAATGACAAAAAGGAATAATTTGAATGACAATGTTTGCAAAAATACAATATTTTAAATGACCAATTAATTGAAGTTGACAAATTCGAATTCACTCTTAACCAATTAACAATTTAATCGAAAGTTGACATTAAATTCGTTTACATAAACTTCGAATTCGTTTGCCTCACTACTGCTACAGCTCAATTTTATTTAAATTTCAGTTTGAACTTCCCTAAACTTCAAATTCAGTTTTACTTGACATTCGATTGCAATTTCAGTCCTTATACAATGCGTTCACTTTCCAACTTTGTTTTGTTTACATTGATTCCGATTCAATTACAATTTCAATTTTCTTCTATATTCACTTTCAGCTTTAATTGCTTTACATTCAATTCCAACTTCGGTTTCACCTTACATTACAGTTTCCATTTCAATTTTATTTTACATTCAGTTTGTTTTACTTTGTATTCAAAAAGAGATTTAAAACATTTCATTTAATTTTCTTATTATTTTATCAACTAACTCGACGCATTGTTTTACTGTAGTGCATATAAGTTAAGATTTGATCAAACACAGCAGTTACCTTCCACTATGTGGAATTTATAAAAAAGCTATTTAGTTAAGATTTAATCAAACGCAGCAGTTACTTTCCACTATGTGGAATTTATAAAAAAGCTATTTAGTTAAGATTTAATCAAACGCAGCAGTTACTTTCCACTATGTGGAATTTATAAAAAAGTGATTTTATTCTGCCGAAGGGCAACCGGTAGATTTTACAGTCAAATTACGACTAACTAAATTTAATCCAACTGCCGCAGTCTTGCCGCTGTCACCATCGCCGTCGCTGCCGCCGTATTCGCTGAAGTCAGTGCCCGCACGCGCATCCGCTCGACGTTCCATAGCGCTGATGTAGCATTATTTGCCATGGTTGGTTATTGACCACCGCTGGCATGGTGGTATTGCCCGCGCTGTTATTTGAGAATTCCTGCCACGGTCGTTCGTTGTGTTGCGTGATGCGGGATGTGCGGGGTGTGGATATGCTTACGTGCTAACTACCCCCCCCTCTTAAAGAGGAGCCGTCCTCGGCTTCTGTTAACACCTTTTTCAGTGCTGCTAGGCGATTACTGCGTTGCCTCCCAAGCATAACAAGTAGCCCTACTACAATTGCAGCAAGTATCCCAATTAGGAGGATGGAGGTTCCCAATGACTGTGAAAAACGAGTTTGGACCAGGTCCCTTAAGCTCGCGATATGTGCCAAGTTTTTAATATGGAGGTTGTTCAAGTATGGGAGAGACAACCATGGGACATGTTCAGTGAGGTTAACTATCTGTGCTGGCGGGGCTTCAGGGTGTAGACGGGCAGTAGTCTTCCAGTTTGTAAAGGTAGTGCCGTTGATGGTAGCGTTTCTTTCGAAGGCGACCAGAAATGTGCCACGAACTATGGTCGTCGAATTGTTTCCATCGCGAACTTCTGCTGTCTGATCGTTCACCACCACTAAGCCGTCATCGATTTCTTCAATAGGTGCAATGTGGTCGGCTGAGGACGTTTTACAAGCCGCAGAATGCTGGTTGAGCAGTTGTTGCACGCAGTAACTCTTTTCGCATGGTTTGCAGAACGGCATAGCTATTGATTCCTTGCAGTCCGTCAAGGGATGATAGACGTGGTCGCAGTTAGCCACTACATTTGTTTCTAGCATTACTATTTTGTGATCGTGGACAACGGGCAGGAGCCTAATCTTACTACAAATTTTCGTAATTTTTGGGTACTTAATTATAAAGTAAATACAGTTATTATCTTGCAAAATTTTGAGTTTGGAAATACTTAATATGCTATTTATATTAACGTTGGCGGAGTGCTCAGCAACTATTAACCTCTCAGTTTCTTTATTTGCGAGGATAATTGGGTTAATTATATTTGCTTTCCCTAGAGTTACTGTGTAAATAATATTTTTGATGTCTGTTAGCATTGTTCTAAGTCTTTTTTCTGTGCCTTGCTGATTCTGGTTTTAATTTCCTCTTTAAGGGCATTTGGGATAGAGTGAATTATGTCTATGGGCTTTTGTCCCGTGACGGAATGGACCGATCGGTTATATTTGGACGTGGCAAGCAAGATTAAATCCGAGGTGGCGTTCAGCCCTTGGGTCATCTTAACGCATCGAGCGATTTCTGATAGAGTACTGTGAAATCGCTCGACTTGGGCGTTAGTGGTACTATGGTGCGGGGGTGTTGTAAATATATCTATTGCAAAGTGATCCCTCAATAAGGATTTCACTGTTTGAGAGTTTAGGGATTTTTCGTTGTCGCAAACTACGGTTTTTGTATTCTTGAAAAAGTTAAGGATTTGTAGGATGGGTTCTTTTATGTCAACTATTGACCTCGAATTTATGGGGGAGACAATAGCAAACTTAGAAAATTTGTCCACACACGTCAGGAAGTGCTTTTTGTACGTCGAGTAGATGTCAATATGTAAGATTTCGCCGGGGTATTGGGGAGCTACCTACTGTTGGTCTGGGAGGGTGGCGCTGATACTTGGCTTCACAGCAGACCGTACAGGTTGAAACCAATTCCTTCAATCTTTTTCGCATGTTGGGGAAAAAATACTCGCCTAGTATTTGCTGCAAATTTTCACGCGCAGAACGGTGAGCCCTGTTGTGTCCTGTTTCCAGAATTTCCCTTTGATCGCTTTCATTAAAGACATCCATTACTTGTTTTGAAGTATGGAGAAATCTAACGCCAGGAAACATCGTAAGTAACTCATTCTGAATTTGTGCCAGGACGGGCATGTCACATAGTAGTCCATTGACCACATTGGGGTTAACACATTCCTTAATGGTGGATAAAAGATCGCTTATATTGCTAAACGTAATATGATGTCTGGTCTGGGACCTGAATAGAATTGTCGTCCTTTTTGTTGGTGTCCGTCCTTCCTCCAGAATAAGCTGATTCTTGAAGCAGTTGATGGGGTTTGCAATTGTGGGGTTGTTCGCCTTCGTCGTAGGCGTCATAAGTCTGGATCCCTTCATATTGGTGGTCGTCATCTTGTTCTTGAGCCCGTACGTGGTTTATACGTTGCAGTTTCGGAATTGGCTGTCTATCGCTTTCATTGCGCCTCTTTTGAGCCCTCTCTTGATCATGCCATTCTGGCACTGGACGTCCATTGAAAGGGTTCCTTTGTACGAAAGGACCCGGAGTGGGCCTATGGTAGTTTCCCTGATTTTGAGGTACCGGTGGCCGTGGTGCTGGCCTATTCTGCCTGAAGTATGACAGTGATGGATCGACCTCCATTGGTGTTGCAGCCTGTCGTCCGACTTCCAACTTCCGATAATGCGGGAGATTGCTAAATTGGTTTGGTCTAGGCCTTGAAAGTTGTTCGGTTCGGTTTAAGAATGACTGGGCAAATGAAGAGCGGGCCTGGTTGGCTTCCAGCTCCCGTGCGAGGGCTAAAGCCGTAGGCATATCAGCGGGTCTTGATGAAAATAGAATGTCACACAAAGGCCTGTTAAGCCCCGAAATGAAGACTCGGAGCGCATCTTCCCTATACTTCCTGTTCAGGGATTTTATGAGGTCCCTTTGCTCCCCATAAGTCATGATAGTTTTATTAACTATCAATGTCAGCTTCTTCTCCACCTCGTCATAAAATTCCGTTATAGAAAGCCTACCCTGACGTAATGTGGACATTTCCTGCTCTATCAAGTACACCGGCCTCTTGTCTGCGTACGTGGAGTCCAGCCTGGCTATAATTGCCCCAAAATTCAGAACGGTGTTGAAGGACGCTAGTACTGTGTCGGCAGCCCCTACAATCTTGTTCCGTATGATAGCCACTGCCTGATAATGACGGGAGCTGCCCTCGTATCTTTCAAAAATTTTGTAGGCAGCATGTGCTGCCTGTCTCCAAGAGACATAATGCAGCTGTTCCCCGCGGAATTCAGGCAGAGACTTCACCAAGTCCAACGACTCGTCGCAGTCTACGCCGTCCCTGATCGTCACTGGTTCGTATTCGACGATTGCCGTAGGGGTCTCTAGGGTAGCCAGTCTATTAGTCAGGTCGTCTACGGTAGCCCGGAATTCGGCCCTAGTTTGCTCTGTTGCGGCTTTTATAGCCGTTTAGCAACTGCTGAACTACTTGTACCTCCATTGAAAACAATTTTTAAAAATTTTATTGAAAAATTCTATTGAAAAACTATATTGAAATGAAATCGTTTTAAATCGTTGCTGGGCACTTCACTTACATAATTCTAATGAACGAAAGCATGCTCGGTGTAATAAAATTCGAAAGTCCAATAAAATTCCACTCCAAATTCTTCCTATTGTTGATTGCTCCGGTCCTGCAGTTTTCCCTCGTTGGCGACGCCTCGGCTTGGCGTGCAATGCCTTATGTTCTTTTGCACTTTAGGTTTGATTTTTTGCACGATTGTTTACTTTTTCGTTGTGTAAATTCCTCCGTTCTTTCTTTGTTTCTGTTCTATCGTTGCACTGTTGATTTAATTTTTGCACGATTGTTTACTTTTGTTTGAATGTTTTTTGTTTTTTAGTTTTTGAAAATTGTTTTTGTTTGTTTTTTTGCACTCGCGGGTTCGTGCACTCGGGCCACTTCTAACTGTCCTTTACCGGGACTTTTTTGTGTGTGGCCCCACGTTGGGCGCCAGTTAAGATTTGATCAAACACAGCAGTTACCTTCCACTATGTGGAATTTATAAAAAAGCTATTTAGTTAAGATTTAATCAAACGCAGCAGTTACTTTCCACTATGTGGAATTTATAAAAAAGCTATTTAGTTAAGATTTAATCAAACGCAGCAGTTACTTTCCACTATGTGGAATTTATAAAAAAGTGATTTTATTCTGCCGAAGGGCAACCGGTAGATTTTACAGTCAAATTACGACTAACTAAATTTAATCCAACTGCCGCAGTCTTGCCGCTGTCACCATCGCCGTCGCTGCCGCCGTATTCGCTGAAGTCAGTGCCCGCACGCGCATCCGCTCGACGTTCCATAGCGCTGATGTAGCATTATTTGCCATGGTTGGTTATTGACCACCGCTGGCATGGTGGTATTGCCCGCGCTGTTATTTGAGAAATCCTGCCACGGTCGTTCGTTGTGTTGCGTGATGCGGGATGTGCGGGGTGTGGATATGCTTACGTGCTAACTTATACCAAAGAAGTTAACTACAAAAGAAATTAATTTACAGAATTGGTTTTCTGTTATACTCACAAAATTTTCGATCTTCGTTTCTCTTCTTCGCTGCTCTCATCACACCTCGGTTGTCACATGCTTACAGCGACTCAATGCTGACGACTACCTGTGCATCGCTGCTTGCTTTCCAGCTCCGCTCTCGCACACTGCTTACAGCGACGACGCTGCTTGTACTTGCTTCTCTGCTTCTGCGCAACTTCTTCGTACACGGATGCGGCGACGGCTCTGCTTTGCTGCTGCGCACTAGGTCGACTGAGCAACGGTGCGCGCTGGTGGCGTGATTTCTGATGAAGATGTTTCCCGTTAGCTTTGGCGAATGTTCGGGAAATTGGCAAGTATTTCGTATGTGCACCTTGAATTTTTCCATGCGCACCCTTCTGAACGCACGCTTTTCGTATGCACACTTTTGGACGCACACCTTAAATGCGCAATTCGCTCCGACGTTAACAACTCCAATTTGTATTTGCAATTTCAACTCTCTATAGTTCACACAATTCGCGTTCGTTGGGACTTCGATCCCACTTCTGACACCACATTTGTAGTGCCGCCGTTGTTAAAAATGAACTTATACTTTACTCAATCCACTGGTGGGATTTCCAAATGATAAAACTGCACTATAAACTCAATGTACATTTGCAATTTATTAAAACATTTCAAGTTAATTCGTCCGTGCTGTCCCGTGGTTGCTTGCTAAGTGTCGTTGTCGTCCTCGCTGGTCCGTGCAAACGTCCCGTCTCCTTTGTCTCGTCATTCGTTTGTCAGGGTCGCACTGGTCTGTCCGTTATGCAGAGTCGCTCGTCCCCAGTCCTACACATATATAATCAATCAATTCAGTTCTTGCGATTCAGTTCTTGTTATTACATGTAGACTAGGTGGGTCTTAAGTCAAAAGATATGTTAAGATAACACGAAAACTCCTCTTTAGGAACTTAAACTTTGGTAAAAAATAATTAATTCTTTGGGTGGAATATACAATTCTTCCCCATAACATAACTCCTTGGCAAAGATTCGATTATTGATTGTCTCAGTTCCTAACCGATTTCTGCGCTCGGTTTTGATTATTTTCATTACAGAAAAACACCGCTCTGCGGCTGCGCTACTATGTGGCAAAACAGCCAACTTACACATATATTGACTTAAGTTTTTAAATAAAAATTCATTGTACTTGTTTTTTTCTTTGCTCAAAGCATTCCATCCTGCAACTAAATCTTCGCCGAAAATATCCTCAGCTTTTTCTTTGCTAAAAAAAAATTAACGATCTGCATTCGCTATTTATCGTTTCTTCACAAACGCTTGAAAATGGAAATGGAAAACATTTCCGAGGAAATTGCTCTATTAACCTTTTCATTGGAACCCCACCCACCTGTATTTTGTTCACCGCTTCGGATTTCTTCGCATTCCAATTGAAATAAATCTTCCACCAAAACATCAGCTGATCGCGCCAATGTTGCTTCTTCGTCAATTTTGCATACTTCTTTCTTTTCTTTGAAACATACCTTTCGCAGGTGCCCCTTTTTCTTGCAAAAGTGACAAGTGGCATCTTTATACTTGCACTCGTTCGCCAGGTGGGAACTATTGAGGAGTGAACGTATAGAATTCGTGTGAATTGTTACTAAAACAATTCTTAGTTTTAGTGTAGTCCTCCAGTGTATAAGTGCTAATGTGCATTACGTTTTTATTTATTTGTTTACCAGCAAAGTTTTTATGATTTAAAAATATACTAACTTAAAGTTAAGCATTTTCTGGTCGACATTATAACAAATTAAAATAGATGACGGCTTACTGGAATCCTTCTTCGGGTTTGCAGTCTTCCATTGTATTGCTGGCTTCATGGGAATTTTTGGTGGTATAAGTCGTCCTGCATCACACTGAAGCGCCGGAAATTGGTCCATCTCAGCCTCATTGTCAGTCGTCATTTGGAAGTTTCTTTTCAATAGATCGCGTTCTTGCTTCAACGACTTAATCTCAGCTTTCAGTGAGCTCATCTCCTTGGTAAGCTACTTGATTTTATCGACAAATTTCGAGTTTTTCGTGCTCAATCTGTCGGAGGAGACGTCTTGCCTCTTTCATTTCGTCTTCATCTTCTTCGTGGTGTCTTTAGTGTCACAGTCGCTCTCTAGGCTGAGTTCTAGCGATGCCGAGAAATTAAAAATTCGAAATATTTTTTTTATTGTGAATTTATTTTTCTTTGTTGGTTGTTATTATCGATAAGTTGGTTAAGTTCTGTCGTAATTGCCATTAAGTGAGCTAAACTGTTATAAATATGAATTAACACAACTTTCTTGCGGTTTAGTAATTTGGTTAGCTTCAGCTGCATCTTCTGAGTTCTATTTCCAAACTGAATTCATAAATATGCGGAGTCAGTCGATGGGTCTTTGCCTGGATACTTGCAACCTTGAATCATTGAACTGCATTACACCAATGATGGAATGCAGTTGGTCATACAGGCGAAGTCTCATCACTACACAGGGCAGTTTCACGCAGAGCAGGTCAATCTTCAACAGTTATGTTTTCGCATGCTGTCCTTATGTATTGCTCTCCCTCTCACTGTTTAAATCGTGTCCCCGCTATCTTCTTTCACTTTGTGTTTATTATATTTTGTTGCAAGTTTATTACAGCTGTCCGTTCTCCTATACATTATATCAGTTAAAAGATGTTGTCCGTCTGGCTGTCGAAACAGAACTGAACTTTATTTTTTAAGAAGTCTTAATTCTAAGTGCAAAGAAAGAAAGAATTAAAGTATAATCAAATTACAATTGTTTTGGTTTTATTATCTAACGGCTGCAGATACTGCCTACGTCAGCGTCTGGTGTGGATGCGGGTGTTGTGTTGTGCGCAGACTGCACAGTGTGGGAGCGAAGCTATGAGAAAGTGTTAGATTGCGCCAATGGGTCAATACCTACGTCAGCGTCTGGTGTGGATGGAAAGACTCTTACAAATTTTGATATTTTAGGAACTTTTAAAACATAGTTAATTACGTCCTTATTCTGTATTACGGTTACTTTAGATGCGCTTAAAATATTGCTTATGCTAAGGGGTACGCGTTCAGAATCGAATAAGTGATTGATTTCAAGGTTATCAAGAATTAAGGGGTTAGTTATATTATTTCTCGCCAAGACAATTGACAGTGCTATACCACTTAAGTGGTTAATGATCCAGTTATTACGATTTGATATAAGCTGTATTAGCTCTTCTTTGTATATTATTGAATTTTCTGGCACGATTATAATAATTACTATCCCTTTTATAAGGATTTTGTTTGGTTCGTTTGTGTTTATTTAAACTTATTGGTTTAATTTTCAGGCACGATTATAATAATTAATATCCCTTTTATAAGGATTTTGTTTGGTTCGTTCCCGTTTGTTTGGTTCGTTTTGTTTGGTTCGCTACCGCGTACCGGCAGTTGGGCGCCAGTTAAAAGATCGTCACCTTAATATAGAAAGGACGTATCTCATGTTTTTGCAACTTTACAGGAGGAAGAAAAAACGTAAAATAAGCTCAAAATTGTATGCAATCAGAAACGTTTTGATGCAGACTATTATTAAACTCCTTCCTTTATGTAGTACTGGAAACACTTTTGAAATATTTCTAATACTATTAAAAATTAATGAAATAGGGCCTTTGTATTAAATTTGTTTTATAAAAATGTGACTTAGGGCTTTTTGTAACAATAATGAAATAAGGCACTTTATTCGCATAAATCAAAACTTAAACAGTGGAAATTCATATGGCAATAAAATACACGAACACAAAACGTAAATACAAAACGGAATTAGACAAAAGGTAAATGTTAGTTCAAATAATTTAGATCATTGTAAAAATAGTGGCAGTCTTGTGGTAAAAACTTTCAAGTCTTGGAAGTTTTCCCATTTCTTTTTAGAAATTGCCAATTTCTTTTGATAGAGCGGCTTCGGGGTTATGCCTCTATAATTGGATTTTGATCGCTGATGAAGTGGTTCATATTTGTCAGAGATGTCTGTTTTGAAGTATATTATCCCGCAATTGTCATATGCCAAAGCGCGTAACATATTCACTGTGGCATCTCCAGCGTTCCTTCCTAAAAATGTGAATGAGTTAAAATTTAATTTAAAGTAATGTTTAAGTATTAATAAATATTTTTACCTGGACGAATTGATGAAAATCTTTTTGGCATATTTTCGAAATCCAGGAAAAAGCCATAATGTAATTGATGAGCTTGTAGAGGCATAGTTACTTTTCTTGCTTCTCGGATTAGTTGTACAATCCGAGACATACTACCGCGAACACGTACGTTGAGGAGGCTCCCGCGAAATCGTTTACAACCTTGCGCAGTTGTTGCCCACGACGTTCTCCAGTTGGTGGGTGGCGACGGAGATTCTGCCCCATCATTGTGTGCCGGTGACAGTGCCGTGTAGTGCAGTTTACTTAAAATATTTACAATTTTGTAAATTTTTAAACGCGGACGAAATAGCAAAAACAAAAAATATTCATAAACCACTCATATAAATTATTAACTGTTTGCTGATAGAGACAGCCAAATTTAACACATGTGCAAAACAAGCTGTGTTACTAAGATTACACCAGCTGACTCGCTCTGTCAAACTCGGCCAGCTGTTTGTAGTGCTACCGTACGGGCAAGACACTTATCACTGCATTATCGACCAAAAGGCTCAATTATTGATATCCAGTAGGAATTTTGAGAGTGAAGTCTATAGCAACATGTCGCCGTCAGAGTGCAAAGAATGCACGGTGAAACTGATTCAACTCGATAACATAGTGTCATGTTCTGGTGGATGTGGATGTAATTTTTGCCTCAAGTGTAGTAATATAAAAAGACATGAAATCAAAATGTTGAGCGAAAACATGAATATAAAATGGTTTTGTAACCAATGCACCTTGTCTGACATTAATACAAAATTTGTTGAAATTAAACATTTAATTCAAAAGAGTGAACAATCAAAAGTTGGTAAAAACGAAGTAAAAAACGTCCTGGAGGAGATTTTATTTAATAAACTTAACCAAATGAAAAATAGTATAGTAACTGACTTTAATGCTTTAATGGAGCACAATATAGAAATCAAACTTAAAAGCATGAAGAATGAAATTATATCCGACATGTCGAATGAACTAAACAGATTTATGTGAAACTTAACGAAACAGGCAAGGATAACCAAAATAAAAATGATTACAATAAAATGTCTTATGCACAAATTGCAAGAAGTAACGAAAACAAAATTGTTATTAAACCGAAAGATAAAGGAAAGCGGAACAAGGAGGCGAAGAATGCACTAAAAACAGCAATAGAACCAACTGAAGGCCTGGTGAGCTCAGTACGTGAAATTAACAGTGGTGGACTAATTGTGCAATGTAAGAGCAAAGAGGCATGCGAGCAAGTGCAACTAAAAATTAACGAACGAATTGGAAAGGATTATGAGCTGGAGAAAACGAAGGAGCGAAGCATGATTAAGAGACTGTTCAAAGTTATTGGACTATCTGAGAGGCTCAGCAATGAACGTATGGTTGAATGTTTAACTAAACAAAATGAAGCATGTTTTGGCAAAGAATTTAGGATTATAAAGATTTATTCAAATGTAAATAGAAGGGAAGAATGCTACAATGCTATAATTGAAACCGATGCGGTCACCTATGACAGCATTTTAGAACAAAAAAGAATTAATATCGAATGGGATTCTTGTTTGGTATTTGAACATGTCAATATATTGAGATGCTATAAATGTTTTGGTTATAACCATAAAGCTAGTGAATGTGTAAACAAAAAGGCTTGTAGTAAGTGTGCGGGAGACCATGACTTAAAAGACTGTAAATCTGATTTTGTTAAATGTGTCAATTGTTATGAAATGGTTCAGAAAAGATTATTGGATGTCAACGTATATCACTCAGTATTTAGTATAGACTGCCCCGCTTACAAAAGATGTGTTCAAAATAAAAATAAGGCAAAGAAATAGCAATCACCAATTTCAGATTTAAATTGTATGTATCTAAATATTAATAGTATACTAGCAAACAAAAATGAACTTGAGAGATTAATAGAAACCAAGAAGCCATCTATGATGTTATGCGCAGAATCTTGTACAACTACAGAGATAACAGACCAAGAACTTAATATGCAAACGTACAATTTAATACGATGTGACTCGCATAGTAGACATACTGGTGGTGTTTTAATGTACGTACATAGCTCCTTAAATTATGTTGTGAAATATAACAAATCAATAGATAAGAATATCTGGTGCATAGTAATTCAGCTAAAGCAAATAAGTCCAAAATGGCAAATAGGTATTGTTTATCATTCTCATAATTCCAGTGATGCGAATTTTATTAACTATTTAAGCGATGTTCTAGGGGCCACTTGTGAATTATCTAACAACTGCATCATTATAGGTGACTTCAACATAAATTTAAATAACCAATCAACATACAGCAATAAACTATTAGAACTTTTTAAATCGCATTCGATGTACCAAAAAATCGATTTTGATACTCGCATAACAGACCGTTCTACGACAAGAATTGATTTATTGTTTACAAACTCAAACGCTGTACATTGTGAACGGATGGATGAGTATCAGATTTCAGACCATCAAACGATAAAATTTACTGTTAAAAAAAACCTTAACTATCAAATGAGAAGTAGTACCAAAATAATATCATGGGAATTATATGACAATGAAATACTTATGACGCTCCTACGACAACAGAATTTTAGTTACTTTAATCAGTTTGACTTAGAAGACAAGGTGTTATTCATCAATAATACTATTATGGACGTTATGCAAAATCTTACTTATGAAAAATTAATAAAGCTTAAAATAATGAACAAGTGGTATGACAAGGAGTTAGCAGTTCTAAATAAAAACAAGTTTAAATTGTACGAGCAAGCGCGAACAACGGGAGTATGGGACGAACACATCAAAACATTATATAAGAAATTAATTAGAAAAAAGAAGACTGAGTTCATGGAACATAAAATTGCCAGCAATAGACATGATAGTAAATTGATGTGGAAATTTTTAAAGCAAACCATTTGCATGACGGAGGAAAAGACCCACATAACGAAAATATTAATAAAAGGACAGTTGTACGAAGAGGAAAAGGAATTAGCAAACAATTTAAACAAATATTTCTTGGAGAGCGTAGAAGAAATAATTGACAACATACAATACAGTGCGCGAAGTTTGCTTAGCCGCACATACTTTCGTGTCGGTGTGAGGCAAAATTTAGTAGTAAAGATTAAGTAAATGATGAAATTTTTTCAGTTTTATTATTAAAATCAAAAATGTACAGAAATTAATGCATAGTTCAATATAAAAGATTGAGAAGTTTTAAAAATCATAGCAAAGTACTAACACTTAGAGCGAAATTTGTTTAGCCGCACCGTATAAAATTGAAGGAAAACAAACCATGAAAATAAAAAATGTGTGCGTTTTGAATGTTTAATAACTAGTTGGCCCTCCATCTTTGTTAATTGTTTGGAAAATTCTGGTAGGGAGCGAGTTTATTAATTTCCGAAGTGTGTCCATGTCCAAATCTAACCAAGCTTGTAAAATAGAGGATCTTAACTCTTCTACCGTTAAATACTGTCGTTCATTTGCATAAACAGTTCTGGCAATTATGCCCCAAACGTTTTCAATCGGGTTTAGGTCCGGACTTCTAGCTGGCCAAGCAAGTAGTGGTATTGAGCGGGTTGAAAAGTACTCCCTGGACGTTTTCGACACATGGATACTAGCGTTATCCTGTTGAAATGTATATTCTATGTCAACATTTCTTTCCAAATAATCAACAAGAACATCGTCCAACATTTCGATGTACTTCTCTGAGTTCATTCTTGTTGTAATAAAACACAAAGTCAACTTTCCATAGTATGAAAATGCTCCCCATATCATGATTGACCCACCTCCAAAATTTCGGCTCATTCTTGGGGGGTCATTTGCACGAAGATCATGCCAATAATAGCTGAAACCATCGGGCCCATCTAAATTAAACTTTTTCTCGTCGGAAAAAATTATTTTTTGCCAAGCTTCAGTCCAATGCATGTGGTGTTTTTCGAAAGCTAATCTGGTTTTTTTATGAGCAGACGTAAGTTGCGGCTTTTTTGCAGGTTTTTTCCATTTTATGTTCCTGTCTGCACTTAAAATTTGTTGCACTCTTCGTTTTCCTACTGGAAGTTGCAATTTTGACACAATCTGTGATGCACTTAAATGATTTTTGGTGGCTTCTTTTTTGACCATGTTGCTTTGACGGCGAAATAACTTGGTATTTCGTTTGCATTTTGAGGAAGAAATGCCGTATTTATTACCCTTTTGCAAAAAGTTTCTCACTACTTTCTCCGATCTATTGATTTGGCGACCAATTTCCCGATTTGAAAGTCCATTTCCTTTTAAAATCGTGATTTGACCTTTTTCCACGTCTGTCAAGAATTTGCCCTTTGCCATTTTGATGTTTCTGTCCTTTTATTAAAATTAATTGCCTAAAACATTTAAAAAAGTTGTATTTTTTTAAATATGCACGAAAAAACCAAAATCGAAAAAATCACTTACTGATACAACACTTAAAACACGACTGCGGCTAAGCAAATTTCGCATCACTTAAGGACACCGAATACAATCATTGACTTTTACGAACCGCTATGTATTTTTTTTTATACAAAACTCAGAACGTGAAATATTGACATCAAACACATTGTTACCCAGACAAAAAATTAAGAGCAATAATATGAACAGTTGCTTTTTCGTAAATTTTTGCATGCGGCTAACCAAATTTCGTTCACTGTATAGCGGCACAAATTTATATCAGAGACCATTATTTACAGCACTTAACACTGAACTTAAATTCATGAAAGTCACAGTAAAGGACATTGAAGACATAGTTAATAAATTTAAAAACAAAAAAGGGGGTAAAAAATTATTATCAGAAGGCGTGTTGAAGGACTCAATACCATACCTCGGCTACTTCTACACCCAAATAATAAATGACAGTCTCGAAGAAGGAATCTTTCCGGAAGTATGGAAAACCTCTGTAGTCGTTCCTATTGAAAAGGTCAAAGGGACCCTAAAAGCAGAGGAGCTGCGACCAATTAATACCTTACCCTGCGACGAAAAGATATTGGAAACTGTAGTAAAAACCCAATTAGTAAATTATTTAGAAGACAATAAAATAATAATTCCACAACAGTCGGGATTCAGGCATAAGCATTCGTGCGAGTCAGCGTTAAACCTAGTGTTGGCAGAATGGAAAGTAGACTTGAACAACAAAAAATCGATCTTGGCTGTGTTCATTGATCTCAAAAGAGCCTTTGAGACTATAGATCAGGACATTCTATTACGCAAGTTGTCTTTAATAGGTATAAGGAATATTGAATTAAAATGGTTCAGAAGTTTTTTGAAAAATCGTAAGCAGAAAACAGTAATAGGTTCTTCCATATCCGATGAAATGGACGTTAAAATCGGCCTGCCGCAGGGTTCTGCCAACGTCTTCCCAGTTTGGATGCAATTTATTGCAGTGATAAATATACATGTTGTCATATACTTCTTTCGAATCTTCGTCCATCTGGACAACGTTTCCTTTTGACTTGTTGTCGAATATGAAATACCTGTGTCTACCAAATGATGCAGTTACAATCGAAACCAATTCACCCTTGTCATTAAAGATGGGCGTTCCTGATTTTAAATTTTCATTTGTATCGAACGTCTTAAGATGATACTTAACATAAATTTCGTTCCCATTTCTTTTCCCTTTAAACACAAAATCACTCCTCATTTCATTGACAGCATATTTAATACCATCAACGTTTCCAATCGAAACGACTTTGCTTTTTCCAATTTTGTTGAATGTAATACCATCATGTATAATGTCATTAAATGCATCACATGATTTAGAAACATGCCAAGGATAACAAGTGCCGTATTCAGCTTTCAACTCGACATGGGTTCCTCTATCAACCCATTTTGTGTTTAGTTTTTGCGTTGGAACACACCAACACTCAAATTCTTTACAAGTGTCACATTTTAGTTTGTCATTCCATTTCCACATGTCATCGAATTTTTCTTTATCTTGTTGTTTTTTTGTTTCACATTGTTGTAATGCATGTGAGACAATACTCCACAAGTTGTTTTTGGTAGCATTAATTTTATTATTATTGCTTCTGCTAATGCGCTTAGTCTTTATTTTCTCTATTTTTGATTTCAAGTTTACAGTGTTATCACAATTTATAGCATCAAACTTGCGGCGTTGTTTTGTAGTGAGCGCACCAATCATTTGTTTCCTTGTGTTCTTGTCTTGAGCCATTATGTATGCTACTCGATTTATGTCGGTACTAGTGATTACAACTTGGTTAATCCGATTGACACTCTTCTTAGTTTTATTTGCTTTCTCTGGGGCATTATAGCAACACCAACCGTTATCGTTTGTAAATTTTCTCACTGGTTGATACCTACTACGATCACAATCGAATTCTGTTTCTAATTCGGCCTTCCAATTCTCGTCATAAGATTCGGTACTGGTAGCCCTTAATCTTGAGATAGATACCTAAATTTGGTTTGTCGCGTTTCTGATTTCGATTGGAATCACCGTTTAATTGATCAACGGCATGCTTCTCTTTATTTTTTTTGCTGACAAAGAGACGCATCTTTGCCCAGTTTTGCTGCATGGAGAGCCTGGTGTCTCTAAATTTCTTAATATTCAAGTCGTAATTCTTTTTGATTATGCATAAACTGCAATTTTCTTTATTGCAATTATGCTTCAAATTTAGATGTTTTTTCATTTCGTTGATCCTACCCCAAAGTAAAGATGACTTGGTAATAGCTTTCAAACATCCAACGTAACACTGTTTGTACACCTCATAAGTGCGAATGTGGCACTTTTCGGACAACAACAGTTTCCTACATTCATTCCATGTGTTATGACAGCTTTCATGCTGTTTTGTCTGTTTATGGTCAGTAAGCTTGTCTTTATTAGCATTTTTGGCTTTACTGAGTAATTTGTCTCTCTTCCTTTCCTCGTAGTAAGCTTTTCGGGCTCTAGTCTCTATTCCCTTGAACCACACACCAAATTTGGTGGCAGTTGCTCCTCTTATGCCTTCTTCCTCAACAAAGGTGATATTTCCTTCAGCCTTTATAGGCCTATCGAATTCACCGAATGTGATCTTAGAAGTCATCCTGTTTGATGTTCAGGATATTGTTTTTATTTTGTTTTATTTTGTTTATTTGTTTGTTTGGCAACTAACAATATCGAATGGATTATCAAGTTGTTGCCCACCGTTTGCCAAAAGTTACAGTTTGTGCGCGTTAGCTACACTTGGCCTTCAAACCCCAGTTGTTAATGACTATGCAAGCTGGAGAACATACAAATACGTTGGTGTACGCAATTATTTTGACCGATATCGGTAAGTTGGTGATGATCGCTGTATTTTTCTTCTGATGGACACGGTTAGCCTCTTTGTAATAAAGAGTTACTTCCACACTCTCGAAGAATTCTACTCTGTTTTTCACGGTAAATTAATTTGCTTGTTGTTTATTTTTCTTTCAATAAGTGAGTGCGTTGCGTCGTATTCCATTTGGGTGTGCGCTTACCAAAAATTTTTGTTCAATGGATATGTTCGATTCTTCACAAAACGAAAGGATTGCATTAGATAAAGTAGCGTTTCGATTTTGATGGAAACATCCATCGGAATAAATTATTACGTGATGAGTTTCTGGACCGTTTCTGCTGTGATGAGTGAATGCTGTGAATATTTCACTACGCATGGACTCTTCGAACTTTTCACAGTGTCTTGAACTGTTTGTACAAAATGTTGACGAACATCCCATTCCAATTTTCCTGGCTGGTCTTTACGATGGACAATTTTTAGCGTCACTGAAATATTCTTGACCCTGCATCCGTCTTTCTTTGTTAACACGTTGAGCCCGGCGCTGAACAGGACAGCAAGTCCTTTCCGTTCAGCCGGAAGCCGGCGAGCGCTACAATGCTGTAGGGTATCGCCAAGATTCTTCTTTGTAAACTAAAACTAAATTTTCACTTAAAACTACATTTGATCACATTTCATTGAGACTATATTTATTTTTTAACTTTAATACTCTCGGTCCCATAGACCGACGCCAGCCAAACGAAAATTCTAGTGGCGGTCTTCAGAGACCGGCGCCGGCCACACGGAAAGTTCACTGCCGGTCCCCAGGGACCGGCGTCGGGCCCAACGTGGTAATGTTTCTTTTCCACTGAGATTGCTTTGCAACGCGATTTCTTTGCTGTGGTGCATATTCTGATGCCTCTACACCACCACTAGTTTTTTTCACACCGCGATCCATTTCACAATATTTTTTGATTTTTATTAATTACTTCTGCGCACTTCAAATGCTTATTGCATTGCGCATTGCGAAATCTGGTTTGCCGAAACTGCAAAGCCTACTATCACTGAGCATATGAAATGAGTTAGGGATTTTTCTTATAAAAAATATTTGAAATGAGTTAGGGCTTTTTTCATTTGCTTTTAGTACCGTTATTTTTGATCATATGAGTGTAAAATTTGAGAAGGCAGGGTATGACCCCTAATAACGCGAGGCATTGCGTCGGTTCAGGAAGGATATAAAGGTTAGGAGATAGGGTTTTGAGTGAAGTGGTTATGGACTCTTGCCTTGAACCCATCGAGATCATAAGTGCTGGGGAAAATATCTGCAGGGAGACCATTCCACAACCGCGCTGTACGGGCCAGAAACGAACTTTCTCTGTAGTGCGTAGTGCGCTGGTTGTGTTTATTGTTTATTTGTTTCGTTTCAACATGGAATGCATGGGCGCCAGTGTTCAAACGAGTTGCCCGGGGGAATACCCGGAGTGATGGCAGCAGGCTGCTCATCTCCACTGACCAATTACCGAAAAAGTATCGGTAAAATAACACCACATATGCCACGTTTCGACGATGTTCCAATGAGTCAATAGAGCTGGATGCCCTACTGTCCCCTATAAGTTTAATCGCACGGTTTTGCACCCGATCCAGGAGCTCCAAATGAAGCCCCGCCCATAGGTGCGAGTTAAACTCCATTTTAGGTCGGATATAGGTGGTTTAAATAATGCGGAGATCAGACGTACTGAAATATTTTTTGCACCGCTTTAAGAAGCCGAGGCACTTGGCTGCTTCTTTCGACATGCCAAAAATATGATCGTTGCAATGAAGATCGTTCTTAATGGTTCTTTTTTTTATAGAGATGGAAAGCATCAAAAGCCAAGGTCCCCGTCAGTGTGGGACTTCAACCGCACTAAAACCATCCCTCTCAAGTCCGAATTATCCCCCTGGTACGACCGTCAGGCATTTCGTCAGGAGGCGGGATTGAGCATATAGCTCGAACTCTGTTAATCTTTGTTTGTCCACTTTTTATTCGTCATGGTCCGTTGTCCCGGTTTAGTCATCGTTCGTTGCATCTTACCCCTCAGCTGGCCTCTGCGCCTGTGAGAGCTGCTCCCGCTCACGTCTTCGTCTGGCTTGCTCGTGGATGCGAAGTTCGTTCATAATCTCAGCGGCCATACATCATACCGCGCTCCATGCTTCGTCGCTCGCGATCAAGAGGGCAACCAGGTTTGCTGTGGTGGCGGTGGAGCCCAATGCCTCGTGGAGTCTTTGCCGCTGGCCCTCGAAGCGGGGGCATGCAAAGAAGGCGTGTTCTACGTCTTCTGGGGTGTCGCAGAGTTCGCACAGGGGGTCACGCTCGAATCCGAAGCGGTGAAGGTAGGCTTTAAAGCAGCCGTGCCCGCTGATAACTTGGGTGAGGAAGAAATCCACCTCGCCTCGCTTTCTGCTGAGCCACATTTTGATGTTAGGGATTAGCCGGTATGTCCACCTGCCGTTAGCTGCATTGTCCCAGCGCGTTTGCCACTTTAATATGCTGTCGTCTCTCAATGTGGCTTTGGAAGCGGCACTGGTGCTCGGTTCCCCTCTGCGCTTGGATTGGTGCAGCACGCTCCGCTCGTGCGCAGGTAGGTCCAGTGGTAGGAGCCCTGCGATGACCAGATATGTTGCGTTGATACCTCGGGCGTATGAAGGTTTTACGAATGCGTCGCTCTGTTGGAATGTGTCGCTGTGTTGGAATGTGGTGAGACTCGTTTGTGGGATAACAGGCAACATTGGATCTTGCGAGGATTAAAATCGACCCTGTTCGCTTAAGCCCACTTGGAGATTCCAGTTACTTTCCTCACTGGCCCCTTTGGACGATTACGTAGGGAATTCCATACTTGGAATAATGTCGTGCGGTTTCTCACATATTCGATTTGCATTGGCGTTGTGCTCAGGATTATCGTTGCTGTGACTTTTCCACGCTTCCACCTGTGCTGCATTTTCACCGACTGCTACTGGCTCTGCCTTTTGAAGCACCCGCCACAATTTCAGCAAACAACGAGTTGAGCGCAATGTCCTATGAAGCACCCGCCGCGATTTCAAAGGGGCAAAGAGGATCTGCCCGAAGCCGAAACTTGATAATTCCCTGCAGAATCTATTTCCGTTGGTACTGCCCTGTCTTTATTAATTGGCGGGTTCAAATTTTGATTTGGCGTATTTCTATTCCACGCCCTGTACCCACTTTGGTGTGGCATATTCAAACTGTGGTTGTTCGTTTGACGGCTGTGGGTCAACGTCCATCGGTTGGCCTTGTCTGAATGGGTTATTTCTATACCGATTTCCCCTTGGTAGCTATTCCGTACGTCATCTCTAAACTGATTCGAGGTTCTCTGTTATATTGCCTTATGCACATATTTTCATGTGGCAGTTCTTGTAGTCGTTCAGTCGTCCTTAAGTACAAAATCCTGTATGAGGTCGTTTTGTAACAAGTACCTATGCGCCTCCCATATCCCTTGTATCTGATTCTCTAGTAATAATGTTTTTATGTTGAGAGGAATTTTATTTAGATACTTAAATACCAAATATAATTCTCTCATTGTCAGGAGCGGAGAAATCTGAGTTTTTGCTATCCTCTCTATTGTACTTCTTATTTATTAACCCTAATATATTCTCTAGTTTATGGTTAAGTTCTGTAATACTTATGGTACTCACATTCATTGCCTCTTCCCTCTTACCCAGTAGTCCCCTCGCAGTTTTGTTATAATGTTCTCCCACGTTGGCTCCTCCAGTGCTTGTATGGACCTTAGAGCTTTCCCCTGTATTCTGTTCGCTAACACCGCCTGAATCGTTTTGTGATGCTCCACCGGTGTAAATCCTATCACAGTGGCTGTGTCCCTGAGGTAGTTAACCAGGGCGTAAACCGATGTTCCGGTGAAGGCTGGAAAAAAGGGTTCCACAGCAATGTTCAGTTTCTAAAGAAAACTTGGTTATATTTTAAATAAAATCCAAAATCGCAAAACTCACGGCAAATGTCTCACGGGACATGCGAAAATGTGTGCAAAATATGTCGTCAGAATAAATTCTAATTGTTTTAAAGAAATTAAGAGTTTTCGTCACGTTTCGTCTCGTATTTTGCTCTATTATCCACTTTCTTTTCTTTTCGTTCATTTTTCTTCTTATTTCCAATTTAATTAATAGATTGCTGTCGTTTTCCGTGTACTCAAATACTGAATTCGTGTAAAAATCCATGTTTATTTAAGATCTCAAAAATGGCTTGCAATAAGTGCAAAACGAGCGCAAAATAAAAGCAAAATGCGCGCAAAGCATTAGCTGAGCAGTGGCAACGGAGTTGCAAATTTTGCATTTGACTGCACACCCCGCCACCATTCGGAGGCATCACCCTCTAGCAGCATTGGCATACCATTTATAGCGTCCACATCACTTATATTTTCTACCAGCTTAAAGGTTGAAACTGCTGCAATGAACTCCTCCACTTTTGCTGCCTTTCGCTCTCCATTAAAACGTGCAGTGCAGCTACTGACGGAACCGATCCTAACGTTTGCTGTCGTCACCGTCTGCATAAGTTGTTGAAATTGCTCCACCGAAAAAGTTGCCATCTCTGCTAGTCGCGAGCTCCGTCGAAGTGGTTGCATACAATTTTAAAAGGTGTTGTACGGCCGCTCAGTTGGGCGCCAATTTGTAGTGTTTTGTTGAACGGCGATGTCGGGTTTTATTTCCTTATGAATGTATTGATAATTCCGGGATGTCCACTCGCCGACCGCCAAATCACACAAAGGCTGATCTGAGCGCTGCGCCCGCTTTTATACACAATATCATGTTGGAAAACATGGACGCCATCTTGAAGTAAAAACATTTTAACACGTGAAACAGTGACATTTGGAAAGAACATGTGATAGTGAACTTATTTGACATATAGATGGCGCCTAATAAGAAAAACTTTGGCCGCCTGAACGGCTGTTTCATTTGTTGAGTCAAGGATTACACGAAATTAATTTGATTACAAGTTGAGGACATCTGTCCACGCCAGCAGCCAAAACAGTAAGAGGCGGAAACAAGGAAATGGCGATCCAGGGTTGTATTCGCAGGGTTGCATTCGCAGGCATTTACAATCGTGGTGTTGCTACACATCTATATACTCAATATATTGGAGGTGCCGGGGTGTTATTCTCACACAGATCTTAATGTATATGGCGTTTTATTTAATTTAAGAAAAAACGTTAAAAATGTAGATAATTGAAATTAAATTGATTTGCTGTGATGCTGCCTGCTGCACGTCCCGAACACAACTACTCAAAACCGACGCCGCGCGTCCCGATTCGCCTGTGTGATGCTGCCAGATTTTTCGTTTCCACAACTCGGCAATCCTGCTACGCATTCGCCTCGAATGCATCATCGTCGACATCGCCTCCTTCCGGCCATGGCTTTATATACTCAGCGCACGTTGTAGTCTGCTTTGACCCTTCACCATGACCAACACGGGAAACGTCGTATGTGTCGTTGGGCTTTGCACGGATAACTTGGTACGGCCCTAAAAACTTCGGCTTCAATTTAAGGCCTTCGCCGAACTGCGTACGTTTTATCGCTACCAGGTCCCCAACTTTGTACCGCTTAGCTGGTTTACGTCGAAGATTGTAGGTTTGGCGATTTTCATCCTGAAGTCTGAGAATCTGCTCTTTGGCTGCCTTTCGCAAACTTTCCCGCTCTTCGCTGAAACTTGCAATGATTTCATCTTCAACCAACTGCTTGATATGGGAGTCATCTGTCGTATGCATTTTGATGCCCACTAGGAGTTCGAATGGCGTCTTCCTCGTGCTCCTGGTGTACGTCGAATTTATGGTTGGTTTATAAATCATAAATATATTGATATATGTTACCTGTAATACCACCGAATATGTGCCTTTTCTGTTATAGTAGCTAATGCCATCTTTAACGGGCTGTGGTATGCGTATGTGGGTGCCGTCTACGCAACCTGAAACGAAGGGAAAGGATCGTGCTTCGCTGGGAATTGTTCCATTGTTTTCTGTTTGCTTAACTCCGTTGCCGGAAATTTAATGAGTTGATCTTTCAAGCGAGCTAAGTATTTTATGGTTTTGATGAATGTTCTATAAACGGTACCACGGCATGTGTTAAACGATCGCCTATTTCCCGAAAACAATTTTGGTTTGAAAGTCTCCATATTGTAAGATAGAGCGCAACTCTTGCCGAGACTGCAGGCCGACCAGGCCCATCATACCTATTCCAATCGGGCTTCAGTATTTCAACCAATTTCTGTAAAAATAGATGTTTTGTGTTTGAAATTATTTATTATTATTTATTATTGTTATTTCATGTAATTACAATATTACCTCAAATGTTTCTGTTTCCATACGAAAATGCGAAAAGAACACATCAGACTGAATTTTTTCAATGACCGCCAAAAACGTTTCGGTTTTTGGGACTCTTCTAGTCACATTTGTTCTCAGTAACTTTAACGAAGCTATTATGTGTCTTTTACGCTTATTGTTTCGATAAACATTTACAATGTTAGCACTGCTGCTGCAATAACTTTCACATAATACCAAATAATTTTTTATTAACAGCCCGTGTTTTTTGTTTGCTGCCATTGTTGCCGTTTGCTTTGCATAAAAGTGTTCTAAAATGTCACGAGTGTTGCAAAACAAACACAAACAAAGCAACAGGGTTGCAAAATTTACTTTGTATCATTTTGCATCACTACCGCATTACTACTTTGCAATTGATAATTAGGAACTCAGCCTTTGTTATATTTCAAAATCGAAAAATTTCTGTTGAGAAACATTTTTTGTGCTCATAAAACATGAATGTGGAAGATTTAATAAGCGCCCATAGGGGTTTTGTTGAAGTTTGTCCACTTTTGTATTAGTTTATGCTCAATTTTTTTGCATAATATAATCAAAAGTTGATATTTTCATTCGAAAATATCAACTTTTCGACTGAAACCTTTCAGGACTTTCGGAAAGTTGGTTGTACAAATGATGGAATTTTCCATGAATCTTCCTTTTTTTTATTTATTTGGTGGACACTAGAGCTTATTTTGTTTATTTGGTTTCTTTTAAAAAGGTACCAAATTCTTAAAGAAGAGTTGTCAGTTGAAATTTAATTCATTTTCACAAAAGAATAATTTTTATGACTCTTGCAATGCCGCCTCACTATGTTTGATTGACCTAGAATTACATTGATGTTTTCAAATGATCTAAAAATTTACTCATCCATTAGAAGTCCGTCCGATTCTTTGTTGCTCCAAGCCGTTCTTGATAATGTACACTCTTGGTGTCGTCGTAATTGTCTATCCTTAAATATTAATAAATGTTTCCATGTCACTTTTTCCAAGAGTACATCAGTCCTACAAAACACATATAATATATCCAATACTTCTTTAAAGTCTGTTTCTGAAATCAAGGACTTGGGAGTTATTTTTGATCACAAGTTTTCCTTCTCGAGTCATGTCAATGCTACCATTTCAAAATCCTATGCTATGTTAGCTTTTGTTAAACGTAATTCCTCTGAGTTCACTGATCCGTATACCTTAAAGTTACTCTACACCTCCCTCGTCCGATCTAAATTAGAATATGCCGCGTTCATCTGGAGATCCTACCATGAGTGTTATACCAATCGCATTGAACGTGTCCAGAAATCCTTCCTTCGCTTTGCTCTTCGGTCCCTCAGATTCCATGAACCCATTCCTTCCTACACCTCTCGTTGTAAACTCCTTAATCTGAACTCCCTTTACAATAGGAGAATCATTCTATCCCTATCCTTCGTCTTCGACTTGATTTCTAGTGTAGTTGATTGTCCTGTTCTGCTTGAAAGAATCTTCTTCAATATTCCTCTTAGAGTACTTCGTCATTTTACCCCTTTTTATGTTAATTTTGCTAAAACTAACTATGTGTCGAACGCCCCCTTAGCCAGAGCTCTATCTGAATTTAATAATTTTTCTAAAGTAATAGCTATTGACTTCTCCTGCTCAAAACCTGTTTTTTGAATTTGCTAAACCATGCGCTCAGATAATCCCATCTCTTACTTTTATTTCTAATTTGCTTTTCTTTGTTCACTAGTTTTAAGTTTTAAATTTTGTTATTCTTCAATTTAGCCTGTAAGTTTTGAGCTTGTTATTCAATCACTTAGTCTGTAAGAAAATGTTTGTTCATTGACTGAATTTAATAAAGAATTAATAAAGAATTAATAAAATTGTTTTCTCAAATTTTGCTTTTCACCAAAAATTGCGGGCTTGGCTTTATTAGTCTTTTTAGTCTTCCTTTCGAGCATTGGTTGACCCATGTCCACGTAGAACTGCTGCCTTCATCTGTTGTATTGACCTTTTTCACGATGTAGCCAGCCATGTTTTCCAGCGCGCTGTCGTGCAGCTCATCAAATGCTTGCACACTATCATCTGTTACTGTGTCATCATCAAATAATTCTTCCAGTGAGTGGCTTTCGTCGAGTTGTCCCGAACCCATATCTAGTTGTACATGGGGCAGCCATTCTGTATCGTCCCTCGCAACGTTTCCTGAATCTCGCAGAACCTCGGTGTTCCGCGCTACATAAAAAATTGTATTCGAATTTCGCCGTTTACTGCACCGGTACCGTTACCCGTTTGATTTTTTCTGTCCGATGCTTCTAAAAGTTTAACCTTCAATATAGTTAGCGACGGCAAGACATCTCTGGTCTCCATCGCGACGACGAAATTTTCGTAATCTTGCGGCAAGCTCGATAATAAGATTATGACGACCAATACGTCATTTAGCACAATACCCACTTTAGTCAATTTTTCGACAATACTCATGAATTCATTTAAAAAACTGGACATTTCCACACACTCATTCATTCGCAAATTTAAAGGATTTTTTATATAATGACACTTTGTGCAAGTTAAGTAGATTTAAACACTATGTGTTTTTGTTTTCAAATTTTTATTATCTACTATGTGGATCTGTTTTGCTTCACTCTACAAATTCGACTGACTCTTAAAACTAAAACTTAGGTCTACCTCGCAATCCAAACGCTATTGCGCACAGGTGCTTCGTTGGCGTTGTTGTTGTTGCCGCTTTTGCGCTGCCGCTGCACAGGGCCTCAGTTGACGTTGTTGTTGTCACTGCTTTTGTGCTGCCGCTGCACAAGTCGATCGTGGGAATGGCAAACTGTTACGTCTTGCGTTCAGGTTACAGTTTGCCAGACGGATCGTCAGCGCTTTTGGTGGGAGTCATGCACCGGTGTTAACTCCTCCCTCGCTTAAATTCGGAGCGTCCCTGCTTCGACCTCTGATGTCTTCTATGGCGTTGCTGATATCTCGCACGGTTTCCTTCGACTGCTTTCTTCGCAGTATTATCATGCCGGCCACCAGGATGATCAGGGTTAGTCCCATGAGGATCAAGAGCCACCAGTAAATTCTCTGGGATATGAGCTCTTTTTTTAACTTGGAGATGTGGTTTGTATTATCGATATGTATCTTATGGAGGTATGGCAATGATAATTTGATTTCGTGGTTCAAATATTTGACGTCTAATGTCCTTGGGGCGTGTGGTTAAATGAACGCCTTATTTTTTATAGTGCGATAATTTGACCCATTGATTTCGACGGAATCAGGGAAGGTAATTAAAAAGGTACCTGATAAATTGAAGGTGCTGACGTCGTGGACCGTTGTGTGGTAGACATCGTTGAGAACTATGGCGCCTTCAGCGACTTCCTGAATCTGTGGCAGGTGGTGTGCAGACTCGGTTGCGCAGGATGCTGTGTTGTTGTTCAATAATTGCGACAGGCAATCGCATGCAACGGGTACACAGATATTTGCTGTCGGTGTAGCGGTGCAATTTGCTACTGGTATCATGACGCCATCGCAATTCGCTGCTTCGTCGACCTCTAGCTTAATTATTACGTTGTTGTGGCTTACAGGTAGGATCTTAACATAATTACAGAATTTTGAGATTTTGGGGATTTTTAAGACATAGTAAATAGTGCTACTGTTTTGGAGTACTTAGTCTTTGACGCACTTAGGATACTACTTATGCTAAGTGGTACATTTTCGACGTCCATCAGATGATTAATCTCAATATTATCTAGGATAAGTGGATTTATTATATTTTGTTTTGCTAGAATTACGGATAAAACTATGGTGTTGAGGTGGCTGATTACTTCGTTATTCCGGCTGGCTATTATGTTGAAGAGAATCCCTTCCCTGTCTGATGGGTTATGGTTGGTGTGTTGTTGAAGTGTGTTGATTCTGTCTGTCATGTCATTAATTTTTTCCTGTATTAGCGAGTTGATCTTTGTCTGTCTGTTATTGTTTTCTATCAGCACATTCTCCTTTGTCAGCAAGAGTTCGAAGTCGTCGTGATCTGGCGTGCCTGCGACGAACTTTAGAGCGGAGCCTAGGAAATCAATTGCCCTGGCATGCCTTCTAGCCACTTGTAGTGATCCAATTATGCGTCTTATCTCCGCTGATTGGTCCCTTAAGATGCCCTTGTTTTCTGATAAGTCCGTCAGTTGGTATGAGGCGTCCACGTTATTTTGGGCTATTTCCTCGTATTCTGTTAGGTTGGTGGTATGGATAATGTATGCGTATGAGTCGTAGATTGCCACCTTATTTTGAGTTATCGCGATGAAATGCGCGCGGGTGTAATTTATCACCGTCGTCTCTGTCAATTGACACGCACACAATATTCTGAAAATATTTAGCGGAGGTTATTTTTATGAACTGTTCTATTGTTAATTAGTACCGTCGTACCTAAGTCTTTTTGAACTGTGTTTTCTATAAAAACCTTTTCGAGCTTGTTCCCTATGCGTTTGTTTTTTCGAATGAATACAATGTCGCCGGGTTGGTAAGTTCTATGGTCAGATGATTTGTTGTGTCGTTCTATAGTCCTTTCCTGAGCTGTTATTAGTCTTTGTCTAATGTCTTTCAGATCGCTGTTCGTATAGTCATGGATTATGTCGGTCGGTCTCTTCCCGGTGACCGAGTGGATGCTGTTATTGTATTTGAATGACACTTCCAACAGTGTGGAGTGGAATCTCTCGATTTGCCCGTTGCTTTTGCTGTGCAGAATTGCTTCGCAGAAAACTGATCCCTTAGTAAGGTGCCAATTATATTAGATTGGAAAGACTTTTCGCTATCTGATACTAGTAGTTTTATATTTTTGAATTTGGGCAAGATTTGTAAAAGTGCTATTTTAATGTCTATGGCGGATCGTGAGGCGATTGGAGTGATGATAGCGAATTTGGAGAGTTTGTCAATACAAGTCAAAAAATACTGTTTGTTTGTAATTAATATGTCTAAGTGTAGTATTTCGCCTGGGGTATCTGGTATGGGTGTCTTTTTCATTTCTGTTTTTGGGGGCTTTCTCTGATATTTATTTTCCCTACAGATTATACAGTTTGAAATGATAGATTTCAGCCTTTTCTTTATACCTGGGAAATAATAGTTATTTATTATTTGCAAAAAATTCTCCTGAAGGGATCTATGCGCGCGATTGTGCTCAGTTGTTGTTATTTCTAGTTGGTCGTCTTCGTTCGTAATGTCTATTACAAATTTCTCGGTATGGATAAATTTTGCTGATGGAAATGATGATGTCAAGGGTCCTTGTACTTCGCCCAAAGTTGGTAGGTCATAGTGGATTGCGTTAATAGTGTCGGGGTTTATAATGTCCGACAGGTACCTAACAAGTGTTTCGACGCTTGCGAAGTTAATTGTATGTCGTAGAAATTTTTTGAAGATTATTTTTTTTCCTTTATAGCTGTGGTCAGATTTTGCGAAGATAATTTGGTTCTTAAATTGGTTTACCGGATATTTTATTGTCTTGATAGTTTCTGTACGTGACGCCTCGCTATGTACAGTTTCGTCTGTATTGGTTTCTGTTTGGTTGTGAATGTATTGTCTAGAGAGTGCGTCGGCTACGACGTTATCCTTGCCAGGCTTGTAGTGGAATTTTGGCGAAAATTCCTCTATAAAGGCGCGCCATCTTTTAATTTTCGTATTTGGGTTCTTGTCAGAGATGCCGAATGTCAATGGTTGATGGTCCGTAAAAATGTTTATGTCCTGTATGCCGTATATGTAGTGTCGTAATGTCTTGAGTGCCCAAACAATTGCGAGTAACTCGCGCTCGTTTGTGGCGTAATTCTGTTCTGTTGCAGACAATGTACGGGATATCATTGTTATCGGTCTGCCCTTCTGGGACAGTACTGCACCCAGGGCGACTGACGAGGCGTCTGTTGTTAGTTCAAAGTGTTGGTTATAATCGGGATAATACAAAAGCACGTCCTCGGATGCCAATATTCGTTTTATCTTTTCGAACGCAAGTACGGCTTCCTGATCGAGTGTTATTTTTACACTCTTTGATCTGTTTGCTGCAACATGACCATTTTCACCCTGCAGATGTTTAGTCAAAGGCTTGGCGATGGCCGCATAATCCCTGATGAATCTGCTGTAATAGCCGGCGAGGCCAAGGAACGAGCGTAATGCTCGGAGAGTTCGTGGGGTTTGATAATTTAGTATGTCTTTAACCTTGTCCGGGCATGTCTTAATGCCGTCTCGTGAAACCACGAATCCCAAAAACTCCACTTCGGATTTAAAGAATTTTGATTTCTCTGGTGACACCCTCATTCCCGCCTTTTCTAATTTTTTCAGTATTCGGTCGATGTCCTGGAGGTGTGAGTGTTCGTCGGGAGAGTAGATTATTATGTCATCGATATAGACGTGGCAGCTTTTCCCGATGTCTTCGCGCAAGACATCATCAATCGCTCTCTGAAAGATGCTTGGCGCATTTTTCAGGCCGAAAGGTAGGCGGCAAAACTCATATTTGCCATTGTTTACGCTAAAATCTGTCTTTTGTCTATCGTTTTCAGACATTATAATTTGGTGGAAACCCGATTTTAGGTCTAAAGTAGAGAAATATCGCGATTTCCCTAGGTTTGACAAAATGACGGATGCCTCGGGGATAGGATACCGGTCAGGTGTGGTCTTATCATTTAACTTCCTAAAATCGATCACCATTCGCATTTTCTGTTTGCCATTTTCGTCCAAACCTTTTTTGTTTACTACATGGACTGGCGAATTGTAGGGTGAGCAGGATTTTCGTATTATACCGTCTCTCAGAAGAGTTTTGATTTCATTATTTATAAACTCTGCGGCAGAGATTGGGTATGGGTAGCTTCTGCTATATATAGGTTCGGTTGTAGTGGTACGGATGGTACCTTCTACGGAAGTATTATAAGGAAGTGCCCTATCCGGGTCCGCGAAGGCATTAATATTTTCCTTGATCATGTCAAAGAATTGGTTTTGAATGTGGTTCGGGATCGTTTCGTTCTCTATTGTAATTAGATTGACCTGATTGCATGTAAGATGTTGCAATTTTGTGTGGCCATTTCTGTGAAATAGGTATCTCTCCTTCATGTCGAGTTTTGCGTCGATATCTCTCAAGAAATCGTATCCGACAATACCATCGAACGTGCTGAGGCTTGGGAGTAGAAAAAATTTTGCGGTATGGTTTAGGACGTTGATTAGGCAACTTTGGTTTATTGCGTTGGTGCCATTAATTGATTTCAATGTGAACGGGTTTTCTATCGGTTTGACTCCTTGGAGGAATGGAAGGTTTTTTATATAGTTTTTCGCTGTGCCGGTGTCGATAAGAATTTTGAGCTCTGTGCCGTTTTTTGCTTTTTTCGTAAAATACGGCAAGAGCGATCTCATTCTAAAAAATTGATCTCCTCAAAGGTTCCTGCGTCGGCCGGTTCGTCTGTAGAGCGATGATCAATGTCTTCATTGTCGAAATAGAAGTCATTGGTATCGTCTGTGTATGATTGCTGGGGTATTGGCATATAATTTATGCGTTGATTTTTCGCTTGGGGCACAGGGGTACGCTTGGACGATTCCAATTGGTCACGCATGCGTTTGGGGAAAGGGTCGTTAGATTGGTGTTGCTGCTGTTGGAACTGGTGTGGCCTAACCGCACCGCTTGCGTAAGCTGTTGGGCGTCTAAAAAAGGATGACCCGGGTCAACCTCCATTGGGGTTTGTGTGTTGTTGGTTTGGTTCGTTCTATCACTATCGAAAGGTTTCTTAAAAACAAAAGATGGGTGAGTGTTATTGTGTTGGTGTGTTTGTGTTGAAGAGCGCTGTAGGGGTCGAACTGATTTTACTTGATCGCCCGCTGCGAATCTTTGAGCGAAATCATATCGCCGTTGATTTATCTCGAGCTCTTGAGCCGTGGCCAAGGCTGAAGGCAAATCTGCTGGCCTCGCAGAGAAAAGGATGTCACAAAGTGGCTTACGCAGTCCCGATATAAAGACGCGTTGGGCATCCTCTCTGGCTCGATCGTTTAGAGCCGTCACTACCGACTCGTTGCTACTATGACTCATAATATGTTTATTTATGATAAGTGTTGTTTATCCACCAAATCGAAGTAGTCGTTCAGGGACAACTTGCCCTGGCGTAGGATGCTGAGTTCGTTTTGGAGTACATGTAGCGGTCTTTTGTCCGAATAGCGTTGGTCTAGGCGGGCTATTATTGCTTTAAAATTAAGGGTAGTGTTGAATGCTGATAAGGTGGCGTTAGCTGAACCCGAAATCTTATTTCTTAAAATGCCCATGGCTACGTAAGAATTTTCCGAGCCCTCCGGATAATAGCTCATGGCGAAATGGGCTGCCTCCCGCCATGCTGGGTATGCTATTGCCTCGCCCTTGAATTCGGGTAGAGACTTTATCAGGTCCAGTGTGGTGTTATTATTAGATACCCCTGGCCTGATAGCGACGGGCTGATAAGATTCGACTTGGGGCGGTTGTAAACTGTTGACTGTGGAAGCCAATGCTTTGATCTGCTGGCTTAGCTCGCCTGTGGATACTTCCATCGCTGCCTCAATAAGACTAATAATCTGATTTCTGTCCATTTTTTGTTATTTTTTGTTTTTTACAGCAATAGTTTTTGAATTAAAAAAATTTCTTTTATTTCCTATTATAATATCGTTTGGTATTTTCCCTTTTTTCTCTTACAGCGTTTGGTAGGTAAAATTTATATAATTCTTAATTAGTTGGTTAAATAAAATTTTATTTCTCTTATTTTCTATTACAATATCGTTTACTTCTTAATTTCCAAACATCTATGACGAGTCTTAACTTTCACAATTATAAGTATCATTTTGATGCGAAGGCTGCTGCTGTACGTCAGTTGATTTGAGCTGCTTTCTTTTTGGAGGAAATTTTCACTGTGCAAAATTGTTTTTTTTCTTTTTTTTTATTTAATGTAAGTTTGCTCTTTTTTGTTGTACGCCTTCCAACTGATCAGCAATTGATGTTATCAACGAATTTAGCTGCTTTTTGTACGCGAATGTTTAATTGATTCTGAATTTGCACTTCCATCAATATCATTATTTCGCTGCCTAAATTAATAACTGCTTAAATTAGTGGTCCCACGCTGCAGTCCTTCACTTTTGTTTTTCTGGTTTTTCGGATTTTTGTAACTTTATTTTATGGTTTACAGTTCTCTCTGTTATGCTTTACGCATTTGCTTTTGTTTGTTATAATTTTTTGTCTATGCGAAACTTTTTGCACCTTTTCCACTACGTGGAAGTTTTTTGTTCTAAGGACAATCTTATTATTATTTTTAATCAAGGTTTTTGATGAAAGTGGTACATCGATATTTTGTGATTTTAATATTTTCAAGTAATCATCGAAGGCGTCTCGTGTAGGTTGATGTTTCTTGTAAAACGCAATTAGTTTTTCTGTAATAGAAATTTTTGGGTCTTGAAACATATCCTCCCCACTTTCATCAAAAGATCCGATCGAATTATTTTCTTCTATATTTTGGGCCAAACTTATATTTTCATTTACAATATCATTAGAGTTCAACTGACAATTCAAGGACAGATTGCGGTTAGAATTTGCTAGCTCCAATTTATTTTTGGCAGCTAGGCGCCGCAAGTTTCGTTTTGAGAAACCTCTCATATTTATAATATCTATTAATCTATTTATGTAGTAAATTTAAATTATTGAATTATAAAAAAACTCACCTCACATTTACTTATGAATTCACTTTTACACTTTTTTGCACTTGATAGGCGCTTAGACTTGGACTTCTAATCGCAATCGGCAAAATTAGAATGAGTTTATTTAAAATATTTTCATGACATATTTACTCCGGCTAACTGTTTTTAAACTGAAAATATTTGAAGTACTTTCAGCTTATGACGTTCCTTACGAATACCTTACCGGGTAAGCATTTGTCTCTGTTCGGGCGTCATCGTTTTTTTTTATTTTTCATGCATACCTTTCCTTGCTTACTTTGTAAGCTTAAAATTGAAGTATTCATAACTTCGCTTACGAATACCTTACCGGGTAAGCATTTGTCTCTGTTCGGGCGTCATCGTTTTTTTTTATTTTTCATGCATACCTTTCCTTGCTTACTTTGTAAGCTTAAAATTGAAGTATTCATAACTTCGCTTACGAATACCTTACCGGGTAAGCATTTGTCCCTGTTCGGGCGTCGTCGTTTTTTCATATTTTTCATGCATACCTTTCCTTGCTTACTTTGTAAGCTTAAAATTGAAGTATTCATAACTTCGCTTACGAATACCTTACTTCTGTACGGTTCTGTTTTCAGCATACGAAATAAGGCATAAATCATGCATTACTTTGGAATCACCTTACCAAATTTCCGACTGGGTAACTAAATACTACATACTAAAATAAAATTTTTTAATTTTTTTTTTTGCTCCATTTTTCTTAATTTTACTATGAAAAAGCTTTAAAACTATTGTTGTTGAGCGTGTTCCGCTTGTCCCCCGCCCTGTGCGCAAGTGTTGCAGCGATGTAGAACTGTGCTGTGTACTCCACAAACAGCGTTGCCGCATCCGAAGCAGTAGGCCCTCGTTTTCCGCTGCCGCCCGTGCTCAGAACGGCAAAGGCGACATGACGGTCTATTCGCCCTAGCCGCAAACGACGGTGCATCGGCTTCTACCGGTCTTGATATCATCTGAAATGAACAAAAAAAATAAAAAACAAATAAATACACAATCTACTCTTGAATTTGAAGGTGTTTTTTCTTACCCTGACATCAAATGCTTCCATCGCATTGCGTATCCTTGGATATGCGGTTATATGGTTATTCAGGGCACGTTCCTCGATATTTGGTGTGGCCAATTGTTTAGTGAGAAGTAACGGGAATGACAGCCGTCTGTCACTCCTTTTTATCGGCTTCATCTCATTATAAATTGTAAAAGCAGCCAATGCAGCGACGTCCAGCATATTATAGAACATGGCCAGTGGCCAGCGTTTCGCTTCTCACTTTACTCGTCGACACGGCAAGTGTAGTGCATTGTAGACGAGCACAACGCTATGTCCCCTTCGTTGAACCCGAACAATGTGCTGTTGATGGGGCGCTTCGGGTTCTTCTTCAATTCCCGTGGAACAAAAGTTTTGTTGTAGCGCACTGTACCAACATATGCGGTCTTCCTCCTCATCAAAATACGCGCCAAATCCAAAGTAGTGAAGAAATTATCCGCGTATATTGTGCGGCCTGCATCCAAATAGTTTTCCGCAAGTTCAAGCACCACGTTCTGCCCTTGATTTACTTCGCGTTCTTGGTTAGGCAATTTGCCGGAATATAAGTTAAAACACAAGTTTAGATTTTACAGTGCTATGCACTTTTCTTTATTTAAAATGAACTAGTGCTATGCACTCCGAGTACTGCTTAAGACTAAATTAAAATTAAAGAGCTGCGGCTCAGCGGAGTTGCACTCCCGATGGCTGGCCGTAGTTGTTGTTGCAATTCCTGGTATGCGCTGCTGCTGCAGTTGCAGCGGAATGGGTGGCCGTAGCTGTTGTTGTAGTTTCTGGTATGCGCTGGTGCTGCAGTTGCAGCCGGACGAAGGGATCGAGTTTCGGTTCAGCCAAGCAGTCCCACGCTGGCTCAAACTGCTGATGTTGGCAAACTCGAGCAGTTGGACAAACAGTCCAATGGTGGATCAAACTGCTGACGTTGGCGAACTCAAGCAGTCACCAACTCCGCTGGTGGCAACTGCTGACGTTGTCGGTTTGGAGCAGTGGCGGACAGCGCTGGTGCTAACTACTCCCCCCCTTAAAGATAAGTCGTCCTCGACTTTTTTCAGCATCAATCGAAGGTTATTTGCGCGTTTGTTCTTGATGAGACGCCTCGCCAGTTCCATGATCACGAGTGTTGCTATAATGACGCCTGCAAGGACGGCCAATGTGGTGACTAATTGCGACTGACTCACGCGAATTTCCTTCTTCACCGTCTCGATATGTTCTAGGTTCTTCAAGTTAAGTCGGTGGAGAAAGGGTAGGGACAAGACTTCCTTGTACTCGGTGAGATTTAGGTTATGGGCTAGCGGTGTCAGTGGCTCAAGGCGGCTCATTCGCTTTGGATTCCGATGGAGGGTGTTGTTGATCCGTACTTCTTCGTCGAACAGGACAAGAAAGGTGCCATTTAATCTTGTTGGAGGTTTGTCTTTTTCGGTAACTATGGCAACATCATCGTCGATCACCACTGCACCTTCCGCGACAGCTGTCACTGAGTGTTGGCTGTGCGCCGTTGTCGTCTTGCATGTTGCCGCGTAGTGATTGAGTAGCTGCATCAGGCATGGGGCATCAGTGTCTTTCATTAATTCGCAAAAAGTTACTGTTAAAGCTAATTTACAATTTTTTACTGGTTTAAATCTATTATTACATTTAGCGGTTACATTAGTTTCATACAAAGGTGTTTTTTGATTATGGCTAACGGGAAGTATAACAGTTTTATTACATATTGACTCTACTATGGGATATTTTACAATGAATAGAATAATTTCGTTACTTTGCAAAACCTTTAGCTTTGAGTTACTCACAACCTCGCTTATGCTAACCTCCGAATATTTCTCCTCCCTCAGCACATTTTCGATATCTTTGTTATCCAAAATTGAGGGGTTTATTACCCCGAGCTTGCCCAATGCTACAGTTAACATGACATCATTGAGCTGGGTTATTATTGCCCTATTCCTGCTACTCAATATAGAAAAAAGGTTACCGGTATCTATTCCTGACTGTCGTGTGTTTTTTACTAGTTTGTTAACTGTATTAGTTAGATTATTGATTTGGTCTTGTAGTTGGCTATTGATTGTTATCTGTCGTTCATTTGAAGCAATTAGTTGCCCTTGCTTCTGCTGGATATTGTTAAAATCATCGAAATCTGGAGTGCCAGCGATGACTTTGAGTGCAGTGCCCAAAAAGTTCAGGCTGCGGCTGTGGCGATGGTGGATCTTGAGGGTGTTGATAAGGCGCTCTATCTGCTCCAGGTCGAGCTGCAGCAGCTTCCTCATGTGGGACTGGGGGAAGTAGGATAGTAATTCCCCTGTTTCGCTTCTCATTGCCTCATAATCCGTCAAGTTTGTCATGTGAGTGAGGAAGCCATACTCCAGGTAAATTGCTACTCGGCCATCCGATATTGGGATATAGTGCGACTGGGAGTAGTCTACTATGGCGGCGCCAACTGGACCGATCAACCAAACGAGGGACCTGAAAAGAGTTATCTCAAGTTACTCTTGTGGACTCTCCTGCCGTTTATCAAGACCGTTGTTCCCAGGTCTTCCTGCACAATGCCCCTTATGAAAAGTTTTGTAAATTTGTTACCTATCCTCTTGTTCGTCCTTACGAACACCTCTTCCCCTGGTCTAAAAATTCTAGTCTGCCTGTTTCTATTCTGCACGTCCCTGCTACTACTCTGGGCCTGTATTAATTTTTGGGAAATCTCTGCTGCGAGAGTCGTGGGTATCGTCTGCATCACGTCAATGGGTCTATATCCTGTGACGGAATGAACCGTCCTATTGTATTTAATAGTTGCCAGTTTGACCAGCTCTATTACGTTTTCAATGTTCTGTTGCAATTTAGTACAGCGAGCAATTTCAGTAAGGGTGCTATGAAATCGCTCCACCTGGCCGTTCGTCGTACTGTGGAATGGGGGTGTCGTGAATATTTTGATACCGAAATGGTCCCTTAACATGTTCTTAATTGTCGCAGAGTTCAATGATCGTTCGTTATCGCATACTATTGTTTCGGTATCCTTGTAAATATTAAGTATCTCTAACAGTGGCTCTTTTATGTCTACTGTCGCTCGGGTTTTAAGCGGGACCACAATAGCGAATTTCGAGAACTTATCTATTGAGGTCAAGAAATACTGTCCGGCTGTATTGTAAATGTCCACGTGTAGGGTCTGCCCCGGACGCGTGGGTATTGGTGTCTCCCCCACCTCAGGTTTGGGAGGATGCCTTTGATACTTTGCCTCGAGGCACACCTTACAGCTTGACACTATTTCCTTCAGCATTTGACGCATTTTCGGGAAATAGTAGTCACGCAGCACCTGCTGCACATTTTCTCGTGCGGATCGATGCGCTCGATTATGCTCCGTCTCCAAGATTTCCCTCCGATCTTCGTTATTAAAAACGTCCACCACCTGCCTTGGGGCTCGTACAAACTTTACTGATGGGAAAGAGCATTTCAGTTCGTTCTGGATTTTTGCTAAGACGGGGGGATCGCAAAGCAGTGCGTTCACCACGTTCGGATTTACGCACTGTTTGATGGCATCTAGTAAATCGTCTGTGGTGTGGAAAATAATAGTATGTCTTGATCGCGATTTAAACAGGATCGTCATAGTTCGCGAGGGTGTTAGTCCTTCCTGCAGAATCAACTGGTTTCGGAAACAGTTGACGGGATTCACGACCGTCTGTATCACCTCAGTTGATGACTCCTCGCTATGCACCGTGGCCATCTCGTCCAGAGCATCGTCCAGAGCGTTGAGATACTGTCTTGACAGGGCGTCCGCAACATAATTCTCTCTACCGGGTTTGTAGTGAAATTTGGGAGAGAATTCCTCTATAAACGCTTTCCACCTCTTAATCTTGGAGTTCGGATTCTTGTCTGAAATGGCGAACGTCAGAGGTTGGTGGTCTGTAAAGATGTTTAGTTCTCTGACACCATACAGGTAATTCCTTAATTTCTGCAGAGCCCACACGATTGCCAGCAACTCTCTCTCATTTGTGGCATAATGCTCTTCAGTTGAGGAGAGGGTTCGCGAAATCATGGTTATCGGCTTACCCCCCTGGGATAGCACGGCCCCAATCGCGTGAGATGATGCGTCCGTCGTCAGTTCAAAAGGTTTGTCAAAGTTTGGGTAGAGAAGGAGAACGTCTTCGGATGCCAGCATTTGTTTAATTCGGTTGAATGCTGATATTGCTTCCTCGTCAAGAACTATTGGAACGTTTTTTGATTTGCTCGCACCAATGTTACCATTCTCGCCCCGCAAGTACCTGGTGAGTGGCTTCGCTAAAAGAGCGTAGTCTCTAACGAAACGTCTGTAATATCCTGCGAGACCCAGGAAAGACCTTAGCCCACGAAGCGTTGCCGGAATTTTGTAGTTAAGGATAGCACAAACTTTCTCAGGGCATGTTTTTATTCCCTCTCTTGAAACCACAAATCCCAAAAATTCGACCTCATGTTTAAAGAACCTGGATTTTTCTAGCGACACCCGCATGTTCACCTCATAGAGTCTCGCAAAGATCCTATCGATATCTCGGAGATGGTCTTCCTTTGTCTTAGAGAAGATTATGACGTCGTCTATGTAGACGTGACAACAGACGCCAATTTCGTCTCTAAGGATGTCATCAATTGCTCTCTGGAAAATGCTCGGAGCGTTTTTGAGTCCGAAGGGGAGCCGGCAAAATTCGTACTTTCCGTTGTTTACGGAAAAAGCCGTTTTTCCCCTATCTTTCTCTGCCAATTTTATTTGGTGGAACCCTGACTTCAGATCTATTGTGGTAAAGTAGG
This sequence comes from Melieria picta, assembly GCA_964056695.1. NCBI lineage: Eukaryota > Metazoa > Arthropoda > Insecta > Diptera > Ulidiidae > Melieria > Melieria picta. The sequence continues at coordinate 29,440,550 of OZ057400.1, read as the reverse complement.
ACGATTGACCAAGGTTCGCCAATATGACTGACATATCAGGAATCGGGTATTTGTCGTTGATGGTTTTCCCATTAAGTTTCCTGAAATCGACGACCAGTCTCATTTTTTGGTTTCCATCCTCCCCGATACCCTTCTTACCAACCACCCACAAGGGATTGTTGTAAGGTGACCGTGAAGGTCGAATCACCCCGTTGTTGAGAAGATCTTCTATTTCTCTATTCACAAACTCGGATGTTGCCATTGGGTACGGGTAGGCCTTAGAGTAAACGGGCTCATTATCGCTGGTTCGAATAGTCGCCACCACCCTGGTGTTAAAGGGCAACGCCTCCTTTGGGTCAGCGAACACTTTGGATTGTCTTTCTATCATGGCTGAGAATTCTTCATTAAGCTCCGAGGGAACGCTTTCGTCATCAACTGTTATATGGTTTATGGGCATTTTTCCAGAGTAGAGGTAGAGCAATTTCTCGTGACCATTGTCATGGTATAGGACTCCCTTTTTCACGTCAAGTCTTGCATTAATCCCGAGCAGAAAGTCAAAACCTATTATTCCGTCAAACCGGTCGAGTTGGGGTAGGACAAAGAATTTAGCGGTCTTATTTAGGACATTTATCCAGCATTCTGAGGAAACTTCGGTTTCTCCGTGTATTGATTTAACTAAAAATGGGGTTCTGATGGGTTTCACCGATTTCAAAAGGCCTAAGTTTTTTACGTAATTCTTAGACGCCCCGGTATCAATCAGGAATTTTAGCTCTGTCCCTCCTAGCGTCCTACAGATGTAAGGGAGGAGGGATTCTCCCCTAAAAAATTTACTTCGTCCATCACCTCGGGGGTGTCCTCCGTATCCTTGTCCACACCTTCGGGCCCCCTGCCAGAGTCATCGTAAAATTCGTCGTATTCGAGGTAGGTTTCACTTGACGCATCCTCTTCTTCGGGTCCAGGGTGCTGCGTTAGGTGGTTGATTCTCTGCAACTTTGGCAAAGGCTGCTTGCCCGAACTCCGCTGCCTTTTATCCGGCCTGGTTCCAGGGCTAAACGTTGCTAGGTCTAAGCCTGGCCCGTTGGGATTCACATTAGCAATGTGTCTGCTTGAGCCCATTACCGGTTTACGTTCGAATGGTCCGTGCTGTAATTGGTTAGAAGCAGGCTGTCTGTAGGGCTGTCTGTAGGGTGCCGGTGGCGCTGGTCTGTTCAGTACAAAACGGGATGTTGAGGGATCGATCTCCATTGGGGTAGGTCTGTTTCTATTTGCGTTCGGGGGAATGTCGCGCCTATAATGTGGAGAATTGTACTGGTACTGACGCTCATTGTGTAAAGCAAATGAGTTAGTAAAACTTATACGCTGATGATTGGACTCTAATTCTTGCGCAAGTGCTAGGGCCGACGGCATATCCGTGGGCCTGGATGAAAATAGTATGTCACACAACGGCTTGTGGAGTCCGGATATGAAAGTCCGGAGCGCATCTTGTCTATATTTCTGACTCAGCGACCTTATAAGTTCTGCATTACCTTCGTTTGCCATTATCGTTTTGTTAATCAGGAGCGTCAGTTTTTTCTCCACCTCATCATAAAATTGAACAATTGACATTCTGCCCTGTCTAAGGATTGCCATCTCCTGTTCAATTAAATAAATCGGTTTCTTGTCGGCGTATGTAAAGTCAAGTCTAGCTATTATAGCCCTGAAGTTGAGTACGGTGTTGAACGATGATAACACCAAGTCGGCCTGTCCGATGATCTTATTTCGCATAATAGCTACCGCTTGGTAGTGCCTAGAGCTTCCCTCATAATCCTCAAATAATTTGTAGGCAGTGAATGCGGCCTGCCTCCAAGAAACATACCGCGCCTGGTTACCATCAAATTCAGGCAGTGACTTAACCACCTCGAGTGATTCATCACACCTCACCGTAGAATCGATGGTCACTGCGTCATACTCGACCACAGCGGGTGACGCCTCCAAAGAACTAAGTCTCTGCGTCAAATCCTCTACCGTGGCCTGAAAGCTCTGCTTTGTTTGTTCCACAGCCGCTCGCACAGCAGCATTCAAAACAACTTGCAAGGCTTGAGCGTCCATTTTCGTTCGTATGAAATTTATAGGTAAGAAATTTTCGTCGTGTCCGACCCTAACACTCTCCTAGCCTTTCACCTACTAAATATTTTATTATTATTTGTCTATTAAAAAAAATTTTTTAAACAATATTTCCTTATGCTATCAAAGGAAATCCTTTGCGCTTATAGCATGTTTATCTTGTTACTTTAATAATAAAATAATAATATTTATTTATTTTTTTAAATTAATTAAAATTTAATTAATATTTAATAAAAAATGATATTTAATTTAAATTAATATTTAATAAAAATATTTATTTCCTTTCTTTTTATTTTCTTAGTTTTTTTATGTTTTCTTATTCTCATAATCTTATTGTCTAAAAATCATTGGCGAATTTCCGAATCGCTAGTACCACTTCTAATTCTATTAACCTTTTGTCCTTAAGGTCCTTCTCGGTTGGTTCCCCGCGATTCGGCACCCCTATAATTTCCCAATACTTTTTTAGGAATTTTAATTGCGCCTCGACACTGTTGTCAGGTTCTGCCTGCTCACTGCGGCTCGGTCCTGTTTTCCCAGTGTCGGACATCAGATGTTTTTTTACTCTGGAGGGTCTGGAGTTCAGAATCGCAGAGTTAAACCTTTTTATAAGCCGGAGGGTCCCCCTTTCGGTGGTGAATCGCGGCTTCAGAATTTCTATTTAAGGGCTGTACGAGCCTTTGGTTATAATTTTTTATTGTTTTATCTGTTATTTTACAATTTCTACACCGGAGGGTCCCGTGGGAATCGCGGAGTGAAGGATGTTTATAGGCTGGAGGGACTCGTAAGTGTCGCAGTCTTGGTATTTTTGTGTTAAAATTTCTTATTTTATCTATTTAAATATTTCCTATGGAATATTCTTTCTTATATTACAATTACCTTAATTCTAACAAATATTTCTTAACCTATTGTATTAATTAATTTAACATTAAAAAATTTTTAAATTTAACAAACTTCGTCTTAGCATAAATTTAATTAATGTAATTTAGGTTACTAGCTTCACATTAAAATTTTAAAAATTTAATAAGCTTAATCCTATGGTTCCGCAGACTTACAGCCAAACTGCCACTGCCATGCTGGTGTTCGTCGTAATTTGCCAAATTTGCTTCACCGCAATTTAGTTGATTTCGTTCAAATGCGCACACGAAAGGTGGGACGTTGCTTGTGTTGCTGTTGTTTTTCTTTTTTTTTTCGCACTGGGTTTTTTACTACTGATTTCCAAGTTGTTAATCCTGCAACTGATTATTTCACAATAATAACTGTTTGACTGATGATTTCACCAAAACATGTAACTGTCACTCTAATTCCGTTAATTTTACTAATTATTTTCCAAACTTTTAACTTCTAATTTTTCTTCGTATTGTTTACTTGTCAATGTTATTTTTAGCTGCAAACTTTGCTAACAGTTCTTGAATTAACTTTTAGTTTATTCATTAGCACAATTTCACCAAAGGTCTGGATTTTTCGTAGTGGTTTTTAATCTGATTTTCTAGACACTTAAAATTTTTTTAAAACAATTTACTTTGTAAAAGTCAATTTTCCGTCAGCTGAAGCTTTTCTAAGTGTTGTATTTTAAACTGCGAATTGCTTTTTGTTTAGCTTATTATCCTTTCAGAAGTTGACTTCAGTTATTTTCACTTTAGGTGCAAGTTTCCAATTTTAAGTTCGATTTAAATTTTCGTTGTTTTCATTTATTTGCAGTTTGAGTTTGTTTTCACTTTTCAATTTTTGTGGTTGTCAAATTTTCCAAAAACCATTCATTTAATTCTTATTATGTTTGGTGGGTCCGAACCCACTGGCCACTTTCACGTTTTTAATCCTTTCACAAGGATATTTTTTGCACGCGTGGCCCCACGTTGGGCGCCAGTTAAAACACAAGTTTAGATTTTACAGTGCTATGCACTTTTCTTTATTTAAAATGAACTAGTGCTATGCACTCCGAGTACTGCTTAAGACTAAATTAAAATTAAAGAGCTGCGGCTCAGCGGAGTTGCACTCCCGATGGCTTGCCGTAGTTGTTGTTGCAATTCCTGGTATGCGCTGCTGCTGCAGTTGCAGCGGAATGGGTGGCCGTAGCTGTTGTGGTAGTTTCTGGTATGCGCTGGTGCTGCAGTTGCAGCCGGACGAAGGGATCGAGTTTCGGTTCAGCCAAGCAGTCCCACGCTGGCTCAAACTGCTGATGTTGGCAAACTCGAGCAGTTGGACAAACAGTCCAATGGTGGATCAAACTGCTGACGTTGGCGAACTCAAGCAGTCACCAACTCCGCTGGTGGCAACTGCTGACGTTGTCGGTTTGGAGCAGTGGCGGACAGCGCTGGTGCTAACTTATATCATTCCCTTCACGGGATAATAAGACTTCGAGTCGCATAACCACCATACTTTTAGACCATACTTAGCCGGCTTTGACGGAATGTATTGCGTGAAGCGGGTGCGGCCTCTGTAAGGGAACAACTGCTCATCGACGGTTAGTAGTGCTTCATGAGGAGTGTAAGCTGCTGCCAAGTTATGCTGCAACATTTGCCAAATATCATCGATAGCCGCAGTTTTGCTGTTGATAAGTTGCTGTTGTCGAATCGAATGAATTGCTTTATCAGAGTTATTTATTGTTTTATTAATTTTTTGTTTCATGAATGGGAAATAGTATTCTCTTTTTAGGTGTGCAAAAGTTTCATTTATACCCCTATGGTTTGAATTTATGTGATAGTCTCGTATTGTTTTCTCTTGATCCTCTTCTGACAGGATGTCCATTAGAATGTCTTTACAGCGTATAGGCTTAAAAATTTTGCTACTCGCGAAGTATTTTGAGTAAATTTTTTGAATCTGTCTGAAAGTTTCGTCATCACTAAAGATAGCTACCTGTTTATTAGGGGGCATGTGGTATTTAAGGATATTTATCAACTGCTGGTCGGTAAAGTTTGTCCGTTTTATAGTCCGTCTCTGTTTGTTCCGGAAGAGCGTCTCTACTTTGGTTTCCATATCCACGTGACTCTTTTGTATTATCATTTGAATGTTAAATTCGTTCAATGGTCTTTCAGAAATGAAAATTCCGTCATTTAGGTCTTCCTCAGCGGAGTGGATAGTTGTGCCCATAGTGCCCTGGTTTGAAATTTTGTCATTGAAATTTATTTCGTCTGTGTCGATTTCGATTCTACTCAGTGCATCTGCATTGGTATTCAGTTTCCCTTTTTTGTATATGACAGTGTAGTCATATTCCTCTAATTTGAGCCGCCATCTGATAAGTTTAGAATTTGGGTCTTTAAGACTCATCATCCAGGTCAGGGGGCGGTGGTCGGTAACGATAATAAATTTATGGCCGTAGAGATAAGGGCGGAAGTATTTCGGTGCCCATACAATGGCCAGAAGTTCTTTCTCTATTGCTGCATATTTAATTTCGGAATCGCACAAGGTACGACTAGCATAACATATGGGTTTGTCACTCCCTATATTTCCTTGCGAAAGGACCGCTCCTAGCGCGAAATTACTCGCATCGGTTGTTAGAATAAAGGGTTTCGAAAAATCAGGATGTTGAAGGATTGGGTCGTTTATTAATAATTCTTTGCAGGTCTCAAACGCATCTACGTATTCTTTGTTAAAGTCAATTTTTCTAACTTTCTTCAGACAGTGAGCGGTTTTGTTATTTTCGCGAAGTCTTTTACAAACTTCCTATAGTACCCTAACAATCCCAGGAATGACTTTATTTGCTTTTGTGTCTGGGATTGGAAATTTTTCTATGGCCTTGATTTTGTCTGGGTTTTATCCCTTCTAGTGAGACAATATGGCCGACGAATTCTATTTCCTTCCTGAGGAATTCCGACTTATCCAACTGAATTTTGAAATTTGCTGATTTTAATTTCTTGAAAACGAGCTTCAGATTTGTAATGTGTTCTACTAGGGATGTAGAAACTATGACGATATCATCCAGATATACTAAACAGATTTTTCCTACTAGATCCCCCAGAACGTTGTCCATTACGCGTTGGAAGGTAGACGGAGCGTTCTTTAGACCGAAAGGCATTCGAATGTATTCGTAATGCCCTCCGTCTACCGTAAACGCTGTCTTAGGAACATCTTTGGGTGCCATCTCTATTTGATGGAACCCGCTAGCGAGGTCCAGCGTTGAAAAGTACATACACTTTCCCATTTTATCCAATATATCGCTTATATTGGGTAGCGGTTATCGATCGGAGATGGTTTTTTCATTTAGTTTCCGATAGTCTATTACTAGACGCCATTTTTGTTTACCGCTGGCGTCCCGCTTCTTGGGCACGATCCAGACTGGCGAACTCCATGGCGAATAGCTGGGCTGAATAATGCCCTGGTCTAGTAGTTTGGATATTTGGTTTTTAATTTCTGCTTTATGGACGTGGGGGTATCTATACGATTTTGTATGTATGGGTACGTCGTCTACTGTTGTAATATTGTGTTTAATTTGATTGGTGAAGGTCAGGTTTTGGTTTTCCCTATAAAAAATGCCGTCGAACTATTCGCACAAACCTAGGAGTGGGTTCAACTCTTCTTCATTTAGGTGGGCTGTCCGTAATAAATTTTTTATAGGGATTTGGTTTTTTTCGCTCCCAACTTCTACTTCTATGTTGTGGAGCTCCACATATTTTGACGTGTCATACTTCTGTACTTTAATTGGTTGGTGTAGGAATAGTTCCTTATCGGATTCCGACCAATTTACTATTTCCACCCCGCTCATCCAGTTTTTTGATGTGTACAGTCCTGGTGAGATTTCCAAGTTGTCCGAGACAACTATTAAGTCAGTATAAAAGGTTCCGTCTTCTAATTCGACGGGGATCGGGACTACCACTTTTGAACGGGGCGGGATGGTATATTTTTTGGAAGTTATGTTGGGTTTTATGAATATATTAAGTTGGGTTTTTGGTGTTTGTAATAATAGTTGTTTTAAGTCGATTATTGCCTCTAGTTTTCCCAGAATGTTAACTCCAAGAAGCCCATCAAAGTAGTTGTGGAATTTGAAAAGCAGGAATTCCAACTTCCCTGTCTCATTGAACTCTCTGAATATTGGTAGAGTTGCCTTTTGATCGAGCGTGTAGCTGTTAAGGATCGTCCTGATTTGTGTTGGCTTACACTTAGTTATGGCTTCAGGTGGAACAAATTGAGGTTTAATGAAGGAAGCGCTAGCTCCAGTGTCAATGAGAAATTTTAATGGTCTCCCTGCGGGGGTTGAAATTAGAACGTAAGGTAGAGATGAACCGTGTTTATTTATGTCGATGTATCCGGTCGGTTCTCCGAGGCGGGTAGGAGAAAATTTTCGGTTTCTTCATTATTCAAAGTTCCTTCAGGTTCCGGGCCTTGGTACGAATGGGGATTTGTATGATTAATATTATGAAGTTCTTGGTTTCGAGGGTTTCTTGATAAATTAGATTGGTAGGTTCTTGAAAATCCTGTTCTGTTTTCAGGTTCTTGTTTGGTAGGCATTATAGCCGGTCTACTTGTATTAAAAGGGTTGCGCTGTGGTCTGTCTAGGTCCCTGCTGGGCAGCTTAGGACCTTGGTATGGTCTTATTTAGTTATGTGGTCTTGGAAAATTATATTTATTTGTTCTATATTGATTTTGCTGATTGTTCGTTTGAAACTGAGTTCTATTGTACTTATATGAGGCTATGCTCTGTTCTTTGACACAAAAAGCCAAGGCTGTAGGCGTGTCTTCAGGCCGCATGGCTCTAATGATCGGCCCTAAAAGTTCCCTTAAAGCCATTAAAAATGTGTTGAGACACATCTCCGCGTACAATTCCCTTTTGGATGTTAAAACGCTTCTGTCTTTCTCATTCATAAGAATTGTATTAAGGAGTGCTGCTTGTATCTCAACGATTTGTCTATGGAACTCCTCTACAGGCTTGTTATATTAGGGGTATTCACACCGAGCTCGTTACTTTGTTAGTTCGGTACTCGGTAGTTTTGTTCGTGTATTTTGTTCGTGTTTGTTCGTGTTCGTGAATCGAACAAAAACAAAATACACGTAGAAAACTACCAAGTACCGAATTAACGAAGTAACGAGCTCGGTGTGAATACCCCTATTGTTTAGTGCTATGGAGTTCCCGGATTAAAGTGGCTTCTGATCTTTTGTCTGAGTAGGCATTCGTTAACGCAATTTTAATTTCTTTCCAGTCTAGTGGGGTTATGTAGGTGTTCAATAGGTCATCTGCTGACCCTTGAATTTAATTTCTTATCGCTCGGAGCAGCATATCTCCGTAAGGGGTACGCTCCGTGCCATGGATCAGCATCAAGATCTCTTCTACATTTGTGATAAAGTTATAGAGTTGGCGTGGGTTACCACTAAAAGGGGGAAGGTCTTTGATTATATCAGGGATTCTTAGTGAGTTGATGATTTCGCGGGGGGGTAGTTTGTGGAATCTGACGTTGTTGGGGTTGCGGTTGGTGTTGCAGGTTTACGCTTGGATCAATATGCATTTCTTGGGCTTGCATGTTTGCTGTTTGGTACGGCGTTGTTGTTTCCGATTCTTCCGCGATTGCACTTAAACTTTTTGATCTCTTGCTTAAATTTAACTTGTCTAGGGCTATTAGTTTGGCCTTTCTTTTGAGCATCGGACAATTATCGGACTGGATTTTTATATTCGGAGTAATGAAAGTGGGAACAATTCTATTGCCAATAATTACAATTTTAATTTAATTTTATTTCTCTTCTTAAAATTAATTAAAAATTTTCTTTTTCCAGTGGATTATACTAGTATATGTATTTTGAATGTTTAAGTGTGTTTGTATATATAAAATTACTTGTGGTATAAGTTTATTGCTTACAAAAAATTTATAGTAATGATAGCCAAGGTTTTCATGATTGCTAGTCGTGTGCCGATCTTGGTCCCGGGGCTGGTTGCAACGGTTAATGGATGGAAATCCAACGACGATTCTATGAAGTGCTACTGATGTTCACTTATGTTCTCTGGTCTTCTCTGCTAATGTTGTTGTAGTTCGTTGTTTTGTGGTGGTGCGGTGTTTGTTTCGTGCTTTGTGCTTTCCTCAACTTTTTCCTTTATTTTCTTTGTTTTGTTCGTTCTATTTATGTTCGTTTAATTATTATTATTTTATTTTTATTTATTTATTAAATTCACGGATTACTTGATATGCATTCGAGGTTCCAGAATTTGTTATTTTATTTTGTTTAGAGTTTGTTGATATGCCCTCAACACTCAAAGGTTTTTATTTTATTTATTTTATTTAGTATTCCTTGATATTCCCTCAAGGCTCTAAGATTTTTTTTTATTTAGTATTCCTTGATATTTCCTCAAGGCTCTAAGATTTTTTTATTTAGTATTCCTTGATATTCCCTCAAGGCTCTAAGATTTTTTATTTAGTATTCCTTAATATTCTCTCAAGGCTCCAAGATTTGATTTTTTTTTTTTTTGCATATTTTATATTGACACAATTTTAGAACACAGCACAGTACAGCACAGTTTTTATTGATTTATTACGCTCGTCGCAATCTTTTATTTATTCGTGAACGGATTTTGTTAATCGCCGCCGTTGCTTCGTCGACTGCGCCACTTATGTTCTTATTAAAGGAAACAAAAGCTTTTGTTGAAGTCCAACACCAGAATGATCAATTTTATTTTACAATTCAATAAAGAAACTTATTGCTAGTGACAAAAATGCTTATTCTAAATTATATTAAATGGGTGATCAGCGGTTTTGCCGTTGTTTCCGTTGGCGTTGCCGCTGCTACTGCAGTCAGCGGTGTAGTTGGGTCAATGGCCAGCCAGCGGTGCGTTCTCAGCGGTTCCGCGTCGGTGTTGCCGCCGTCGCTGTAACTGGGTCGATGGCCAGCTACCAGTGCATTCTCAGCGGTTTTGCTGGTGCTTGTGTTGGTGTTGTTGCTGTTGCAGAGGGTGCTGTAACTCGCGCACTTGCCGATACTGCGGCCTCTGCCAAGGCGTTCCGAGTAACGGTACTTTTGATGGCGTGATGTTCTTGGATTTTTTGGGCCCAACTGTATTCGTCGTGACGGACTCTTTCCGACGACGCTTTGATGCTTTTCTCAAGTTTGTACTACTCTATCATTGCTCTGACTGACGCTGACATATCTTTAGTGAGATGGGCAAAGTCATAATCAAGCTCTCCACCATCTACATTAAAACATTGCAATATATCTTCAACTGATTTACCACCACTGCTTATTGCTTCTGCGTTTTGCTCGTCTTGCTCTGGGTTAATGCCCTTCTGCCTCAACGTGACACTTTCCTCCTGAACTACCATATCAAATATTGCAGCAAACTTTCGTCGTCTAAGCAAATAGATTTCCCGATTTCCATCCATCGATTTCGTATGCTTCTTCGAAATTCCTACAGTGTCTGATGCTTTCTTGTAGCTGTGAATATAAGTATATATATTTTTGCACATGAATATATAAATAACTAAGATTAAGGCTATAATTGTTACAATAAAATATATTGTGAACTTCCAAGGAAGTTCCTCAATTGGTATTAGGAATTTGTACATCTCTTGTATGTTAGTAAACTTATAATTAGATTCCGAACTTTAAATCTATACAACTTTAACCTGATCGTTTTGATGAGCATGAATTACATTTCCTTCATTTCATTTCATTTATTTCTTGCTCATGATTTACATATGTCTTATCATCTATTGTAGTACTGTGATTGTATTGAATTAGATGTGGACCATTTATTTTCTGTCCATTCCATGTATGTTCATTGTCCACTATGATATTACAATAATCTAAGATTTGCAAGGGAAAATTATGTTCTTGAATAATATCACATTGAGCTTTTTGTTTTAATAACAAGGGAAAAGTAATTATTGGTGGATCCGGTGTCCACTAGAAGAGTAACGGGTGTGCTTGTTAGACACACTTTGTTTGAATGCAGGGCAGCCCGTTTATTCGCTTTAAAAAGGTACTGCCTGATTCACATTGTCCCTCATAATTAGATAAATTTACAGATTCTAAATCCTCATGACTAGTCGGATTAATTCTTTGCATTTTATTTTGTGTAGCCACATTCTGATTGCTATAAACCCTATCTCTTTTATACAAGTTACGGTTCCAGCGGGAACCTGTTCAAAAAATATACTTAGTCGGGCAGCCACCAACAAGGCTGCACCGACTGCACCGTTAAATCAAACAACGCGGATTCCAAAACGTAATAATGATTTATTTCTGCTCAGGTCGAGCTACCGACTAAAAATGATTACAGAGCTAAGCCTAAGCCTAGTTGTCACTTATGTCCGGCAGCGCTTCCATGGTGACGGCGATCCGCTGAGGTAGGCGATCCCACGGTGGACGCGGCGCGTGAATTATGTTGATTCTGTTGGGTTAGACCTTAAGGCCAAAATTAAAAACGTCCGAATTGTTTCGGGGTTGAAACCAGAATGAATTTTCTTTATTAAAATTGTCTTAAGGGGGCCGATACATTTAGAAGCGTCAAAACAGGTAGTTTTTTCTGATGTTATGCTGGGAGAATAAAAACACATAGAGTCAGGTTTGTTTCGGATATATATTAAGGCATAATAAAACTGGGAGAAAAAAATTGTTTACAAAAAAAAACACAAAATGGCGGAGTTATGGCCGATCTCCTGGCGGTGTCAAACTTTGCGGCCGTCAACTTCCTAGGTAGAGTTTTGATCTGAAACAAGAAATGAAAATATCTTATGAATCAGAAAGCTTTTATCAAGTGCGTAGCGAAGATATTTACTGTAATTTTGAAAAATTGGAGGTATAGTCATGCTTTTAGTGAAAAAGTGCCATTTTTTACCCGAGTTTATAACATAAAAATGAGTAAATAACTGTGAAAACGATTTTTGTTAAAAAAATTGCTCTGCCACGCACTTGAATATAAAATTACCTATAATATGCTGTTTAATCCGACTAAATCGGTTAAAGAGCTCGCTCGCAATCTTGACGGCCGGATCAGAAAACATAGTTTTGAGAAAAAGAGGTTCAAAGTTTAGTTGCGCGCAGCTGCCTGTATAGCCGCCGCGCGGGTCTTGGGCTATTATCTCCCAAAATATTAACAGTAGGCCAATAGAACTTCGGGACTATATTTTTAAATAGTTTATCTTTCGATTGCAGCAATAAAAAAAATTTCGATTTTTTTAAGGTTCTAAATGTATCGGCCCCCTTAAGCTAAACTCTTCCTTGTATTCCTATGTACAAAATTATTCTTATGTATTTAGGAGCATGACCATCAAGAAGGCGAAGGGAATGGAGGAGAGAGAAAGCGAAAATGTTTGGGCAATTGGTTTTTTGTTGTGACAGCGATTGAACGAATTTACGACCATCGAAACCTGATCGCCGCGATTGGCCGCTTTGTACAACATTGGTGCAATTCGTTCTTCGCTGTAACAGCACTTCAGCACTTCAGTGTGTTTATGAAAAATGATCGTTTGACCGAATTTATGGTTGCAACGGAAAAACTCAAAAGTAATTCCGGGTTGATTGACATCGGTCGAGTGGAAAAATGATCGCTTGACCGAATTTACGATCGAAAGTGATTCCGGGTTGATTGACATCGGTCTTGGACCTTGAAATTTCGATGAGTCCTATGCGGCGCAGTTAAATAAAACACGTCCGTATTTCGTGAGGTTTTAATGCAGAATAAAGTAATAAAGTAGTATAAGACATGAGAGTACCACTAATAATAGCATAGCAGCTTCACATGGTTGCATTGCTTTGTACTATAGAAATACATTTCAACACTCCTTCTCAATGCAATATTATGTGAAGGCCATGAACTTAACATAAACCTAACATTTCAGTAAATTTTGAATGTTTAACTTTTGGTAAATTTTTAGTTCGTACATCAGCAATCATTTCATCTGTCGGTACGTAATTCAATAATACTTGGCCATTTGCGTAGACCTCACGAACATAATGAAATTTGATGTCGATGTGTTTACTTCGAGCGTGATACATTGGATTTTTCACAAGGTGTTGCGCGCTCAAATTGTCGCCGTTGAGTACTATCGGCCCTTTCATATTGTGCAGCCCAATCTCGGTCAACAGCTTGCTCACGTACACCGCTTCCTTCGCTGCTGCACACAACGCCATGTACTCAGCCTCTGTACTGCTTAGCGCGACTGAACTTTGCTTCTTTGACTCCCATGAAAAAGCGCTTCCACCAAGGAACAGCGCGTACCCTGTGTACGAACGCCTATCGTTGACTTCGCCGCCCCAGTCCGCATCCACGTAACACGCCACTGGCCTACCAGTTCGGCGGTAGTGTAACTTGAAGTCCTCAGTCTTCTTCAGATATCGCAAAATATGTTTGGCTGCTGCCTCATCCGCTGCGCGCGGGTTGGTATTTTTCTGTGCTAGCTTACACACAGAGTGCAAGATATCGGGTCTGGTAGTAATCGCCAAGTACATAAGCGCGCCAATTAGCGACTGATATTTAGTCGCGTTGGTCGTATCGTCGTCGTCGCATACTAACTTGGCGCCATAACCAGCATCTAAGGGTGTCGATACAGGCCTGCAGTTCTCCATGTTATGTTGCAATAATAAATTTTTTATATATTGCTTATGGCCCATCGCTATAGGCCCTGTGTCACCATCTCGTTCGAACTCCATGCCCAAGAAATGATGTAGTGGACCTTGATCGACGATCTCGAATTCAGCTGCAATTTGTTGCTTGGTGCGTATTAGCTCTTCCTCATTGGAGCTTGCTAGAATCATGTCGTCAACATATACGGCAATAATTAAAATGTTACCTTTCGTGTTCTTCGTATACACGCAATTCTCGCTTGGACACTGTGAGAAACCAATACTTTTCAGAACGGAGTCAAGCTTAGTATTCCATTCACGGCCCGATTGCTTCAGCCCATACAGCGATTTTTGCAGCTTCAAGACGCGGTTGGGGTGTTCGTTGTCAACAAAATGCTCTGGCTGTCTCATGTAGACATCTTCGCGCAGGTCACTGTTAAGATATGCCGTTGACACATCTACCTGGTGCAGGTATAGACCATGCTCCGCTGCTAAAGCAATCACCATCCGTATTGTTGCATATCGCACAACCGGCGAATATGTTTCGTAGTAGTTGATGCCGTACTGCTGACTACATCCCTTCGCGACTAGGCGTGATTTAAAACGCTTCACGTTGCCATCCATATCTCGTTTCACGCTGAAGACCCACTTACAGCCGATGGCCTTGTGGCCTACTGGCAAATCGACCAATTTCCACGTATCGTTGGCGATAAGGGCTTCGTACTCCCTCTGCATGGCGCCTTTCCATTCACGAGCATATGCGCCTGACACGGCTTCGTTGACAGTCTGCGGAATTTCGACCTCCATCTGGCCATTCATCAAGTTGAGTGAGTTGTACTGCTTGCCAGATCGAAGCACCTTTGTACAGCCTGAGACTTCCTCTTTCACAGCGTCTGCTGTGGTAGAGGAAGTCCCAGCCGGCGCGTTCGTATTGATTGTGTCGACTACGTTAGGCAACGACACATCAGGGCCTATAATTATAGAATCATTAGAATTGTTTTGATGTGATAACGCCCCCTTTTCTACAAAATATACGTCTCTGCTCTTAATTATCTTACGCGTTGCAGGATCGAGCAAACGGTATGCTTTCGATTCATCGCAGTACCCAACCATGATGTACTCTCGACCTTTAGGATGAAACTTTCGGCTATGCATTTTGTTGAGTGCTATCGCAACAGAGCCAAACACTCTGAGGTGGTGAACAGATGGCTTTCTTCCCGTCCATGCTTCATGAGGAGTTTTGTTTACAAGCGGCTTGGTTGGCGATCGATTTCGCAAGTACGCTGCTGTATGGACTGCTTCCGCCCAAAACGACTCATGCACACCTGCTTCTAGCAGCATGCTACGCGCCATCTCGACCAACGTTCGATTTGCGCGCTCGGCCACACCATTCTGTTGTGGCGTATGTGGGACGGTAAGCTGTCGCCTTATTCCGTGCTCTTCGAGGTAACTATTAAAGGCGCCATTTACATATTCACGGCCATTGTCGCTCCGGATAGCTTTAATTTTAGCCTCCGATTGACGCTCCACCATAGCCTTGAACGTTTTAAAGGTGTTGAACACCTCATCCTTTGATTTTATAAAATATACAAATATGTGGCGTGAAAAATCGTCTATGAATGTCACGAAGTACTTCGATCCACCAATTGCGTTTCTATTCATCGGCCCACACACATCAGTATGGACTAATTCCAGCAGTTTTTTCGACCGATTCTCTGATTCCTTTGGAAAAGGCTGCGAGCAAATCTTGCTTTTCATGCACGTAGTGCAGCTTAACGATTTTGGCAAATTTTCCACTTTGAGACCAACCACAAGCTTTTTGTTGGCAACTTCGTGCAGGCTGGCATAATTAAGGTGCCCATATCTCTTATGCCACTTTATCGCGTCTTTCACACATCCCGATGCATAAAAGCATGAATTTTGTTCTTTAGTTGAAAGCACGAATAAATTATTTACCTTTTTAGCTCTTACTATTATTTTGCCACTTTTGTCTTTTAGTTCCGCACAATTTTTGCTAAAGCACACTGAGTTTTCCTTTTCAACGGCCTTACTGACTGATATAAAATTGCCTTGTAATTGCGGCACATACAGAACATTGAGCAGATTGATCGTAAACGATGACGACTTCACGGTGACAGTCCCTCGCCCCCTCGCTTCAATGTAATTGTCGCCTGCTAGTCGAACCTTCTCTTCGTAGTCTTCAAATGATACGAACATGTTGCGGTTGCAACACAAGTGTGACGTCGCGCCACTATCGATACACCATGACTCTGGAGTCAGCGCAGACATGTTCGACGCAGCCAGAATAGAAAATGTTGACTCGCCAGAATTTGTTGGGGTGGACGATTTTTTCTCTCTGCACTTAGCAGCAAAGTGTCCCCTTCTACCGCAATTATAGCATTTACTGTTGCGCTTACTATTGTTTTTGCCCTTCGCCGCGTTGTCTTTTGTACGTGCCAAAAACGCCTGCTGTGCTTCCGCGCTATCCTCGCCGTCTACGCTTTGCTCACCTCTTCTCTCGCCCTCCTCCAAAAGCTTTACCTTTAGAGCGCTAAGAGTGGGTAACTCATCCCGCGTTTCCACGGCAACAACAAAATTGTCGTACGATTGCGGCAAACTGGACAGCAATATAATCGTTAGAAGCTCTTCGTTCAACGTTACATTGATCTCCGCCAGCTTTTCAACTAAGTCAGAGAAACAATTAATGTGCTGAACAATATGACCACCTTCAGACATTTTATGGCGCATCAGCTGCTTAAAGAGCGATACTTTTCTAGCTGGTCCCTGGGGCTGGTATCGATCTTTGAGAGCCTTCCAAGCTTCGGCTGATGTTTTGCACTGCTTCACATGAATTATTTGTGACGGTTTAATGCTCAGCATTAACGTCGCAAATGCCTTCTCATCCCGGTTGCACCACTTAGCTGCTTCTGATGTATCTTGTGACCTCTTCAGCCTTCCGTCGACAATTTCCCACAGCTCCATGTGGATCAGCACACTCCTCATTTGGACATTCCAGGAATCATAGTTATTTTCCGTCAACTTGTCGATTTGATACAATGACGAACTCATGTTGCTCGATCGCGAAGTGCTGCTCGACGGACTTACTGTCTGCTCCACTGAAATAACTGTTGCTGCCCTGGGCCCATAACCTCTTGGACCTTGAAATTTCGATGAGTCCTATGCGGCGCAGTTAAATAAAACACGTCCGTATTTCGTGAGGTTTTAATGCAGAATAAAGTAATAAAGTAGTATAAGACATGAGAGTACCACTAATAATAGCATAGCAGCTTCACATGGTTGCATTGCTTTGTACTATAGAAATACATTTCAACAATTTTATTGGTCGGCTTTCTTTGTAGCGAGTTTTATGCTGACCAATCTAGTGCTAAGCCCTTGGGGTAGTCTGGTGGCGTTGACGTTTGCGGTAACGGCAACGACAACGTAACTCGCGCGAGCCAACTGCAACTCCGCACCTTGTTTACGCTAACTCCTCCCCTCCTAGGTGAGGGACGTCCTCGGACCTCTCGCTTGTTGCTTGGATGATGTTTTTTACTGCCCTTGCCTTTGCTTTACAATGAAGACTATGAGAAGCAGCGAAACGCTGATGATGGCCGACGCTACTAGAATCGATGATGTCACGATCAGCCCGGTTTTTAGATCAACGCTAAAGTCGTTCACTAGTTGACGGTTTCTTAGAGCATGATGTAATAGGCAAGGTAAACTTATTATTGCGTCATGACCTGTTACGTTTATTTTGGTGGCCCAAGGAATCTCCGCTGCTCTCGCGCGTAGTGAGTTACGATTAGTGAAGGCCGTCTCGTTCACGCTAGCCTCGCCCGAAAAAGTGATTAGGTAAGTACCTATACCAAGCGATGTAGTCTCGTTGTCTAGCGTTACAGTTGCGGCATGATCGTTTATGACGACCAGGCCGTCATCAATCTCTTGTACTGGATCTAGTTCGCCAAATGCTGTTCTACAATGTGAGAGACTCGTTTTCAAAAAGTCATTTAATTTCATTGTTATCCAAAATGATTGGGTTTAATAGCCCCAACTGCGCCAGGGCGATTCATAAAATTATGTTATCTAGGTCTGTGATAATGGCCCTATTTCTAGCCAGAAGGACTTCGTAGAGGTGTCCGGTATCGATTTGCTCCGATTTCTTTAGTTTGAGAATTTTATTTACCGCATCAGTAAGTTCGGTGATCTGTTCCTGTAGTTGTGAGTTTATTGTTACCCTACAGGAAAAATGACTAGTTTGCTACCAGTTTACAACTGGTGCATTTTGCACCAGCACTAGTCCGCGCTGAATCCCATTTCAATGCTACGAACTGTCGATTTTAACATTGACATGTCCTACGCTGTGGCAATTGCCACACCGTGCATTACGTTACAACTAGCTTTAAACTAGTGCAACATGCACCAGTTTAAACCTAGTTTCTAGTTTAAAATCTCACGCACTAGCTGATATTTTTTGAAATAAATATCAAAAAAATTATCTAATAAAAAAGTTTTATTTATGTTGATGAGTTTTTATAAAATAACAATAATTTAAATACATTTTTTAAATTTAATTTAAATTTTTTCTTCTGCAACTGTAACGCTTTCCGCAGCAGCTGCTCTGGCGGTTTAAGGGCGGCAATATTAGAAATTGCATCTGTTAGAAAAAATGGTAACAGTATAGCAAGTCTTTTATTCTTTATTAATTATTATTAATTAATTCCTAAAAGCGCGTAGTAAAAGTTTTTGTGACTCGTCTGAAATTAAAGTGCCTGAGTTTATGCCATAAACTACAAGTTAAATAAAATAACGTTGTTGTTCAGCAAAATTGAAACATTTATTTTTATTCACGTTGGGGAACGACTGTTCCATTGGAGTGGTACTTGACGACTGATCATCGAAGGCGACTTCAAAAATATCGATAAAGAAAAGGGAATTGAGCATGTTGCTGTAACATGATCGGCAGCTCAGGCTGCAGTAGTGGTGGCAAACTATCGATAGTGGACACCATCGATAGTTGGCGATAGTTTTTGCGCCACTATCGATAGTTTCGATAGTGTGAATGGATTTTTTTATTATGTGTGCAGTAAAAATTTAGCACATAAAGATTATGAACAAAAACAATTTAATTTTTTTATTTTTTATTAATCCATTGATTTTTGTTTAAAAAAACCAGAACGTCAACATTTTTATCCTTTAGTCGAGTTCTTTTATCAGAAATAATAATTCCAGCTTTACTAAAAATCCGCTCCGACTCCACTGATGTCGCTGGGATGCACAAATATTTAATCGCCAACATTTTTAACGGGGAGAAATCATTTTCAATAACCTTTAAAAAGAAAATATATACCTAATATAATAAAATTTGATTATATTAATAAACACAGCATTGTATATTACCTTCCAAAATTCAAGAGGTTTTGAATTTTCTGGCAGATTTTCCCTTTCCAAATATTGACGTCTGAGAATGATTGCATCAGCTTTACGCGATTTGGCCTTTTCTTGATTTTTTTTACCATAAACGAGAACAGTGAAGAACTTTGGCTTTCGTTCGCTTCACTATTAGTTTGAGTTTGGGTTTGTGTTTTATTTATGAATATAATTATTTCATCTTCAAGGCGTAGAGTGGCTTGCTCTGTGTTTGTGAACGACATAAACCCTTCACGTTTGAATCGAGGATCCAAAAGCGTTCCTAAACGTGGTGGAGTTCTTGCCTCATATACAAAAAGTCGTTTTTTTACGCTTTCGATCAGCCTTTCGCATAGCATTAAGGCTTCTTGGGTTTCAACTTGCGATTTTAATTCATAAAGCTTTTGGTGAAGGCCATTCACAATCGGAATTATAAGTGACAATGTCACATGATTACTGCAGCATTTTTCTGTTGCAACATGGAAAGGCGCAAGAATTTTCTCAATTTCCCATATAATTTTCTTTTCACTGGCTGAAAGCGGCTGAGGAGCTTTTTCCACTGACAGCAAAACGGAAGCGACTGCATCATCTACATTTAACAATCTTTTCAGCATCAAAAATGTGCTGTTCCACCTTGTTGGCACATCTTGAATTAATTTCAAAGGTGTTGTAGTGTTTTGTGCCTCTTTTAATTTTTCACCAGCAATGGAACTGCTTTTAAAAAAATGTACAATGCTTTTACATTTTGATATTAAGGGCTTCAAGTATGAATCTTCCACCTTGAGCAATAAACCGTCTTGGATCACCAGATTTAAAGAATGTGCAAAGCAACGCAAATGCGGTATTTTAATCAAATCACATGCATTTATCATAGATTTTTCATTGTCTGTCACTATGCATGTAACTTTGTTAAAAATTGTCCACTTGTGCAACACTTCCGAAATTGTGCTTGCAATGTTTTGTGCATTATGATTCATCACATTATTTAGTTTTCTTGTTTGCAGTACCGCATTTCGCAAAACAAAATATTGATCGACAAAATGGCACGTAAGTGTTAAATAAGCTTCATTAGCTGAAGAAGTCCAACAATCTGATGTAATTGCTACGAAGTCGACTTCGTTAAGCATTTTTTGGAGTTTTGTTTTCATTTTCTGAAACATTTCATTAATATGCACATTTTTTAAGGTATTTTTAGATGGCAATGCATACCTTGGATCTAAAACTTTTACAAAATTGCGGAAACTTTGGCCTTCAACTAAATTAAACGTTTGAAATCCTTCAGCAATCATTTTAGCTAGTGCCTGATCGATATCATATTTTCTTTGAGAGGAGCTTTCATATTCAATTGCTCTTTTGAAATATGACTGTACTGATCTAGTGCTCGATCTGCAAGTGGATGATGTTGAAGATGTAGCAGCCTCTTCTTCACTTGCATCTAGACTTGGATGCATCCGCTTCAAATGATCACGTAAATTTGACGTGTTGCCGCTTGTTTTATATTCGCGCTGAAATTTTACACATTTGGCAATTTTTTTATCAAACGATCGTGTAAAATATCTCCAAACCTATAAAACATAAAAGTATGATAAAATCTTTTATGAAAATTATATAGAATTGCTATACCGAAGATATTTTAGTTCTGGCTTTTTCCCGCCACGTTCTTCTTCGCTATCCGACGAGCATAAGCAATCAATTGTTTCTGTAAAAGTTATTCAATTCAAACACATATTCAATTAAAACATATTTACATAAACACATTACCTTGTGCTTTATTAGTAAAAAATGTGTCTATTATTATTCTATTTTAATTTAATTGTAAATGTAACTTTCCAAAGAGTAACAAATTGTAGCTGCGCTGTCACGAAATGTTGTAAATAAGTAACTTGGCGGCGTTGCCACATTCAAGCACTGACATTTCAAAAATCGTGCTACCATTGAAAGAAAGTTGACTATCGCTCACTATCGGTATAGGACCATCGATAGTCGCGATAGTCATGTACCATCGATAGTATCGATAGTGCCATCGATAGTTTGCCACCTCTAGGCTGCAGACATAGCGTCAGCAAATTCGTCCGCATAGTTCGTTGAACCTCAAGCTAAGCTTGCGGCGCGAGTTATGTTCCCTGCTTGCTGCTGCCAGTTATGTTTCCAGAGTATTAAATGAGAACCTTCCGTGTTGATTGCCAATTACAGAGTGAATTTTAATTGGAAAAATACTTAAAACGAAACTTAAAATAAATGACAATTTTTGCTTACTACTATTTTTGTTTTTATCGGGAATTTTTGGGAAAAATTTGGGAACGGAAATTCGGCAGACGAATTCTGCAGAAAATTGCGGGGTCGTTTGCAAAACGCTCCGCGGTGTCGTTTGCCCAGCGCTCCACGTTTTGCCGCCTCAGCAACTTTGCGCAACGTTTGTAGCTTTGGTAGGCAGTTGTGTCAGCATGTACGATGAGTACGTAACTCCCCCCCCCACTTTTTGGACCGTAGGGAGTGAAGGGACCGCAGCGTCCAAGAGTACCGTGGCATGATGTGCTCCTTTTTTAATTTTCCATAAAATAACAGTAAGTGCTCCCAAAAGTAAAAGTGACATTCCGATTAAACTTCCGTATAAGGCTGTTGTGTACAATGAGTTTCGAGTTGACCACGTCGATTTCTATTTGTTGTTCAAAGTTATAATCTGCCAGTTTTTTCAATGTCAGGGTCTCGACCTGCTCTTTAGCATGAATTGTCGAGAATGGTAGTTGTGCGACATATATATCCTCTTGAAAGGTGCCTAGGTCATTCTCGTATGTTATATTGTTAATTATAATTTTACAATTTTTGAAATGGAGGACTGCGGATCCTTTTATTGTTGTGTTATCTGTGCCATAAGTTGATTGGATTATTAATTCTGGTGTGTTAAATACAATAATTACATTGGGTTCTGGTTGGCTAATTATCTCTATTCCCTCCGTGTTTCTTACAATACATTCTGCTTCTTTATATTTTAACAGTGTCTGGATACAATTATTATTCCTGTCGGAATATTCTTTACAATAATACATATTTTGTATTTTAGGGCAGCGCTTTAAAGATGTGAATGTGTTCTTATCGCTATACCGTGTATAGGGTTCTATTTCAAGAATTCTAGTTTTATTTATTGGCAGTGGGATCGTATGGTAGTATTTGTAGGTGATTGTGTCGAAATTTGGGATGTGGATATTGAAGATAATTTTTGATCCGTTGTGGTATGCTTGTAGTCCGAGGAGCTCGTGAGTGTTGTCTATTGAATTTATTTCAATGCTCTGGTCCTTGAAATGGCTATTTATTGTTTCCACTTCTAGCGGGTTTAGGATTAACTTTGGAATGACATTGAGGCGGGCTAGAATGATGGCTTCAGAGATGTCGCTCAAATGAGATGAGAGGAGGTCAATGTTGTAATGAAATTGGTCCAGATATTGGAGTTCTTTAATAAGGTCGTTTGTGGATTTTGCGAAATAGGCTGTATTGTTGGCATTCCTTTGCAGACACGTTTCTATTGTTCCCTGTACTTCGTTAATGTGCTTTGTGATTTGCGCAAACCTTTCTATCATTTTGGAGTTAAGGCTATGGTCCTTACCTATTATAATATCTAATCTAGTCTGTTGTTCTTCGACAGTTTTAATCTGATCGTTTATTCGTGTAAATGTCAATGTGTATAATGTCGAGTGGTTTAAGCGGAATTTCAGTTTTGGAAAGTACGGGTTTGGGTGGGTTTCTGTCATATTTCTGAATATTGCATGTTTCGCAGTTGTTTATTGTTTTATTAATTTTTTGTTTCATGAATGGGAAATAGTATTCCCGTTTAAGGTGTGCCAAGGTTTCGTGTATGCCCCTGTGGTTAGAGTTTATGTGATAGTCCCTGATTATTTTTTCCTGGTCTTCTTCTGATAACACGTCTGTTAGGATGTTCTTACAGCGTATAGGTTTAAATATTTTGCCCCTTGAGAAGTATTTTAAATAAATTTCTTGAATTTGTCTGAAGGTTTCCTCGTCACTAAGGATAGCCACCTGTTTGTTGGGGGGCATGTGATTCCTAAGGATGTCTATTAAATCTTGATCGGTAAAGTTCGCCTGTTTTATGGTCCGCTTTTGTTTGTTTCGGAAAAGCGTTTTCGTTTCCGTGTCCGTGGGGTTTCTCACTACTACCATTTGAATATTAAATTCATTTAGGGGTCTTTCTGAAATGAAAATTCCTTCGCCTAAGTTTTCCTCTGCAGAGTGGACTGTTGTACCTGCGGTGCCCTGGTTTGAAACTATGTCATTGAGATTCATTTCGTCCGTGGTGATCTCGATCCTGCTTAATGCATCTGCGTTCGTATTAAGCTTTCCTTTTTTGTACATAACTGTATAGTCATATTCTTCCAATTTTAGCCGCCACCTAATTAATTTAGAATTCGGGTCTTTTGGACTCATCATCCAGGTTAGTGGACGATGGTCAGTTACGATAGTGAATTTATGGTCGTATAAGTACGGGCGGAAATATTTTGTTGCCCATACAATGGCTAACAGTTCTTTTTCTATTGCCGCGTAATTAATTTCTGACTCACACAAGGTGCGGCTTGCATAACATATAGGCTTGTCGTTTCCTATGCTCACTTGCGAGAGGATCGCTCCAAGCGCAACTAGCGTCAGTCGTTAGAATAAAAGGCTTTGAAAAATCGGGGTGTTGCAGAATTGGATCATTTATTAGTAATTCCTTACACGTTTCGAACGCGTCTACGTATTCTCTGCTAAGATCAACCTTTCTGCCTTTCTTTAAACAATTCGTAAGTGGTTTTGTTATTTTTGCGAAATCCCTAATAAATTCCTGTAGTAGCCGAGCAGCCCCAGGAATGATTTTATTTGTTTTTGTGTTTTCGGGATTGGGAACATTTTTATCGCTTTAATTTTGTCCGGGTTAGGCTTAATTCCTTCCGTAGAAACTATGTGGCCGAGGAATTCTATTTCTTTCCTCTAAAACTCCGACTTGTCTAGCTGAATCTTGAAATTTGCGTTTGTCAGTTTTTTGAAGACGAGTTTGAGGTTCGTTATATGTTCTGTTAGGGATGTAGAAAAAATTATGATGTCGTCCAGGTATACCAGGCAGACCTTCCCAACGAGTTCTCCCAGGACATTATTCATCACACGTTGAAAGGTCGTATTCGTAGTGCCCCCCGTCTACTGTAAACGCCGTCTTAGGGACATCTTTGGGGTTCATTTCTATCTGGTGGAACCCGCTGGCAAGATCCAGTGTAGAGAAATACATACACTTTCCCATCTTGTCCAATATATCGCTAATATTGGGTATAGGGTACCGGTCCGAGATAGTTTTCTCGTTTAATTTCCGGTAGTCTATAACTAAACGCCATTTTTGCTTTCCGCTGGCGTCTCGTTTTTTTGGTACGATCCAGACTGGAGCGCTCCAAGGCGAATAGCTAGGCTGAATAATACCCTGGTCAAGCAATTTGGAAATTTGGCTTTTAATTTCTTTCTTATGGACATGTGGATACCTGTACGATTTTGTATGTATGAGTATGTCGTCAACTGTTGTTATATTGTGTTTGATTTGGTTAGTGAAGGTTAGGTTGTGATTTTCTTTATAGAAAATGCTATCGAACTCTTCACACAGCTCTAGTAGTGGGTTCACCTCTTCCTCGTTCAAATGGTCTAAACGTAGTAGGTCTTTGATTGGGGTTCCGTTGTTGGCACTCCCAATTTCTATATCTATGTTGTGTAGCTCCACGTGACTTGAGCTGTCATACTTTTGAACTTTGGTCGGTTGGTCTAGGAATAATTCTTTGTCATCGTGCGACAAATTTATTATTTCCATCCCGCTCATCCAGTTTTTTGACATGTAGAGTCCTGGTGAGATTTCTAAGTTGTCTGAGACAACTATTAAGTCACTATAAAAGGTGCCGTCTTCTAAGTCGACGGGAATTGGAATTACTACTTTTGAACGGGGTGGGATAGTATGTATTTTGGAAGTAATGTTGGGTTTTATGCCTATGTGGAGTGTTGCTTTTGGCGTTCGTACCACGTGTTGTTTCAAGTCGATATTTGCCCCCAGTTGTTTCAGTATGTCGACCCCCAGGAGTCCGTCAAAGTAATTATGGAATTTGAAAAGTAGGAATTCCAATTTTCCCGTTTCGTTGAACTCCTTGAATATTGGTAGAGTCACTTTCTTGTCGAGGGTGTAGCTATTGAGAATAGTTCTGATTTGGATTGGTTGGCACTGCTCCGGTGTCGATTAGAAATTTTAATACTCTTCCCGATGGCAGTGCAATGAGGACGTAGGGTAGAGCCGACCCGTGTTTGTTTATGTCAATGTATCCGGTCGGTTCCCCAAGGCGGGTAGGCGAAAATTTTCGGTTTCTTCAATATTGAATGTTTCTTGAGGCTCTGGGTCCTGGCACGAGTGAGGGTTTGTTTGATTAATGTTATGAAGCTCCTGGTTTCGAGGGTTTCTTGAAAAGTTGGATTGGTAGGTTCTTGAAAATCTTGTTCTATTTTCGGGTTCTTGCTTAGCAGGCATTATGGCCGGTCTACCTGCGTTGAAAGGGTTACGGTGTGGTCCTTCCAGGTTCTCTCCGCGAAATTTAGGTCCCTGGTATGGTCTCATCTGATTATCGCGAGAAGCGCTGTGGAGTAATAGGAGCAGCGAGAAGCGCTGTGAAGTAAAAGGAACTGTTGCGTTTTCACGGTTGAGCTGCGCGATAAGGGCGTGCTAAGCCGCGTGACTTAACTTATAATTTTTTGAAGCCCCTGTGTCTATTAAAAGTTTTATCTTTCTCCCTGCTAGTGTTCTTTCAATGAACGGGAGCAGGGAGTTATGCCTAAAAAATTAACTTCGTCGTCAATTTCCTCTAGCTCTTGGTCTGCCTCGATTTGCTATTCAGCACTTTCTTGGTCCAGTGGAGCTTCGTCCTGAGCCAAATGATTGATTCGCTGTTGTTTCGGGCCAGTAAACCTTGCGGTGCCGCTGTTCGGCCTTTTCGCTGTCTGTCCTTGGCCCTGATTATTGTACGTGTAACCCTGGCCCCCCTGTTGCTGCGTTGGCCACTGGTTTCCAAAATGTTGGCCCTGCGATGAGCCCCTTTGGAATTGTGTGGACTGTCTGAAACGTGATGACTGGTCCACGTCCATCGGTTGCACCGGTTCTTGTTTAGGTGGAGCTCCGCCAGAGTGCCCCTGTCGTTTATTAAAATAGGGATTATTTCCTTGTTGATAGTTGCCGATATCCCTTGCCATATTGTTTCCTCTGACCTGTTGCCTCTGTTCGCTCTTTTCAGCCCTTTCCTCTACACTCCTAGCGAAATTGCTCGCGAACGTGTAACGTTCATGATTCGATTCCACTTCTTGAGCCAAGGCCAAAGCGGAAGGAAGATCCTTTGGTCTAGCTGAGAAGAGAACGTCACTCAATGACTTCCTTACCCCTGAAATGAATACTCGCAGTGCATCTATTCGGTATTTTTCGTTAAGCGACGCAGCCACGGTATTGTCGTAGGTCATTATCGTCTTATTCGTAAGCAATGTAAGCTTCTTTTCTACTTCGTCGTAATACTGTAATAGCTTCATGTTTCCCTGTCTGAGCGTCGACATTTCCTGTTCTATTAAGTATATGGTGTGGTAAGTCTGGGGTGTCTCAAAGCAGTCTAAGTGTTCGTGTGGTGGTCGAAGTGTAAGTTTGGCCTATGTTTATTCGGCGGGCCGCGCCAATGTTATCTGGCTCCGAAAAGCCGATCTGTTTTGAACTTCAGAGTTAAATAAAAGAATGCCACCAGGCACTTTGATTATCGAACAAGAAGTTGAGTTTATTTGGAAATTGTGGTGCTTATATACTAAATTATAACTGTTATACATCTATCGCATTTCCAGGGCTCCGCCTCCCTTTCCACGATATTTTCCGTTTGACCAATCATCGACCTGGGTCACTTCTTCTGCGTCAGCACATTTGCAATTGGGTCAGTGGCCGGCGCTAAACGGCCTCGGATATTTTCCGATCGTTTCCCACGCCGCCAAAGGGTCGGCATAATGCACGCTGCATTGCACTGCGGTAGGTGGCATCATATGTCACCCCGCTCGCTCAAGTGGTTGCGCATAGCGCACCGTGGCGACTTCAAGTGCAGCCATTTGACACCAGCGAATTTTTGTGCGCAAGTGCAAGGTGATTTGTTGTGGTCGGCATGAGTGATAGCGTAGTATCACTACATGCAATGTTGAGGTCGGCATGGTTGGTTGGGTAGTACCACTACAATGGGGCGCCTGTCAGCGTACGTGAAATCGAGCCTATTTATCATCGCCTTGAAGTTCAAGGGAGTTGTTCAGATGTACTGTGCTGTATTTAGTGATCCGTCGATACCATTACGAATCCCAATCTTTCCTTCTCCTCTTGTGCTAATGTTCCCCCTATTTTCTGCTCCCCGGCTTCGGCCGTTCGTATCGTTTAACGTTTCTTGTTACATTTGTTACTTGTCATTCGTACTCCGACGAATAAACATTAAAAACCCGAACTCTACTTTTTATTTATCCGCTCCGCCGCGAATCGAACATGGTCCTTCGAGCCATCGCGAACTACCGACGCGAAACACAAACAAACAATAAATTTTGGTGAACATAAAACAATTTCAAAAACAAAACAATTAACAATTACAAACAGTGATACGATTTTCCAAATTTTTAAACACAAAACAATTCACAACAACATAAGCAATTTCAAGTGCAAAAACATAAATCGCAACCAACTACAAATAAAATAAAATTGTGCAAAATCAAAATAACAATTTTACAAATAATAAGAATACACAAACAGTGACAACGCAAGCAAACAAAAAGTGCAACGAAATATTGGACAGTGCAGTGAAGTGCAAAGACAAGAACAAAAACGCGCACAAGAACCAAAACGCATCATCTAACAACAACACACACCCACAACGCAAAAAAAAGAAAAAGAGAAGAACAGCACAAACACACAACAGCAGCGGACACACAGCAGGAGATTCCCAATCTCGGGCACAGGGCCCAAACTCAGATAAGCGAAACATTTATATTATTAAAATATAAATAACACGTACACGAACTAACAAATATATTTAACCCAAATATATACTCCCCAAAAATAAAATCTGGTACTCCGCCACTGTACGCTTATCGTGCATACATCCCGAAATACAAAACAGCGCAGTGCAGTAAGCAATCCCGCTACTGCACATAATTCGGCGCTTTGTACATTTTCGCAGTCTCCTTTGTGCGACCTTCGCTGCCGAAGCAGCAAAATCTCCGCTGCAGCCAGTAAATACGCACTGTTCTAGTGCAGTAAATAGGTACGCAGCATTTCTCCCGCTGCATTTCCACTCACCCACTTGCAAGCATTTTCGCGTTTTGTTTTGTGCGATATACGCAAGCACTGAGCAGCGAGCACTCCCGCTGCTGCTTCCAAGTGCACATTCGCACTTCTGCCTAAGCAATTTCCACACTCTCGCTGGCAGAATTAAACAAACGCAAATACAGTGGGACGAGTAGCCTATTTTAGCAGCACATTGAACAATTTTCTGAGACTTTGAAAATTTTCAATAGTGCTGCACATACACATTCAGTGCACAGCTTTTGCCACCCCAAGTGAATACAGTGGGACAAAAAGACCCCACCTGTACCCAAAAAATTGTAATCGTTCACCCCATTATTATTTGGTTCTCCTTATACCAAAAATAATAAGAATAAATTATTATTACCCGAAAACACTAATACACTAATATATTAACATACTTGACTCTTTACATACAAACATTTATTCACGTTTGCACACAAATAAAGACACATTTACATACACCTATATATTAAGAAATTTGTTGTTTAATAATAATTTTTCCCAATTCTCGTTTACATATTCTTGTTTATTCCCAATATTTATATACCAATTTCTCGACGCGTTTACACACACAATTGTAAACTTTGATCCTCAACAGAAATACAAATTCGTATTGAAAATTTTTTACACTTTCGTGTACACTTCTCCATTTTTATATTATCGTTCGCGCGGACGCGGTAATAGTTCCGGTTTATTTCCCATAAGCCTTGTATTTATATTCAATCGAATTTTACTCCCCCTTTCGAGCTTTTTTAAGCCATTCAAATGCCTGTTGAGCGATCCCCCAAGCGTCAAATAAACAAAATGGAGTCTCCTTCTCCAAGATGTTCAAAGTCGACTGAGGCACATTTGACAGTTCCTGTCACTCGCGAGGCACTCAAAACTCGCTCCAAGCCAGCTAGTCCCAAAGCAACCGATCCCAGTGTTGCCACTTTTGGTTTTGAGTCCGAGAGACTCGTGCAATTATGCACAACGTTTTCATCGGCCCCCATTGAGGATTTGACCAAATCCCTGGTCCAAATTAAGCAGAAAAATCTGCAAGACCAATGGGAGAGGCTAATGCGCGCACATCAGGCAGTCTTCATTGCTGAAGACAACAGTCAGCCCGACGGTTTCAAAGAGTCGGCTAGACAAAAGATTGATGCCTGCACAGACCAATACGAGTTGTGCATGGCTAAGATGTTGGACATCATTAAGATGCTCCAACCTCAGTCCCCCCAGCCTGCTACGCATATGGAACCGGTTCAACCCCTAGAACCAGCAAATACTTCCTACATTTGCCTCCAAGTTCCTCCTTGCGACACCGAAACATTCTTCGGGGGCTATGAGCAGTGGCCGTCCTTTCGGGACATGTTTACTGCGGTATACATTAACCACCCCCAGCTCACTCCAGCCCAAAAATTGTATCACCTCCGATACAAAACGCAAGGCCAAGCCGGTGCTATTGTTAAACAATACGCATTAACCGATGAGAATTTCAGACTCGCGTGGGAAGCTCTAAGATCCCGATATGAAAACAAACGCATCCTCGTTGACAATCAAATTCGATCTTTATTGAATATCGCTCCTGCCCACACCGAAAATAGTGAGGCACTACAGCGGATCCAGAATTCTATCAACAATTGTCTGTCTATTCTCAAGTCTCAGGCCGTAGACACTGACAATTGGGATCCGCTGCTGGTATATATATGCTCTACCAAATTGCCCGAAGCAACTCTAGCTTTATGGGAACAATCGTTGACATCCCGGAAGGATCTGCCACCCTGGTCACAAATGAATGAGTTTCTGACCTGCAGATACGAGATAGTGGAACGGCTGAATTTCTTTCGGCCTACCAAG
Source organism: Melieria picta (assembly GCA_964056695.1). Lineage (NCBI taxonomy): Eukaryota > Metazoa > Arthropoda > Insecta > Diptera > Ulidiidae > Melieria > Melieria picta. The sequence goes on along the minus strand of OZ057400.1, from coordinate 29,410,378 downwards.
TCGAAACCACAATCCTCATCTTCCAATATCCCCAAAAATCGGCCCCCCAGATCCATAAATTTTCACACTGAAGTGAAAAACGACTTCGCGTGCAAACTCTGCAACGCAAATCACTCCGTACGGACTTGCCAAAGCTTTAAAAGGCTCACCCCCCAGAGTCGTTTAACATATGTGAAGAAGCACAAGCTCTGTGTAAATTGTCTTGCTACATCTCACCTAATTCAGGACTGTACAAGCAATTTCACATGCGTATATTGCCAGAAAAAGCACCACTCTTTGCTTCATCTCCCCAAAGGCAATACGCAACCCACTCAATCCCCCAATCGATCACCTTTAACCACTTCTCTGGTCTCAACGGTTATCGAACAACCGAGCAACAACTCCACCACTCATTCTCCAATTTCCTATGCGCAACCCAGCATATGTTCAAGGCAAAGTACGCTCCCAGTACCAGCCCTTCACCCAAATAATGGCACCCAGTCTCTTCTGCCTACGGCACTGGTGTCCATTACACACTTTGGAAAGTTGTTCAGAGTTCGAGCGTTGATCGATCAAGGCTCTCAGCGCACCTTCATTTCCTCGAAGGTCCAGAGACGCCTAAAATTGCCTATGGAGAAATCTAACCTCCAGATCTCGGGCATGGGCGGACAGATTGTGAAAACCGCCAACCATATATGCTTATTGACATTGGCAGTCCCAAAAACGAGCACAAACATCCCCGTGCAAGCAATCGTGCTTCAAAAGCTAACGGAATTGCTCCCCCCTTCAAAAATAAACCCCCCCAATTTGAAAGATTTCGCCATGCTAGATCTCGCTGATCCCAACCCCTTCGAGGCAGCGCAGATCGATATAGTTATTGGCAGTGATCTCATCCCGCAGCTCATGCTCGAAGGTTTCCACCGAAATGTATGGGGCAGCTTACTTGCTCAACACACAGTATTCGGTTGGATATTAAGCGGTCCAGTACCTATGTCATCACATTTGACAAATGCTGCCGCGGTGCCAAATCACCATACGCACACTGGTCCCGCCCTTCGAAAAAATCTTCCTACTCCAAAGGAAGCCCCTTCTGACGTGATCGCCGCCCTCAAACCCGTAGGGTTGCCACCCAAGGAAATAAAGGCAAATCACTCGGAACCCACCATCCCTGCACACTCAGACTCAAAACGGCAAACACCCCCCTTCATTGCCAAACGTTTCGCCCCCGCAGGATGGCTATCGCCCCCAATGAGACCGCGAAAAAGGGTACAACACAAGCGTTGGCTCGACGCCACGCGTCAATATGCACAGTAATTGATGGAAACGGCAGCCCCCTCGCATTTCCACATTGCACCCCCCCATACAATAAACCTCGAGCGCACCCATCCCGGGTCCGAGTCAGTCGCCATTCCCGTGCGACCTGCTCCAAGCGCCTTCATTCCTCCGACGGTAACTCAAGCGAACCCCATCGCTTGACAATCCGATCACACCCTACACCAATGATGTCAACATCATCTCTCAAAACTGTCATCTCCTCTTTTGCAGATCCGGCGCTAGCGACCATCCCAGCAGTTGCCCCCAAGACTGCTCCGCACGTCCGCAGCAAGCATCACCCGCGAAGAGGACCTCAGCGCACTACCCAGCGCTCCGGCATCGCGGATCGGAGGCAACCCCCCAGCCGTCAGCCCATCGTACAGCCAGGCAGCCGCGCATCACCGCCAAACCATCACCACCCAGCCGTCCGCCGCAACCCTGGGCGAGACCCCGGCACCCCCACAAAATATAATTGCAATCTGCAATGGCGGCCGCGATGTTCAGATGTACTGTGCTGTATTTAGTGATCCGTCGATACCATTACGAATCCCAATCTTTCCTTCTCCTCTTGTGCTAATGTTCCCCCTATTTTCTGCTCCCCGGCTTCGGCCGTTCGTATCGTTTAACGTTTCTTGTTACATTTGTTACTTGTCATTCGTACTCCGACGAATAAACATTAAAAACCCGAACTCTACTTTTTATTTATCCGCTCCGCCGCGAATCGAACAGGAGTATTAAACGATGCCAGTACCATGTCAGCTGGCCCCTTAATTTTGTTTCGTATTATCCCCAAAGCCTGATAATGTTTTGAGCTGCCCTCGTACTTTTCGTAAATCTTATAAGCGGTGTGTGCCGCTTTTCTCCATGAGACGTATGTCTCATGTTTTCCCTCAAAGTCCGGCAAGGACTTGACGATGTCCAGTGTCTCACTGCATGTGACGTCTGCTCGGATTTCCGCCTCTGTGTAGGTTTCTACCTCAGGCGTACTGATACTGACCCTATTCAAACGACTGCTAATGTCTTGTAATTTGCTATCAAAACTCCTCTCTTGCAGGGCAAGCGCACTGTTCACAGCCGCTTCCACCACCGCCTTTAGCTGCTCCGGGTTTATTCCCATATTTGCTCTCTCTGTCTCAGATTCTGATCCCTTAGACTGATTTCCTTCCCGGTGGTCTGACCTATTGAATTTTATGTCTCGAAATTTTTCCAGTAAATCTTCTAGTTCACTGTCACTCATATAGTCATTTCACTTTGGCCCGCGCACAAAGATTGGGACTCACTTTTTCAATATAATTCCAATACGGTACAATTTTTTTAAATCAAAATCAACAGAATATTCTCAATGAGAGGTCCACTTACATGTTCAGTTGACTTGCTGTAGTTTTAATTGTTGCTGTTGTTTCCGTTATTCCACTGCCGCTGCCGTCGGTGTTGACGTTTGCCGTAGTTTTATTTGCCGTTGGTGTTTCTGTTTTTACACTGCCGCCGTTAATGTTGGTCCAGATAGCGAGTTGGCGCCAATTATCACAAAGCGAATTTGGTTTTTAATTCGGTCGCGACTGCGAGCCGAGTCTCTTTATTTCCAATCACCAACTAACTGCTACTTACAATTCTGCTTAAAGCTAAACCTCTCCCAACACCCCAAATATGCTGACCACGCGATATCGGTCAATCGGGCCAGCGTCGGAGCAATGCCCGCAACATTGTCGTCAGCCAAGAACTGCTGAAGCCGCACCTCAGCCAATGTTTACGGTGCGTGTTTGGCTTGGCAACTTTGCTGCTGGGTGGTCGTGTTAACTTATATACCTATTATATATTATTTTTAAAGAAACTTCAGACTTTACTTTGTTCGCTTCACAGGGAAATCATCCTCGTCTGAACTTTCAGAGCTCTCTGCTGAATTATTGCCTTCATTATGGGCTTCCGGTGGTCGCTTTTCCAAATATCTGCAAATTGTCTTTAAAATATTATTAAATCATAAACAAATTTGCTTACCTTTCCATTTTATGTTGGCGTCCGCGCTTTTATAATTAGAAATGGCACTTTTTAAATAATAATCGATAAATGTATGTAACAATCGTTCCTGGCTACAGGAGTTGCCATAACATTAAAAAAATTTGTAAAGGCGATTTTCACGATTTAACCTTCATCCGTCCCTCATTTCATTATCCTCATTTGCCCCTAGAGTTTCAATTTGACACTACATGAAAACAGTGTATAAAAATCAATCATTTTTATTGTACTAGTGTAAATTGCAATTTTAGTTTATTTTTCGTGACTAAGTACACATTTTTACACATTACTCGCAGATATTGTAATGATGAACATACGTATTTTCGGCATTTGTCACAACGAGTGCTATGAATGTTGGCATTGCGTTTGTATTTTACAAACAAAACAATCGACGCCGAAACTTTTTTAATGCTATCATTCCACATCGGATTTAATGCTATGTAAATGACGAATGCATTATATGCAGAAACGTCTAACGTATTGGAAAAGACAGCTAACGGCCATCGATTTGTTTTTCGTTTACAACGATCAGTTGTAATCAATTTGTCGAGAGAATCGACTCCACCTTTGGTTTGATTGTAAAAGTTTATAATTTCCGGTTTTTTCGTTGCATCATTGCTTATTTCTTTTTTTGTATGCATTGTACTAAGTAAAGTGACAAATCTTTTCTTTTTTGGAACATATGAAACAAGTGTGCAATTTATGGTCAAAAACGAATTCGGAGTGATTAGTTGGTTTGTTTTTCATTGTCAGAAGTAAAGGTGGAATTTCTTTTAGATTTTTTCTGAGGGTTCCAACAATAGTAATTGTATGTTGCTTCCATTCAGTTGCAAGACGATGCGAGGTGAAAAAATTATCACATGTGACATTTGGACCCTGCAAACCTTCTGTCAGTTGAAGAACTACTCTCTGACCTTGGTTCCTTTCCACATGACAATTTCGGTCACGTCCTGTGTAAATGTCCATGTTATATGCGTAGAATGTTTTTGAGTCGCAAATTGTCCACACTTTTATCCCATATTTGTCTGGTTTTGACGGTATGTATTGGGTGAAAGGGCATCGCCCACGAAATGGGATAAGTTGCTCATCGACGGTGATGAACTTATCTGGTACGTACAACATTTTCACTCTGTTTATCTATTTATCAAAAATCAATCGTATTGGGTTCAGCTTATCTCTGGATGTTCCGCTCGTTCTCAATTCTTTATCATCGAACCGTAAACATTGTGTGACTAACTTGAACCTTTTCAGTGACATGGTGGCGCGGAAAATTGGTCGGCCATGATAATCATTCCCCGTTTGATCTATAGACACCAGCCAAGATCAGTAAACCATAATATGCTCGTAAGGTAGATGTATCTAAAATCTCCCATTCTGATTTGTACTTACGAACCCCATACACATTAGTCATTTCGACGATGGGGGTTTCGATCGGCTCAAGAAATACTAAGAAAGATGATGAAATGTTCATACAGTGAGATGATGCATAAAGCGTTGGGCCTAAAATAAAAATGTTAAAAATAAATTTACTATTGCATTACAATACATGCCTATCCGAGAACATGTTGCAAAAGCGTCACTTGTTCTTCCTGTTGCTGGAGGTGGAGGGTCCTTACAATATTGAATTGTTTTATCTTTTGACAAAATCCAATTGTTCTCATCACAAACCACATCTTCAAGCATTTGCAAATGTTCATCGTCGGTGTCGGAATATTCAGCGTCACTTGGCTCACTACATTCTTCAGGTTCTTCACTTGGCGGTATATACTCTTTCCATTTAGTTCAAACAATTCATCCATATTTTGGACGCAATATTTCACAAAATGATTTTTGGTAAAGGAAATTGCGCAATAAAGAAAGAAATAACGGCTTTTTTAGTACTAGTGTCAATTTGACACTGTAGGGACTTTGTACATGGTTGTATTTATGACAATAAATAAGATTAACCCTTCGTATGTCAAATTCACCGATTTGATTGCGGTTTTTTGATTTAGGTAGAAAATTCGAAAAAAATATACGTGTTTGCGGTTTTTTCAAATTTTTTACTTTTTTAATATTTAAAAAAAAAAAACAAACGGTGTGATGCAGATATGCATCAAAACTGTTGACGGAATGAAAAAAGTTTGATTTCAGTTCAAATGAACGTTTTTGAAACAATTATTTCTTTTGTTGAAACACAATGCGACTCCGCATTTTTGGCACTAGGTTTGTGAAAAACTAGTGCAATTGGGGAATTTGCACCGCAATCTTCTTTCCAACCACACAGGCCAATGCCCAATTTGATCTTGTCGGACCATTTGGTTTGGCACATGTTGCGTTGCTCCCTTTCTTACCTTCGCATTAAGTTCGATCTGAAGTGCAGAGCACCGTTTTCTTGACTTTGCAGCAGTATCCATTTTAGTCAAAACTTCTGCTATCTCGAGTCGAAAGTCAGCTGATTTCAACGGCTTGCCAGGTGTCGCGTTTGCTTTGTGTACCCGTTTATACAATAGCCACGCATTACAAACGGCGAGGTCAATAAGGTGATAAAAAACTCTGACCTGCCACGTGTTGCTTCTTATCAAAATCGTATATCTTCCAATAATGCTGCCAATAAGATCAACGCCTCCCATATAGGAGTTGTACTGAGATACCGCAAAAGGATCAATTTGAACATACGTTTTCTTCGTTTTGTCATATCGCCGGGCAGTGCCTTTTGGTAAAACTCCTGCATAGTTCGAAGCTGAGGACACCATTTTATTGTCGAGCCATGCAGTTACCGCTATGTCAACACCATCATAGTTTGTGACGTATTCTATTGAAGTACCTCTAGAACTTTTCTTGAATACATTAGGTTCTGGTAATTTGCAGTTAGAATTGAATTTTCTTCATCTGGATCAGTTCCATCCTCATCTGGAAAGTACTCACTTGCTTCATCTGCTGAGAAATCTAAACCGTTTTCGCTCTCTAAGCTGTTAATTATTCCAGCAATTTGAGCAGACGATAAGCGTTTACCAGACATTGGATATTTAGAAAGCGAATATCAATTAGACACCTTTTCTAACTTATAAAAATTGGGTATATAGCCCGAAACATATACTACGAACATGTATGTATATAACACGTATTTACTCATCGCCATAATAATATACCACAAAGGTTTACAAAAATTTTAAAAAATTGTCTCGATTTACATTAGGCTCACTTTTTTCACTATGAAGTATTTTGATGCATAACTGCAACAAAGCTAAATGCGCAATTTGCTGTTAGTAAACTACAACATTAATAATTACTCGATACTACAGTCGTTGGAAACATATTCACCTTCAAAATGGTCGAATAAAATGTATATTTTCACTTTATTTATTAAAAATATTCAAAACAAAACTCTTGCAATTTAAACGAAATGGACAAACTGTAAAATTGGCGGGAAAAGTGAACATTTGATCAAAACGTCAGCTTTTTGTAGTGTTGCGAGATAAAAACATATGAAATAAACGATACAGAACGGCAACAAAAACTTGTTGGCCCAATGCTGCATCCTCATCGCGGAATCATTGATTTTAAACGGTATGATGCAGATCTGCATCACGGCCATACGAAGGGTTAAGTTGAAAAATATCATTTCAATATTACTGTTACTAAAAAAGTTATACGAGTTTAAAGACAAAAGTAGTGTCAATTTGACACTAAGGACGGATGAAGGTTAATATACCAATAGATACAATTTAAAAAAATTTTAAGTAATTGTGATTGTTGTATTGCTATTAGATACTTACATAAAGATCTTTATTTACATCACGTATGCTTCCATCGAGCTCCTTCACGGCCCCTTCTGAGGTTACGGGAAAATTGGAAGTAAGAGACGATACCGTACTGTCATGCTTCGCCAGTTTCTCTATTAATACCGTTTGTGTTGCTAGAACTTCCATTATTTTCAAATTTTGATTTAGTATGATTTCTAAATGGAAAAAATAATTTAAATTTAAATATGTTGGCTATGTAATAGGAAGAACAGAAATAGCAATACAACAGAAATTATCTGAAGTTTTTGTGCTAAAAATGTAATTATTTGAATAATAACTTTGGATTTTTGAGCTCTTCTCTTGAAAACCCACCGGCTTAAAATCTTTTATAAAGTTTGTATGCTCGTTAGTTATAGAATAAATTTCAATTGATTCTCTCGTTGTAAATTAAACGAGGAGTTCTATATTATGGGAATATTCTTTATTCAATTCCAACTTAAGACTAAATATTGCAACGCACAGAGTTCACAATGAAACCTCGGTTTGTTGCGATATGCATATTGTATGTTTAAATATATATTGTATATTTATGAAAAGGCAGGAAACCACTTAGGATTTGTTTGCGTTTGTGATGCTGTATGTTGCGATAAGGGTTTATGGATATTCAAGTGGAAGAAAAGGACTGGAGAGTTATCGGCTGTTGGGATTTGTTTACATATGGGATTTTATAGGTTGTGATAAGGATTGAAGGAACAGATGGATTGTGTTTGAGGAGTCAGGTTTCTGAGTTATGGTTAAAAGATAGCCGTTGGTGGGTTATCGTTACTCCTCCCTGCGGAAGAATTGTCTTTAATAAAGGACAATTTGGAAAATATTTTATTTTTGTTTCTGAAGGAAACGTAAAGAATTATAATTATTATGATAAATATAATTATATCTGTAGTAATAGATATATAGTTGTTTTTTTCATTCTTAGCTTCTACGTTTTTCTTAATTTTTTTAAGTTCATAGTCGTGGGTAATAATGTTTTTATCTTGTATGTGTAATATTTTTAGCGGTTCCTCTTGGGATGCTTTAAATTCTTTGTTTTCTATTTTAATGTAACAATCTTTAAAAATTACAATTGAGTGCTTCTGTAGTTTTATTGGAACCTTTTCACAATTTTGATTCAAAATTTCTTCTGGTTTTGGGTTTGTAACAATTAAAGTGTTTGGTTCTAGATATGTGACTTTGGTTTCAGTTGCATTTCGGAAATGACATTTGATCGTATCTTTTAACATTAAATTTTCGATGCATTGATTTGTTTTGTATAGTTTATTGTTTTCGCTCAATTCTTGTAGTTTGTAATTGATGTTAACATATTTTTGTTGTGGATCTATATCTAGTTCTTCGCTTTCATTATTTGGTATTGGAATAATGCGAACAACTGGATGTGTTATAATGACATCTGGTATGCAAATGATTATGAAAAGTGTTTTATTTTTCTTCCAAATTGAAGTTTTAATATTTTTAAACTGATCATAAGACAACTTATCAAATGCTTCTAGTGGTATGTCTTTCGGGTTAACGATTCCGAATTTCGCTAATTGAATTGATTGTTCAATGTCTTCTAAGTGATGTAGAAACGTTTCGACAGTATTAGTAAAAGTGAAAAGTGCCAATTGTGTTCTGTATCTGTCTTGGAGTACGTTTGCTTGGTGTTGTAATTTGATAATGTATTTATTTTCTTGATTGATGTAGTCAATGATTTCATTTTGTTTTTTATTTAGTAAGTCAGTGTTTCTTCTGATTTCGTTTTTGTCTTTTTCAGTCAATGTTCCGAATAGATATTCTAACGCGTTGCCTACAATGTTCATAAGAGCTCTAGCATGTCTCGTTTTGAATAAGTTTAAGTGCTGTTTAGTTATTTTTAATTTTTTCATGATGTGGGGTGTATTGAAATACTGATTTGCTTTGACTACTCCTTCAAGTTCTTCTTGGGTTTCCAGTAGTTCTTCTGTATTAATAGTGTGAATTGTTGTTTGAAATTGTTGCGGAATTGCGTATTCGCCTTGTTCAATGGCGATGAATCCGTTATTGGTCGCTAATGACTGGACTTGGATTGACTGTGATGCCACTAGTGTAATCTGGATGATCATCCAGAGGAATCCCCATATCTTCAGCAGTTTCGATGAGGTCGAAGTTTTGATCCCTGGAAGAATCTTCGTTAGCCTTCTTTCTCTTGAAGTTTGACTTGTAAATTTTTCGTTTTTGTGCTTTGCCTGTTATAACATAGTCGGGATCTGTCTGTTGAACATAGTCTGTTTTGGTAAAAGGGTTTTGATCTGTTTTCGGTCGTCTCTTGTTTCTTTGTCTCATGTAATTAGGGTCGATCTCGTGATCTGTTCTGTTTTGGGATGTGTTTAGATATGCGATTCGGTTAATCTTGTTCTGTTGAATTTTATCTATTTCTTCCTGTTTAGTATAAAGGAGGTATGGAATTTTGCCAGTGGTGGAGTGATTTAATAGGTGATTATAAGCGTATAGAGCTTGTTCTATGACAATTGATTTTTCGTTGTTGTCGTCATTTAGAAGTTGTATTCTGCATTTTTCGTTGATGGTTCTATGGAAGCGTTCCACATCTGATATTCCTGTCTTTCCGTGGGTAATTTCTAGTTCTATGTTTAATTGATCTAACCAATTTTTGAAAGGCTTTGCTTCGAATGCTGGGTCCTTATCGGCTTTAATTGTTTTTGGTGTGCCTATGTAGGTGAATATCCTCAGAAGTGCTCTTTTCGCTTCTAGCCAATTCGGGGTTTTGACATACTCTACAGTTGCGTACTTCGAGTATAAGTCGATTGCCGATAAAAAGGTTTTCTGATTGAACTGCCAAAAATCAATTATTAGTTTTTTTGTTTCGTCAGTTGCTGCTGGGGTTACTCTGAAAGGTAATTTGTTTGGTTGGTTTTCTGGTTTACAAATATTGCAATGGTTGCATTTATAGATTATAAGTTGGATGCGTTTTCTCATTTTGGGGAAATAGAATTCGTTTTTTATTTTATCACAAATTACTTGTGAACCTGCGTGCATGGTTTCTTCGTGTTTTCTGAATACTAGTTCCTCAATGGCATCATCTTTTTCTAAGGTTTTAAGTTTTTTTGTACATCTTAACAGCTTGTGTTTAAAATGTGATGCCAAGTCTTGGAATTTCATAAAATCATTGTTATTGTCGATAAAAACTCCAATTCTTTTAGTGTGGTCAACGTATGAGTTAATTATATTGCTTACTGCTTCTTCTTCGAATTCTAAGTAGCATATTTTTGTAATAATTTGATTATACTTATTTCTGCGAGTTTGAATTGTTGGACGTAGGCCTTTATAAAAGATTATTTGATTTCTGAAGAAATTGAGCGGTCTTTCCGAAATTGGTATCAAATTTCCGCTGTCTTCATGAGCAGAATGTATTGTTTCGTTAGTGTTTACATCTTCCTCAGGTATATTTTCTGTGTGTAGGTGACACTCTTCTAAGGGAATTCTGGAGAGTGCATCTGCTACGTAATTTTCCTTACCCGGTAGATATTTTATGTCGAAATTGTATTCGTTAAGCCTGATTTTCCATCTTTGGAGTTTCTGGTTAGGTTCCTTAAGTGTTTGCAACCATTGGAGTGGTCTGTGATCGGTTTGAATTAAGAATTTTACTCCATAGAGGTAGGGTCTAAACTGCTGAGTTGCCCATACTATAGCTAGTAATTCTTTCTCAGTTGCTGAGTAATTCTGTTGAGCTTCGTTGAATGTTTTGCTTGCAAAGCATATTGGATGTGGACCTTGACTTAACACTGCTCCCATTGCATAATTACTAGCATCGGTGGTAAGAGTAAAGGGTTTCGTGTAGTCTGGGTATGCTAAAATAGGATCGTTTGAGATCAAGTCTTTTATTATTTGGACAGCTTGAATGTACTCAGGGTTCTGGGCATTGAGCTTTGCATCTTTCTTTAGATTCGCTGAGAGCGGTTTCGTTAATTTCGCAAAGTTTGGTATAAAGCGTCTGTAATAACCTGCAAGGCCCAAGAAACTTTGGATTTGTTTCTTTGTTTTGGGTATGGGGAAATCTCGAATCGCTTTTATTTGGTTCGGGTTCGCTTTTATGCCATTCTGATTGACAATGTGTCCAAGAAACTCTGTTTCCTGCTTTAGAAATTCACATTTATCTAGCTCTATTTTGAGATTTGCTTCGTGTAATGTCCGTAAGACTAACTCAAGAGATTTCAGATGTTCTTCTAGTGTTTTGCTGAATATTATAATATCGTCTAAGTACACTAAACAGTGTGTTCCTATCAGATTTGCTAATACTTCGTTTATCAACCTTTGAAATGTGGCTGGTGCGTTTTTTAGGCCAAACGGCATTCGTAGAAATTCATAATGTCCTTTCTGTGTCGAAAAAGCGGTTTTTTGTCTATCTTTAGGAGACATTTCAATTTGGTGAAAACCTTTTGCAAGATCTAATGTTGTAAAATATTTACATTGTCCTAGTTTATCCAATATTTCTTCGATCAACGCTATTGGAAATTTGTCATCTATCGTTATCTCATTGAGCTTTCTATAGTCAATTACTATTCGCCACTTTTGCTTGCCTGAGGCGTCTATCTTTTTGGGGACTACCCAAAGGGGTGAATTATATGGTGATTTACTTTTTTGTATTATGCCTTGCGCTAACATGTCGTTTATTTGTTTATCTACCTCCTCTTTGTGTATGTGTGGGTATCTATATAGTTTGGAGTAGATTGGCTTGTCATGTTTTGTATTAATTTTGTGTTTTACTCTGTTCGTAAAAGTAAGGGGGTCATTGGTGTTGTATGTGATCGTTTCGTATTTTTGAAGAAGTGTTACTAATTTATCTTTTTCGTTTGGATTTAAGTGTGATGTTCTTAGATTATACTCTTGTACCGTATGGAAATTTGTTTCTTCTGGTAAAGCGAGTATTTTCAAGTAGTCTCTGTTTACCGTTATTGAGTTGTCAATTGTGTGTATAATGGCTCCTATTTTTCGTAGGATGTCCATACCGATAATTGCGTCAAATCTACCTATTGTCGGATGGCCTCACTCTTTTCCGTTTTCCTTTTCCAAAATAACTTTCTGTCGAATGGCCTCACTCTTTTTAAAATAACTTTCTTTATTGAGAATGGACTGTTAGAACAAAAATGTTTTACAAAAAATAAATTTAGGACCGCGTTCACTCGCGCACCTGTCTGCTTTCACCTCCACGACGCAACTGTCGTTTTACTCCGCAGCCCGCTCGCATGGTTGCACGCGAGCTCGGAGTGTGCCAGGGTTCTCGTTACACTATTGTTGTGGACTTCTCCTTTATTCAGATGAAGAATTGTGCGAACAGTGATGGTGGCGGATGGCCAAGAATAAATTTGATTTAATTTTATGAGCTGGGCGCACCATACCCTACAACGTTAAAAATAGTAATAAATTAAAAGAAAGAACCCTGCCCTTGTTGGCAGGTGGCAGGTTGCCGGCTCGGTTGGGTTCTGCCGATCGTACGGAGAGTTTCCACCTCGAGCCCGCCGTTGGTCATAAATTAGGTTGTAACTGCTGTCGCAATCTCAGACAACTATATTGTCACATACATAAAATTTTAGACCAACTGTTGAAATAGTTCTATCAAGTATTAAGTTGCCTGAAATTGTTTGAATTCTAATTGGATAGGCAGCAAAGCTATTTTTAACAAACTTATTCTTAATTAAACTAACTGATGATCCCGTGTCGATTAGACATTTTAATCTTCTCCCGAACAGGTGCCAGATTGAGGTTGGTACTTGTCCGAGGCCTGTAGCCGAAAATTCTGGTCAACATCCATTGGAACTTGTTTTGTCTGTCTCGACGCGTTATATTTGTGGTTTCTCGATTGTGAGGAATTTTGGTAAATATTTTTAAATGTATTTGGTTGAGGACTTTGTGTATTTTTAGATTGGTTTATACCTCTGCTTCTGTTAGATCTATACATGTTGTTTTCTTTAAGGGCCATACTAGCAGTTTGTACAGTTGTGGCATTTGCCCCGTAAATTATTGTTACCATTTTAGGGGGCAGTTCTTTAATAAAGTGTTTAAATGATGTTCTTGTGCACATATTTTTTAAAATGTCTGCGTTGTCAGGTTGCTTCCGGAGTATTCTGTCGCGTATGGAGCTTATTCTGTCTAATATTTTAGTACAAAACTCATTTATATCACCTTTGAATCTAATATTGTTGATCTTAATGATCGCCTCATCGATTGGTCTGTGGTCCGCATACTCGTTGATGAGAGTTGTCCGTAGTTGGGCCCAGGTATTTGGCTGCTCCCTACACATCAGTTCAGAGGCGTCTCCGCGTAGTGTATTCAGGATGCATTGGAAGAAATACAGTTGATCGTCCGGAGTTGCTGCGTTCATTGTGGGCACCAGAGTATCCACCGTGTTGATATACCTGGCCAATTTCCTTTCGGATCCATCGAATGGTTCGAGCAGCTTCAGCGTCTCCATGATTCGGCTGTTATTCACTGCCATTTTTTTTCACTTTTATTCAAACAATTCTTTTTTATTGTAAAAATAGCTTTATTTTAAAAATAGCGGATTTATTATCCTTTTTATTAATTATGCAGGTTCTTAAGACCGACTGCGCCAGTTATAGAATCAATTTCAATTGATTCTCTCGTTGTAAATTAAACGAGGAGTTCTATATTATGGGAATATTCTTTATTCAATTCCTACTTAAGACTAAATATTGCAACGCACAGAGTTCACAATGAAACCTCGGTTTGTTGCGATATGCATATTGTATGTTTAAATATATATTGTATGTTTATGAAAAGGCAGGAAACCACTTAGGATTTGTTTGCGTTTGTGGTGCTGTATGTTGCGATAAGGGTTTATGGATATTCAAGTGGAAGAAAAGGAATGGAGAGTTATCGGCTGTTGAGATTTGTTTACATATGGGATTTTATAGGTTGTGATAAGGATTGAAGGAACAGATGGATTGTGTTTGAGGAGTCAGGTTTCTGAGTTATGGTTAAAAGATAGCCGTTGGTGGGTTATCGTTACTCGTTAATATTGTAAAGTTGCTGCAAAATTTGAGTTGGCTTACGCACGTTTCTTTTTATTGCCTGCAAATGATTTTCAAAGTCGTATGCTGCGAAATTCATAAGTGCTCCAAATTCGTTTGCATTGTCACATAAATGTAATAATCCATGGATATTATATGATACGCTATCCTTCCCAAAAATTATTGGGAAAATTTTCAACAAATAATTTTAGTAAAGGCTCAGCATTTGGTATGTTGGCTTTTACATTTTTTGGACAAGATAACAATCTGCAAGCGCAATATAACAGCAAAAATTCGTAATAGAAGTCATCATCAACGTTTTCTTTCAAAACTAATAAGCCTGTGTAGAGTAAAAATTGTCTAAATTCAGTTGCCTTCCAATTACAAATCTCATCAAGACTTCGTGGTAGGCGAACGAACTCTTTGGGTGTATACTTCTTTAATGACACTAAAAAATTTGTTATGTTGATTTTACATTCTGCGTTTATTCTGGTGGTAATTTTATTTTTTAGCATTCTCGTTAGCATTTTACGTGTAACGCCAAGATCTATGAGATGCATAGGGTCGAAAGGCACCTGACTTATCATATTTAAGTGAACTTTTTCAAAAGGAGCACTGTTCGTCTGAAAATGAATTCGATGATGATTCAAATATTTTCTATTAGCAAAGTCCTCATCAGAAATTATGTTGCTTATTTCAGTAGCATATGTTAGTGTGCCGTTTATTTTCTTAGCTATTTGAGTGCATTTTGGGCATCCATGTGAGAAGGTGTGGTGTGGAATACTGCTAGCAAAAGATTTCGTTGGTGCGTCACAAATTAGAGCTCTGATTTTTAAATTAATTATATTGCTTCCTATTACGAAACCATTTTCATTCAAGTTTTAATGCAGTATTACTTTTATTTATTGCTTGTTTACAAAGATTTATTGAGATTTCCTTTCCTTTGCACGTCCTTTCACTTCAGCGATCAAAATCAAAAAGAAGGAAGTTTACATGTTGTTTGCGGTAGCCCAGGCTGATCGCAGGCAACGAAGTTGGCTGCGGATGGCAAGCCATATGGTACACTGGGTGCACCAAATAATAAAATTCTTGTTTTTATGCAGTGCTTACAAAGTATTTGTACTCAGTAATGAAATGCCTCAAACAATTATTAATATCATCAGGCGTTCGTTTAGCTTTGTAAATTCCAATGGGAAATACGGAAATATTTGGCATGTTTATAATTTTAATTAAAATTGGCCAAAGTTGAGTTTTCGAACTCTTAAAAAGGGACAATCCGTCAATGTTTACGTCAAATAAAATATAATTTGCATGACATATTAAACCTGTTAAAGTTTGAGTTTATTGCGCAGCGTGGTTAATAAAAAACGACCAGTCCTTTGGAACGGAAAACGGAAAAGTAAGAAGTTTTATTTTGACACTTGTTAACTTGATGTACAGAGTTGTATTTTGAGAGCATTCAAAAAGGGTTGTTCAACTTTATATTTCAACACTCTTTCTGAACAACACTTTAGTTTAAAACAAATATAATTAAATTTAAATTCAATAGACGAAAACGTTAGTTAATGCTTGACAGACCAAGTGCCTTAGAGAGATAGTTGTGCTTAACTTTAGGAACACCTTTCGTTAATATATCAGCCAGCATGTTGTTCGTTGGTACATAGGATAATTTGATCTTTCCGCTCTCGAGGTTTTGACGAATAAATTTACCCTTAATGTCTACGTGTTTAGTACGAGGCGAGTATGAATTATTTACTGCGACTTGAATGGCGCTTTTGTTGTCGCAATAAAGTACAATTGTCTTAGTGGCATTCGGTGTCAGCTCATCCTGCAATCGTTGTAGCCACGTCGCTTCTTGAATAGCTGCTGTCATAGCCATGAACTCGGCTTCAGTTGATGAGAGCGCCACAGTTCGCTGGCGGCGGGTGCACCAAGAAATAGGACTTCCTTGGAGCTGGAATACGTAGCCTGTCGTAGAACGTCTTTCGTCTAAGTCGCTACCCCAGTCTGCATCACAAAAGCCAGTGATATCAGTTGCTTCTTTGTTGAACACAAGCCCACAATGCATTGTTCCTTTTAAGTAGCGCATTACACGTTTTATTGCAGTCCAGTGCGCTTTGCCAGGATTGGAAGAAAATCGGCTTAATAAATTTACGGCGAAACTTATGTCCGGGCGCGTAATTTGCGATGCGAATAATAAGCACCCAACAGCCTGCATGTAGGGAACGTTCGCCATTTCACGTTTTTCGGCTTCGTTGACGGGACACATATCTGAGCTCAAATTTTGATTTAGGTCAATTGGTGTCGCCACTGGATTACAGTCAGTCATGCCAAAGCGTTTCAGCATATCGTCGATATATTGCGATTGATCGATCTCAATCGTGCCTTTCACCTTATCTCTAGTTACACGCATGCCAAGCACAGATGAAACTTCGCCAATGTCTTTCATTCTAAATCGGGATGATAACTCTGCTTTTAATTCGTTCAAGCTGTCTATGTTGTTTGAAAACAGGAGTACATCGTCGACATAGACGGCCACAAATAGTATATCGGCGCCTAATATGCGATAATATACGCACTGATCGACCTCACTGCGTGTCAAACCGATGCTTAGGAGGACATTGTTAAAACTTTCATTCCACAATCGGCTGGATTGCTTCAATCCGTACAACGATTTTAGCAGTTTGCATACACGGCCTGAACCATCATCGAATCCGTCTGGCTGCGTCATATATATTTCGTCTTTCAGCTCAGCATTAAGAAATGCGGTAACAGCATCCATTTGATGTATGATTAAATCATATTTGGCTGCTAATGCAAGCAAGAAACGGAGAGACGTGTATCTGACCACAGGAGCGAAAGTTTCTTCGTAGTTAACTCCTTTTTTCTGACAAAAACCTTTAACCACCAATCTAGCTTTTCGGCGGATGAGTTGACCATTTGCATCAACTTTTGTCTTAAATACCCATTTAGACCTAATGGCTTTTTGACCAGGCGGTAAATTTGTCAGACGCCATGTTTTATTTACGCAAAGAGAGTTCATTTCTTCGTAAACTGCATGTCTCCAATCGTCTGCATTTTCATTGCTCATTGCTTCTTCGAGGGTTTGAGGGTCGTCGGAAACGAAGTCTGTTACGCAAAAATTGTAACCCTCCCTTTTACCTGCGATTCTCTTTGAGCGCCTCAACACGTTCTCACCTTCCGCTTCAAGTTCGTCGGAGTCATCCGCACTTTCGAAATCGGTGGACGTTATAGCCGGCTTTTCGTTGTCAGAGGAATCGCTGTTCTCGTTCTGTTTCTCAGCAAAATCTGCATCTGTCTTTTCGATGTTTGATGAATCGTTACGCTCACTTTCGAGCTGCTGCTCAGGAATCAAATGCTCTTTCTCAACGTGCGATAATTCTTCACATTGCTTCTCTTCTGAATTGAGGACGTTGTTTACTCCACACACCATGGGTATTTCGAACATACAGTCTTTTTGATCAGCAGTAGTATTTTGTGTTTCGACAAAAACCACATGACGGCTTATTATAATTTTCTGCGTCTTTTGATTAAACAAGCGATATGCTTTCGAAGCCGTGCAATATCCGAGCATAATGCACTCAACCGATTTCGTGTCTAATTTTCTGCGCTTTTCTTGCGGTACGTGAACCATGGCTTTACTGCCAAATACTTTAAAATGTTTTAAATTTGGTTTTTTATTTGTCCACTTTTCTTCGGGACTCTGCTTGTTTGACCCGAATGGTACATGATTCAGTAAATACGCTGCGGTGTTTGCGGCTTCAGCCCACAATTTGTTATTCACACCCGAATCTATCAGCATACAGCGCATTTTCTCAACTATCGTGCGGTTCAGCCTTTCTGCCACACCGTTCTGTTCAGGCGTGTACGGCGACGTGGTTTGATGCACTATACCGGCGTTCGACAAAAAGTTTTGAAATTTCGCGTTAGTATACTCCGTTCCATTATCAGAACGAAAAACTTTTATTTTTCGCCCGCACTGATTCTCTACGAGATTTTTAAACTTCACAAATTCTTCGAAGACTTCGGACTTGTTCTTAATTGGCACCAAGAAAACCTTGTGCGAAAAATCGTCGATAAATGTCACCACGAAACGCGCTCCAGAAAACGATTTCACGGGGAATGGCCCCATCACATCTGAATGCACTAAGTCAAGCAGTCCTTCTGCGCGTGTACCACTTTCTTTAAACGAAGCCCGTGTTTGCTTTCCTTTGACACATACAATGCATTTTTCGGTGTTAGTTTTACCGAATTCAACGCCATGAGATGCATTTTTTACTTTTTTCAGATGTTCGTCGCAAATATGTCCCATTCTTCTGTGCCATAGGTTATAGTCATCGCGCACCACTAGCGCCTTCTTGCAGTTGGCTTCGTGATTAAATGGAATTTCACAATTTAGTCGGTACAGATCGTTTACAACACTTGCGCTTCCAATTAGATTTTTCTGCGCATCGTAAATCTTGCAGCCTTCGTTTTCAAACACAATTTTATTGCCGTTTTTCGTCATTTGGCGAACCGATAACAAATTTGCACAAAGATCCGGCACGTATTCAACGTTTTTCACAACAGCATCGACTTTCGATGTTCCGTCCGATAACTCAATATTCACATCACCTTTGGATTTCACAGGAATTGTTTTATTATTCGCAATTAGAATGTTTTTATTTTGCACCGGCACTTCTTTGACAATTATTTCCTTGTTCTTAGTCATGTGCGATGTTGCGCCTGAATCGATAAACCAGTCATCTTTGCGAATGTCATGTGAAAGAAGAGATGCGAAAAGTACTTTTTTGTTCTTGTTGAAAGTGTTGCCATCTTTTTTGCCTTTGTTCGGACATTGCTTTGCAAAATGCCCGATTTGCTTGCATGAGTGGCACCGAAATTGCTTCGCCTTCTTTTCTTTTGAATAAAGTGCATTTTCCGAACATCTGTTATCAAATTTCACGTCTTGTAGCAAAAGCGTTTTAACACTGTCGATTGTCAGCTTTTCCTTGGAATTTTCCACAGCAAGTACAAGAGCACGAAAATCGTCTGGTAGCCCTGCTAGCATTAGCGATGCAGTGAGCTCCTCGTCAATGTTCAGCCCTGCGTTTTGGACTTTTAGCGACGTCATCACTACCGAATTTACATATTCTTGCATAGTTACGTAATCTGTTAATTTACACTGCACTAGTTGCTTCAGCAATTCAACTTTACGCGTAAGACCAGTGTCTTCATACGCCGCAAGCAGCGCCCTCCATGCCGCACTCGCCGTCGTAGCGGTGGCAATGTGCGAGAAATTGGTCGGCTCAATCATAAGCGTAATTTCGGCTAATGCGCGTTCATCACTTTCTTTATCCTTGTCTTTGGGTTCCGGCGGTACCCCATTTTCGACTATTTTCCAGCAATTTTTAATTACTAAATACGATTTCGCGTGTCGCTGCCATACGTCAAAGTTTTCGCGACCTTTTAATTTCTCAAATGGAAAAGTTAACGCGCTTGCCGCCATTTTCGCAAATCCTCGATTATTCGATTAGTAACAATCAATCCGCGTTTAGAACTTATTTCACCACTTCCTTATCGCGTTCTTTTATACGATGTCGATTTTATTTCGCGACATAAAGGCCCATAACCTGTTAAAGTTTGAGTTTATTGCGCAGCGTGGTTAATAAAAAACGACCAGTCCTTTGGAACGGAAAACGGAAAAGTAAGAAGTTTTATTTTGACACTTGTTAACTTGATGTACAGAGTTGTATTTTGAGAGCATTCAAAAAGGGTTGTTCAACTTTATATTTCAACAAAACCACTAACTTTTTGCAACTGCTTTTCAATGTCAAAATGCACATGCTCCCCGGGAAACACTGTCTCAATAGTTGCTTTTTCTGACACAGACTTTAAAAGTGCACTTGGGCTTAAGGGAACATCTATACCATGTTCATTTAAAATTATGAGGAGTTCTGTTATGGTTGCGTTCGGGACTCTATTTTTGATATGCCACTCTCCAATTTTTTCGCGCAATGTCTTTTCAAATTCATTGCCCGCACAGCTGTCAATATCAGCGACCGACGCGTCGATTGGGCATGTTCCGAGAATCGACTCGCTAACTTTTTCACTTCTTTCACTTTTCTGCAGGTCTTCTCTCAAACTATTCCCAAAAACTTCCTTTTAATTTTTTAGTAAGCGTTTCAGATGCCTTTTGCTGCACTGCATTTTATTTATTGTTTAATAGCACATATATTTTTATTTTTAATATTTTATTATTCTCGTCTTACTTCACCTCGCGTGTTCTCGTTCTCACCAATTTTCACGAATAACGATTAAATGACATACACTTGCTAGAAAAAGTCTACGTACAAGCCCATGTCCTTTATATTTTCATGAAAAATATGTGAAAATAAGTTCATATTGATACAAAATAAACTTTTATTCATTGGCAGTAATTCAATAATGAATTTGATAAACATATAAGCAAACATAACGTTGTAATAGTAACAAAAGCAGACATAAACAGAAAAATATACAGAATATTCATCGGAAAAAGTGTACGTACAAGTAAAATAAACATTGTACAAATTCTTGTAAATGATAATTTTGAAGAAGTTAGTAACTAGTTGGGTATCCTTTGCGTTTAATAACTTCAGCCAAGCGTCTTAGCATGGATTCGACTAACTTTGAAGTTTCATCGGATGAAATTTTGTTCCATTCCTCGCTTAACACTGTCTTCTTGCCGAATCGATCTGGGGTCGAATCGAGCGATCCGTGAACGTATCGGCAATCGTACGAAAGAAAATTCCGTGATACGTTAATCGTGTGAAATAAATGGGATGATGGCATACGAAAGCGAACGGATCGTAATTATTTCAAAGTGTAATAGATTTTTACTCGTTTCTTTCAAAGTGTAATAGATTTTTTGTCCTCTTTTACAATTTTGACAGTGACAGCTGGATTTAAATCTTAAATTGAATTGATGAAATTGAATATTTTGTAAAATTTTCGAACAAAAGTTGTAGCAAAGACAATATGGACGCTGCCTTACTCTTTTTTTTATCATCCGATGAAAGTGATGGTGACGAAAGAATTGTGCGAAGGCGATTAAGGGACCAAAGCAACCCATTAGATTTACCAAGCGCGGCGTAAGTTAAATAACAAATATAAGAAGAAACTTAGACTGTACAAAGTTCTCTTACAGATTTGTAAAAAGATTACGCTTGACTAAAGAAGCATTTAAATATGTCTTAGAGAAGTTAAGGTTTGATCGGCAGCAGTCTACAGCGGCTCCACCAACGCTGCAACTAGCAGCAGCCCTTGCTCTTCTTGCAAGTGGTGGCTACCAACATTCAGTTGGTAGCGACTATTTGATTGGAATGGGACAAAGTACGGTCTCAAAACTGACGGGAAATGTTTTTAAGAAAATGGAAGAAAAATTGTGCCCACGCTTTATTAAGTTCACACCAAGAAACTCGTCAAAATGCAAGGAGTGGTTTATGGAAAGATATAAAATACCTGGAGGTAAAAAATTGTTAAAAGCCACTAAAACTTAAAAAAGAAACATTTTTTTTAGTTATTGGTTGTATCGATGGAACGCATATTGGACTTCAAAAGCCTGTCGAGAATGAGCACATCTATTTTAATAGGAAGGGTTTTCATAGTTTCAATGCAATGATAGTAAGTTCATATAAAGTGTAGCCGTTACCTTGTTTAATTATGTACCTAATTTGCAAACTCTTTTAAAGATATGTGATCATGAATACAAAATATTAGCAATTAACTGTAAATATGGAGGAGCAGCACATGATTCCTTTATCTGGAAACATTCTAATGAAAGAATGGCCTTAGAGGAACAATTCAACTCAAACAGAAACATGAATTCGTGGCTCTTGGGTAATTTGTTAATATCAAACGTATGTATTTATGTAGAATCTATTTAAATAATACGTTTATATTTCATAAGCGGACTCCGGATACCCTCTTGAGCCATGGTGTATAACGCCGTATAGAAATCCGCATGATGGTTCAAGCGAGGCTTTATTCAATGAAGTACATTCGAAAGCAAGATGTATAATAGAGAGAACAATCGGCATATTGAAGGGACGCTGGAGAATTTTGGAATATAATAAAAGAGGAAGGTACGACCCGATAAAAGTGGCTAGATTTGCAAATGTGTGCGCCTCGCTACACAATATATGTATTAAGTTTAAAGTATCATTCAACCCTCAAATTACTCAGCGGCAAGAAGTATTTGACGGCGATATTGGAGAAGAAACCCAGTTAACAAGAATCGGTCATAAAATAAGAGATCATATTAAACTTTCTTTAATAAGTTAACTTCAATATGTTTTAAGTGTTAAATTCAGTCATTTAGGATTAATACTAATAAATATGACTAACATCACAGTAACTGAAAAACTATTAAATTCATTTCTAAATTAAATTAAATTTCATTTCTCTTGGAAAAAATAAAAAAACAGTAACAGTTTCATCAATTACTTAAACTGTTACTGTATTGATTACTGTTTTTTTGCTTGCAAAATTTCCAGCTCCAACTTTTTTATTTTCAGCTTCACATCGCTTAGCTCATGGAAACGTTTATGTTTCTCCTCTTTGATTTTAAGAAGCCTTTCTTGGATTTCAAGTAGCCTGTCCAATTTGGCTTCCATTCTTGTTTTTGCCTCATTGGTAGCTTTCAAGTTTTCTTTCAACAGTATAAGTCTTTGGTTTCTCTCTGATATTTGTACTTTTTTTCTTGGACGTGATGTAGTGGGCCCTTCATTGCTATCAGTCAATATGAGATCCAAAACGCTTTCAACACTCTCTTCGCTACTCCCTTCACTGCTCTCGTCTTCCTCGGCTACTGAGACGCTACGGTGATTGTCTCCAAAAGTTGGAACGTGTATGTTGCCATCTACGGCTGGTTCAAGTCCAGCTGCTTCAATTATTCTCTCGTCTGCTTGAGTAATTAAAGCTTCTTCGTAAGGACCACCACCCGTTCTTCTCTTGGACTCTTTATTGAAGGAAAGCTTTTTTTTTGGCTTGGTACTTTTGGTCAGCGTACACCTAAAATACACATAGGGTTCAGAAACAACAAGAGAAAAAACAAGTATACCTTTTTCCACATTTTGGCGTCCTTAACTGGCGGGCCAAAGCTGTTGAGCTTCCGCTTGAACTCTTCCCACAAAGTTTTGGCCGTTGCTTTGCCCTGTGCGCAGTTCGGTAGACGGTTTTTCGCTAATTTTTGGTGCTTCTGCATAAACACGGCCATTAGCTCCTTTTGAGCCGCATTTATTTTATTTGTATTTGTCCTAAAATAATCCTTTTAGTAACAAAATTGGTTTTTTATAATTTTTTTCAAAAATTACTTACATTATTTTGTCCTTCTGGTCGTTTACGATCACAATTTTTTGATCGAATGACAGTTCGTTACAAAATACTCGTTAACGTACGCACTTTCGGAAGGCATCATACCGAATTCCGTTAGCGAGTACTCGTTCACGTATGGCGTAATACGAAATCACAACTTTTACGTGACGAGTTGTACGTTCACGGATCGCTCGATTCGACCCCTGGTTTTGCAGTCGATGTTGAAGGTTGTCCCGGATTAACCCATGATTTTTTCCGTTTAGGATTCTTAAAATAGATCAATTTTTCATCGCCAGTAACAATTCGATGCATAATTGATTTTCTTTCGTGTCTTTGAAGCAAAATTTCGCAAGTGTTTTTTTCGGTTTTCCATCTGCCTTTCATTCAATTCGTGTGGCACCCATTTTCCACACTTTTGGATCTTTCTCATAGCTTTTAAACGGACAGAAATTGTTGCTTGTGCAACATTTAACATTTCTGCCATTTGCTTTTGACTCAAAGTGTCATCTTTATCCAATATCGTTTGCAATTCGGCGTCTTCAAACTTTTTTGGTGGTCTTCCACGTTCTTCATTTCTCACATCAAAATCATTATTTCTGAACCGTTGAAACCATCTTTTGCATGTTGCTCTTGATAGAGCATGATCACCATATGCCTCGACAAACATTCGATGCGACTCTGCAGAACTTTTCTTTCAAATGAAAAAAAATTAATGCTTTCCGCAAATCAACACTATCTGGTACAAAATTCGACATTTTTAAATATGATGATGATAAAAAATATGATGTTGTTTGTTCAATGACTTGATGTATACTAAATATGCTTGACAGATGTCATAGTAACAAAACAAAAAAAAATTAAGGCTCGTTCACAACAAATATTCCCTATCGAGACATTTGTATCTTGAGGTTCACTTCATACTGATATACCTGGTATATTGTGACAATTTAAATGCTGAATCTCCTATCAGTAAAATTGGCACTTGCACACCTCCTTTGAATATATTTTAAAAACTTCATTGGTACAATGGAATGATTCAAAGCCGAGTTTTCAAATATTGAAGAGTCGTTGTTTCTTCCTGGTGCACCAACATTGATGTATGCAAATCTGTACCGATAGTCTACTGAAGCAAAGAGAACTGTGGAGTACCACCCTTTAAAGTTATAGTAATCGGTAGCCTCAGTTTTTGGAGGTTTAACTTCAATATGACAACCGTCAATTGCGCCATAACATTGAGGAAACCCTAAATGGTTAAAGCCAGACACAATTTCGCATATTTTCTCGTCAAAGATCTCTGTTTTAAAAATTGTAATTGTGTATTTCCTCACATACTTCCACTACAATTTCTCCCAACGTTGTTCGTCCAATTCCAAAGAGGCTAGCAACTGTTCTGTATTCGGATGAAGATCCAAGTGCATATAAAGCAACCGCAATTCATTTTTCTAATGGAATCGCCGGACGCCAGTAAGTATTTTGTTGGGCAGATTCTTTAATGAATTCACTATGTACTGGAAGGTCTCATTGCTCATGCGGAATGTGTTTTTGAATTTTTCCCTGGTGAAATCTGGGACGTCCCTTTCCCAGAAGCTTGACTTCTCTACCTATTTCAACAGAAATGAAAACCTAAAATATTTTTTTTAATAAAATGCTACGATGCACTGACCAACAAGATCTGTATTTTTTTAAAATGCGTTTTCTTGCAGCCAGCCTTTCATATCTTTTACATTGTTTGTATGCCGATAGAGCAAGCGAAAAATATTTTTTTTTCTTGCGGAGGTATTCCAAAATTGTAACGTTGTTTGATATAATTGCGCTTGTTTCGTCCATTTGCTCTTTTTTTTGTGGTAAGAATATGCAGCGCAAACCGTATTTTGTAGTACAAAAACCATATGTCTCAGAGCTTTGATTGTAGAATTCTCCGTAATACAAAAATCCTATGTCTGTCAGGAGTATAAGTTGTAAACAAAATGGAAAAACGGCGGGCGTATGTTTGTTTGTGCAAAAATAATTTTTATTTTTATGGATTATAACCTATCCTCCTATAACGCTAGCGATACGAGTAGTAGAGTGTTGCATAACTTTTGAGTTGTTCACTCTGTGTTCAAGTGTTGAAAGAAATCTCCGTCTTGCTGAAGATGCGTTTGTAGTTGGGTGTAATTCTTTATGTATGACATAAGCTGCCAATGCAGCGATGTCCAGCATATTGAAGAAAAAATCGAGAGGCCAGCGTTTGGTCTTGCGCTTACAAGTATACGCCCCAAGCATTTTGTGTCCATGATTTCGACGCCACCTTTTGTATGATTGTAGTAATGGAACCGTCATCTAGATTTAGTTGGGAACAATTGTTCATCAACTGTGATATGTTTGTCTGGATTATAACAGTTTTGACTGTTTTCGATAAATGCGTACCATACTTTAGATACCAAAGCAAATTTATCCACTCCTAAACGTTGGCTTCGCTCATTTTTTTATCAATACGTAAAAATCTTAGAATTTCAAAGAAACAATTACGACTCATGGTATTGGAAAAAATGAAGGACCCCATTTTGTATTCCATAAGAACGATGCGTTAACATTTTTTTGCTCATAGGCACCACGTACATATAAAATGCCTCTAATTTATTTCGAGATAAGCTCCATTCTTTTCCCAAAACTCCTCTTGCTTCCGATTCCGTACATTTTATAATGTGTTCCATAATATGGTTTTCGAATAGTAAATAAAATGCTGAGCTGACACTTCCTTTCATAATATTTCTTTTGGCGTGCCCGGTTGGACCCGATACACCTTTGAAAGTAGTATGAAGGGATGGTCTGCCAGGAGAGGAACCTGTTTCGATCTTTTTCCATACTGTCCCATCCATTGCGATTTCAATATGATCGTGTTCATTGTTT
The DNA here is from genome assembly GCA_964056695.1 of Melieria picta. NCBI lineage: Eukaryota > Metazoa > Arthropoda > Insecta > Diptera > Ulidiidae > Melieria > Melieria picta. The sequence continues at coordinate 29,384,037 of OZ057400.1, read as the reverse complement.
TTTCTTTTTCGTTTTCAGAATCTGATATCAACCTCATTCTCTTTCGTCTTCTATTTGCAATCGAAATTTCCTCTTCTTCGGTATTTGAAGATTCATTTTCATATTCGCTAACGTTTTCATGAATGAAAATTTTGGAAAATTCATCAAGCTCATCTTCTCTTTCAGATTGTGTGTCTTCATCAGAGCATTCTTCATCTATATTATTCACTTCTTGCAATATCTTATTTATCCTTCCTATTTTGGACATCCTTCGCATTAGAAATAAATAAAAATAAAAAATTTAGAAAATTGAAGGAAAATTATAAACACGTTTTGTATTTCCATACCTAATATACCAATTTTAGTCGAAGTACATAAATACTCCAAAACTTGAGTGTTCAATTATTTTTAGGACCAATCACTACAATGAACAATAGTAAAATGCAAACAAAACTGTGCAAACAACAACCAAATATAAAAATTATATCGGGGATTTCCCTTTTTCTACTAAGTATAATTGAATGAAATTGTGGCATCCCAATTTTTATTAGAATTAAAATGGTGTCATCAAATAGTTATGAAAAAATACTTTATAAATGAGCAATGTTGTAAAATCTTTAAGGTGTCAAAAAACACCCAATGGTAGAAATAGGTATACCATGTACGTATCTTGAGTTTCAGGATGAGTACGAGGATTATGATACCACTAAATTAATTTAACAACTATTATATGAATTATCAAAAAATAAAATTAGAAAAAATTATTCGAATTAGAAAATAATTTCAAGTCAAAGTTTTAAAAGGTGTCTTTTGACACCTTTGGTAGAAATAGTGGGAAATTGCGGGCAAAAATACAAGAAATGATCCTATGCACACAGGGAGCACGCTTGCAATACCGCAGCAAAGTTACGCGCTTGAATTCACTTGTTGTTGGGGCACTGCGTTGCGGCATGACCCGAGCTTTTTTGAGCATTTTCTAACTTTTAACTTAACGAAACTTTTCTCTCTAAGAAGTCTAGAAGCTCTTGAAATGTGGCTGCCTTGTCTACTGTTTTTTCTCTATACCATAACGAATGCGTATCGGAGTCAAGATTCTTCTCCAACATAAATATTAAAATTGAATCCCAGTGCTGCATAAGCTCCTCGAGCACCTTTAGAGCATTGACACTCTCATTTATGGAGTTGTAAAAACGTTTCGCGTCAGCCACGGATGATACTCTCAAAGGCGGTTGCTCAAAAAGAAGTTCAAAATAAGCTTTTTTTTTCACTTTGTCCGACCGATCATATTTTTTCTTTAACAATTGCCAAGCAACTTCTTAATTGGCATTGGTCGGCTTCAGATGTTTGTTGTATTTGTTGAGTTGAATTGTTCTATTGCTGTTTCAATGATCAGAACATCAGCATCATTTTCAGCTTGTTTTACAAGAATATTTTCAGTAGTAAATTTTTCTTTTAACATTAAAATAAACCGAGACTTGTTGTGGGTATTTGCAAGAAATTTCTGTTTGCTTGTGGGAACTGTCATAAATTCATCAAAAGATGAAGATGTTGTAGCTCGACGTCGTTGTTCTGCGGCTTTAGTATTTTTATTACAATCGGTGTAACAATCAAATATAACAGTCACTCTATGGCCAAAATGTCTACGTACATACTGAACATATTTGTCTAAAATATTATGAAATGTTTCTTCGTGGTCCCAGACAACTCGGTGTAACAGAAATCCCCCGTCGATGATGAACGTAGAATTTATATTGTCAATATCTAATATTACTGTTTGAAAACAATCGTAAATCACTTACTCGTGCTCTAGTACGAGGAGGACTTATTTTTGATGAACCAGCTTCTTCTTCTTGGCGCCGTCTTTTCACGGCATCAATGCTCCTTTTTCGAGTATAATTTTTTCGACACTGCACATGAATTTTTACAGATGTCTGGTCTTTCAGGTACTCCGAAAACTCATCACCTCTTTCAATACTTGCATCAATTAATGCTTTCATGCCGCGATCAACAGTAACAACTCCACTTTCAGTCAAAGGTTGCAGGTTCAGTCAAATAAAGCAGAATTGCGACATTTTTTTTTTTAAAACAGTTAAATGCACAAACTTTGTTACAAAATATAAGCGATAGCCACGAGCAGTGATGTTAACTTTTTTTTTGAAAAATCCCTACGGGCGCTGTTATGCAGACGGTCAAATGACCGTCGGTCACGATACTTTTTACGCTCTCGTTTTGTTTTTTCTACTCTGTGCCAAAACCCTGTTATGCAGACGGTCATTTGATCGCCGGTCACCAGTACACTAAACAAACGATGAGGGTTGCTACGAACCATTTTTTCCGTCATTAGATACATATTTTCGCGACAAGTGTGCCATTTTGCTCCGAAAACACATGTGTTGTGAATAATTTCACAACGCAACACTGTTTTGATCGCATGATTTGGCATCGAGAGCCTCATCATTTTTGACCGACGCGGTCAAATTTTACTCTCCCGCTCTCTCTCTCAATTTTTCATTTTACATTGAAGCAACAACAACTATCGTGACCGACGGTCATTTGACCGTCTGCATAACAGCGCCCTACGCGACTGTAAAAAAATGCCTACTTTTCCCTACGCTGTCCAGCAATTTTCCCTACGAAATTCCCTACACTTATTTTCCAAGTATTTTGTAATATTTAAGTTTTTTTAATTTTTTGTGAATAAAAGTCGCAAAAGTAAAAACCATAACATTTATTTATTCTTCTTTTAATTCATTTGGAACATGAAAACAACAAAACAAAGTTGTGCTTTGTACTGAGATACCATTTAAAACATGGAAACATAACAACATAAAAAATTGTGCTTTGCACTGAGATACCATTTCATCACATTAAAAAAAATCAGTACAAAAATTACATTGAAAATTTACACAGGTGATATCTTCGTCTTCTAAGTAAGAGCGAATTATACAAATTTAAGTCAAATTTTTATGGCTTAATTTGTTCCTTTTTTGGTTCGAACGTCTGTCACTATTGAAAATATTCTTTGAAAAAAAGTGTGGATACATTTTTTGTAGAGAATCGGATGATCTACAATTTTTGTCTGAACTATTTTTGCTGTAAAACTCACCGTTTAGCTGAAAAACGCGAAAAACCTATTTTTGCAAACTTTCACCATCAATACAATTTTTTGCACAAGGGGGATTGATGGGGACTTTTCACAATTCATTTATAATAGTATTCTGAACATTCATACCAATTTTTAGCTCTATGGGAATTTTTGTAACCTTACTTCTATTTTAAGGACTAATCTGACTGGACTGGAAAAGACTATAGTTTTTTGACTACAGCTACATGGCTGTTATATATGTCACTCACATTATTTAGCTTGTTTGAATTTTCTTTTGCTAGTTCAATATTTTTGGCAATTGTGATGGCGTTTTCTAGCTTAATATTTCCTTCTGAGAGGAGTCTTTCTTTTATTTGTGAAAAATTTGAAGCTAAACCACAAACAAATATGTAATTAAATAAGGTCTTCCCGAATATTGCCGAATTCACATGTCAAACTTAAATTTTTTAACTGTGTAATGTACTCATCGATAGTTTCATCACAATTTGGTTTTTTTGAAAAAAATTTATGTCTTTCCATGACAATGTTTACTTTAGGTATAAAATAGTCATCAAACTTTTTTATTAAATCGAGTCCAAATTTTCATTAAACGAATTAAAAATAATTAAGCACTCCGGACCAAGATGATGCAATAGCAGTGCGACTTTTCGTTTGTCATTTTGTTCTTCGAGACCTGAAGCACGCATGAATATTACAAAATGGCTTTTCCAGTTTTTCCATGCGGTGGCTAAATTTGAGGCTGTTAAATCTATAGGCGTTATAGTTGTTGCGATCGACATAACCTGACTTTGTGGTTGCGCCACAAAGTTGGTTGGATTGTGTCTCGGTAGTGGCGCCATTTTCTTTGTGAAATGGGTTTATTTTTTGGCGGCGCAAGTGCTGGTGTGGCTCGCCCCCAGTGCGCCACAGCTGAATTGGCGGCGACCAAGCTCCGAGCGACGGTCGAACGGTGGAAAATTGGCTGACGGCGCAAGTGCTGGTGGGGGGTTCGTTGCTGAGCGCTAGATATCGGCAGCTGAGTTCCGAGCGCCGTGGTTGTGAGCGAAAATGGGTTCCTGGCGACGCAGTTGCTGATGATTCGCAGTTGCCTGCCAAACCACTGGGCGGCAGCCAGTTATGATTTACCAACAATTTTATTTTTGAATTCCCCTTCGTTAGTAGTGTTATTTTCGGTTTTACTTACGTGCATGCCCACAGGATTATTATTGCTGTTAGGTTCATCTGGTGGTAAGGAGTTGATACTTTCCGGCTTGAAGCTATATCCAAGATATTCCTTCTTGGATGTCTGATGCCTTTTTCCAAAATTTTGCTTCGATTTTCCTTCGAAGCTTTTGGTCCTGTTGAGCCGTCCACTAGGCCTATCCGACTGCGGCAGTTGTGATTTTCCAGAGGTTTTTACATAACCAATGGCCGAAATATAATTCACCAAAGGTGAAAATCCTGCGCCCATTAACTCTAGTGCACGGCGTACGCCTCCATCCAGATACGAGTCAACGAAAGCATCTCGGTGTAGGTTGCGAGAGTGCTGCAAAACCATTGCTTCCTCAAGCTTATACTCAATCTGTAGTAGAGATATGGGATAAAGTGCATTTGTCAATGTGTAACATTCATCGTTGGAAAGAATGTTAAGGCGCTGGAGCTTCACAATCATGCTCCGAATAACAAATTCACAAGAGCGAGTGTATAGCGGGAAGTATATGAGTGCGTTTTATTTGTTGCAATTCTATATTCTTCATCGCTTCATTAACGTTCCTGTATCCAAAGAAAAGCTTCTCGAAAAGTGCTTCTCTGATCTCCTGCGTTGTGCGTTCGCTGAGTTTTGCTCTGTGATCTGTCATCCGATTGTCGTCCCTGTTTGACTTCTTCTTCGAAGTTTTACCCTTCTGGGCTGGCTTTGAAGTAGGTTGGGGAGTCTCCTCCTCTGTGACATCTGTCTTCTTAGTATGATGTTTAGACATGTTAAGAGAGTACGGCAAGTTTTAAAAGATTAAATTCAAAGAATTGTTTTCTTCAGCGGTGTCGGAAATCCAACGTGCTTTAAAAAAGGTATTGCGGGCGGCGCCGTTGCTGTTGCTTCTGCGCGAGCGGCGCATGCTTAGCACCGTTGACTACCAAGCCACTTCCTAACGCATCACTTTCTCTGCACGTTATCCAGTCCACTTCACTGCCCGACGGATTCTTTAGGAGCTCTACCATTGCTTTTCCCTAACTTCCGTCAGGTCCTTTTCTATGGGGTTCTTTTTGCCTTGGTAAAGCTCCATTTGATAACAGAAGCTAGTTTCCCCACATGCTATAATCCACTGCTTTAGGCCAAATCTTATTGGTTTTCCTCTGATAAACTGTTTTAGAAAATGTCCGCCGTAATAACGAATCATCTGTTCATCAATTGACAGCCGTTTTGAAAATATATTTAATTGGAGAAACTTTTGATTGAGTTTTTCGATAAGCGGTCTGATTTTAAAATCCTTCTCACGAACTCTATTTCGTACATTTTCATTATTGCTGAAATGTATGAACCGTTTTATTTCAATGTATCTGTTTCTTCGCTTAGAGTTTCTTATAATTTAAATATCAACGCCATCGTCTGTGGACCTGGATATATCCTTTCATTCGGCAAACTATGATATGATGTGAAAATTAGGATACCGAGGAACTTGCGAAAACATTGGGGAGAGACAAATTGTGGCAGTTCTTTTGATGTGCGTAACGAATACTTTCGTCGGATATCCTGCATCTCCTGAAAAACTGAATTGTTAACCAAAGCTTTGCAGGTGTATAGTGTATGATGTCAGCTTGTTAACCTAGTAGCCAACAGTTTCGTTCACCATTTTGATGGTTTCTTTCCAAAATCAATTTCGTTTCACTGGTATTCCATATGACTGCATCGTGACTGTTAGAGTATTACACAGTTTACTCATCTATTGTATTAAGTATAACGTGTTACTTACTACCATTGCGTTCAGACTATAGAACCCTTTTCGGTTGTAAAACAGATGGGGTCTGTTCTTGGTGACAGAATCGCAATGTGAGTGCCATCGACACACCCACTAACACCAGGAAAATTAGTTTTTGTGTAAAAGAATTGCATTGCTTCACGTTTATTCTGGTCCCTTATTTCAAACTGTATCCACTTGGGGCATAAAATGCTTTGCAAGGCAGTGACCACTTCTGTTAAGCACTTCGAAACAGTCGGCTGCGCTAGGCCCAACTTGAAGTCGTTGCCGGCCCCAAGCTGATAGCCGCCCTCTGCTAAAACGTGTAATGTTGTTGCCAATTTTATTGCCGCAGGTATCGCTGATGATCGCACGAGTTATAGTATCATCGGTGGATAGGAGTAAAAAAAATATTTTTTGTTTGCACTATGACCAACGGTCTTCACTCTTTTGACTTTGCTTTATTAATGAATTTTTCACATTTCCATACTTAACATTAAACCTCTTTACAATTTTGTAAAAGTGCTTATCCTAAACATTGCGGGCAAAACTGCTTATACTAAACATTGCGGGCAAAAATGCTTATCCTAAACATTACGGGCATTAACCTATGTGTCAGCGTCTGTCCGGCGTCCGGCTGTTGCAAAATATTGTGTCGAGGCACTCGGCGTTGTTGCTGCTGACTTAGCTGTGCTAAGTGTCGTTCTTAGTGTCGTTCTTGTAACTCGCGCGCTCACTGTGTGAGTATCAAGGGAAACGGTGTGTTGGAATAAAGATAAACTCAGGTAAAATCTTAACTCTTGGTTTTATTTTCATAATAGATAATGATGAATTTGTAAATATAAATTAAACTTTGAAGAGTTCAGTATTTTCGAATCGCAGTTGTTTGCAAGTGAAGTGTAATATAATACTTGTTTAATATAAAATATTTGTTATTTCTAATAACAATTTTCGACGGAGTTATCATTTCATAACTGCGACTGTAGTCGAATGATCTTGCAAAGAAAATTGCTTGGCTTTTACACTTTTTTTGGTGATTGGAAGAATGCAATGATAGCCTAATGTGCCTTTTACTGTTACAGCCATTTGAAATCTTGCCTCTAATTTTTTCTCTGCCTTATTATACTCTTCATTTTCAACAAATTTCAAAGAAACGTTGGGGAGTGATTCTGTTGCCCATTCGAATAGTTCTTTTGGTGTTTGAATCGGATTTTTCACTCTTTGAAGGCTGGCTCTAGCAGCCAGCCTTTTCAAAGTCCCACCCAAGCCGTCGCATGCGCCTTTCCCGTGAGAAGTTGGAAAAAATGCCATTCTGCAGAAAAACCGAAATCTTCTTGATGATGAGTAAGATTTATAAAATTTTTTCTGTTTTTGTATTGCCCACTCCCCATCAGAGAAAAACAAAATTTTCGAAATTTTTCTGAAATTTTTTTTGATGAAATGTACCAAGTGTTCTTGAAAAACGTAGACGGCAATTGTATCATGATGCAAACATTCAGATATGATTACAAAACTTTTCATTCCAATTTCGCCGTCATCATCTCTGTAATAAATTGCAAAAGGATGCACTGTCGCCTGGTTGTTATTCCAGTGAACACCTTGTACTGAATCTTGGACAACAAAAGCATAATTTTCAGAAAAATTGCAAACAACAATGCACTCGTTTTCTGTCAACTCTTTTTTTTTGTTGTTCATGAATTCATTTTGTTTTTTAACAAGGTAAGAATGAAGGAGTAATTTTTCTAGACCAATTTTCAATTTTTCGAGAAATTCATCAACAGGGGATATAATAAGTTGTAAAGTGCTTCTATCAACGTTTGTCCATTGCCTGTAAGTTATTTCATCAATGAAGTTTTCCTAAAAAAATTTTCTCTAATTCTTTAATTAACTTTGTTGCAGTAGGACACTCAGTGCACTTTCTAAAATAGCAATTCATTGATGGTTCAATGCAAATCATTTGTTTCAAGCAGTCATGGTAACTTTTAATTGGGTTTGGAGTATTAGCTGTCAAATTTTTTAAATTAGACCCTTCAATTGACAATTTCACGTTTTCATGAATAGCACAAACACAGACTGAATGTGTGCCACTTGCACCTGCCAGCACGCAATTTTTCGGTCGTAACATTGCGAATTTGGAAAAACTACATTTCATTTCAGGATGATTTTCCTTAAACATTTGATAAAGCTCTTTCAAATTGATCAACAATAATCTTTTCTACATGTGAACGCGTTCATCATTAACCTTAACAGAAACATAATCTTTTTTCCCTGGCATTATTCGGCTGTTCTCATCAAGTTGATAGAATTTAGTAATTGTGTCAATTACTTCTTTTTCTAATGACGGATGACTCTTTGAGTTAGGGTCAGCCAAGATTCCTTTTTCTTCAGCAGTTTTCTTTGCAACAGTGATCATGTGTCTCGTAGCAGAAGGAAAATGATGCTAACCTTTCCGGAAAGTCCACTCTTTGCAAATAGTCAAAATTTTCATTTGTTTTGCACGGTCTGTTGTTGAGCTAAATTCGTCCTTTAAAGTTTGCAGTAAACTATTTCCATCATTTTCCTCAATACTATCATTATTTACATTGACAGACGTATGAAAAATTTTTTTCGAAATTGCTTCAGATAGGTTTTGAATTTTTTCAACCGAATAGCGCTTTTGATTAATTTTATTTTTTTTTATAGGGGAAATTCCAATCAAGTTAAAACCCTTGTTCATAAAATCGATTGCTTCAGACGTCACATTTTCACCTTCCTCAAATGATACAGCTGAACATTCTGGGGTGTAGTCCATGTCTCTATCATTTTCATTGAAAACTTCATCATTAGTCTGGGCAATAGCATCAGAATCTTCAAGTTCTCCGCACTAAAAAAATAATTTTAACGAAACTTTTTGTTAAATTTCACCAAAAGTATATTTAAGCTTGAATATTAGAAAATGAAATATTTAGTTAAAGATATTCTTAAGATTGAAAAAAATGAAGGATGTTTTGAGAATTTTAAAATATTTCAATTTCGCAGAAAATAATAATCCTTTCATGTATTAAGATTTTTTAAGAATGAATCGTTTATTTTCTTTTTTCCGACTACAGAAGCTAATTCAGATAGCATTAATTTTCCTTTATTCTTTAAACCATATAATTTTTGGACAATTATGTATTCACGATTTTCACTAAAGTAAAACATTTTGCAGATTCCTTGTATGTTATTCAATTTATAAATTGTATGTGATTTTAACATAGATCTTGAAAAATAATAAAATTTGAATTTCACGACATCTTGAAAATTTCCAAAGAATATAAGATTTTATAAAATTAATACTTCTATTCAGTTTATAAAAAATTTTTCAAGTTCTACACAACACTTTAAAAAAAAAAAGAAGACTTTCTCAGATGTTGGAATGGTAATATATAAAACATCATTAAACAAACCTTGTGCGATTGAAGTTCATTCTCATTTCGGTTATTTTTGGCAAATTGAAGGCGGCATGTATTGCAAATTTTCTGCTCAAGGGATTCCTTTGTTATTGTAACTGATCTGAGAGACTTCTTTTTTTTTAAACTTGGATTGGGAGACAAATTCAATGGATTCAAACACCTATCCGTACGGATTTTCAAAACTTTTTTCGATTTTGATGCTTTCGGCATTTCGCGACATAAAATTCAAGCACTTCACTACACTTGCTTTCTCAACATCAGAAGAAAAAACTCTTTGACTTATCACGATGTTTTTAAATGAAAACGGTATGAATGTGTCGTGCACCAGGCTAAAAACTTGACGCTACACAAGTGTTCTGAAAGTTCACCACCAACGCGTTTAGTCATGTAGCGCGCACGTCTGGATTTGTCGCGCGCGACTTGCTACCAACATCGTTTTCTATCTTATGATCTAATTAAGTCTCCACTTTTTTGAAATATGCGTCTTGTAGGTAATAACATTGCGAAAATAACAGTATTTTTTTCAATCAAATTAATTTTGGGGAACATCATCAAAAAATTGTTTAAACAATCAAATTGTTATTATACTTTTTTTATTAAAAATAAAAAAATTGTGAACATATACCTCTAAAGTGCACACAATAAGCTATAAAACAGTTTTGAAATTGTGTCGATTGGATAAGCCAAACCGAAGATATTGAATTTTAAACATGATAGAATCTAGCAAAATACACGTTATTATCGAAATTTTTAATAATTACATAAGGAAAAAAAAATTTTTTTCGATGAAATCCTGATATACGTGTCGATTAATTTTAGGTTTAGAAGTGAAAAAAATTTTTGGTGAGATTTTAAAGACCGACGAATTTTTTTTTTCGAAATCCGTACGGTTTGTAAAAGAATGACCCATTTACATAAATGTGGTGTGTTACAGGATTTCCAAATCTGTTTACAAATCTTCTTTCCATATAATTTTCATGTTTAGGATCATCAGATTCATTAATAATTTCTCTCTCATCATTATTGTCGTCGCTAATATCATTTTTTTCATACGCATTATTTTTATCCAATTCATTAGCAAACTCATCATTGTTTTCACTAGTCTGGCTGTCTAAATTTAAACTTATAGAATCATCATCATCAAAATGTTCGTTCTCATTATCATTAATTTTTTGTAAACAAATTAGTTCTGTTCCCTCTACGACTACTTGAACATGTCTAGCATTAATTATTTTATTATTTACGAGAACTCTGTAACCATTGTCATTATAACCTATCAATATGCCTAATTTTGCTTTATCATCCCATTTATTTTTTCTCAACGCCTCAGGTGTTCTTACAAACACTCTACTACCATAAATTTTTAAATGCTTAACATTGGGTTTTATGCCAAAAAATATCTCATAAGGAGTTTTATTTTCTATAGTATTGGCTATTGTACGATTCCTCAAATAAGCGACTGTTTTTATTATTTCAGGACAAAACCTGTGATTAATTTTGGCTTCTCGCGCTAAGCAAGTCTCTCGCTAAGTAAGTCTCTCCGCGACTCCATTCAATTCATGTACATAGGAAGGACACGGTAATAATTCTATTCCATTATTTTTAACAAATTCATAAATTTCATTATTCAGATATTCTTTACCATTATCGCATCTCAATTTCTTTATTGTCTTTCTAAATTTGTTTTGAACCAATTTAACAAATTCTATAAAACTACCTGCTGTTTCGTTTTTGCCCTTAATACAGTAAATTTTCGCGCATTTACTGTATTCATCTATAAACGTCAAAAAGTATCTTTCACCACGATTGCCGATAGTATTATGAGGTCCATTCAAATCTGTATGAATTAGTTCTAAGATTTCAGAAGACTGAGTCCTCTTATTTTCAAATGGTACATTTGCCATTTTGCTTTGAATGCAATTCGCACATTTCATATCACTATTTTCTAATTTGTCTGGTAACCCTTGTACTAATTTGTCTTTAACCAACTTATTTAAATATTGAAAATTTACATGTCCTAACGCTCTATGTCATTTTTCTTTATCCGTTAATCTTATTGTATTTGCATAAATATTGTTATTTTCATTATTGTACAAAAGGCTTTTTACTGTGTATAAACCATCAATCTTATCTGTAACAGTGGTTAATTTTCGATTTTTGTTATACATTTTTGCATTGTGACCTCTCGCGACAATCGTACTATTTTCTGTTATTTTCGAAAAGCTTAATAAGTTCTTTTTAATTCCTTCGACAAAATAAACATTCTTCAAGTCTACATGTACCTCATTATAATTTTTAAAAATAATTTTGACTGTACCCCGCTTTGTCGCTTCTAAATGCTTACCATCTGGCAATTTCACATGAATAGGGTTTTTTAAATCTATGTATTTACTAAAATAATCTTTATTGTTTATGATGTGGTCCGTGCAGCCGCTGTCTAATAACCATTGGATCTCGTTGTTAACACACTTACTTTTTTGCATTTACTTTTATTACGGTCGTTGTCCATGATTCGTGCGAATGGTCCTGGTACTGCTCGCTGGTTGATGATGACGCTGGATGACCTTGGCCTCTACCTCGGATATAACCTCGTTGAGATGCACCTCTGCTTTGGCCTCTGGCCACTCTGCCACGGCTGTTTTGCGCTCCTCGTCCTTGACTGTTCTGCGGTTGGTGCCAGCAGTCCTTCTTGTAATGCCCAACTTTTCCACACTGGAAACACTCGCCTTTTGTTTTTATTGTGAACGTACTTACGCTGGTCTTCTTTTCATTATCGCTTTTGCTTAGATGCTTTTCTTTTATTTTGACTTCACATATTCGACAGTCCTCTGCTCATCAGGCACTAAGTCGATGAAATCTCCAATGAAACTATAGTTTGGCGGCAAGGCTTTGATCATGTATCTCATCTTTTCTTCTTCTTTTAACGTGGCCCGGCCGCTTTCAACTCATTACAAGCTTTTTCGAATTCAATAAAAAATTCGTATACATTATGGAAATTTTTTAGTTTGACGTCTTCCAATTTTCCCCTGTTTATAATTTGCAGGGATGTTGATTTCGCCGAGTACATTTTTTCCAACTTCGACATAATCGCATAAGTCGTTGTGCATTCACTAATACACTCTAGTTGCTTATCTGACAACGCGCTAATTAAATATGTCTTAGCTTTTAGATCATTTTTCTTCCAAATACCTTCGTTGTCTTCAGCACCTCTTTCTCTTTTTGCTGGTTCGTGACATTCCTTATACTCCAGAATGTTCATAAGCCTGAATTTCCAGCTGGAAAAATTTATTCCGTCAAACACTGGAATGCTTACGTCATCGATTTTTGCTTGCCGGGCCATTTCTTCTAATTCTCGAACTCTCAATTGATTTTTAACTTCAATCTTGAAATCTTCCTTTTTTAATTCTTCCAGTAGATCATCAGCGAATTTGTCTTCATCTGAACTCGAACTTTCTAACCTCGTTTCCAACTTAGTACACATGTGCTTAACCTCGTCCTGCCTCGTGCACGTTTTCTGTTTGTTTTTCCTTCTCAAACGAATGTTGTGTTTTTTAAAAAATGAATTTTATTTCAATTTGGATTTTAACTTGGCTATGGGCCCAGCACGCTTACACTGCGCTGAAGGTTATATAAAAAAGTACAAAAAGTCATAGAGTTGCCAGATCGACATTAATGTTGGCAAATTCACATATTACTACAGCCATTAACTCAGATTTGCAACCCATGTTTTATCAACATATCATAATAGATGATTTTTTCTTTCAATTACAAAATGGAAGGTACGTCTGCATCTTTAGGCACACACAGGTGCTTAATTTTTTTAATTGACGGTAATATGAAACACGCAGAGGGAGAGCTGCAATGTTGCAATTTCTTAAATATAGTTTCAAAGTCCCTGCATAAGTCAACTAGCTGTTTAAGCGTTGAAATATTTATAAGTAATAATCGTTGGCTTTCTTCCTTCTCTTTGAGTATTTCGTTAATTTGGAACCAGTTGTCTACTATAGACCTAAACATTGTAAAATTGGAATTCCAACGCGTGGGACATTCGTTTTTTAAAGAAGTTTGTAACTGGTTTTTTTGAAAAATTTAACAATTTTTTTGCACGCCTCTACAAGTTCTGTCAGTTCTGCGGTTTCCTTAAAGGAGTGTTCCAGGACGTTCGCAAACAAATGACTACTGCAGTTTATTTTATTTTATTTATTTATTTAGCCAATGAACATTTAGATCTTACTGACTATAGGATACAATAAAAGAACACAAGTATAATAGCTTCAACTTAACCTAGTCAATATTAAACTTAACAATGTCCCTTTGGGTAGCGAAATGTCAAAGTCGGTTACACTATTTAGTTTCTCAAGGGCTCTACTCAGAGGCGCATTCCTCGCATAGTTCGACCTGTAAAAGCTGAAGTCCATTGATTTCATTCCCAAAACGATGTCATAAAGTTTCAAATCCTTTTGGTAGTGTAATGTCACTCCCAAAAAATTTCTGTGAACGTAATTGTCTGTCCATAAATCAATTGTAGCTGACGCTCCTCCGCTGTGTACAATGTCGGCTATTTCGTCTTTGATTTGTTGTTTATTCTCATCTGCAAGCCTCTGCGTTGGACGGGAAAGCGTTGTTGCATCCGGAAGCATGTCTTGAATATCAACATTTTCTCCATACTTTGCTCCAATATTAATTAAAAACTTTGTGAGATTTGCAAAGCCTGCACCATTGTTGGCTGAAAATGGTTGGCAATCCTCAGTAATCCATGAAACACATGTGTCGATTACGCGCTTTTTATCGTCTGCTTTAAAAGTTTTTACATGCTTCAATTCCTTAACTGATTGACAGCACTTATGACGGCTTAAATTTGACGATTGTTTTGGCGAATACTTGAGGAGTTTATTACATGTGCAGCAGTATAAATATCCATCCAAAATCACTCCATCCTCCTTTATTATTTCCGATAGTACGCTCCATATTACACTTCTCCCCTTACGTCGTCCAAGGTGTAAACACTTTTCGCAATTTGCTCTAACACAACAGACGGCTTGGCCGTCTGACATTTTTTCTTGAAATGTGAAATGTTTGCTTGATCATTGAAACAACTAAATGCAAATAATTCTTTGATTCCTCATCACCAGAGCGGATAAAAAAGTCTCGCAAAAAGTCGAGTTTAGGCGCCTAAAAAGTCCTGAAAAATTGCGAAAATAGTTCTGAAAATAGGCTCTTATATGCAAAAAAGTCTCTGGAAAGGTCTCGTAAAAAATACAAAAAAAGCAAAGAAAACACACACGTTTTCAAGAGTTTCATAACAAATATTATTATTTTTCACGATTGCAAAGTACAATACAATGCTGCTTCAAATTTTCGAACAAAAAAGTTCTACGCTTCTCTGTCAGAACGCTCTTGAACATTGAAAAAGATCGCTCAACATCAGCTGATGTTGTGGGGCAATACTTGTAAGAAGCCAGCTCAATAGGCGAAAGATTCAAAACAAATTCTTGCGTTGGTTGCAATCGTTCATTCAAAGCATTGTTTATATCAATAATAGTATTGAACCCAGGATTATTTTTGAGCACTGCGTCCATTTTTTTGCTGAATTCCTCTTTTCGTAAAGACTTTAATGAAGTACGAATGGATGTAATAATTTCGACACTTCTGCTCAATTCCAATCCTTGCGTCTCGAGCTCAACTGTTGCTGAGACTAAACTAGCAAAACTAGTTTTTATATACGCCAAATCGACCTTTATTTGCTGATCGGCAAGCAGTTGCTTTGCGATTCCTATGGATTCGGCGTCGCTGTTGTCAAATGTATCAATGACCGATTTAACAGCTTCAAAATGTTCACAGTAGTAGATCGCCGCCTTCAGCCATGTAGTCCAGCGAGTTATTATCGGTTCAGGAGGCAATGGTACACCCGGCCAATGGTCTTTAAACTTCTTCCGGCGGGATGGTGCCTAATAAATTTACATATTTGTGAATTTTTTCATCTTAATAGAAAGTACAAGAAAGTTTTACCTTCACGAACACTGCTTTGCATTTTGATATCAATTGATTGACCCTGGGAAATTGATCGCGAACAAATTCTGCGACGCGATGTAAACCATGCGAGAAACACGTCAAATGTAACATTTTTGGAAATAATATTTTCAAGGAGTGCATTGCTGCTTTCATATATGGAGCAGCATCAGTTAGAACAGCGAGCACCTTCTCGTATCGAATACCTATGGAAAGTAATTTGTTATAGTAGATTGTGTACCGAGGCCGCAAAGTAGGCTTTTGTCGTACAGGCTGAATTTGCAGTTCGAGGCGAACACGGGCGTAATTGTCAGTACGAGGGGAATACGGGCGTGATTTTTTCAGTGCCTAAAAAATGCCTACCGTCCGGCCATAGCAACAGCAACGAATTGTTTAAAAATGCGGCCATAGTGCTTGCGTTGGCCTTCTCAACGACATCCATGTTTAAGAGATAGCACTTTCCTCTCTCCGGGTCATTTTCATCGTCGACCAGAATACCAAAAATGAAATTGCAAACAAAACGGTTTTCGCTGTCAGTCGTCTCATCAATGGACACCCAAATGCTTTTATCCGTCACTTTTTCACGGAGATTTTGCATGCATTCATTGTATAAATATGGTACGTATTTTTGTCGTATCGTTGATTCACTGGGCATGTTATTGTCTGTGTATTTCTTCATGAAATTAATCACAGATGAATGACTTAACTTTTTCAATGGGATGTTCGCTTCAAGGAACATTTTGCAGAGGTCCATGCTAAACTCGTCATTTTTTGGTTGGGCACTTGTTTGTTGATGCTCTGTAATCAGAGTTTGACGGGAAGGACCACTGGTGCTTGCTTCATTTTTTCCCTGAATCTTTGATTTGTGTTTGTCTGAAGCGATGTGTTGTTTCACATGTGAAATTTTGCTTGCACCGGCTAATGAGCTCTCACAAAAATTACAAAATAAAATTCGTCCATCGGTGCGAAATGTACCAGTAAATTCTTTAACCATTCGTGAACAGAACTCGCGATTAGTTTCTTTGGTTTTACCCATTTTTTGAGCCTCACTTCGTTTTCACTTAATGCGATCAAGACTCGATGAATATCGATACACAAATGAAAATCAAATGTATTGTACAAGTGCGAACAAAGACATATTCCAAAATGCAAGCCTCAGAAATACTGTTATGATTTGAGTGTGAAACAGCTGTATGTAACAGAAATGCTCGCTTACTGCGACGAATTCTCACTCAATACACACAGTCTCAGTTACTGAGTTCTCAATATTTTCACTATACGATGCAAACTGGCAAACGGTTTGCATTCTCGGAAAAAAGATAAACAAAACAAACAATTACAAAACGAAACATGCTTCGCTGTTTTCGCTGACTCATCATTGTGAAAATTCCAAAAAAATGTTGATTTTAGGCTCGTTAGGCTTAAATTTGCAAAAAAGTCCCGATGGGCAAAAAAACATCAAAATAGGTAAAATGCCTAGGCTCTAGGCAAAAAGGCATTTCTATCCGCTCTGCTCATCACCTTTGGTTCCTCCTCATACGAAATGCAACGCCAACGCACGTTGGTTCAAACAGGTTACAAGTTCGATCAGCCGACTCACACTCATCCGAGCGACAGGTTCGCCAACATGATTCTGATTATATTAAACACTGGGCTGAAGTGAGTGAATAAATGTGAGTAAGAATTTTAGTGTATGATGAAATCAAGGTAATAGTGATTTTTGCAGTTCTCTGGCGGGAAAGTGCATCCGCATTCCCATTCTGTACACCTTTTTTGTATCTTATTTCGTAGTCAAATTCTTGTAGACGGAATCTCCCTCTCACGAGTTTTGAATTTGGTTCTTTGACTGAGAAGAGCCATGTTAGTGGTCTGTTGGAAAATGTTTCAGCAGTATATTTATTTAAAAAACTAGCTGTGCCCGGCGGCTTCGCTTACGTCGATTTCATTTCATTTATTAATAACACTGGTCTGCAAAAAAAATTTTTTTTGCACTCCTTATTATTGTGCACGATTATTATAGATGTGATATTTCTGAACAGAAACTGGGTTTTAAAAAATTTGTATCACGTACCTATATATTTTTTGTGAGGGAATTTTTAAGAAAATAATTTTTTGTTCGAAAAATCAATAATCGTTTTAATAATTAGGAAAAAATATTACATATAATCACACTAAAAACATTAAAAATCATAAGACAATGTAATTACATGTTGTTTCTATCATTTTACTTAGTATATTTTTTTCTTTTCATATTTCCTACTGGAGTTTCGCGACGAATCGACCAACAAAATTAAATTTGCCGTAAATTTAAAATAATATTCTACTCACGTGATTCTATTTTGCTCTATAGTTGATATTACACATAAATTTTCGTTACATGTATCAATATAATATAAAACTTACCGAAATACTAGGTTAAAATCAGTAACAATCACTTTACAACTTTAAATCGAACTGAGAGCCACGGAGTCACAGCGAGAACTGCGCAAGCGTATGCAAGTTAAGTTTTATTAATAAAACTTTCTTAAAAAAAATATTTTTTCACTTGGTCGGTTCGACCTTCTTTATTGACTTCACTTAAGAAAACTGATTTACAAACCTAAGCTAAGCTAAAAGCTAACTTAATTCTGCTCATTGGTGGCACGATCGGCTTCCAGGAATCCGCGGGCATGCTGACGGTGCGTCTGGGCTGTTGTGTGGGAATTGTGCAACGTTAACGTGGTACGGTCGTTGCACCTGAGTTGCTGACCGTGCTTTTTGTGCGGTGGTGAAATATTAATATGTGCCGTGGTAACACTTCCCCTCTTAAGAGCGTTCGTCCTCGAACGTTGTTAAAAGTAGGGTAGGTTGTAGAGGCTTACGTATGTTGGTCTATCGTTTAAAGAATCCTTGGTGCTATTTAGACTATGGCTATGGCTTGTTGTGGGTTGGCTGGCATCCAGGTTAGATGCGATGATTATTTTGTTTTGGTTTTTCTTCCAAAACTTGCAAACACATAATAAGATGCCGAAAGTAGCCGCAACTGCTGCGAGTGACAGTGCGCCGTTGGATATCGCTACTGCCTTTAGGAACTTTATCCTCTGGGTGTTATTTATGTGAAGCTCTTTTAAGGATTCGAGTGAAAGTAAGTCGATTCGATCGCTTTCTGTTGGTGATAGTTGCAGGATAGCCGGAATGGCTTGCAGAGGGGTTAACTCGTAATTGGTATAAGTCCGGTTTTCGATTTTCAATGTCGTGTTGCAAAATTTGATGAGCTGAGTTCCCTTAATTTTTTGGATTGTTGCATCTGCGTCAATTTCTCCATCGAAGCTATTGAGTAGTAATATACCAGGTTGTAATTCTTCTATCTGCGGCATGTGGTGTCCGTTGCTGATGCTGCAAGTTGCGTTTAAACCGTTAATAATCCTAGGTATACAAGTATTATTGTCTATATTAATTATTTGGTCCTGTTTACAAATTTCAATTCGCTTATAGCTCCCGCAGCTGTTCTTTATTCCGTACATTCCATTATTCCCTTTTAATATTTTGTTGTGTTCAACATTAATTATAGCTTTTTTAGCTTTTATTACGGGTCTTATAATAATTTTTTGGAAAGTTTCTCTTATAGTTAATGGTATTTTTACCAAGTACAAAATGGTCATATCCCTGCTAAGTATATTTACGTTAGAAATTTCTAATGCTTCTTCTGCATTTTTAAATGGCATTTCTTCTGTCTCCAGTTGTTTCAGAGCAATTTCGATTTCGTTTTTATTTAACAACAAGGAGTTTAGTATATCATTTTTTGCCCATTGTATGGCGTACTTAACATTAATTAATTCTTCTTTTATTAATCTTATTCTATTTTGAAAATTGATTATAGTTTCTTTTTCTACATTTGTGTCTTTTCTTATATTATTAAAAATTTGATTAACAATGTGGGTGATATTATTAATTTTTCCATTGAAAACTTCATTTATCAACACTTGTTTATCATTATTGTTATTGAGCTGATTTAAATTATTGTTGATTATTTCCAGGTCCTCATGATAGGGGGATCCTGCTACAAATTTCCAGGCAGTGCCTAGGATATTTATTGATCTTCCTTTTCGCGATTCTTTGGTAGGCTTGAGGGTGTCGAGGATTTGGAAGGATTGGGTTAACTCGTGTTTTAGGATGGGGTATAGGATGCTGTCCACAGGGATATCTGAAATAATAAATTTGTGTATGTCCATCAGAAACTGTTCGTATTTGCCAAGGTCAATAATGTGTATTAGCCTGAGGGCTCCGTTCTGAATTTTTGCTGGTCCGCCATTCACTGTAACCAATTGTGCACTGGTGTAGTCATATATTTCTATTGTTGCTATGGTTGGGTGGATGAGGAGGGTCCTGAA
The DNA here is from genome assembly GCA_964056695.1 of Melieria picta. NCBI lineage: Eukaryota > Metazoa > Arthropoda > Insecta > Diptera > Ulidiidae > Melieria > Melieria picta. The sequence goes on along the minus strand of OZ057400.1, from coordinate 29,364,206 downwards.
TTCATCTGGTATTCTAGCGTACCAAGATCTCGCTTGTCGGCGTAGTGGAGCGTAAGGCATTTAGATATTGCCTTCCAGTCCAATGGCGTATTGTAGGACTCTAATGCAGCGTCTGCCTTACCTACAATTTTATTGCGAATGACACTTAAAATTCCAAAATATTTTGGCGTTCCAACAGAGGGTTCGTAGATTGTGGGCACTCTTTCGACGCTCTTTTTCCACGAACTGAATTCTGCTGGGTCTCCTGGGAATTCTCTAATCGATCTAACTATGTCGGGGATTTTATCTAAATCTGCTAGGTTGTTTATGTGTTCGGGGTTTATTGCTTGATCTGTTCCTGAAAAATCATCGTGGTTGCTTAAAAGTCTCCGTCCTTGATTCCGTAGAATATTTGTCACTAATGATGTTACGATTTCGCTTAAGTTTGTCATGTTTAGGGGTTGTGGAGAAGTATTTGGGGCTTGTGGTATAATAGGAGCGTTTAGGACGGGTGGCCTGATTAGGTTGTTTGGGTTACTCATTTTATTTTATAATGAAACTTTAAGGATTTTCTATAAAGAGTAATTTAGTATTATTATTTGGTATTATTTATTGTTTCTTACTTTATGTCGTTTGTTCTTAGTTTTTTCCTTATCTTCTGTTTTCTTTGTTTCAAATCTCTAACAATATTGCTAATATCTCTGCTTTAGTAATTTCTAATTTTATTTTTTCCTATTAATTCTTCCTAATCGGGAGTGGGGTTTGGCATCTTGGTGAGGGTCCTTTCTGCTTCCGGAGGGTCCCGTAGGAATCTCGGAGCTAGGTGCGATTATAAGTTGTGGTATCACAACTTCAGTTATAATTTGTTATGCTTTTACGTTTGTTTTATATTTTCCCTTTGCTATGGTTACTATTGGTAATTATTGATTCTTATACAACTTATACTCAACTTAATTAAATTAAATTTCTTATTTTCAATTTTATCTCAAAATTACAACTTTTTCTTTTTGTTTTTGTTTACACCTTTTTTAGTTAAAATTTTCTTTAAACAATTAAAATTCTTGATTTTTCTAACACTTTTGTTCACGTTTTCTTAACCTGCACTAATTACACTAATTTCCTTAACTTACAAGAGAATCCACAAAGACATTCCGGCGAGGCGGCTGACGGGTTTCGTCTCCTTTTCTTCCTTTTAGGCTACTGGGGGGCCTCTTTCCTCCGCACGTAGGTTCTTGCTCCTCTCCGAGTAGATGAGCGGCGCGGCCTGCGCTTTCCTCGGTCTACTTTTGGGGTTCCGGGACCAGTGATGATTGCTGGGCTTCCGCACGGCGTTGCGACGATACTGGGAAGTGTTGCGTTCAGGTAGGCGGCTCAAGAGTTTCGCAAACGTTTGGCTGCCGTTTTGTTGAATGCAATTGAAGAATTATCAGATCCAGATGCGCGTTTCACGTGTTGCTATGCACCAACTTATCACCCTGGCCCCACGTTGGGCGCCAGTTAAGTTTTATTAATAAAACTTTCTTAAAAAAAATATTTTTTCACTTGGTCGGTTCGACCTTCTTTATTGACTTCACTTAAGAAAACTGATTTACAAACCTAAGCTAAGCTAAAAGCTTACTTAATTCTGCTCATTGGTGGCACGATCGGCTTCCAGGAATCCGCGGGCATGCTGACGGTGCGTCTGGGCTGTTGTGTGGGAATTGTGCAACGTTAACGTGGTACGGTCGTTGCACCTGAGTTGCTGACCGTGCTTTTTGTGCGGTGGTGAAATATTAATATGTGCCGTGGTAACATGCATTACTGTAAAAATACCATCAGTCGATATCGTTCTCTCTCTTTCTATCAACCCAAGTGGTTTTGTGTGTGGAAAAATATGATACAGACTGAATAAATTAGCGTTAGTGCAAGAATGACTCACAAAAAATACAGAATTTCGAGGTATTTAAAAAAAAAATTGTTAAAAAGATATACTAGCAGAATCTAGCAAATCTAGATTCAGCATGTTAAGCTCTTCATATTTATCATATTTTTATTTAAAGGAGGATCTCGTTGCAGACCAGTGTAATTAGTCAAAGAACAATTGTTTGCTTACTGACTAATAAAGAACAGCATAATGGATAAGTAACAAAATAATATTACGTAACAATCGATAACTTAATTAAAAACAGAGTTCAACAAGTTTAAAAATATTGCTTTAGAAGTAGTGAAGTCCTGCCAAAAATGAAAATGTAGTTGAGGTGTTGTTCTGGAGGTGTTGGCTGCTGGCGTGGAGTTTTGGATAATATGGTGCACAATTCCTGCTCCAAGGCTTTCGATGCCTGATCTGCATTTGATGGCAACATAAAACCTTCCTTTTTGAATTGTGGATCAAGCAATGTTGCAATCCGAGGAATGGTTCGTGTCTCGTAAACAGAGAACGTCTCTGGCAAACGCTGACTTAAAAACTCAAATGCACAAATCGCTTCTGCCGTTTTTATTTTATATCTCAATTTATACAATTTTTGTTGCAGCTCGCAGATTAGTGGTATAATAAGAGAAACTGTAACTTTCTTGTTAGCGGAAATTGATAAAGTTGCATCTTCGAATGGGGGAAAGCAATTCGGTAAGTTCCTGTAAAATTCTAATTTCGTCTGCGGAAAACGGTTGTTGAGCCTTAGGCGTACTTAAGAGTACAGCTGATATAAATTTATTGGTAAGTACAACTCTTCATCATCTGGAAAGCACTGTTCCATCGAGTGGCTACTTCCTGTACTAGACCATACCGATTTTCTTTACCTTGCGCCTTTTTGAATTTCTCGTACGCAGTAGTGCTGCTTTCAAAGTAGGTCACTATCCGTTTGCATTTCGCCAAAATTGGTACTACAGTTTCTAATTTCAGCACATCTTGAACCAGCAAATTAATCGTGTGGGCGAAACAGGGTAGTAACTAGCTTCATTTCAAGGAGCTCACAAGCCCTTTTCATTGTGCTATCATTGTCAGTTACAATGGAAACGACCTTTTCGATTACAATCGCACTCAGTTAAAACAACGCGAATTGAGTCGGCAATATTAACAGCTGTGTGATTGGTAAGCGTTAATAGTTTAGCGGTGGACAATACGACGGATTGAAGCTTAAAATTTGAATTCACAAAATGGCATGTTATCGTAATGTAGCCTCATTCGCTTTTGAAGTCCAGCAGTCCGTTGTCATCGCCACATGCTCAACACTTTGTAAAACAGATTTTAATTTACCCTTTAAATGTTCGTACTCAGTCGGAAGTGCCACATCTCGATGGAAGGTTGGTAACTTATACTGTGGGTCTAGTTCATGAACAAATTCGCAAAACCCTTTGTCGTTGACGATATTACTTGGCTGCACATCTACTGCAATCATGCGCATTAAAACACTATCAAGCCTTTTCTTTCGAGCTGAGTCATTAGGATAGCACTTTTCACAACTTAAAAATGTATTCATAAAAACTGGCATAGGATTTTTTTCTGTACATGATCTGGATGAACGCGTTTCAAATGCCCCATAAGGTTCGTTGTATTACCGGCTGTTTTAAATATCTTACCGCAGTAATTGCAAATTCCATTTTGCCTGTTGGTAGATTTCTTAAAGTGCTGCCATACACTAGACGATTCCCGAGTACGCTTGGGACTTTCCGAATTCCAACCTTCCTTTAATGCTCCTATAATATAAGATAAGTAATAATTATCACATTTGCGTCTCAAGGCCGTCTCAAGACGATCTTACCAGTTTAAACGTAAAAAATTATGCAGGTATATATTATTCTACCCAACAAGTTTTATTGAGAAAAGGAAAGGAAAAGGGTATAACACATATTATTTTCTATGGTGGTAGTCCCAGAAACAATTTCTATCGACTGTGCCACATAAATGAAGATCGCATTTAGAACAAACGGCTTGAGTATCCGACTTTTTACAATGCTTGCACTTCTTTTTGCCTTTTCTATCAACGACCCATGGGCCAATGACCGACTGGAAACCGATCATCCTTGATGATCACCAAATCGTTTTCCTTGAGGTTTGGTTGCTTATTTTGCCACTTGGTTCGAATTAGCATGGTGGACAAAACATCGTTCTTGAATCGTTGCCAAAAATGCTGAACCATTTGGTCCATTAATTGATGTCGTTTAATTGGATTCAATTCAGATTGTGGTTGGGGTCGTGCTAAAAGAGCGTTTCCTGTGAGAAAATGTCCTGGTGTCAATGCGGAGAAATCATCGGCATTGTCGGTGATTGGCGAAATTGGCCGTGAATTAAGTACAGCCTCAATACGAACCAAAACCGTTGAAAATTCTTCAAATGTGAGTTTGGCATTTCTGATAAGTGGAATTTCATGGATTTGACGGCGGCTTCGACCAAACCGTTGAAATGCGGTGCACTAGGTGGGCTAAAATGCCATTGAATGTGGCGATTAGCTAATGCTGGTATAATTTCCTTCTCGATTGATTGAAGAAATTCGGTATAACGTCGTTGACTCTCGTTGTCAGCACCGACGAAATTCGTTCCACAATCGCTAAATACGTCGTGACAAAATCCACGACGGGCGATGAATCGGTCGAATGCGTGAAGAAATGTTTGTGTCGTGAGATCGCCAGCTGCTTCTAAATGAACAGCCTTGGTGGCCATACACGTGAACACTGCGACGTAGCCCTTGTATGATGATTGGCCACGACCCTTTGAAGCGCGAATATCATATGTACCTGCGTAATCAACGATAGTTGATGAGAATGGTCGTGAGTTGGTGTCAACACGTGCAGTGGGCAACGAACCCATTTGTTGTTGTGATAAAATTGGACGTGCTTTGAAACAAATGACACAGTTGCGAATGAGGCGACGAGCGAAATTGCGCACATCAAGAATCCAATAATTTTGTCGAATTTGACTGACGGTGACCTGTGGCCCACCGTGCAACGTGAGACGATGATAAAGGTCCGTGATTAACACTGCGAAATGGTTTTTTGAAGGCAGTATTATTGGAAATTTTTCTTCAAACGACATGAATGCATTTCGCAAATGTCCGTTAACCCGAAGAATACCGTTGTCGTCGATGAATGGATTGAGTCGATATAGTTTACTGGTTTTCTTTAGTGGTCTTTGATCTTGAATTGTTTTGAGTTCCACTGCGAATTCATTTGCTTGAATCCACCGAATAAGGGAATGTTCACTCTGTTGAATTTCGATGACAGTAAGCGGAGCGACTTGTTGAATGAGTTGTTTCGTTGGAATGTAGAGCGATGAAAGTGGTGGTCGTTGCAATTTGAGTTTGATTGAAGAGCGAACCATGTTTACGAAACGTATAGCATATGCGACGGCACGAAGAAGACGATTGAAGTTTGAAAATCGTTGGATGAGAGTGTTAACGTTGGAAACTTCCTTGACGGTGTGATTAATTGATTTGAATCTTCCACGAAGCTCATTTTTCTCATCGTCATAAATTTCGAACGGTGAATCTGGCCATTCAGATTGAGGCAACGAGAGAAATCGTGGTCCATGCCACCATAGTGACGAGTCGCGCAATTCGGCAACAGTTAAGCCACGACTATTTAAATCAGCTGGGTTTTCATGAGTACGGTCATGACGCCATTGTTCAATGTCAGTCGATGACAGAATTTTGTGAATTCGATTATCAGGTGTACAACTTTGCTTCCGCCGTTTTCCGATAGGTGGCTGTACCGGCTGAGGCTGGTTGAAATACATAGATGGTAATGCCTTTAAAGTGAGTGTGGACAGTGCCTAACGAATTGTCATCGCCGTTTCAGTGACAGTTGTTCTTGTTTTCGTATTATTCACGCTCGAAAATGTCCGTTTATGTGCCCAATTCTCGCCATTTGCGGGAAGTTTTACTTTTCTGTTACAATTCGCAAAAAAATGCAGCTGAAGCGCATCGAATGCTCTCAGAAACTTACGGTGATGCTGCTCTGAGTGAAACAACGTGTCGGGAGTGGTTTCAACGTTTTAAAAATGGTGATTTCGATGTCGAAGACAAACATGGTGGTGGAAGAGAAAAAACCTTCAAAGATGAACAACTAGAAGCATTGATTTAGTACGAGCTCTTAAAACCGGGTGAAACCATCACAGGAGATCGCTACCGAACGCAACTGATGCGCCTTAGTCGCGCGCTAAAAGAAAAGCGGCCACAATATCAAGAGCGACATGACAAAGTCATCCTCCAACACGACAATGCTCGGCCTCACGTCGCAAAAGTGGTCAAAAAGTACCTGGAAACGCTGAAATGGGAAGTCTTGCCCCACCCGCCGTATTCCCCAGATGTCGCCCCTTCTGACTTCAACCTATTCCGTTCGATGGCACACGGCCTGGCAGATCAACATTTTCAATCCTTCGAAGAATTGGAAAAATGGATTGCTTCATGGATAGCGTCAAAAGAGGACTCCTTTTTTCGAGCCGGGATCCGAAAATTGCCGGAAAGATGGGAGAAAGTTGTCGCTAGCGACGGACAATACTTTGAATAATACATCTGTAAGCACTTTTTCGCAATAAAGCTTTTAATTTTGGGAAAAAAACGGCGGAAGCAAAGTTGTACGCCTGATACAAATGAACACTGCCCAACGATTGGGGTCTCCTCGAATCCAAGACAAGACGATACTTGAGTCGGTCCACATAAAAATTTTATCATGTGTGATCCTTAATGATTGTTTGACTGAATCAAGCAATTTGACTGCCAACACAGCACCGCATAATTCTGCTCGAGGTGTTGTTAAAGGTTTCCGCATTGGTGTCAATTTACTTTTCGCGATTAATAAATTTGAATGGATTTGTTCGTTTGAATCGACAGTTCGGAGATAAATAGATGTGGAGTAAGCTTTGTTTGAACTATCGCAGAAAACGTGAAGCTGTCTATTTTTGTTGGTTGATGTCTTGATCCAACGAGGAATTTTAATTTCTTTGATGAGCTGAAGTTGATCGAGGGTTTGTTCCCATTCTGATCGGAATTCAATAGATGCTACGAGATCATCCCAATCAAATTTATGTTCCCAGAACTTATTAAAAAATATTTTTTGTTTGGTTATGAATGGGTTGAGCCGAGTGGGTCGAACAGGCGAGCGACTGTTGATAGGACGTTACGCTTTGTGAGCCGTTTATCGGTCAAAATGTTAAAGGAGAACATGAAGAAATCGTTAATACTTGACCATCCCAAACCGAGTGCCTTGATGGCCTCTTCGGCATTGAATAAACACATCGTGTTTTGATAACGATATTCGGTGGGGATGTGCTGAAGAATTTCAGGCGAGTTGCTAGCCCATTTCCGAAGTTCAAATCCGGCACCTCGAAGCAATTGAATGAGTCCTTGAATCATATTGATAGCGTCTTCGATTGTCTCGCTACCTGTGATGACGTCATCTACATACGTTTCAAATTTAAGTGCAGTGTAAATCGCCGGTGAACTGACCTTGACTTGCTCGGCTAACATATGAATGGTTTTAATTGCCTGATACGGTGATGGTGCGATACCAAAAGTGACGGTTTGAAGAGCGTAGGTTTTAATGCCCGAATGGTCATCATCTTGCCACAAAATGTATTGATAGTGGGTGTCGTCTGGATGCATATCGATGCAGCGATACATTTTTTCGATATCGGCTATGAAAACATATTTATGCGTGCGCCAGTTCAGAAGAATTGAAACCAAATCGGCTTGCAAGACGGGACCGGTAGTTAAAACATCATTTAGTGAATGTCCATTTGTCGATTTGGCTGAGCCATCAAACACTTGACGCAGTTTGGTTGTGAGACTGGATTCCTTGTGGACAGCATGATGAGGCAGATAATAATGATTGTCCTTAATCTCATGAACGAGTTTGACTTGGTCTAGTTGCTGGTACTCGTTGAAAACCTTAAAATATGCTTTCTTGAAGTCTTCATCGCGAGCGAAACGACGTTGCAGGGATTGAAAACGTTTGAGTGCCATGTCGTATGATGAACCCAATTGTATTGATGAATCAAAATATGACTTAAATGGTAAACGTACCATAAATTTCCCATTAGGTTGACGAGTGGTAGTTTGTTCATAAAACCTTCGGTCCATTTATCCTCTTTGGATAGCTCCTTAACTGTCGGTACCTCTTCCACTTCATGAAATTTCGTGAGATACTCACCGAGTTGAATGGTTGAAATATGATGGCAATCGGTTAATGGAAAAGTGAAAACATTATTTTGTTGAAACAACTCTCCGAACAATATCCATCCCAACCTCGTGTATTGAGCGACAGGTTCACCCACCTTACCTTTACGCAACCCTTCCTCAATGACTCGGCCATAGACATCACCGCCTAAGAGCAGATCGATTTGACCCGGAGTTGCATAATAAGGATCAGCAAGCAGCAAATTTTCCAGATGAGGCCACGCTTTTACTGTGACTCTATGCAAAGGTAACTCTGATGTAATCGATGGAAGGACAGCAAAATTTGATGTGAGGTTGAAGGTTGGATCGACGACCGAATGAATGTTGAGAGTTAATCCCTTATCGGCGATCTTGTACTGAGTTTCGCTCATGGGACGGTAACCGATGCAGAATGGTATAAACGCTAATTTCAATCGTTGAGCTGCACGTTCCGTGATAATTGATTGTTGTGATCCTTTATCGACTAATGCACGAAGACGTATAAGTTGCCCGGATGCGTCGAGCACATTCACAATGGCTGTTGCAAGAAGAACTGTTGAATTTGAGTGTACCAAATTGGTTGAGACAAACTGCGGGTTGATCGTCGGGGCATGATTCACGTAAGAGGACGTCGATGGCATGTTTGTCTTTGGAACTAGTGATGGGGTCGATAATGAATTCGAATTGTTAAAATGCAACAGGGTGTGATGTCTGCCACCACATGTGAAACAAGAGTGTTTGCTGGTGCATTGCGTTGATATCGAATGACCGAGGCAATTGCAACACAATTTCTGTTGACTGGCAAAATTCTTACGTTCAAATGGTGACCATTGCAAGAACTGTTGACACTTGCGAAGAACATGAGGACCTTTACAATTTTCAATCGGACAAACGATTGGTTTTTTCGAAACATGAAAGTTGCGTATTTCGTTGCGACCGTGTGATTGTTTTGATGAATGAATTGATCTTTGATTCCTCGACGACTTTAAATCGATGTTGTTATTTGTGTGTGTGGCGGCCTCAGCAATGAGAAATGTTGATTTGAGAAAATCGAGTAATTGTTGGAGTTTCGCAACTTTCTTTGGTTCCTTACGGTGTTTTTCAAAATCGAGACGCGTAGCTGGTGATAGTTTTTCGAGTAGATGGAATGCAAAAAACTCGGAATTTTCCTCGATATGGAATTTGAGGTTCTGCAGTTGGAAAAGACAAGCACGTACAGAATCGTGCAAGGATTTCAGTTCAGCAGCAGATTCGCGTTGAGTATACGTTGGCAAATTCATAAATTTTTTCATGAACGCGGTGAAGAGAACTTGATCGTTGCTATAACGGTCTTTCAAATCTTCCAAAGCTTCATCATACGTATCGTCCGAAACATCCAAATGAGCAATAGCTGAGGTCACATTTGCGGTTAGAAATGATTTGAGATACACGAATTTTTGATGTTTGGACAGCTTTGAATTCTTGTGAATTGTCTGAAATGACGCATAAAAAGTTGGCCATTCGGTAGGCTCACCGTCGAACTTTTCGATTTTAAATTCAGGAGGCCTAAATGAGCTATCGGTGTGGATTTCACGTATGATCGTATTAATCGTTTCGTTTGTAGTAGGAGCCGAGATAACGGAAGTCGATGGAATTGTTGTGTTTGCTTGACGGTCGGGATAAAGTTGGTCGAACACAGTTTCAATATGATCGATGGCATCGGCATGTTCCGATTGAAAAGCCCCAAAAATATCGTTTTTGAAATATTCATCGTCGCGAGATAACCTTAAACGCACCAACGTTCGATGATTTTCGTTGAAAGTCTGAAGCGAATGTGCGATCCGATTGAGACGTGTCATAAAGTGCCCCTTTGACCGTCGACTTGGTCCATCTCTATCGAAGTTAGGGCGCTCCCTGCGGAGTCGTTCAAGCAAATCGAGTTGTTCCGCCACTAATTGCTCTTCTTCACTGATGGGGACTGATTTGTCAGCCATTGAATCGTCGTTGGACATGTCGATAGAAATTATTGCCAAACAAAAATGCTTAAAGCCACTTACCTCTAAAACCCGCGCCTTTTCTCAACCCTGATTTGGATGTTGTGACTCGTCGTTCCGACAGTGACTATGTGCGATGATTGTCCACCGATGCCGTTCACCTTTTTGATGATTCCAGATGAAGAGTCGGTATCGAAGGCATATGTTGTCCATACGAGATTCTCTCCGCTCGTATAAAATGAATGTGATAAAGCGTGATGAAAATTAAGGATGAATTTTTCGAAGAACAGTTTTGTTCGTTGATTTGCACAGCTTTGAACGGAATGGTCAATGTAATGCGGCGGTTGAGGTTATGGCGCCACACAATCGAGCGATGTCGAAGTTGAAATTCGCAAACTTGATTGTAGTATGAGATGAGATTTACGAATAATTGTTTATTGCCAGGAATAATTTATCCGGCTCGAAGGACCATTTGTATAGATGATAAGGTAGATATATATGGATATAGATGATGTATAGATGTCTGGTTCAAATTCGATTTAATTGAAATGAGAAGAGTGAATGAAAAAAACACGTGTGTTCGATTGAAGTCCAAAAAATAGAAGGAAGAAAAAACTTTATTCAAATTGACATTTCAAATTGACAGTGTTGGGTAACGCAAAACGAAATTCTTAGGTTGTACTGATAGTCAACAGGACCTTTTGTCTTTGTATCGTGCATATCTTACATACTACTGTGTCCATAAGGTGACATTTGAATTATCGATTATCGTGGTGTTGTGCATTATGAATTCCTTCCGCCGGGCCAAACAGTCAACAAGGAATATTATTTGAACGTTATGCGTCGTTTGCGTAACGCTATCCGCCTAAAAAGGCCGGAATTGTGGAAAGACAATTCTTGGTTTTTACACCACGATAATGCACCATCCCATACTGCACTCGTAATTCGTGATCATTTCGCCAAAAACTCAACCCATATCGTTCCGCAACCACCGTATTCACCTGATCTGGCGCCGTGCGACTTCTGGCTCTTCAGCAAGCTCAAAAGACCGCTCCGGGGACACCGTTTTGATACGATAGAGGAGATTCAAGCCGCAGCGAAGACGGAACTGAAGGCCATCCCGGAAAGTGACTACAATCAGTGTTTCGAAGATTGTAAAATCCGTTGGCATAAGTGCATTGCATCGGGAGGGGATTACTTTGAAGGGGATGAAATTGATTTGGAAGAATAAATAAAGAATTTTCAAAATAAATACAATGTCACCTTATTTTTTGGACACAGTAGTATATGAATGCATTTTTTGATCTGAGGTTTCAGACGGGGAATGTAAAACTCTTAACGAGCCATTCTAAACATGAATAGAACTTCTGCGTGTAGGAGAAACTCAAGATATAACTTGCAAAATCGAGAAGCTTCGGGTAAGATTATCGGATATCGTTCATTGTAAGTAAGCGCAGCCTGGGCCAATCTACCTTTAACCCTAAGTAAGCCGTCCTTGTCGAGGAAAGGATTGAGAGTTAATATCTTGCTTTTTCTGGGGAGGGGGTCTTGTTGGACGTGTTTGAGCTAACGATATGAGTCTCGTCTTGACGAAGTGAATCTCATTCTGGGACACGAATTGATTTATGGTAGGTTTAGAGGAGAGTTTCTCTTTTTAGCGAATCCGTTATGGAAGAAACGGAACACGTACGTCAGGACACGTAGGGCTCGGGGATAGGAGGAAAATCGATCGAGGATATCTGATGGATCCTCTATTGCGAAATGAACTTGGACTTTCCGCTGTTCAGGTGAAACAGCAGTAGCGGTAGTTGATTTCGGCCAGGCTTCTTCAAGGGATTGAAGCCATTTGGGGCCATGCCACCACAGTGGGTTTTTGGAAAGTTCTTGAGGCTTACACCCGCGAGTTCCAAAATCGGCAGGAGTGTCATTGCTGATGACATGTCGCCATGTGGGGTTACCTACATTTTTTAAAATTTGGGTGGTACGGTTGGCAACATATGTCTTCCAAGTGCTTGGAGGTTTCTCCAACCAAGCAAGGACTATTTGTGAATCCGACCAGAAGAAGGTGTCTTCGGGATTTAATTCGAGATTTTCGGTAATGTATTTAGAGAGTTGAGAAAGTAGAACGGCGCCACACAGTTCTAAGCGCGAAAGGCTAACTGTCTGCAAAGGTGCAACTTTCCCCTTTGCTACGAGCAAATGACAGGAGATATTGCCATCGCTGTCAGTGGTGCGCAGTATGCCTTCTCTGAGGCGTCGCAGAATCCATGGAGTTGGATTTTCTTTAGGGGTGAGAACCGCACCCATCGGGGAATTTCGATCTCATTGATATACGACAAATTTTTGATAAATTGGTTCCATTTTATGAGGGAACCGGGCTTTACACATTCATCCCACTCTGTGCCATTGGGAATAAAGTTACTAAATACCGATGGATAATAAGTATAGTATAATAATAAATATCCACCTTTATTTTTCTTCACAGCGTACTATAAAGGGGGATATATTTATATTACCACAGTGACTAAGTAAGCTAATACCGTTTTTATTGAATGCAAATTTCGGACTTAATTATAAATGCAGTTTTAATTCTAAAGTAGCTAAGAAACCAAATCGAAGAAAATTATGAATAAAGAGAAACATAAATAAATGAGAACGGTGTACTGTTATGAACTTGGTGTTGCAACAGGAAATGCTGACTGCGCGTCTGCGAGCCAGTGCAGCTCAAGTGAATATTTCGTAGAAGTGGTGGACGATAATTTTTTGTAGTTTAACTCCTCCCCCTTTAAATCGATCGTCCGCGATCGTTAAAAGTAGGGGATATTATTGATTCCTGTTGGAAGATTGGGATAATGATTTGCAGGTTGCGGCAATTGGATTTGTGGAGGTGCGGGGTCTCGGAGTATGATTTTGTATTGTTGTCGTAAAAAGAATTTCATAATTATCACGGCTGCTACTACACATGTACCGATGGTACCGTATGCCATGTATCGATTGATTTTGGTGCTTATCTCAATGGTGCGGATATTCTTGGTGTTATTAATATTAAGTTCCTGTAGCGCTTGCAGGGATAGAAGTTCTAGTCTACCCTTTTCGCTCGGTGTTGGTTGTATCATTGCAGGCATCACTTCCGATGGTGAAATTTCTAGGTTACTGAATAAGTGTTCATTAATTTTTATAGAAGCATTATGGAGTTTTATTAAGTAGGTTCCCTGTACGTGGAATTTTCCTTTTTCCGTAGTTACTGAGCCGTTGAAGTCGTTAAGTAGGATCAATCCTGATTCGATTGTTTCTATATTTTGAATATGATAACCGTTGTTGAATAAACATGAAGAGTTGAGGCTATTTAGAAGTTTCGGTATACAACTGTCATTACTTATGTTAATGATTTGGTTTCTTTTACAAATAATCGTTTCACTAATAGCATTACAGGTTTCTTTTATTCCATACATTTCATTATTTTTTGTTATTATTTCCTTAAAATCTAATTGAATTATCGTATTGTTTCTTTTAATTGGTCTTACAATCAAGTGTTTAAAGTTCTCTTTAATCGTCATTGGAATTTTTATTACATAAAGTATTTTTTCATTATTATAAAGTACATTAATGTTTGCCAATTCTAAAGCTTCTTCAATTGTTTTAAATGACATGTTTTCTTCATTTAATTTTTCTATTACTTGTAATCTATGAAACATACGATTCTATGAAACACCCCATTTGTAATCTGGCAACGCTGAACAATTTAAAAAGAACCTGAGTCACCCGGTTGAAAAGAAGATTGAGGTCAAATAAGTTACTTCGGCCCTTTTTGAATTGGTACAGCGACCGGAGTAAGATTGATCGTGGAAATAAATCGTGAAAGTTCACGCCCATCGTTTCAATTTAACTATTTAAACTGCGATTAAATACTATATTTATTTCTTTCTTATTAAGCAACATTGAGTTTATTATGTTTTTCTTTGCCCATTGTATGGCGTATTTTATATTAATTAAGATTTCTTTCACAATTTTAATTCTACTTTGTATGCTCATTGCTAGTTCAGTAATTAAATTTTCATGTTTCATGTCGTGTTTCTTATTTCATTTACAAATCTAGTCAAATTATTTATTTTTTGGTTAAAGGCTTCGTTTACAATTACTTGTTTATTATTATTTTGATTTAATTCGTATAAATTTTTCGGTATCATATCTAAAGCATCATGATCTGGAGTGCCAGCTAAATATTTCCATACGGTGCCTAATGCGTTAATAGATCTTTTAGGTCTTAAATCTAAGGTTGGTTTTATGTCTTGAATGATGTCTAATGTTTGGTGAATTTCATGCATTAAATGTGGGTATAAAATGTATGTCCAGGGCACATTCTGGTTGGTGTAGGAGATGGTCTCGTTCAAGAATTCTTCATAAGTCCGTAGGCAAATTGAATGTATTATTTTGAAGGTTCCGTCCAGGATTTTTGCCGGTCCACTTTCGATCGCTATTAGGTGCATAGTTGAGTAGTCTATTAGTTGTACGTCTGCGTTCACTAGGTGAACGAGTAGTCCAATTAGCCTGTAAATATTATCAATTATTTTTAATGTTGCTTTTGTGTACTATTCTCCCTGAGGTTGTTAATACTGTTGTTGAGTAATTTTCTTTGACTATTTCTTTCTTACATTGGGCTGAAAGTTTGGAGCCTAATCTTTTGTTAATTTTGACAAAAATTTCATCTCCTGGTTTGTATTCTTTGATTGGTTCGCGTTTTTTATTACGAGTTTCCAAAAGAGCCAATTGTTTAGATTTCAACCTGTCTAAGGCGTCTTGCCTTGCGTTAATGTCACGTCCAAAAAAAATGTCGATTTGTCGTTTACCTGTCGTTGAGTGTACGGAAGAATTATATTCGTACACAGCTCTGTCTAGTAAATCCGGGAATTCTTTACATGTTTTTTCTGTTTTTAAACACCGGAGAATTTTTGATAGGGTAGAAGAAATCTTTCGATTTGTCCGTTAACGGTACTTTTATATGGAGGGGCTATAAATGTTTCTATTTCAAATTGATCTTCTAACATAAATTTTATTATTGCAGAATTAAATGATCTTTCATTATCCATAACTATTGTTTTTGGAATTCCGAACGAAAATAGAAGTTCGCGAAGGGGTTGCTTTACATCTTCTGTTGCTTTGGATTTAATAATGCGCATTTGAGCATATTTTGAAAACTTGTCTATTGCTGCTGTCAAAACTAACTTTCCTTCGGTTGAGTAAATATCAATGTGGATGGTGTGACCGGGGTATTGCGGAATGGGGGTTGGCTTTAATTCAGGATTGTTGGGATGTCTATCGTATTTTTGTTCTTTACAGACTTGGCACTGTTTAACTATTTCATTAATTGTATTATTCATTTTGGGAAAATAATAAATTTTTTGAAATTTGAATTTCATTTTCTTGAGGGCCACGATGTGCTCTTTTGTGCGTTTTGATTATCAGTTCTTGTTGTTTAGTAGGGTCAGTTACGTCTTCTATCTGCTTTTGATTTTTTCGAATTTTATAATTACTGAAATGATTTGGATAAATTTCTTGAACTCTTCCCATAATGTTTTCAGAGGTAAATAAACCATTTATATTTGACGGATTGAGATATTTTTTTAAGATGTCGATAATGTCTGTGGGACTGTAGTGTGGTCTGACTATGATGTGTCTGTGAAAGGTGGGAAATGGTATCTTGAATTCGTAGCTAGGTTCTTCTCCTATTAAGAGAAAGATTTGATTCTTAAAGGCGTTTATTGGTGCTTCTACACTGGGTATTAAATTGTGTGATGAACTATCCTGACTGTGCTGTGTAGACGATATTGAATTTACTTTGGTATTTTGTGGGATGCGAGAGAGTGCGTCTGCTACAACGTTTGTTGCACCAGGTTTGTAGATAAGTTCATAATTATACTCTTCCAGTATTGCTTTCCACCTTTTGAGTTTTGTGTTCAAGGCTGGTGATCTGTAAATAAATTCACCTTAGCTTTGCCGTATAGGTAACTTTTAAGATTTTTTAATGCCCAAACGATAGCAAGCATTTCGCGTTCGTTTGTGGCATAATTTTCTTCAGCACTTTTAAGAGTTCTTGAAATGAATGCAATGGGTCGATTGTCTTGCTCGAGTACTGCGCCAATAGCGTAGTTCGATGCGTCAGTTGTTAATTGAAATTCTTTATTAAAATTTGGATAGGAAAGTATGAGTTCTTCTGATACCAAATAGTTTTTTAGTTTTTGGAATGCTTGCAAAGCTTCTTCATTGAGTGATATTGATTTTTTGTCGGATAATTTTTTTGACAATCGACCATCCTCCCCCCTCAAAATCGCCGTAAGTGGCTTTGCGACTTTGGCATATTGAAAAATGAAACGTCTGTAATAGCCGCGTTTTTCAGTCCAAATGGCAAACGGGTAAATTCATATTTACCATTATTCACTCAGAACGCTGTTTTTTCGATATCCGAATCTTTAAGTCGTATTTGGTGGAAACCGCTTTTCAAGTCTAAGACCGTAAAAAAACGATTACCGCCAAGTTTTGCCAGTACTTCATTTATTTTTGGTATTGGGTATTTATCGGCGATAGTTACGGAATTGAGTTTCCTATAATCTATCACCATTCTGAACTTCCTCTTTCCAGATGCGTCCAGTTTTTTCGGAACAATCCATACTGGAGAATTGTATGGAGATCTGGAGGGGCGAATTATACCATTCGCTAAAAGTTCTTCTACTTGTTTCTCTACCTCATCTTTTAAAGACATGGGGTAGGCGTAGTATTTTGAAAAAACGGTGGTGTCTGTTACTGTGCGAATTTCTGCCTGAACTTTGGTCATAAAAGTAAGTTTGTCGTTGTTTGATTTGAATTTGTTTTTTTTTCTAAAATGGTGATGATATTTTCTTTAACATTGATTACAGCTGATAGTTCCTTAAGGCTATCGTTCCCTAAGATAGCTTCAAATGATTGTAATGTTGGCAGAATGAAAAATTTAATGGGATATTTATCTTCGCCAAACAAGTTTGCTATTGTATGATGTGTAATTTTTATTTCGCCTCCTACTGAATTTGCGCAAAAGGAGTTTTCATTTGATTTGGGGTTTTTCACTAATTGGGCTCGGATATAATTCTTGTTCGAGCCAGTGTCAATTAAAATTTTTAGGATTTTGTTGCTCTTCGTTGCGCATTCGAAGTATGGCAACAAAGAGTTGTTTAATCTAAAAAATCAATATCATTATAATCGGTTAGTTGTGGTTCATTGGATTCTGTATCTACAGAGCTGACGTATTCGTTTAGAGTTTGTTCTTCGTCAAAGTTTGCTTCATCGAATTGGTGTGTTACAACGTCATTTTGTGTCATATCAGTCTGATCTCCGTTCTGTTCGTCAGTGTTTATGTGAAAATTACGTTGGATCTTGGGCTGAGTTGTTATCTGTTGAGTAGGGGGTGCTGCTCTTTTGACAGCAAATTGATTTTGTTGAAAGTATTGTTTGGGTCTATTCATGTAATTTACGTTTTTGTAACTAGAGTCGACATCCATAAGTTCTGGGCGCGTGGTTTGTCCTGGATTTACAGGACGTGATTGGAAATTATTATTAAAGCCAAATAGTGGTTGATTTCCAAAATTATTATTGAATCCTGGTCTTTGTTGGTTTCCGAAATGATTTATTGGTCTTGATTGGAAATTGTTATGGAAATTATTAAACGTTGGTTGCCGTATGTAATTTTGGTGTTGGAATTGTTGGGGTAAATAGGCTAACTGAGGGTGAAAAGTTGTTGGTCTATAATTTTGTTGGGTGTTTCGTGGTGGTAGTGGGGGTGGTACCCGACGTAGCGGTACACTGTTTGCGTAATGTGTTCTAAAGTTTTGACACACTAACTTAAGACACAAGTGCAAAGCTTGTGGCAGATCTGTTGGCTCCCTGATAGCTAATAATCTGGGCAGATCTCCTCGTAATCCCCTGATGAACGTATCGAGTGCCTTGTTCCTTTCTGCGTTCGTGTCAATAATGATGATGATTCTTGGGTTAAATCCATGCAACCTATCTTGTTTAATATAAGAGAGAGATGTTGATAAACTGGGTTAAGCTTGTCATTTGATATTCCAATGTAGATAGGTCTCTTTTATCTCCGTAGTGTAATGTAAGGCACCTGGAGATAGCTTTCCAATCAAGTGGCGTACTGTAAGATTCAAGTACGGCGTCTGCTGCTCCTATTATTTTACTCCTTACAACGCTTAGTATTGCGAAGTATTTCGGAGTGCTACTAAAGATTGATAAACTGTAAATATGCGATCTACATTATTTTTCCATGAACTAAATTCTGCTGTCTGTCCGGAAAATTCTCTTAAACACTTTACTATATCTGGTACTTTATCTAAGTCTTGTAACCTATCACTCAGTTCCGGTCTGATCGTTTGGTCTGTCACGTTGGCGAAGTCAGTTATGGGATTTAGTATGTCTTTAACCAGTTGCTGTCCTTGGGTGTTGAAGATTTCCTTAATCATCGAGATTAAGTGGGGGCGTAAACTATCTAGAGTGATGCTCTGCGCCTGGGGGGCAGGTGCCGGAGCAGGTGCCTGAGCAACATTGTTAAGAATTGGAGCAGGTATTAAATTGTTCGGATTAGACATCTTTATATTTTAATTTAAGATCTACTTCTACTTTATTTAAAAATTTACTTCAAATTAATTTCACTATATCGTGTTGTTGTTCTTATTTCTTCGAATCTATTTTATTATTCTTAAAATTTGTCTCACAATATTTATTATTTATTTTCTGATTGTGCTTGCACAAATTTGTTCCGATTTACTTCGCTATAGGTATTTCTCTGCAATTATTTTCTCAAAATTTTTCTGGATAAACTTCCTCAAATTTATCTGAACTTATTTCACTATTCTCCTTAAATTGATTTTCTCAATTTTATTTAAAATTTTCGCTCCTAGTCACTTGCAAATTTATGTTAATTGATTACTATATTTTTTTTTATAAATTTTTTATTTATTACCGTAGTTCTTTTTATTTTATTTTTCTTAATTTTTCTTTTACTCAACAATTACTTTCAATTTATTACTATATTTTTTCCTTTTTTTTAAATTCTTTGATTTAGGTACATAGGATTTATTTTTTCCACTATATTTCTTTATATTTTTCAATTTTCTTGCGCACTGAATTTGTTGTATTTTCTATAAAAATTTCAATGAATTTCTTAACTTACAAAAACTTATTCACTACTCCGACGGGCAGCTGTTGGTATCATCCAACTCCTTTTCCTTCTCGTTGAGACTACTTGGGGGCTATCCTCGCCGCCTGTTTATTTTTATTATGGTACTCGATATCCTTGCTCTGCTTTTGTGCTAATTTTTTTAGATTATTTTGTCTGGTTTTTTTCTATATCTTCGGGTTTAAATGCCACGTTTCTTCCAAAAAATAAGTCCACTGGTCTTTTTTGTGTGACAGAGTGAATGGTGTGATTATATTCCGATACTGCTCTTTCTAACAACTCTTCAAAATTTCGATGTCCTCCATTTTTTTGATACAGCGCATTAATTCAGTTAAAGTAGAATGAAATCTTTCCACCTGGCCGTTTGCTTGACTTTTATATGGGGGAGTGGTATAGACTTCTATTCCCAATTCGTCTTTCATCATGAATTTGATTGAAGCTGAGTTTAGCGACGGTTCATTGTCGATTACCACTAATTTGGGTACGCCGAAAAAAAATATTATATCTCTTAGGGGTCTTCTGACATCTTCTATGGCTCTACTGTTTAACATTTTTGTTAAGGCGTATTTCGTAAATTTGTCCAATGCGGTCATTACTATTTTTCCCTCAGTTAAAAAAATGTCGATGTGGATTGTATGTCCTGGGAATGTGGGAAGCGGTGTTTCTGCTAATTTTGGTTGATTGGAGTGTCGTTCATATTTATTCTCTTTACATATTGTGCAGTTGGCCAGTACTCGTTTTATTTTGTTTATCATACCGGGGAAGTAATTTTTTTCCAGGATTTGAGCTTTATTTTCGATCGCGTTCCTATGTGCTCTTCAATGTTCCTTCAGTATAACGTTTTCCTGTTCCTGTTCACTGGTAATATCCTCAACTAACTTCTGAGTGTATCGGCATTTGCAATTACTAAAGTGCTGCGGGTAAATATTTTGAATTATGCCCATTGTCCTTTCATCTGTGTGGATTCCGTTGATCACTGACGGGTTTAGATATCTTTTAAAATATGCTATGATATTTTGTTCATTGAAGTGTGGTTCCTCGATTATATGGCGGTGTATGGTTGGGAAAACTATTTTGAACTGGAAGGACGATGTTTCTGCTTGTTTAAGAAAAATTTGATTTTTGAATACGTTTATTGGTACCTCTGCGCAAGGTATTAGATTGTGATTGGAACTGTCGTCGCTATGAATAGTGGGAGTAAGTGAATTTATTTGAACCGTATAAGTAACTTCTTAAGGTATTCAATGCCCAGATTATGGAGAGCATTTCCTTCTCATTTGTCGCGTAATGCTCTTCTGATTTGTTTAGAGTTCTTCATATGAGTGATTGGTCTATTGTCCTGTGATAGTACAGCGCCTGTAGCATAGTCCGATGCGTCTGTGGTGAGTTCAAAACCCTTTTCGAAGTTTGGATGCGCGAGAACGATATCTTTTGATATTAGTGTATTTTTTATTTTGTTGAACGCCTTTATACCCTCTTCATCTAATTTAATTTCAACTTTCCTGGACTGATTTTTTAAAACATTGCCGGCGTCCCCTCTGAGGAGTGCAGTTTATGGTTTGGCTATTCTCGAGTAATCCCTGATGAATCGTCTATAGTATCCTGACATACCTAAAAACGATCTTAGTTCCTTCAAATTACGTGGAATTGGGAAATTTGCTACCGCCTCTACCTTTTTCGGGTTTGTTTTTATTCCTTCTGCACTTACTACATAGCCTAGAAATTCGACTTCTTCCTTTGCGAATTCGCACTTATCCAGTTGGATTTTCATATTCGCTTCTTCCAGTGTCCTGAATACCATTTCTAGATTCTGTAGATGCTCTTCCTCGTTTTTCCCGAAAATAATAACATCATCGATGTACACATAGCACCGAACTCCAATATGTTGTCGAAGGATATCATCTAGTGCCCTTTGAAAGGTAGAGGGTGCGTTTTTAAGTCCGAAAGGCAATCGAAGGAACTCATATTTGCCGTTGTTAACCGAAAACGCCGTTTTTTCTATATCTGATTTGCGTAGCGGTATCTGATGGAAACCGCTCTTTAAATCTATAACCGTGAATAATTTATTGTTTCCAAGGTTTGAAAGGACCTCATCAATTTCGGGAATAGGGTATTTATCGGGGATTGTAACTGAATTAAGTTTGCGATAGTCAATAACCATGCGATACTTCTTTTCTCCGGAAGCATCCATTTTTTTGTTAACTATCCAAACGGGGGAATTGTAGGGGGATTTCGATTTTCTTATTATGCCGTTGTCAAGGAGTTCTTCTACCTGGCGTTCGATTTCTTCTTTTAAAACCATTGGATAAGGGTATGGCTTGGAATAAACGGGGTCTTCATTTATGGTTCGAATTTCGCCCTTGACTAATGTTGTATATGTAAGTTTTTCGTCGGGATCCGAGAATAGGTTTGGAAATTTTTTTATAATATTATTTATTCTATTTTGCTGTTCTGCGGAAAGGTGCGGAATATTTATGTCGACGTTATTAACTTCCAGTGATATTTTTTGTTTTAACGGAATTATTATATTCGGGGAAATTGTCATGATGTCTTTACCAGTGTGGATAGTAGCTTTTAGTTGTTTTAGGGTGTCGTTGCCTATTATGCCATGGAATGAATTCAATGTTGGTAGAATAAAAAATTTAATTTTTCCCACGATGGGTCCGAAAATATCTATGAATGTGTGGTGCGTAATTTCTATAGTCCCACCTACAGATTTTACTTTAAAGGGCTTTTCGTTTGGAATTGGGTTCCTAATCCTGGTTGATTGAATGTAATTTTTGTTAGATCCTGTATCTATCAGGAAATCATATATAACATTTGTGAGATCTAGATTGGATTATGCCTCATTTATTTGGTCTCCCTTCTATATCACTCATATTAACCGTTTAGAACAAATTCAAAAAAAATTCATAAATTTTGCATTACGTTCGCTTCATTTTTCACTACCTCGGCCATCATACATTGCCCGTTGTTCACTCATTGATTTAAAATCTCTTGAGTCCAGAAGAACTGTCCAATCGTTGATCTTTATCCATGACATTGTTAGTGGCAGAATTGACTGCTGTGCACTTCTAGAACGAGTCAAATTTAATGTTCCTCTTAAGCAACTACGTCATAATGATCTCTTTTATATTGGTACCCATAGAACTAATTTTGCAACTAATGAGCCTATAATAAGATCTCTTTTAGTATTAAATAAAATGTTAAGTTGCTGTGAGTCGCTCGATATCACTCTTGATCGAATTTCATTTAAACATACTGTAAATAGTTATCTTAAATAATATCTAAGAAATCTACTGTATTTCCTAGTCTGTAAGGGATGTATTCCATTGACGAAATAAACTAAACTAAACTAAATCTAATGTGTCTCCACTCCTCGCTAAAAATTCGTAGTAAGGAAGCGAGGAAGGAGCTAGTCTAAAAAATGGATACTATCGGGTTCGAAATATTCTTGCTCGTTCGTGTTGTTAGTCATAACATTAGTATTCCCTTCAGGAAGCTGGTCCGGTCGTTTTTCTGTTTCATAATCATTAGAGTAAGGGTTATCTTCAAAAATTTGATTCGGATCCGATTGTATTTGATAGTCGTTCAAGTTTGTTAAGTCCGTATCAGCATAAAAAGTTCGTTGCATTTTATTTGGTGAGTGTATTTGTTGTGTCTGAAGGGGTCGCTTCAATGTTTGATTATTTGGGTTGATATTAGGCCTGTTTTGATAGTTAACGTGTCTAGAGTGTAAAGAACTATCTACTTCCATTGGGACTGGTGGTTTTGGAGGTAAGTTGTTTCGGTTATTAAAGGGTAGATTTGCCTGATTATTAAATCCTGTTGCATTAGGGCGGAAACCTTGGTTATAATGAGGATAGTTATAATTACACTGTGCAAGTCCAAAATTGAGACACTACACCTATTAAACGCACAATCTTGATTTCACTACAAATTTTAATTAGATACTTTGCTAAACTTTGAACTATGGAACATATTATATATATTTCGTTGCTTATTCTGTTTCTTCTTCATCTTCTTGTTGCAAGTTCCAGCAAATGTCCCCAAGGAGAGCATCGAGCTTCTTGCCACTGTACCAGTGCTCGACTCTTGCCGTCACCTGATGAAAACGTTCGCCATGCTCATCGGATTCGGTTGGTGATTGTTCGGCGAATTTGTCCATATGGCAATGTAGGAAATGAATTTTCAATGACATTCTTACATTGATATTGTGGAAAGCAGCAAGCATGTTTTCAATGTGCATGCGAAAATTTTCGTCGCGATGTGTTCCAAGTACATTTTGAATTACGGCTTTGACACAAGCCCAAGCCACAAGCTCCAGATCAGACAGACAGGCTTCAAATCGTTCATCCCTCAACAATCGTCGAATATCGGGTCCATTGAGAATGCCTGTGATTAAATTATTCGGAAATAAGTGTTAGGTACTATGTATATAATAGAGCATGACTGATATAAATATATGGTTTCATACAAACCTTCTTTAATTTTCATTCCGCTCAATCTCGGGAAAATTCATTTCAATTCATTGAATGCATTGCCGTCAGAATTTACTGCCTTAATGAAGTTCTTAACAATTCCAAGTTTGATATGGAGCGGTGGCAGCAAAACTTTTGTGATTGGCACAAGTGGAACCTCAATGATGTTTCCATGACGCAATCTGAATGCTTCTCTCAGTGGCCAGTCCTTTTTGTTGTATTGATCGCCAGAAAATCGAGTGTTCCACAAACACATAAAGCACATGTTTCTTGTGTATCCCGTCTGCATCCCTCTAAGTAGAGATATCACTTTCAAATCTGCACAAATTTTCCAACGATGATCTTCGTATTTCAACAAATCAATGATCTTTTTCAGCGATGCGTTCGTAATATGCAGTAAAACCGCCTTGAGACTGCTCTTAGATGAATCAATGAACAATCGCCAATCTTCCGGATTGTATTCATTGTGCATCGTTAGGTACTAAACCCTTGATATTAGTGCAATATGCTAATGAATTGTTTTCGATGGCTTTGAAAAAACCAGTGAAGCGACGATGACGACCGATCCCACTATATATATTTACATCTGGTGCTAAGATATTCGATTTTCTCAAATCATGAGCCAAAAGAATGGACTGCCGCTGTGATAATTTGAGGCGACGAACCATTTTATCCAAACCACTTTGGGAAATTTCGATGTGTTTGCATGGTGCAGTTACATTGGATGGTACATACAATTATCCATACGATTCTGCGTCAGCAACGGAAGTAGGTGGAATGTATGCTTCTGTTGGACTTTGTCTTCTCGGGATTGGCATGCAATTCGAATGTGGTAGCGGCAACTGAACAAACACTGTTCCTCTATATTCCAATTTACGTTTTTTGGCTCGGTTTATCCCGTTCGCACCATTAACACAAGCATGACACTCATCTGGATTATGTTCTGTAGGCTGTGTCCAAATCACTGGAGCGCCAAAAGGCATACAGTCGGCTTCTCCTTTGATGAAGAAGAAAGTTGAATTAGTTGAAGTAGTTTAAAAATGAATTAATACCATACATGATTTCATTTACCTCTTTTCCATCGATTTAAGTTCCACAAACAACTCGTACAAATGATTGATGGAGCCCAATCCACATCACGGATGAAAGTCTGGTTGAAATATTGCACGTACAATTCAGCAATTTCCGTAGTGATAGCGCGCTTGCTAGCCATCATAGTGTGCTTTCCACAAACATAACAATATCTATTAAATGACGCTGCACCGCATGAATTCATGTTGCGTAGTTCTATTAAATTTATTTCTTGAATAAATGAATTCACGTTCCGACACTAATAAACAATGAAGCTGTTTAATCTGCTGTTGGTTGGCTGCTCTGCTCTTTGACTTTTCCACAAAGTTAAAACTTCTATACTTCAATCAACTGCTGTTGCATGATTAACGCTCCGGATATCCGGAGCCTTTATTTATCACTTATTTTCTAGTACCCAGTTCCAGTACCTAGTTCTAGTACCTAGTAACTACCTGCGACAAACTTGACGAAAATTACCAAACTTCAAAGTCGGATTTCTCTTAAACTAGAGCAAATCTTACCAAACGGCTGGTGGATCTCAACTCAGTATACCTATAGAAAACTCACCCAGTAGGTCCCCCCCATGTCTAAATTTTTGAGGGCAAATTTCACGCACAGTGTTATTAATTGGGGCAAATTGTTGCTGAGTGCGGTATGTTTGTGGTGCGAAGGAGTTTGGATTGTAGCGATTTTGATTTTGATTATAGTAATTCGATGGTCGGTTAAGCGATTGTGGTCTTGGTCCAAAATTTTGTCTAGGTGTGGAAAAATACGTTAACTCAGGGTAGAATGGTCTATTATTGTTGTTAGTCATATTCTGTCGTGGTGGTGGATAGTTATTTGATTTGTGTACATTGTGTCCATGGTTCATGCGAAATGACATATTATCTAATTTCCGACACAAGTGTAAGGCTTGTGGCAAAGTTGTTGGTTCACGGATGCTTAATCTCCGTTTAGCCCGCGAATAAATGTATCGAGGGCCTTTTCTCTATAAGAATTTGTCATCGTCCTAATTGCTTCTTCACCCAAATCGAGACAAGCAACCTTGTCTAAGATTAGTGAAAGGTGTTGGTACACCTTTTGGTAGAAAGTAGGAATATCGTCGTGGCGTTGAGCCAATGTGGTCATTTGGTACTCGAGGGTACCAATGTCTCTTTTGTCGGAGTAATGCATCATGAGGCATTTTCGAATTTGTGTCCAGTCGAGTGGAGTACTGTATGACTCCAAGGCAGTGTCGGCGTCACCGACTATTTTGTGTCTTACTGTATGTAAGATAGAAAAGTATTTAGGTGTGTCCTTCATATGCTTTGAATATTCTGTCTACACTTTTTCTCCAGGAGTTAAATTCTCCTGATCGTCCCGAAAATTCCCTTAAGCATTTAACCATGTCAGGAATTTTGTCTAGTTCATTAATGTTTTGAGCGTTCAAAGTCACATTATGGTCAGGTTCGTTAAAGTCATTCGAATGAGGCATATTGATCCTTTCTAGCACTATTTGGGATACTTATCGAACAATTGATTCAATGATAGTGGGGTTCATGGTTGGAGGAGTTTCTGGATGGGTGTAATCGGAATTCAATCTGAGTTGGTTTAATTGTTCAACTATCTCTTCAGCTGAACTAGGCATTTCCAATAATAATAAGAACGAATTTTTTCTAACGGATAAATTATTTGTAACTTTTTCTTACGTAAAATAAATTGCTTATGTTCTCCTCGAAATTGAAAAGAAAAATTTCCTTTTCCGAATAATAATTCCCTTATAAAAATTTTCGATTAATAGCTTGTTTAATTTTTCCTTATTGTTAATTTTTCTTTATATCTTTTTCACAATGAATACAGATTTTCCCTATGAGATTTTCTCATTTAATTATAGTTTTTCACTTTTCTTCTCCACTTCTTTTTTGCCTTACTCTATTATAATATTTTCACAACGAGTATAAATTTTCCTTAAAAATTTTCTCAATTAATTGTAATTTCTCAACTTTCTTTTTCACTTCTTTCTTCCTTTAATTTATTATAGCATTTTTGTAATGAATATAAATTTTTATTTTTTTTTTAATTTTTATCGAGTCTACGGAGAAAACCTTACAGACCATAGGAGTGACAGAATTCATAAGTAATATACATTAAAGTCTTAACACTAAGGATTAAGAGCTAAGTAGCCTTTCAAGGCATTGCGAAAAATATTCCTGGTAGACGAGATATCTAAGTCTAAAGAATTAAGAATGAGGTTAAACTCAGCCAACACTCTATTAATAGGAGCATTCAAGCCAAAAAATCCTTCCTTCCTTAAAAATTTCCTCGATTAATTATAATTTTTCACTTCTGTTTTCCCTTATAATATTTTCACAATGAATGTAGATTTTCCTTAAAAATTTTTCAATTAGTTATAATTTTTCACTTTTTTCTTTTTTCACTTTAAATATTTCTCTTTTTGATGTTTCGTTTTCTCGTATGAACACTTATTCGATATTTCTTAACTACTTTCTTACATAGCTATCCTCATCTTCCAGCGTGACGTTGGGGTTGTTTGGGCACTTTGGATTCCTCTCTTTCCTGGTGTACTCGAGCTCCTGGGTGCTGCTCAGTTCCTTCCGTCGTGCGTAGTAGCTGCTTCCGAATTATGCTGTTGTTTTTTCTTTTCTATTTTCTCACACACTCGGCACTCGCGTAGCCGTACTTTTTGATTTTCTGGCTTTACTACTTTCCACGCGAGTTACGTTCTCGAATAAAACTCAGAAATTTTCCTGATTTGAACTTTATTCGATTAATTTGGTCTTAAGACTAATTTTACAATTTTGTAAGGCACTAGTAAGTGCCCGAAAATTTTCCAAAAGAGAGAGAGTGAAATTCGAGGAGGGAGAAATAAACATTGATTACGAGGCAGTTGTGCAGTTTGTTTATATTTGTCGAAAATCATTGGTTTCGCAGCAATATGCTTATCGACCACAATGGTGTCGACTTTCATACTGCATGCCCTCAGTGCAACGACATTTACGTAATTTTTGTTTACGTTGCAAGTAATTTCTTTTTGGTGCAGTTTCGTATGTTCCTACGTAAATGTCATTGACTTTGGATGTTTACTTAGGTAGCGGCATTTATGTTATACGTAAGTGCCGTTGCCTTTGTTTAGATATTTTCCCATTATGCTCTCGATTTGGTCGATGCTTGCGGGGGATGGTTGAGTATGTGGAAGTACATACGTAACTCCTGCCCCCTTTGATAAAGGATTCTCCCGAATTCTCTCATCCGCTCTTGCACAATTTTTGTACAATAATATTATTGTAATTGCTATTGATATTATTACTATAATTGTTGTAATTGTACATTATAATTTGGTTTTTGTATTTGATTTCTCTTATTTCTTTTAGATTTTCTATTGTTGTTAATTTTATCTCTTCTATAATGAATGAAGTGTTAAATGTAACATTGCTAAACTTCGGTAGGATGATATTGTCAACATAAATGTTCGCGTTGTTTGAAAATTTTTTGTTTTCTATTTCCAGCGAACAATTATTGTATTGTATAATAAAGTTTCCATATAGGTTGTTGCTCTCCAACTCGCAGTTACTTGAAATGGAGTTATTTTTAGCATTTTTCACGATTAGTGTGTGATCGTTAATGGTTATAGTTTCAGTGTTTTTATTTGTTATTAATTCGCATGTTTTTCCTATCGTACAATGTTTTCACAAAACGCATTCGTTTATATAGTTGTTTTCTTTGTATACATATTAGGGCGGGTCAAATTGTATGGAACGATTTTTTTTGATGAAGCGTATAGCAAAAACGTAATCTATAGGTGATTCTGAGAAATTTTGCTCAAGAGACCATAGCTCTAAATCGGATTTGGAGCCCCCCAAAATTTCAAAATACATATTTTTCAATATATACATAGAATAATTTAATTAAATTCGTCATAAAATCGGATAGAGTTATAGTAGATTTCTCAATCTGGGCTTGTTTGAAAGGTATTTTCAATCACCTTTCAGAATCTGTATTGATACCAATATTTTTTTTATTTTTAGTAGACATATTAGGAATTTTTTGTCGAAAAATAGCCTAAAATGAACTTTTAACTAATAAATTCCGAATTTTCTTCGATTTTTTTCGATAATTTTTTTTTTTTTTGCAGATTATGAAAGTTCAGATAATTTCCAACAACTTTAACGTGGTAATATTATTTTTTAAGGTCCTTTTTACTTTCCATTCGAGGAGTTTTCTTACGACTTTCTAATGTCACTGCCATAACTCCTTCACGATTCTTTTCTATAACTCGTTTTGAAACACTCGTTAATAATTGTACATGTCTTTCTGTTCCTTGTATGTGCATTGGAATTTGTGGATCAGCCAGTGGTGGTTCATCGAAATCTAAGTATTCTACCAAGTGATCATATAGAATCTGTCGAGTAAATGCTGTTTCAAATAATATATCGTCGTTATTCATATCAACCATATTGACATAATCGGTAGCATCGAAATTTAAGATATATTTTTTGTAAACTCTGAGTTTAGTTGGATCGTACAATTTTTCTCGATAGTGTAAAATCTTTTTGATAGCTCTATCTCGTATTGCTTTTCGATCATCAAATAACATTGTTAATAAGATATTTTCTGGATGTGCGTAATATGAGTTGTTTTGAAGTACACCATCTACAATATTACGTAAGTTTGGTTGTAAGTATCGTGTCCAACGTATAAATTTTAATAAAAGTGCACTGCCGTACACAACAGAGTTATAAAACTTCACAAAAAAAAAAATTATCGAAAAAAATGGAAGAAAATTCGGAATTTATTAGTTAAAAGTTCATTTTAGGCTATTTTTCGACAAAAAATTCCTAATATGTCTACTAAAAATAAAAAAAAATATTAGTATCAATACAGATTCTGAAAGGTGATAAAAATACCTTTCAAACAAGCCCAGATTAAGAAATCTAATATAACTCTATCCGATTTTATGACGAATTTAATTAAATTATTCTATGTATATATTGAAAAATATCTATTTTGAAATTTTGGGGGGCTCCAAATCCGACTTAGAGCTATGGTCTCTTGAGCAAAATTTCTCAGAATCACCTATAGATTACGTTTTTGCTATACGCTTCATCAAAAAAAAAATTAACCCGCCCTAATACATATGTTTTATTATCATACGAGGGCGGGTCAATAAGTCCGTGACTTTTTGAATGAAACACAGGTTTTTAGATAAATTTTATTTTTCAACGTAGTCTCCTTTGAGATCTATACACTTAGCCCAACGTTTCTCCAGTTTTTTTATCCCTTCCGAAAAATATGCTTTGTCGAGGTCTTCAAAATAGGCATTTGTTTGTGAGATGACTTCGTCATTGGAGGCAAATCTCTTTCCGCCGAGCCATTTCTTCAAGTTTGGGAACAAGAAATAGTCACTTGGGGCTAGATCGGGTGAATAGGCGGGATGAGGGAGCAATTCGTAGCCCAATTCAACAACGCCAAACATTCCTGCGAAATTGTCACACGGTTGCGTTTGTGGTCGATTGTGAGCAAACGCGGCACCCATCTTGCGGAAAGCTTTCTCATACCCAAATGATCATTCAAAATTGAAACGACTGAGCCATGTGAGATGCCTATGGCTTCCACAATCTCTCTCACTTTTAATTGCCGATCGGCTAAAACCATATCGTGGATTTTTTCAATTGTTTCTTATGTGGAGACCTCAACTGGGCGTCCAGAACGTTCGGCATCTTCCGTGCTTGTACGGCCACATCGGAATTCAGTAAACCACTTTTTTACCATGGAAATGGATGGTGCAGAGTCCCCATAATATTTATCAAGCTTAGCCTTGGTTTGCGTAATGGATTTTTCCGCAAAAAATAATGCTTAATGAGCACACGAAATTCACTTTTTTCCATTTTTTTCTCAGTCCACGCGGTAGTCTGATATTAACGGCTATCAAAAACAAACTAAATGTCGCAGCTTGTTCAATTTTTGGCAAGAGTCAACTGACAGATGACTGTTAACGGGAGCAGTGTTGCCATTTCAATTAAGAGGCGGGAAATTCAAAAAGTCACGGACTTATTGACCCGCCCTCGTATTATTGTTTTTACTTGTATAATATGAAATGTTTTAGGTACTTTAATTATAAATATTAAGTCATTATTTAGAATATGTATGTTGTCGTGCATTAGTGAAAGTACATTTATTATTTCCTGAATATCTACTTTGTGTAAAATTAGATCGGATACTATTGGGATGCTGTGGTTGTGATTAGCAATTTCTACATAGCCATTATTTTGAGTTATTTGGTATGTGGTTATATTTGCTTGTATTGAAGGTAACCAGATTATTATTAAAGTCCATACGGCTATCTGTAATTTAAGAATTATTGTTAGTGTTAGTGTTTATTAAGCTATTATCGAACTTAGTGGGCCTTTTAATGTTACTGGTGTGAATTCCTTGTAACGGGTTTCTCCTAAATTTTGGCTGTTCTTTATGCCTTAGATTCTTATAGTTTTTAATGAATCCCTCTTCTCTTGTTTCTGTGTAGTTTTCCCTTTTCCTATTTGCTTTCTCTATGCTTTCTTGTTTTGCTTTGCAAAGCCTTTCATGAATTATTGTGTGATCTATTGTGTGGTTATGTACTTCATTTGGGGTACATTTGATTGTACTGTGGTATGTGTCATTATAAAACATGATAGCCTTATAAATTTGTTGTGTGATTGGCAAGTAATGTTCGAGGTTTAGAGTTCTTATTTTTTCTGTAATTGTGTTGTTTAATCTTTCTACGTCGCTGTTACCGGTATGGCTATTTGGTTTAGTAATATGGTATTCTATTTTTTCATTTCGCATGAACTCTTTAACATTTTCGTTGTTGAATTCATTGTCAAATGTCATTTTCTTTATTCTTCCCGTAATAGATAAAAATTGTTGTAGTTGACTTACAAGAGTTCTGCTATTTCTATCTGTAAGTGGTAAACATGTGGCGTGTTTCGAAAATTTATCAATGAAGACAATAAACGAATGTTTGCTATTTACATAAGTATCAACGTGAATTGTTTCGTTGATGCTTTTGGGTGTTTCTGTTATTTGAAATTCGCGTTTTATTGGGTTGCGGTCATATTGTCCCCCTGAACATATGTCACAGTTGTTTATTATTTTATTTATTTGCTCTTTAAGATAAGGATTGTATAGCCTTGTCTTCAATTTCTCGTAGGTTGCCGTTATTCCGCAATGCCACTTTCGTTTTTGTGAAATAGGGCAATTTGTTTTCTCAATTCCTCTTCATTTTGGATATCTCTAGCTAGGTGGGAGCATTTGACAAATTTTACATTGGGATCCGCAGAGAATTCTTCCTCGAGAATTTTTTGAATTGTATAGTACTCGTGATCATTAAGGTGAGAATATATTCCTATTCTTCCTTTTTCTATATGTCTTCTGATAATATCTAGTACGTTGTTTTGATCGATATCGCTTTTGTCTATATAAATTCAACTCAACAGTCGTTAGCTTCTCTTGTGTTATAATTATTTGTGTTTTGAACCTATTAACTACAGTGTCTAATATTGGAATTTCAAAACCTAAATTTTCTTCCTGAGAATGGGCCGTCTCTACTTCTACTGATGTGCTATTGTTTTCTTCGTCGCCTTGAAAGATTTCTAGTTGTGCAATTATTTCATCGTTTTTTATTCTACTTAAAAAGTCAGCGATATTGTTTGTTTTTCCTTTTATATAATCTAGGGACAAATTATATTCACCTAGACTCACTAACCATCTTTGGAGTTTTGGGCTTATGTCTTTTCCTGAGTATTTTGTCATTAACCACTTCAGTGGCTGATGATCACATTCTAGTTCGAATTGTCTGCCGAAGACATAAGGTCGAAAATATTTTACGGCCCATACTATCGCTAATAATTCTTTTTCTATAGTAGTGTAGTTTGTTTCGTGTTTGTTCAGAGTTCTGGATGCGTATGCAATAGGGTGTCCATCTTGAGACAGAACGGCTCCAATTGCGAAATTGCTAGCATCTGTGGTTATTTTAAACGTTTTTGCGAAATTTGGATAACGTAAAATTGGTGAATTTGTAACTATATCTTCTAACTTTTCAAATGTGGCTATGAAGCTAGGGTCATATTCATTGATTTTTTTTCCTTTTTTAAGTATTGTGTCATAGGGTAAGCAATTTTTGCATAGTCTTTTACAAATTTCCTGTAAAATCCTGTCATTCCAAAAAATGATTTTATCTTCTTTATGGTGTTTGGAATTGTAGGGATTATGTTTTGCTGTCAATGAAACACGACCGGCTTCTACCAACGCTGCGACGAGAATGGCGCTTCCTCTTTATTTTCAATATGGCGTACACTTTTCATCTTACAAAGCTAACGTTGCCACCTTACACCAATTCTAATATTACAGCATCTTATCGGGCAACTCCAACAGAGGGTTGCCACGCTTACGCCTAACTACTACAATATTACAGCATCTTATCGGACAACTCCAACAGAGTGTTGCCACGCTTATACCTAACTACTAAAACTCGGCCGTCCTGACATATAGAATCTCCTGATTCTAGGACGTTGGTATATTACAAACATAATCCAATCTTAACTTAATCGATCTTAACAGTTTTACTTGCTGGTTTGATTCTTAATTTTATCTTAATTATTATTTACATTGTTGTTTTGTTTTGACTACATACATGCCTGTGGAACATATCTTATACTCTATCTCAGATTCTGCACCTACATCTATTGCCAAGATCTGACTTATGGCCTGCTCCAACTCCACGCCCGCATCAAACTCTTCCCGACTAGCCTCGTCCTTTACACTAACACTAACATGTCTTTGTACTAACTCCACTTTGTCCCCTTCGTTTCCTTGCTGTGACGTTTCATCCAAAAATTCAACATTCCCAATTTTCAATTTTGCCTCACTAGCTCCAATAAAATTTCTACCCAGCACTACTTGGTAAATCATAGACCCATTGGGAACCACCATAAGTTCAATTATTACGTCTTTATTTAACACTTTAAGCGACACACTTATTTTTCCAATAATTTTTAACTTTGAATTATTTAACCCGTAGTACGGGTTAAATGGTCCCTCTTGCATCTGCCCTTTCCGTGGAACCAACGCCTCCTTTATCAAACTTATGGGGCTTCCTGAGTCGACTAGGCATTCTACAACCATATGTACTACAGATTCATGATTCAATATACTTAAACGAAAATAACTTACGAAATTGTTAACGGCTGACGGCTTCTTATACTTTCCGCACGCCGCTGCGAAGTGCCTCTGCTCTCCGCAAGCATAGCATGCTCCTACTTCCCTCTTCGGCTTTCGGCAATCTCGGGCGTAGTGGCCGGAACAATTGCAATTGTAACAGCGCACCCTCTCCGTCACTCCGCTCTCGACTGCTGCTACCCGTTGCGGCAGCGCAATGGTCCGGAACGCGCGCACCAACTCACTGGACGCTTGAAAATTTTGCAGCTTCGCTTGTGTCTGCAGCGGCCTATCTGGAATTCCCTCGATGAGATAGTCCACCATTTCCTCCTCTCCCAGCCGCAAGCCTCGGCCCAAATAACACTTCTCGCCAAAATATTCGCCGAATGTCTCTGTCGGCTTCCACTCCCGCTTCTCGAACTTCCTGCGCATATCCAATTGATTACCTCGTTCCCCGAACAATTTCCTTAACTCTTCTAGAGCTTCCTCGGCGTTGCACGTGTATAGCCCTTTGGAGCTATACCAGGCCTGTGCTGCCCCCTGTAACTTCAGGCCGAGGAGCACGGAAAACGTTGCGTCGTCGATTCCCAGCAGGCGTCGAAAATGAAGCGCTTGCGACCGCCACTGGTCAAACCCGTCGCCGCCACTGTACTCCGGTATCAATCCTTTCAGGGCTTCGAACGGCACTCCTCCTCTTACGTCAGTGCTCGCGCCCACTCCTCTCTCGAGTTGTTCGTTCCTCATTTTTAGCGCCTGCAGCTCCTTTTCGAGCGCTTCCACCTTTAACATTTCACGCGCCTGCTCTGCCTCGCTTCGCGTCGTACGCTGCTTCTTCGTCGCTTCTTTGACTCGTGTTAGCTGCCGCTCGCCGTTGTCGCCTATCTCGCCATCGTCTTCGCCCGCACCATTGATCTCGCCTTCGTCTTCGCCCGCACCATTGTCGCAATTGTTGCCACCACCATCCTCCGCACCCTCACCATTGATCTCGCCTTCGTCGTCTGCTTGGTTATTCCGCTCCTCGTCGCTGCCCCGCTTGCCTTCGTCTTCGTATGGTGGGCACAATCCTCGAGCCTCCGCCGACAATTCATTCAGCCTGGCCGCCAACGCTGCCTTGGCTCCGCACGCGTTGATTCCTACCGCCACGCACCAACGCTTAAGTTGTAGGAGTGAATATTTCTCAATACTGATCGGCTCCATGTCGTTGTCGTGAAAGAAAATTATTAAAACTTTGGATTACTTATCCCACTTCTGATGTGTAGGGATTATGTTTTGCTGTCAATGAAACACGACCGGCTTCTACCAACGCTGCGACAAGAATGGCGCTTCCTCTTTATTTTCAACATGGCGTACACTTTTCATCTTACAAAGCTCACGTTGCCACCTTACACCAATTCTAATATTACAGCATCTTATCGGGCAACTCCAACAGAGGATTGCCACGCTTACGCCTAACTACTACAATATTACAGCATCTTATCGGACAACTCCAACAGAGGGTTGCCACGCTTATACCTAACTACTACAGAATTCTCAAATTTTGAATAATTTCGACTTTAGCTGGATTTGGTTTAATTCCCTCTATTGTCAATGTGTGGCCCAAGAACTGTGTTTCTTTCTTCAGAAAGTCACATTTGTCCACCTGTATTTTTAGTTTTGCTGATCTTAGCGCTTTAAATATTAATTTCAAATTCGTTATATGTTCATCCAATGAAGTACCGAATACTAGAATATCGTCCATGTAGACGACGCATATTTTATTGATATACTCGGTCAAGACTTTATTCATCAAACGTTGAAAGGTTGATGGGGCATTTTTCAAACCAAATGGCATACGAATAAATTCATAGTGTCCAAATGGTGTTGAGAACGCAGTTTTTTCCCTATCTTCTTCCCTGACCGGTATTTGGTGGAACCGTTTAGCCAAATCTAAAGTCGTAAAATACTGCGCCCTGCCTAATTTATCTAACAGTGAATTCAGATTCGGAATTGGAAATTTATCATCTACAGTGAATTCATTTAGTTTCCTGTAGTCGATGACAATCCTGTATTTCTTTTTCCCTGAATTGTCTAGCTTTTTCTCCACAATCCATAGGGGACTATTGTACGGTGAATTGCTTTCTTTTATAATCTTCTGATCTAACATATCTTTTATTTGGCACTTTATTTCCTCCTCGTGAACTTGAGGGTATCTATATATTTTAGAATATAAAGGCCTGTCGTTAGTAGTTATAATTTCGTGGTGTACCTCATTTGTACAAGATAACTTTTCCCCTTCCCTAAAGAATAAATCTTCGCACTCAGTAAGCAACTTTGAGGTCGCCTGACGTTCTTCATCGTTCAAGCGGGATAAATTGAAACTGTCTTTTATATGACAGTATTTGGTTTGTTGCAATAATTGTATTCCTCAAAGTAAAGTTTATTACCTAAAATTTTGACATATTCCTGTTCGTAGTTAACTTTTGCTTTTAGAGCATGTAAAAAGTTATTTCCTATTAACTATGGCGGAAAAATTGTTATTTGAAAATTTTACTATTTTCCATTGTAGCGTACCGGGGCAACCGAATTCCTTTGGAAACGGAGTGGTCATTACATATTTAATTTCGTTTAACCCGTTGAATGTTTTATAAAACAATGAATTTTTTAGTAGAATTTGTGGATATTGTTGCCCTAGTGCCCCCTCCTTTATAACACTGGTGGTAGAACCGGTGTCAATAAGACATCTAATTTGTTGTCTTCCAATAGATACATTTATTATTGGTAGTTTTGATCGTGAGGCGGTATTAAAAAATTTACTTCGTTGTCTTCTTGTTTTTGTGTTTCTTGAAAGGTACCTATTTCCATAGGTTCAGGTGCCGCTTTAGAATTGTTAGTGTTAGTGCTCGTACGGGTATTTCTAGTTTGACCGCTGTTATTACTTCTATTATTATTTTGTCTATATTCATAGTTTTGCCAATTTTGTTGACCACTGTTATTACTTCTATCATTATTTTGTCTATATTCATAGTTTTGCCAATTTTGTTGGTTATTATATTGGCTGATATTTTGCGTATTCGGGTTGTTTTGGTCGTATTTTCTGGTGTTAGTGTAGTTGTTATTATTTTGTGATTTGTTAGTAATGAATGTATTTTTCCTATGTTTCATGTGTATAGCTCTAGTGTCATCTAGCGCTTTAATTTTCGTGTACTTGGTTATGATATTGTTAAGCGAACTATTTTCATCTAGTTGTGTTCGCATAGGTATATCTATCTTTTCCACTAGTATACTAACTAAATCTTTGTCTACTCTATCTGGTTTACATAAGGCTTGTCCACGAAATAACTTTTACATTTTCTATTATTAATAGCTACTAAATAAAATATTGAACTAATGTTTGTGTGAGTATTTATTATCTCTTATAACTCAAAGTTTGTGATAATGTACAAATATTTTAAAGTTCAATTGGATTTCTTACAAATCTACGTATTTGTTTGTGTTGATTTTGATTGAAATCTTTATTGTTGAAAATGCGGCCACGTGTCGGCCGAGATACCAGGACAAGATATAACACGCCGGAAAACCGCCATTCACGGCAAAAAGTACAAAAAACAGTGCTTACAGACTAGCATGTGGCAAGTGCTTCCAAGCACCTGCACTCGAGCAGAATTTAAAGAGTGGTCACGAACAGTATTTTTGCTTTCAATCCCCTCATCAAATGTTGCACACCAGATTTTCCAATTTTTTTGGCCATACTGTTCCACTTTTTTATAAAATCAATCTTTCCCTTAGCACGTTTTTTATATTTCAGTAAGTTTCGTTTCATTATTGCCCAAAATCGTTCGACTGGCCGAAGCTGTGGGCAATTTGGGGGATTGTGATTTTTCTCAACAACACGGATCTTATTCCTTTGGTACCACTCTTTGACAATTTCTGCATAGTGGACTGTTGCTAAGTCTGGCCAAAATAAAGGTGGAACAGCGTGCTCTCTGTACAATGGCAAAAGTCGTTTGTTGAGACATTCCTTCAAGTAAATTTTACTGTTAAGACTGCCAGTTGTAACAAAAGGACGAGTGTATTTGCCACAGCTGCATATGGCCTGCCAAACCATATACTTTTTACCATATTTGTCCATCCGTTTATACTTGAACCTTTTCATAACGCCACCCTTCAGGTATGCTGTGTAATATCCTCGACCTGGAAGCTGTTTGAAATCTTCTTTGACATACGTTTCGTCACTTTTTACGATTTGGCACTTTTTGAACAACGAAAGATTTGAGCTCGTAGTGTCTTTTAATTTTCGCAATGTATGATTTCGAAACTTCGAATTTTCGTGCCAAATCTCGTAAAGATTGGTTTGGATTTTTTTCCAGAGAAACTTTCACCTTACGAGCTATATCTTTATAGACGAAACCTTTTTTTCGTCCGGCTCCGACGATACGGGATGTGGACAGGTCCTTCTTGTATTTAATTACCACATTTCTAGCTGTTGCCCTGGAAACTTTGGCTAGTCTTCCCAACAATGCGTACGAAGCCGTTGGATTTTCGAAAAAGTGGGCAATTATTTTTTGTCGAATTTTCTCTTCTTTGTGATAATGTAGATGCCATTTTGATTGAATCACTTTGAATTTCAAAATACAATTGACCACTAATAGCTGAAATTTGACAGATTCTGAAAAGCGAAATTTTTTTTTTAGAAATTTCGGTGCTTACTATACTTTTTTTCGTTTTACATTGTAAAAGTTATTTCGTGGACAAGCCTTATTTCTGGCTTATGTTCATCGAATAAGTAAATTTGGTTAATTTCAAATTTTGCTTTTTGGAAGTAATCAAATAATTCCCTAAGGTTGCTTGCTTTTATATTTCTGCATCTGTTGAAAATCTCGCCATATGTTGTTTTGGGCCTGAAGTTGTCTAGTAGTTTTGCCTTAATTTCGCTCCATGTTGGGTTATTTCCTAGTTCCTGGATGTAGTTTGCTGCTTTGCCGGTGATTTTTTCGTTTGCTACTATTACCATTGCCAGATTCGTCAGTTCTTGGTTGTCTGTTGGGCATAGGTCCATCACTGCCTCGACGGACTTTATAAATGCCATTATGTTGTGATTTTCGTCCAGGCATTTTAATTGCCTAAACTGTTGAAGTAGGTCCTTTGGGGACAGTAGTGTCAGTGACTGCCTTTGCTGTTGCATTTGTATTTGGTTTTGCATTTGCAAATTTTGTAGTTGTGCTTGCAGCTGGTTGATCGCTTCTTCTTGCGACCTTATCACTCGCGCCATTTGTTCTTCGTTGTCGTTTCCCATGTTACGGTTGACGTCGAATTTGCTCATTTAAGTTGTGTTGTTATGATGTTAAAATTCATATTATTTTATTATTTGTATTTTAGTGTAATCTAGTCACTTTATTGTCTTATAATAGCACTTCGTGGTTACGAGCGGTTCGTTAATAATTTTTCTTTGGAAAATGAATTTAATAAATTGGTGCACTTTAATTTAGTCGATCTATAGCACTTCGCGATTATAAGCGGTTCGATAATTTTCTTCAGAAAATTAACTTCAGAAGACTGCGCCAGTTACGTTCTCGAATAAAACTCCGAAATTTTCCTGATTTGAACTTTATTCGATTAATTTGGTCTTAAGACTAATTTTACAATTTTGTAAGGCACTAGTAAGTGCCCGCCAGTTAATAAAACAAGAGTTTTATTTTTTTTTTTTTAATATTTTTTTGGGAGCGATGCTCCTTTATTGAATCCCAAACTTAGACTGACTTTTCCATTTAGATTTGCTTAACTCTAGCCCTAACTTTGCCGCTACTGCAACGTGATCGAAAGTGCTGAATTTACTGTTCCCACAGGTGAGGTTGTTTACTTCAACGTGACTTATGTTGCTCGTCGGTCATTCCCACCGTTTGTATGTTACACGAGCCGCAGCGTCAGCGATGTGGTAGCCTGGACGTCGGCAGTCAGTTAAGGTGCAAATTATGTGCCGTATCGGGTTTCTTGGATAGGTGCCGTGCTAACATATATACTATACTACATACATACTATATACTATACTATTGTCAGGATTTGCCGGAATGTATTTATTGACTTCTATTTAATAATCGACAAGTAATTAATAAAAAGTAATTTTAAAGTGTTAACGCGAAGTGACGTGCGCGTGAGTTAAATGCAAACAACCGATTTGCTTTGTGTCTAGCTTCAGACTGCCTTGCAAACTCAGCCACCTCGATTCTGCTTCCATGTCCGGCACCTTGCGGTATCGTACATTTTCACATACTCAAAAAATGCTGACTTTGCGGCTTAAGTTACGTACTGGCGGTTCATGCGATATGGTGCACAATTGCATGCCGTCAGTAGACGCAACCTGAGATGTAACTCCACCAGGGCCAGTCTGAGAAGTCTCCTGACTTCTTTTATTAATAATTTTGAAGCTCATGTTTTTATTTCTTCTACACATTACAATAATAAGAATACTTATAATGAGACTTATGATTAGAAGTATGTCAATGACATACGATACATTTTTATGGTACTGTAGCTCTTTTATCATTTCAATGTTTTTAAAACTCGTTATATTAATATCATTAAAGTGCAGTGGATGTACATAACTTGTGTTTATCATTGTGGCCGGATAGTGATACTTTTCAGTGAATTCGATTTTCTGGTTTTTAAAGGATCGATTATGTATATGTATTTTACAATTGGTGAAGCTAATTAAGTAATTTTTGTTAATCGTTAAATCCCTATTGTCACAGTTTTGTATAAGTTTTTCTTCGTTGGCATTTGTAATTAATATTGTATCATCTTCCAATATTTCTAATTTAGTTGTATTGTGAAATTTGAATATGCAGTTATTTTTAAAGATACAGTTTTGACTAAATTTTAAGTCGCTTATAGCTATGTCTTTTTCATATTTGTAATTCTTATTATTAATTGTCACAATGACTTCATTTTCTGCATCGATTTCTAAATTATTTTTATTAGATAGTGGCACGACAAGTTTTAAATCTGTTAATATATAATTTTTTGGTATTTTCACTGCGATTACAATTGATTGGTTTTTGTACAATAAGACACCAATTTTTGATAGTTTTAGTTTGTAGAAGTCTATTTGATAGTAATCAATTTCTTCCTTAGTTAATATTGCAGGGTGAATTAAATTATGTCTTGCAGCGGCAATATTATTTTGAATTTCATTAATTTTATTCTCTAAATATCTTAACTTATTCATTATGTCATTAAATAATAATTGGTTAGCAATGTCTCGATTTTCTTTTGTGACATCATTTAGGATTATATTAAATTTATTTCTGTCTTCTTCGATAGTATTTTTTAAAAGATTTATAGTATCATTAAAATGATTATTAATGGAAATTTGTTGGTTTACAGTTTGAATAATATTATGATCATTTTTGTGTTGAATATCTAAATACTTTAAAATTTATTGTCTGTCATTATCATCCATCACCCCAAACAGCCAGTTGTATGTACTTCCAACAAAGTTCATTAATCCTCTCTTTCTTCTATTTATTTGGTTTGGACATATTGTTCTAATTTTTGCTTCTATTATTTGTATTTCGTTTAGGAGTAACTCCTTTCGGTTGATTTTTGCTTTTTCGATATCTTCCTTGAATTGTTTTACTACTTTTAAAATTTCGACTGGTTCTATAATGTGTAAAATAGTACTAGTTTCATTTGCTATTTCTGCTTGGCCCATGTGAATCATTGTATATCCTGCCTCATCCAATATTGGAGTCGCCTGCAAATGCCCTTGTGCTAAATTGGTCATCATCAGGAGTACCATTAGGTATTTGAGCATCTGAAAATTTTAAAGGTCGCTTAACATTGGCATGGTGAACATTTCTTAATGAAGTTATTCTAAAATATGGTTCGTCCTTGTGTCGTACCCTTCTGTAATTTCTGATTGGTCCTATTGCTCTCCTTTCTGAGTAATTTTCGCTATCTCTATTTCTTTTGTTTATTATTACTGTGTTTATTCTATTGTGTAAAATGTCGGGGGGAACCTCATTGTGTGCTGATCGGGGGGTACTTTTGATGGTTGAGTGATATCGATCATTATAGTTTTCTATAACGATCTGTATCCTCATTCCTGTTGAGAGACTTGGATCCTCAATTCCTGTTAGTTTTTCCAACAGGGTTGAGTGTAGCCTCTCAATATCAGCATTTCCCGTATGGTTATTAGGTTTAGTAAGATGGACTTCTATCCCCTCATTGTTAAAGTATTCAAGTAGTTGTTCAGCTCTGAATTCGTTGTCCATAATAATTTTTTTTGGTTTGCCAAATTTTGAAAAATGTTCGATTACTATTGCTTTTTTTGTTCGCCAATTTCTATCTACAATATTATAGGCAGCTGCAAATTTTGTAAGTTTATCTATGGTTGTGACGAAGGATTGTTTTTTGAAGTGAAAGATATCTAGATGTATAATTTCGTTTTTCTCGTTTGGGGCTTCTGTAAATTGAAATTTTGGTCTTATTGGCTTCCTATCATATTTGATCTTTTGGCATTTTTGACAATTGTTAATTACACTGTGCGTGAAATTTGCCCTCAAAAATTTAGACATGGGGGGGACCTACTGGGTGAGTTTTCTATAGGTATACTGAGTTGAGATCCACCAGCCGTTTGGTAAGATTGGCTCTAGTTTATGAGAAATCCGACTTTGAAGTTTGTCGAGTTCGTCGCTTAAGTCTTCGAACGTTTAAATTCTACTAGGTCCTAAATCATTCCGAATATCGCTTTACTGTCTTCGGCAAGTTTGTAGATATTTTAACGACCAACAAATTTGCTTCAGACACCAATCCAAAAAAAGTACATTTAAACTGTGTAATTGCGATATGTGCATTTTGTTGCGCAGCGCAACGTGGCGTATGAGTGTCAATTATATGAGTGTTAATTATAATTAAATGACACTCATACGCCACGTAGCGCTGCGCAAAAAAATGCACATATCGCAATTACACAGTTTAAATGTACTTTTTTTGGATTGGTGTCTTAAGCAAATTTGTTGGTCGTTAAAATATCTACAAACTTGCCGAAGACAGTAATGCGATATTCGAAACGATTTAGGACTTACTTAAGCGACAAACTGGACTAACATGAGCAAACTTCAAAGTCGGATTTCTCATAAACTAGAGCCAATCTTACCAAACGGCTGGTGGATCTCAACTCAGTATACCTATAGGAAACTCACCCAGTAGGTCCCCCCCATGTCTAAATTTTGGACTTGCACAGTGTTATTAAGTGAACGTGGTTTTTAAGTTTTGGAAAATAGATCTTATCTTTCAATGAATTGTATGTTTCGCTAATTCCACTGTGCATTGATTCGTTACTATGATACAAAGAGATTTGTTTATGCAATTCTTCTTCAGTTACTATTTCCTTTGCTCTTTTAGTACATTTGACAAATTTTAAATTGCTCTGCTGAGGGAATGTTGAAATTATTATAAGTTGTACGTTGTGATAATCTGCTTGTGTGACATCTGAATAAATACCTACTCTTCCAGTTTTAATATAGGTCATTAATGTGTTTTTGATAATAGATTCACTTTCAGTAGGGTTAATTTCGATTATAACTCTTTTGTGACAGGTTGTCATACTATTTTCAGGACTATAAGTTATTATGATTTGAGTTTGGTATTTGTTAACGATATCTTCTTTTATAATAATATGCTCTCGCAATTCTTCTTCGGCTGAGTGAACCGTGTCAGATACCTCGAAATTTGACTCGCAATTTTGATTTCGTAGTGAGTAAATACTTTGGGACATTGCAAAATTTGATTCTTTGTCATTTTCTTCGTTTATTTTGGGTGCATTTGCTATACGACTCAGAAAATCTGCTACTACGTTTTCTTTTCCATTAAGGTATATGATTTCATAGTTGTATTCTTGTAGCTTTAAGAGCCATCTGTTATGCCGTTGTGATAATTCTTTTCCCTTATATTTGCTATTCAGATATTTTATTGGGCAGTGGTCTGTAACAATTTTAAATTTTTTTCCGTGTATGTAGGGCCTAAAATATGTAACAGCGTATATGATTGCTAAGAATTCCTTGTCGGTGGTTGCGTAATTTTGCTCATGACTATTCAGTGTTCGAGAAGTGTAACATACTGGCTGACCATGTTGGGACAATACCGCCCCGATAGCAAAATCACTAGCGTCCGTAGTTATGGTGAATTCCTTATCAAACTCTGGACATTTCAATATTGGGTGCGTCGATATTAAGGATTTTAAATTTTCGAAGCTGGCGATATACTGTGGATCGTTTATATTAATTTTGCAACCCTTCTTTAAGTATTTAATCATAGGATAAGCTATGGCTGAGTA
The DNA here is from genome assembly GCA_964056695.1 of Melieria picta. Lineage (NCBI taxonomy): Eukaryota > Metazoa > Arthropoda > Insecta > Diptera > Ulidiidae > Melieria > Melieria picta. The sequence goes on along the minus strand of OZ057400.1, from coordinate 29,319,861 downwards.
GTTTTTTATAAACTTTCTATAGTATCCGGTAACTCCTAGAAAGCCTTTTAATTGCTTTTCTGTTTTGGGTATATTTAGGTCTTGGATTGTTCTTATTTTCTCAGGGTTTGGTTTGATTCCCTCCTTTGTGAGAATGTGACCTAAAAACTGGGTTTCCTTTTTTAGAAATGAACACTTATCAGCCTGCAGTTTTAGGTTATGCTCGTGTAATTTTTTAAATACTTTTTCTAAATTTTTTCCATGTTCTTCGAGGGATGTGGAGAATATCAGAATATCGTCTAGATAGACCACACAAATTTTATTTATAAATTCTCTCAATATTTCATTCATTAATCGCTGGAATGTTGCAGGGGCATTTTTCAGCCCAAACGGCATTCGGACATATTCGTATAAGCCAGCTGGAGTAATAAATGCAGTTTTTTCAATATCCTTTTCTGCCATAAGAATCTGGTGATAATCTTTAGCTAGGTCCAAAGTACTGAAATATTGTGCTTTGCCCAGCTTATCAAGGATCCCATCAATATTTGGCAATGGATATTTGTCATCAACGGTTAGTTGATTTAGTCTTCTATAATCGACAACGAGTCTAAATTTTTGAACTCCAGAGTTGTCTATTTTTTTGGGAACTAAAATGGCCGGTGAGCTGTACTTGCTCCTACTTTTTCTAATTATACCCTGTTTTTCCATATCAAAAACCTGTCTTCTAATTTCTTCTTCTTGATAAGGTGGTAGTCTATAAATTCTTGAGTTTATTTGTTGATCATTAACAGTTTTGATTTCGTGGACGACGGACTTGGTATTTGTGAGAGAATCACCCTCCTTGTAGATCAGTTTATTGTATTTTTTGAAGAGGTTTTTAATCATTTTTCTTTCTGGCTCATTTAAATGGCCCAAATGTATATTTTGCACCTCATTTATTTCTAAAACCTGAATTTCTTCCAAAGGTGTCTTTGAAAATGGAAGATTTATTCCATTATTGAGAATAACGTTTTGACTTTGCAAATTAATTGTTTCAACGTTTTTTACTATCCAGTCCATACCTAAAAGCACATCAAAAGGTTTATCATAATTGACAAGTAGAAACCTCATTCTTGCCTTTTCTGGTTGACCGAATTCTACTGGACAAGGGGTAGCTACTACTTGGCATGGCTTACTAGTTTCTCCAGTAATTGTTCTTAAAATCGTTCTGGGGCTTGAGTCTATTATTGGGGGATTAAATTTGTGAAATGTCTTTTTATTAAGGAGACTAATTGTAGATCCAGTATCGATTAATGTTGTAAATTTTTCACCATATAATGTTAAGCTTAAATAATTTTTTATCGAGTCCGAGGCTAGTTGATAAAAAAATTTTCCTCTACCTCTACGTTTTGCCCTAAAGTATTGTTATATTCAATGTCACTCATTGTGTCAACATCCATAGCGGATTGTCTTGTTTGCTGTGTTGGGTTATAGTTAGATCTATTTTGCCCATTTTGGTTGTTATGTGGTCTGTTGTAATATCTTTGATGATTATTCGAATTGAATGAACTTTGTTGGGGGGTGTTTTGGCGAGAATTATTGCTGTTGTTATTCCGATTGCTACTAAAATAACCACTATAATTATGTGACAGATTTGTTTGTCCTGTGCCGCCACTTTGTCTACTTGGTTTGCTTTTATCGAACTTAAAATTATTACTATTTTTAATTAGAAAATTGGTGTTTAAATTTCCTTCATCCATTCCGATGAAGTTATAAATAGTGTCGGACAATTCTCTTAAAGAAACACAGTTTCTTATTGCAAAGGCTAAGGTGCCTGCCGAAAGGGTTTTGACTCGTTGAATCAGTATTCCTGACAGAATGTTCTTCATCACGTCCCCATTTTGATTTGTTGTGCCATATTCGGCAATGTCTTCTTTTAACTTTAAGACTTTTTCGCTTAAGTCCTTCACGCTGCTTACCTTTAACAGTGAAATTTCTTTGGTCAGCTGCATTTGGTCTTTGGACGACTTATAGTGCTGCCTAAGTCTTGACTTGCACTGTTCCCAACCATCGGGCTCATCCACGTCTAAAACGCTCCTGGCTGATCCTTGAAATTTGGTGTTGCAGACAATTTGAAACACCAGGTCACTCCTTTGGGGATGGTTGCCAATTACTCGCTCCACAGCTCTGATGAAGGATGTAAGGTTTTTCCTTTCGCCGTCAAATGGTTGAACATACTTCAACTCCTTTTCGATGATGCTTGCCCAACTTGGAGAGTTTTGAATTGATTGTTGTTGCAGAAGCTGGGTTATAGCCACTAGGCACTGTTCAATATTATTTGCCATTTTCGTTGTTGTTGTTGTATTTTTTGTGTTTTACTTTAAATGTCTATTACGATTTTAAAGCACCACGAGACTGTGAAGTGTCTGCGAAAATTAGTAAATTTTTCTTTAATTTTCTATGTTTCTTCACTTTGTCACTTTTTTGTTTTTGTTCGGCTCCGCGACTGCGCCAGTTAAATGCAAACAACCGATTTGCTTTGTGTCTAGCTTCAGACTGCCTTGCAAACTCAGCCACCTCGATTCTGCTTCCATGTCCGCACCTTGCGGTATCGTACATTTTCACATACTCAAAAAATGCTGACTTTGCGGCTTAAGTTACGTACTGGCGGTTCATGCGATATGGTGCACAATTGCATGCCGTCAGTAGACGAAACCTGAGATGTAACTCGCGTTTTGATTTCTATTTTGTGATTTTTTCTTTTCTTTACAATCTCTACTAAAATGGCCTTTGCGCCCGCAATTGTAACATTTATATTTGAATTTGTTTGTTGCCTTTTCCGATTTCTTTGACGCGAGAAATGCTGCACTATCGCCTACTTTGCCATAATCGCCATCGAGCAATTTCATTTTTATATTTTCACCAGTGATAGACACGCCACTGCTTTCGATGCCCATGATGAAATGTTTAAAATCCTCCCCCAGTCCTGCGAGCATAATTGCGCCTATCCACTCACCGCTTATGGCAAACCCGATTCCACTTAATTTATTCGCGGCACTTATCAATTGGTTGACATAGTCAGCCATCGAGTCACAGGAATCTAGGCGAACTGTGATCAGCTTACGCAAAAGCCCGATTTTTCGCGTTAAGCCAGTGTCATCGTACAATAGTTTTAAAGTTTTCCAAATACCCGACGCGGTCGTTTCGTTCTGGATGTGCACAAATATCGATTCGTCGATACACAAAACCAGCTTCGCTCTTGCTTTTCTTAATTTTACCGGGTCCTCTTCTTTTACCGGCTCACATATGCATTCTTGCAAGTCACTAAGTTCGAGCACACTTTCCATGGCAAACTTCCATGTGTGATAGTTTTCACTCCCATGGAGTTTTTCAATACCCAAATTCGATTCTTTAAGCGCAATTTTTTTCAGTTTATTTGCCGGTTACAAGGCAGGCAACGCATGCGCTAACCTCACTTCACAACGAATGTAAGTTCGACCAAATTTCTAATAGAAAAAACGCAAGAACACGAAACATTTACCCCGATACTAAATCGCGAGTTAGGCCGGATCAAGTTAGTGGGGTTCTGGGCCCATAACCTGTTGGTTTAAGTCCGATGTTTTGGGATAGAAAATGAAATATCAGTTTAATTTGCACGTCCTTTATTTCTGACGGTTGGAACAAGAAAGAGGCAGGGTTTTGTCGCTGCCCATTGGCGTTGCCAGTTATACATAGAAATGGGAGTGATGCCACATCTCAACAAAACCTTTCACGAAGCATCTGTAATAACTGGCAAGACCCAGGAAAGATCTGAGTCCGAAAAGTGTGGTTGGTATCGCATAATTCTTTATTGTCGCGACTTTGGTAGGACATGTTGTGATACCTCCTTTTGAGACGGTAAATCCAAGATATTCTACGCGAGTTTTGAAAAAATGGGACTTTTCGTCCGAAAACCTCATGTTAGCCTCATACAACTTCCTGAGGACCCAATCGATATGGTTTATATGGTCCTCTTTATTTTCAGAAAAAATGATTACATCATCGACGTACACCTGACAGGTTTTACCAATCTGCTCCCTGAGGACATCATCTATTGCCCTCTGAAAAATACTCGGAGCGTTCTTCAGTCCGAAGGGAAGTCTACAGAATTCGTACTTCCCGTTATTCACAGAGAACGCGGTTTTCTCTCGATCACGCTCTGCAAGCTCGATCTGGTGGAATCCTGACTTTAAATCAAGTGTTGTGAAATACTTTGCCTTTCCCATATTTGAGAGTATAGCAGTAATGTTAGGTATGGGGTACTTGTCATCGACCGTTTTTTGGTTAAGTTTTCGGAAATCTACTACTAGGCGTTTCTTTTTATTGCCTAGTTGGTCGACGCCTTTTTTGTCGACAACCCAAAGTGGGTTGTTGTAGGGGGATCTAGATGGTCTGATGATGCCATCTGCTAGAAGTTTTTTTACTTCTGCATTAACGAAACCGGCTACGCCCATTGGGTATGGGTATAGCTTGGAATAGATAGGATCATTGTTCTCCGTGCGAATGGTAGCAACAATATTAGTATTATATGGCAATGCCTCATTTGGATCAGCAAATACCTTCGCCCTGTTTCTCAACATTTTATCGAATTGTTCTCTTGCATCTGCAGGTACGTCTGTATCGTCAATATTCAAAAAATGTACATCGTCACATTTAAGAAATTGTATCTTCTCCGTTCTGGACTCGATACTAATTTCTTTCTTCCTTAGGTCTATTCCTGCTTTGACTCTATTTAGTAGGTCAAGGCCAATTATTCCGTCGAAAGTTGATAGAGTGGGTGAAATAAAGAATTGCGAATTTACTCCAAAGATAGTTATTAAGAATTTTTCTTGTATAGTGGTATGGCCATGTATGGATTTGACCAGAAAGGGTGAATTCACTGGTAAAATATGTTTCAAATCTGCGAGGGGCTTAATGTAATTTTTCGAGGCCCCTGTATCAATTAAAAATTTAATTTCCCTACCTGCTAGCGTACGGCTTACATACGGCAGCAGGGAGTTTCCCCTAAAAAATTGACGAGGTCAGTGTCCTTTGACTCTACCTCATCCACCTCGACCTCTGCCTCATCGGTGTACTTCTGATGTGGAGTCGATAGGTTTTCCTGCTCCAGGTGATTGAGCCTCTGTTGTTTAGGTCCAGTATTTCTATCGGAAGTTGCTTCCCGCTTGAACTGCTGGCCCCGGTTGTGTGAGTACCTGTTACTTGGAATTTGCCGAAAGCCGTGTGCGTTGTTTTCGCTATAGCGTTGGATTTGGGTGCCCATGTTTCCCTGCTGTGGGAATTGCGTTGCCGTACGGAAACGAGAAGCGGATGGGTCCACATCCATCGGCTCATTCTCCTCCGCCCGCTTTGTAGGATTTTTAATATAGTACGGAGTTTTTTGTTGGACGGGCGTTCCCTGGGCCGTTTTGTGAGAAAAAAAATGTTTCTGTTGATTTTTGGAGATTTCCTCCTGTTTTCTAGCATCCCCATTTCTGTTCGCAAATGTTGACGCGAAAACGTAGCGCTCATGATTGGCCTCGACCTCTTGGGCTAGGGCCAGCACTGATGGTAGATCGGAGGGACGGGATGCAAAAAGAATATCGGATAATGGTTTTTTTAGACCAGAAATAAAAATACGAAGGGCGTCGGCCCGATATTTTTCGTTCATCGACCTAGACAAGTCTTTGTCGTAGGTCATAAGAGTTTTATTTGTCAGAAGAGTTAATTTTCGTTCCACCTCGTCATAGAATTGGAGCACTGTATTGCTTCCCTGACGTAAGGTGCCGAGTTCCTGCTCGATTAAATATGCCGGCCGCTTGTCGGCATAAGTAAAATCAAGTCTCGATATGATCGCCCTAAAATTGAGGGGAGTGTTAAAAGAGGCTAATACTGCGTCCGCAGCACCGCGTATTTTATTCCTGATCACCGCCACTGCCTGATAATGTTTCGAACTTCCATCAAATCCTTCATAAAGCTTGTACGCTGTGTGCGCTGCTTGCCGCCACGACACGTAACTATCTTGTCTGCCTTCGAACTTCGGCAGAGATTTCACGATATCCAAACTTTCATGGCATTCCGGTATGCCGGCGAGGATTTTTACATCCTCGTAGGTTTCTACCTCAACTACATTTGCTGACAGATTTGTGAACTTCCTCGACAGTTCCTCTACTGTCCTATCGAAATCAGCCTTCTGCGCCTCTAACGCTGTGCGCACTGCTACCTCTAATAGCTTAGCTATATCACTCGTGCTCATTTTAACTTTGCACTTGCTGTCCTCTATTCTTAAAACTTCAAATAAGGACTCTAAGGTCACTATCGCTCATAGGGGTGCTACCGCAGAGACCGTTAGTTAACTTTTTCACAATTAATTTACAATTATTATTTTCACTATTTTATTAGTTTTATTTTCACTGAGATTTCGTACGATCTAAAGACCTTTTGCTTAAACATTCCACTTACATGTTCTCTAGGGATAACATTTTGCTGCTCTCAATTTCCAAGTTGCCGCGTCTCGCTCGCCTTGTGTCGCTTGAAGTAAAGTTGCTGGATTTAAGCAAAGTTGCTTGTTGAAGTAAAGTTGCTTGTTGAAGTAAAGTTGCTCGTTGAAGTAAAGTTGCTTGTTGAAGTAAAGTTGCTTGTTGAAGTAAAGTTGCTGGATTGTCCGTTTCCTGGTTGGGCGCCAATTATTTATTCGTGTTACTTTATTCTGACTTTATAACTCGAGCTCCGTCTGGAGACTGCCAGTTCACTTAAAACTAAAACTAAACCTAAGCCCCGCAGTCACAGTCGCAGTTGGAGGATTGCTGACTCCGCTGTATTCACGCGGTCCGCAGTCGCAGTCCGCGCAGTAATTCGCAGTGGCGACGGCGCTTGTCGCTGACACAGCTATTTGCGCCGCATATCCTATTTCGCCTTCCAACGGCGGTCGCCAGCGAATCACGTAGTGCCGTGTCAGCGCGATGTAGCTGCTGCATACCGATCGTTGACTGGTGCAGCTGTCGCCAACGTAGCATAGCGTGTCACCACGTATGAATGATCGACTGGACCAGCGGTCGCCAACGTAGCACAGCGTGGCTACTCAGGCGGGTTCGCTCTTACGCTAACTTATATAAATTAATACGAATGATTTTCTTTTTGAATATTTGCTTTATTCGGCAAGCTTTGGCTGTGCCTCTTTTGAGTTGCTGATACAAACTGAACTTACAATAAAATCTTACGCCTAGCTGCCCTTACGATCTGCCGCCGCGCAGCCCACGTCGTCCCCTCTGCTGCACCGCCGCTTCCACAGCGCTCGCGACTTCTGTTGACTTAGCGCTTTGTGTGGAGTTTCAAGTTTCCCCACTCGCCACACATGTCGTCGGTCGTCGCGCTCTGCCGTTTCCGCAGCGCTCGCGACTTTTGCTGACTTGGCGCCTCGTGTGGAGTTTCATCCGGCCACACATGTCGTCAGCAAAAGTAGCGCTGTGGGAACTTATGATAACTCGTCCCCTTCTAAGTGGGGAACGTCCTCGGTCCCCGCAGCGGCGGTTCTCACTGCCACCTCGACAGATCTGGTTATGGCGATCTTCTTCCTAACTACTGCCATGTGCCGGAGTATGTAGACGATAAGTGCCGCACACAGCAGCACGCCCGCGATGGACCATCTTGTAATATGGCTTCGTTCCACGCTTAGCTGCAGATGTCTGATGTGTTGAAGGTTCTGCTGGTTTACATGGTGAAGGTAGGGCACGCTTAATATTTCCGTATGCTGTGTTTCGGGCTTCCGGGGTGCTGTTGCGTTTTCATTATAGAAAGTTGTGCCATTAATTTTCACATAGTTCCTGAAGAGCACCAGGTAGGTGCCATTAGCCGTGACGGGAGCCTCGCCACTCTCCTCTATAGTGACTAGCTGGTTATTGATAGCTATCAGTCCATCTCCTACTGTGGCGATAGGCGGAAGGTCGTTGAATGTTGTGCTGCAGTTAACGGAGTTGCGTGCGATAAGTTGCAGAGCGCATGATGCGGTTGAGAAAGTAAGGCAGTCGGTATTGTGTCGCTGCAGTTTTTTACAGCTAACGTGTGGTTGTGGCACACCGCTAAAGTAGACTCCTGAAGGTGAAGGATTTGACTGCCGCGAGCTACTGGTAGAATGGTTATTTTCTTACATCTAAGTTTTGGAATAGGGTATCTTATTAAAAAATATATTACATTGTTAAATTGTAGAATCTTAATCTTAGCTACGGACATGATATCGGCTACCGTTAAATTTGTGAGATGCTCATTTTTTATTATAAAATTTATTTCACTGCTGTCCAGGAGGACAGGGTTCAAAATTCCAATTTTTGCGAATGTGATGGAGGTTATTATGTTATCCAATTCAGTTATTATTGCCCTATTTCTAGCTAGAAGTATGTCGTAAAGGTGTCCCGTGTCTATTGCTTTCTGTTTGGCTTCTCTCAAGATTTTATTTACTGTAACCGTCAGGTTATTAATTTCCCTCTGAACTTCCGTGTTAATAGTAAACTGCCTGTCCTGCGATTCAATCAATTGTTCATTTGTGTTTGATAGTCTGTCAAAGTCATCGTGATCCGGTGTCCCTGTAATGTATTTAAGTACCGTTCCCAGTGCGTTTAAGCTTCTTGTCCGTCTGTGGTGAATGTTCACTGTCTGAATTAATCTACTTATCTGATTTATGTCCGCATCCAGTAATTTTTTCATGTGAGATTGAGGAAAGTGTTCTGTGGCGGTGATTGTCTCATCCCGAAGGAGCTCATACAGGGTCAAGTTCGTTACATGCTTTATATGCCCGAAGTTTTCCCAGATTATGATGTCGCCACTAGCCACTGGAATGTAGTTTGCATTGGAATAGTCGATCACCCGTCCAGTCGATACCGATACTAATATGGCCGTAACCAATCCTAAAATTATCCTGAAAATAGTGAAACATTTTCTTAAGGGGGTCTTACTATGTAATACCTCATTTCCGAGCGCTATATTCAAAAATTGATTACTAGAAAACTACAAATGATTTCGGGAAGCAGTTTTTTGTAATGTTATCATTCATTATTGAACTTTACATAGTTGTTTTGGTTTTACATAAAAATGACGTATGTGACCGCTACACGTCCTTCACTGCGTCCTCGTCAAAAGTGTCCAGGGCGCACGGGGTGAACGATTTTGACCGATCAGATGATCTGAAACCAAAAAACCTTTAAAATTTATTTTTCTCATCCCCTTGGCTATGGATAGACACGAGCTTTTTCAAAAATTCAAAAAATTCTTATAGTAATAGAATTTTGGAAAAACAACTTTTTTTTCTGCTATTCAAGGCTGTTAAAAATTTTTGGACAAGAATTTCAAAAAAAGCTCGTGTCTATCTTTTGCGACATGTTTTCTGATAATAAAAATTTTTAGTATGACAAGATCGGTCAGGTAGATTTTTCGAAAACGTTCACCCCACCTCTAAAAAGACGACTTTCGGAAAGGACGTGTAGCGGTCACATACGTCATTTTTATGTAAAACCAAAACAACTATGTAAAGTCCAATAATGAATGATAACATTACAAAAAACTGCTTCCCGAAATCATTTGTAGTTTTCCAGTAATCAATTTTTGAATATAGCGCTCGGAAATGAGGTATTACATAGTAAGACCCCCTTAAGCAGCTTTCTTACCGAAGGTTGTCCTTATGGACCCTCCTCCCCCTAATAAGCACAGTGGTGCCTAAATCTTTTTCAATTACTTCCTCGATGTAGCGAGGTGTCAACTTATTCCCTAGTCGCCTGTTGGTTTTAACCAGTACTTTTTCACCTACCGAAAATTCCCTATTCTGTCTATTCTTATTATGGTTTAATAGTTCTTTCTCCTGTGCTGTTTGCAATCGCGATGCTATTTGCTGATTACGTTCTGTTGAACGAAATATGTCGATTGGTTTAGCTCCAGTTACCGTATGAATGGACCTATTATATTCAATTGTGGCCAAGAGAACTAATTCCTCGATATTATCTACAGTGTACCACAAAAGTCTTCGTACAACACCTGGTTCAGAACTAATTATTAAAAAAACTAAATATTTGTAGGAATTTTGAAAAAGTGTCGATACAGATCTGTTCATTTAGCATTTATTTTTAATACAACAACAAAAACCAAAAGATTTCATTAAATAGTTTAAAAGTTTTAAACCAAAAACAAAATAAGTCGCTTATTTACTTCCAATAAAGTCTTCGTACACTTAAGCTATGTCTGTGCATTTGTCTTCGTACACTTACGAAATTAATTAACTATGAATTATGAAAACCTACAAAATGTTGTATTAGTATTTAATTGGATACCCCTTGTTTTTAATGACGGCCTTAAGGCGATCTGGCATCGACTTTACAAGTTTTCGTGTACATTCCTCCTGAAGAACCTGTTGCAGTTGAGGTTTTGACTAAATATGATGAGTCCTTATCTTTTTTTCAAGCATATTCCACATGTGCACAACAGGATTGAGGTATGAACTCTGCGGTGGTGTTTTTAGTAAATGTGAAACATTGTACAGCAAGTACAGCCTGGTGCTAAGTGTCATATGTTTAGGGTCGTTATCTTGCTGGAAGTAAAATTTCTCAGATAAATCCAACTTTTCCGCACTTGGCTTCAAATTTCTCTTGAGAATGTCAATGTATGCGCGATTATCCATGACTCCTTTAATTGTTTCCAAGTTTCCAACGCCGCTGGCAGCCATGCAACCCCATACCATTACTCTGCCGCCGCCGTGCTTAACAGTCTTAATCGTATTCTTTGGATTATAAGCTTCTCCCGTCTTTCTCCAGACCTTGAGCCTGCCATCAGAGACAAAGATATTGTATTTGAACTCGGCATCGGGCATCGGAGAATATAACGTTGTGCCAGAACTCAGGAGATGCATTTTGGTAGTCATGAGCAAAGTCCAAACGCTTTTTGCGATTGATTAAATTTACCAATGGCTTTCGGCGAGGAGTGCGAGACTTAAAACCGGCATCAATCACGGCTTTTCGCACAGTTTCCGGGTGAACTTTTTTTTCTTCGATTGAAGGAACTCTGAGCTTATTTTCGGTCCACTTATAAACGGATCCGCTACAATCATACGCTTAATTTGCAGGCGATCTCCTCATGTGAGAATTGGAGGCCGTCCTGATTTAGGTTTATTCACTACGCGGCCTTCGTATTTAAAACGCCCAATGACCGATTGCACAGTAGAACGGCTGCGGGAAACGAGTTTAGCTATTTCCGCGTAGGAGTTTTGCTGCTTCACGTGCAAATTCAATATAAGCTTACGCTTTTCAACTGACAAGTATTTTCCAGGCATTTTTTATAATATTTTCAAATAAATTCCTTCAAATCTGACTTTCATTCTACGAATGAATGATGGAAGTCTCGTGTGATTGCTTTTTTAAAGAATAGTTTTCAATAAATTATTATAATGGGCAAAAGGACAGACATAGCTTAAGTGTACGAAGACTTTATTGGAAGTAAATAAGCGACTTTTTTGTTTTTGGTTTAAAACTTTTAAACTATTTAATGAAATCTTTTGGTTTTTGTTGTTGTATTAAAAATAAATGCTAAATAAACAGATCTGTATCGACACTTTTTAAAAATTCCTACAAATATTTAGTTTTTTTAATAATTAGTTCTTAACCAGGTGTTGTACGAAGACTTTTGTGGTACACTGTACATCCTTGTCGAGTTTAAGACATCGTGCTATTTCCATCAGTGTGCTGTGGAAGCGTTCCACTTGACCATTCGACGTGCTGTGAAGGGGTGGGGCATTTGCAATGTCAATGTCAAACTGATTTTTTAAAATCGCTTTGATACTATGCGAATTGAGTGACTTCTCGTTGTCACAATAAATGGTTTTTGTACCACTAAACATGTTCAGTAGTTGTAACAACTGTGGCTTTACATCCACTATTGTCCTGGATCTAAGTGACTGCACGATCGAAAACTTCGAAAATTTGTCGATGCAAGTCAGAAAGTGCTTCGAGCCGGTAGAGAATATATCAACGTGAAGAATTTCCCCGCAGTATTCCGGTATGGGCGTCTCAGCTATAAATTGTTTTCTTGGATGGCGATCATACTTGGCCTGAGCACAAACGCGGCAATTCGCTGCGATTGCTTGGTTTTTTTCTCCATTTTTGGAAAAAAATAGTCTTCTAATATTTGCTTTGTATTTTCTTGGGCTGCTCGATGTGCTCGCTTGTGTTCAGCCGCTATAATCTCCTGCTGCTCGCTTGGGTCTGATATGTCCACGACCAATTTTTCTGCATGCCAAAACTTTACCGTTGGAAATAATTCAACTAACTCGTGTTGGCATTTTGCTAATGTTGGCAAGTCACAATGTATCGCGTTGACAGCATCTACCTTCACCGCTTCCTGCAAGAGGCTCATTAAATCTTCTTTGGTTTGGAATGAGATCAAATGCCTCATTTTTTCCCAAATATAATAAAGCTTCTTTTCTGAGGTTCTAGGCCCTCCTCTATTAAAATTTGATTGCGAAAACAATTTACCGGCTTATCAGTTTTTTCAATTGTGTTGGTTGATGATATTTCACTGTGGATTGTCTCTGTGCTCATATTGTCCAAAGCGTTTATGTGTTGTCTAGATAACGCATCCGCCACCACATTCTCTTTACCCGGTTTGTAGATGAGCTTCGCATTACATTCGTCAATGAAAGCTTTCCATCTTTTGATTTTCGAATTAGGATTTCGATCCGAGACTGCAAAAGTCAAGGGTTGGTGGTCTGTGAACACGTTTAGCTTAATTACACCATACAGGTAATTCCTAAGCGTTTTCAAGGCCCAGACGATTGCCAGCAACTCCCTTTCATTGGTAGCGAAATGCTCTTCACTACTGGTCAAAGTACGAGAGATCATCGTAATAGGTTTACCCTCCTGGGAGAGAACGGCACCGATTGCATGTGATGATGCATCAGTCGTTAAATCAAACGATTTGCTGAAGTTTGGGTAGGTTAACGTTACCTCCTCAGAGGCTAATATTTGTTTTAGCACATTGAAGGCCTTTTGCTGTTCTTTAGTCAAATTGATTTTGATTTTTTTTGCTTGCGAAGCAGTAACTCGGCCATATTCCCCTCTCAGAATATTCGATAGTGGCTTAGCCAATTTAGCGAAGTCCCGTATAAAACATCTGTAATACCCCGCTGGGCCCAAAAATGATCTTACTCCCCTCAAGGAGGTGGGCTCTTGGAAGTTTCGTATCGTATCGACTTTGTCGGGGCACGTGCTTATCCCCCTTTGTGAGACCAGGAATCCCAAGTATTCGACCTCCGTTCCGAAGAATTTCGACTTCTCCGCTGAGACCCTCATATTGGCTTCAAATAAACTTCTTAAAATTGTTTCTACGTCTCTTAAGTGCTGTTGCTCATTTTGCGAAAATATGATAACATCATCCATGTAGACGAAGCAAATTTTGCCTAAGTGCTCCCTCAAAACATTATCAATCGCCCTCTGAAAAATACTGAGCGCGTTCTTAAGACCAAAGGGCAGACGACAAAATTCGTATTTTCCATTTTTCACAGAGAAAGCCGTTTTCTCCCTGTCACACTCCGCCAATTTAATCTGGTGGAAACCAGACTTTAGGTCGAGAGTACTGAAAAACTTGCTTCCACCCAGATTTGACAAAATTCCTGCGATGTCGGGGATTGGATATCTGTCACCGATAGTTTTTTCGTTTAGTTTACGAAAATCGATAACCAGTCGCTGTTTTGGGCGACCTGCCTCGTCAACTCCCTTTTTCCTAACTACCCATATGGCATTATTATAAGGTGACCTGGACGGTCGGATGATGCCATTTGCCAATAAGTCCTGGATTTCTTCATTTACGAAATCCGACACCCCCAGCGGGTAAGGATATAATCTGGAGTACACCGGGTCCTCGTCCTCGGTGCGAATAGTTGCGACTACGTTTGTATTAAAAGGTAGTGCCTCGTTGGGGTCCGCAAAAACCCCGTTCACGCTACAAATCATTTTGGTGAAAGAATCCTTAAGATCCTTTGGGACCGACATGGCTTGCTGTTGCAAATGGGCAATGTCCTGGCTGTTAATAAAAAGGATGACCTCCTTGCCGGAGTCATGGGATATTGTATTTGTTCTTAAATCTATAGTCGCATGCGCCTTATTTAACAGGTCCAGCCCAATTATGCCATCAAATGATGTTAGATCTGGTAATATGAAAAAGTCCGATACTATCCCAAAGATTTTCAATTTGCACTTATGTTCGATAGAAGTGACCCCGTGTATCGATTTGACTGAAAACGTATTCTGAACGGGGTGTATTCCCCTCAGAGCCGGTAACGGTTTTATGTAACTCCTCGACGCCCCAGTGTCGATGAGGAATTTTATTTCCTTCCCTCCCACCGATCTCGAGATCCATGGTAGGAGGGATTTTCCCCTAAAAAATTAAGTTGATCACCCTCAATGTCATTAACCGCCTGTTCCGCCTCTTCGCCATACACTGAGTTACTAGGCGAGTCAAGCTCGTCATTCAAATGATTTACCCGCTGTAGTTTCGGTCCGGTGTAGCGCCCGGATCCCGCCGCGCGTTTCTGTTGATTGCCCTGCTGTGGTCGGGAATGTCGAGCCTGGTTAGAATTACCATCCTTGTATTGTGACTGGTATCTGAATTGCGTCAAGGAAGGATCCACGTCCATTGGTTCCACTCCTATCTCCCGTTTTTTGACCATTATTAAATCTATTATTTTGCCCTTGATTATTAAAAGGGTTTTGCCTATTATTTGAATAATGAGGGTTCTTGTGTCTTGAGTAGGGTTCAGGGTTGTTAGCTCTCTGATTGTTTGGTTTCGGTGCCGGGCCGCCTTTCTTGTTATTACCGTTTTCGCCTGATCTGGCTGCAAAGTTAGCCGCAAATGTGTAGCGCTCATGATTGGCATCCACTTCTTGCGCCAGAGCCAGGGCGGACGGAAGATCAGCCGGTCTCGAGGCGAAAAGGACATCGCACAGGGGTTTCCTTAAACCCGAGATAAATACCCTTAGAGCATCGGCCCTGTACTTTTCGTTTATTGTGTCCGCCACACCAGTCTCGTAAGACATAATAGTTTTATTGGCCAGCAGTGTTAGTTTCTTCTCGACCTCATCATAAAACTCTAAGCACGACATAGAACCCTGCCTCAATGTGGACATCTCTTGCTCGATAAGATATATCGGCCTCTTATCGGCGTAGGTAAAATCCAATCTTGCGATTATCGCATTGAAGTTAAGCACGGTGTTAAAAGACGAGAGTACGGCGTCGGCCGCACCCCTTATCTTATTCCTAAGAATGGTCACAGCCTGATAATGACGTTCGCTGCCGTCATAATTCTTGAACAACTCATACGCATTATGCGCAGCCTCGCGCCACGACACGTATGTACCGGGTTGACCCACAAACTCCGGTAGTGATTTAATTGCATCTAGTGTTACTTCGCACGACACTGAAGGATTAATCGACACTTTCACGAATTTTTCTATCTTTGGCTTCACTAAAGAAACCTGATTCTGTATTGCCACAATTTTCCTATCGAACTCTAATTTTTGTGCCGCTAGTGCTCTGCCTACTTCCGCTCGTACTAACTCGGTTACTTGTTCTAGGTTCATGGCGTCCGTGTTGTCCAAATTCAACTTCTTAAATAAATCCTCTAGTACTTCACTCATTCACAATAGGAAAGTAATTTTATTTATTACACTTTTTCACATGAGCATCTCACTTACATTTTCTTCTTAAGAATTAATCGTATTTGTCCTTAGGATTCTCGCTGCTTGGTGATTTCTTATGTCCCTTCAGGATTCTCGCTGCTTGGTGATTTCCTATGTCCGGCTCGTCTTTAGGATTCCCGCTGCTTGGTGATTTCTTAATTTGTTGAATTTTTAGATTACACTTCCGATTTACTCTTGAGTGCCCCCACGTTGGGCGCCAATTAATACGAATGATTTTCTTTTTGAATATTTGCTTTATTCGGCAAGCTTTGGCTGTGCCTCTTTTGAGTTGCTGATACAAACTGAACTTACAATAAAATCTTACGCCTAGCTGCCCTTACGATCTGCCGCCGCGCAGCCCACGTCGTCCCCTCTGCTGCACCGCCGCTTCCACAGCGCTCGCGACTTCTGTTGACTTAGCGCTTTGTGTGGAGTTTCAAGTTTTGGGGTGTAGAAAATGCCGTTTTTAATTGGTCCTTTTCGTCAACTTCTATCTGATTGAAACCTTTCGCCAAATCCAAGGTTGAAAAATACTGAGCTTTACCTAACTTGTCGAATAAGTCCTCTATATTTGGCATGGGGAATTTATCGGTAACTGTAATTTGATTAAGTTTCCTAAAATCGACTACAAGTCGCCACTTTTGTTGCCCTGAATGGTAAGTTTTTTTTTGAACAACCCATATGGGACTGTTGTAAGGTGAAGAGCTTTCTTTTATAATGCCCTGGTCTAACATTTCTTTAACCTGCTTCTCCACCTCTTTAGCGTGTATCGGAGGGAATCGGTAAGCTCTAGAGTAGATTGGAGAATTTGATGTGGTTATGATTTGATGTTTTATTCCTCCTACTTTTGTTAATTTTTGCCCTTCTAAAAAGAACAAGTCGTGATTATTTTTCAAAATTTCCGTCAGGCTGGTAAATTCTTCTTCATTAAGATGTGAAGTTTGAATTTTATTTATTATGTTAATGTTTTTTAGAGGTTTAGAGAGAGTCGATTTCCTCATATTTATATGGACAATTAAATCCTTTAAATTTAATGATTTGGTTGTTGATTTCAATTTCATTATCTCTAAAGTTAATTTGTGCATTCATTGGAATAAGTATATTATTTCCTATTATAGCATCAACATTTTTATTGCTTAGATCTAATAACTTCCATGACATCGTAGCGTGAATTTTAAATTATTTAGGTGTACTTGTAATTTTTTCAAAATTAATGAAAGCTTTTCCTGATACCGTATTTATTGGTGTTGTGAATGTTCTATGATTTCTTATATGCGGAAGTAACTTAGAATTAAGAACCGATATGCTTGATCCTGTATCGATCAGACAATCCAATACATCATTGCCTATCGTTATTTCGATTATGGGAAATGAATTTCCGAGGCGTTGACACGAAAATGTTCTGCTTCTTGAGTATTAATGGTGTCTACATCCATTGGTTCCGCCTGTTGATAATTTCTACGTTCAAATGGTCTGGATGTTCGTTGCCACTGATTACTGGTTTGGTACTGATTGCGATTCGGGGACTGATTATTAACTTGTCGGTATTGTCCGGTTTTGCTGTCATATCTTTGATTATTAGTTTGGTATTGGCGTTGACTTGGGTACTGGTTATTAACTTGTTGATATTGTCCGCTAGTGTTGTCAAATCGTTGGTTTGGACCCGAGTAATTTCGCAACTGACTTGAATAATTTTTTGTTTGTCCGGGATACCAACGTTGGTTTACGTTTCTACTATATTGGTATTGATACGAATTTGTATTGTAAATTTTCTCTTTAAATCCTATGGCCAATAGGTAACCATGCCATCTCTTTTTGGCTGAAAAGAAGGATAAATCCACTAGGTTTGACGATTTCGCGGGATATCGTATTGGAAAAAAAGCATAAAAAAAGGAAATACAAAATTTAAAAATTTTCTGAAAAACAATACATATTTTATTTATCGATATCGTTGTCGTCGTCGTCATCATCGTCTTCAAACTGAATCGCAGACGCATTGGCATCACATATGGTGGAATATTTCCCCTTGTTCGCACCGCGAATCACGCGCTAAATAAAAAAACCACCAATGTTCTTCGTTTCCAGACGTATATCAAAAATGTCGTTTTTAATTCAGAGTGCTTTGTACAATGTTCCGTTTACATCTAATCTCAATCCAATAATGCCCTTCATCTGTCAAAAACCCCGCCATCTTCCCTTTTTCTTTCTCTCTCTCGTCTCCTTCGCCGCTGCACTGCGCTGCCAGATCGCTTTCGCGTCCCTGCCACGCCGTCAGGCGTGAACACCCCTTTTTAGCAATTTGGCGGAGTAAATCAGATTTCGTTTTCAAAAAGTGGTAGAACTCTACACATGAATATGTCAGGTTGCATTTCACCATAAGCATAGCTTTCAGAGTGTCGAGTTTTAGTCGGGACTTTTCTTCCGTCCAAGATTTATTGACGGCAGAAAACACTCTCAACTGAAGCACTCGTCCCTGGCAAACACAAAATATACTCAATCAAACTGGCTATCTCGGTGTAGTCGCAGTTTTCAGCATACAAATGATTGAATATTTCTGTCCATCGATCCGGAACGCAGACATTGTCATTTCTCCACTGTTTAATTTTATCATCACTGCAGTAATTTTCAATGTATCCATATTGTGCGTGCAATTTCGCTGCTGTTTGTTTTGCGTCGTACAAGTTGAGCCCATCCAATTTTAACATCGCCACTTTAACATCCTCCCATGTTGGAGTCCTCATCAACATTGCCCACTCAAATATCTTCAGCTGCTGTAATGGCTCCGTCCAAGAATTCATATAAGTACAAGCGTCGGCTGAAAATAAAATTTCACTTGTATTCAACCATATTGTGAAGACAAAATAGAAAAAGAAATTACTAAAAAATTCGTTGCATGTGACAGTGATCAAATCTAAATCACATTCAGATTCAATAAGTTTTTGATTCGCCTCTGCAGCTGCTGGTGTTAAAAATTCGTCCCTTTTACGGCGTTTCATTGCATCCCCAAGCTCGTTCAAACATTTCATGACTTCAATCGTCGTGACAGTATCGCCTTCAATTTTTAAAACCATTTCCGCGAATAATTCGGCCTAATATAATAGATGAGAACTGATAAAATTAAATTGAAATTACAAGAACGTTTAAACAGTGTACCTGCTCTTGCACGAAAAGTAACCAGAACTTTGATTCTGGATTCTGAAAGAATTCCTTCAGAATCCTTTCCCCTTTCAGTAGTGCAACGAAGTACATTTTCAGTGCATCGAAAAGTTGCAAAATGCGCTTGATGGCTGGTCCGAGAGCAAGAAATCTTGTTTTTGCGTAGCCCAACAGCTTCTGGTATTGAAGGTCCGCTTCATCGCAAAATGCTTTCAATGCTTCGGTTCTAACGGTGTACAGATGAAAATGCGAGTAAATCTTTACGACAAAATGTTCGACGTCGAATGGAAGTGCATCACATGCTTTTTTCAATGCGTTGTGTGCGATATGAGCAGTACAGCCGATGCCAAGTAAATGTGGAAATGACTCTCGCAATCTGCGGTATACGTTGTTTTCGCCACCGCGAGTAATTCCGCCAAAGTTTACTTTGGCATTATCGCCACAGAAAGCGATGACTTTCTTTTCCAGGTCAAATTCACGTGCAACAGATCTGATAAGGTCGGATATTATCAACGATGTTTCACCAGGTTCAGATGAAATCTCCAACACTTTGACACGTACACCGAATCCGGGCAAGATATATCGGACGAGGATAGGGAACAGTTTAACGTTTCCGTGGTTCGAGGAGTCGGTGTAAATTGATACATAGTTGCACTGTTTTAATTCGTTTTTGAGCGTTTGTTTTGCATACGGCGCAAAGACACCGGTGACAATAGCATGGCATTTCGTTCGCGAACACGAAAAATCTGTTAGATTGAAACACATTTTAAAGATTTGGGTCGCACAATCCGATGACTTAAAACTGTGGTTAGCGTTGATGGTGTGGTACGCCCAGACGCCTTTCATTGCCGTTTTTTGTGTATCCAATGCTAATGAAAAATGCGTGGTAATACTTTTGCTCGAAGAAGTCGCATTCAAAGAAGAGATATGCTTCGATGTTTTTAAATGTCGAACGATATCCGAATTACCGCCGCCGGCAATGGAGAAACGACTGTGGCACTTTTTGCACACATCACTTTCCGATTTTGTCTTTTCTAAAAACGGATATTTTTCGCAAAGTTTTGCGTTAAAGACGCACTTTCCTTTAGGCATTTTTTTTTGTTTTTTTTTTATGTACGACAAACAGAAATTCAAAAAAACCGATACAGAACCATTTCAAAAAACAGTGTTGCCACGCCGCTGACCTCACATCTGTTTTGTAAAGCCAAAGGCGCCCTCTGTATCTCTGTCAGCATATGAAAGTGGTTGACAGTCGGCGCTAAGATGGTGGCAACACTCAAAAGCTGTGAAGCGCCATCTCCTTGTCATTTGTTTTCCAACAGTATACGTTTGGAATTTTGTATGAGAAAAGAAGGATTTATATAGAAAAAAAAAGGATTTTGAAAATTTTCGCGGGATCGGTGTTTAGAAGCTGAAAAAAGGAGTATCCCGCGAAAAAAAGGATAGATGGCATGGTTACCAATAGGGCAAAATATGCCTCTTCTAACGATTGTACATTTTTAGATCTCAAATACATTTCGTCTTCTCTGGGTATCTTATAAAAAAACTTATTTAGCATACTTTGTTCATTATACTCTGGTTTATAATCTAGTGGTGGTTGGTTATCTAAACCATATTTCAGATTGAGCTTATCTAATATTTTTTTTAAATCTTTATAGTATTGGCTTACATTTATGAATTTTATTCTATCCGCTGCTTTCTTTAATGTTGCGTACTCTTCTGGAACTCCGAATGACTTCTTGAGTTCTTCTACTAATTGAACTAGTTCTGCTGAATTTTGTATAACTACATCGATTCTTGAGATGGTCTACTAAAATTGGAAAGAGTGCCGTTGAAATATTAGTGAAGTCGAAATCGGTCTCGTCTTCTACTAGTCTCTTTATTGTAGTTATATTGGTAAATTTTTCTTGTAATTGTAATATGACACCGGAATTGCTATGTCTCATTATCTCATGGGCAAGAGGGAGGTAAAGAGTCTCATAGTAATTAAAACTTGGACTATATGGTCAAGTGGTATTGAATAGTGTGGATCATACAATTTTCGGATTTCAGGATTAGTTACAATATCATGTCTCTTTTCCAAAAGAGTGGCGGTTGCACGTTTTATTTCTGTTTCTACTGTGTCTAATGGTGTTACATTTAAACTCCTAATATCTTGAATCAACTGTTGATAATCAATGGTTTTCCGAGGACTCAATTGGAGTAAAGGTAATACCCTATTCCAAATTTCTGGAGCAACTAATAGTAAAGTACTAAATAAGTGCAGCCATGCTGTTAAAGGATCATCATGCCCTCGAATAGTATGATTGAAATAAGTTTGACGTATCTGAGTCGTGCGGTTGGCAACATAAGTTTTCCATGTGCAGGGTGGTTTTTCCAACTAAGCAAGGACAATTTCAGAATCGGTCCACAAATGGATTTCCGATTTATCGAACCCGAGGTGAGAGCGAAGGGATTTGATGAGCTGGGAGAGTAAAACTGCTCCGCAAAGCTCTAAGCGAGGTAAGCTTATGTGTTTTTGCAACAAGGAGATGTGACGAGAGGGTGTCACCATTCGTGCTAGTACGTATGTACAGAGCTGCACAGTATGCCTTTTCAGAGGCATCGCAAAATCCATGGATCTGAACATTTCGATTGGGGGCGTAGTGAACCCACCGGGGAATTTCGATAAGTTCTATGGCTGGCAAGTTCTCAATGAATTGCTGCCATTTGATAAGTGATCCTGGCTTTATGCACTCATCCCACTCAGTGCCTTCAAGCCAAAGCTCTTGAAGAAGCTTTTTGGCAAGAATCATTATAGAATTTGCCTTTTTGTGAATGAATTTGCAGGAGTAGTGGGAGAGATGGAGTATGAAAATGAGTCCGATAGGGCATTCCAACGGATGCCAAGAGTCTTAGTGGAACTCGTTGAATCGAACTTGAGGAATTCCGAGTCGAAAAGGTCGTCTTCGTTAATTTCCTCTAAGAGTTTCGCGTGATTAGCCGTTACCTTTTTAAGAGGGAAACCTCCGGAGTTGAGGGTGGCTATCACTTGAGAGAGAGCTTCCTTAGTGGTGGGAAGATTATGACCTCCGGAAAGAATGTCCTCGAAGATTTTTGCCGCTAACGGGCTGGATGGCTGAGAATCGTGGGCCAATTGATGGAGCGTTCTGATGGCCAAATATGGCGCACAGTTAACGCCAAATGTCACCGTTTTCAATTTTAAATCTTGAATAGGAGATTCCGGGGATTTGCGAAAGAGTATTCGCTGGAATTCCTGGTGATCATTATGGACCCGAATTTGCCTATACATCTTCTGGACATCGCCATTGCAGACAAATCGGTAAAGGCGCCATCGGAGAATGAGGGCTGTGAGGTCATTTTGAAGAGTGGGACCAGTATGCAAAATGTCATTTAGTGACTGACCAGAGCTTGAGGACTTTGAGGCATTGAAAACTACTCGGACTTTGGTCGTTTTCTTTTCGGGGCGGATGACTGCGTGATGAGGCAGATAGTATGAAAAGTATTTGCCATTCTGGATTATCTCACGGGGATTTGTGAGTTCCATATGGTCAAGGGTGAGATATTCCTCTAAGACGCCATCGTAGATGGTCTTGAGGTTTCCCTTTCGGGAGATATTTCACTCCATGCTAACATATTGCTGGAGCGCGTTGGATCGGGAATTGCCTAACGCTATCGAGCATGGAAATTCTGCCTTAAAGGGAAGTTTAACAGTATATCTACCGTCCGATCCACGAGTCGTGGTCTTCTGGTATAACTCTTCGCAGTATGTGTCATCCGAGGAGAAGGTGTCGGGAGTTTGACTTCTTCCTGCTCCCAGAATTGCCTGAGTTGCGAACTAAGTTCCTCATTGGAGACTTCTGCAACGTATGTCGAATAAGATGACGCCGTATGGGGTACTGGCCCGCTGAGTATCCAACCGAAAATGGTGTTTTGGGCTAACAAACTGCCACAGACATTTCGATGGATACCTTCGAGTAAGATCTGGGGAATCAGATCACTGCCAATTACGAGGTCTATCTGCGCCGACTCGAAAGGACTTGGATCAGCGAGATTTAGCGTGGCAAATTCTTGCCAATTGGGATGACTAATTGTGAATGGGGGTAGCAATTTTGTTAATTGGGGGAGTACGATTGCTGGAGCTTGGAACTGCCAACGTCAAAAAGCAAATGTGATTGGAATTTTGCACAATTTTACCGCCCATGCCCGAAATTTCGAAGTGTGATCTTTCGATTGGCAATTTAAGGCGTTTTTGAACCTTCGAGGAAATGAAGGTGCGTTGGGAGCCTTGGTCGATCAACAGAAGGCAGAAGGGATTTGGTGCCATTATTGGAATGAAGGGCTTGTACTTGAGGCGTACTTAGCCTTGAAGATGTGCTGGGTTGCGCATCTGAAGTTGGGGAATGAGTTGTGGAGTTATTGTTGTTCGGTTGTGGATGAGCCGTTGCGACCTGATATGTGGTCGTCTGAGACCTATTGAGTGGCTGCGAGGGTTGTGATTTGCCGTTAGGGAAATGAAGCAGGGAATGATGCTTCCTTTGGCAGTAAACACACGTAAAACTGCTTGTGCAATCCTTTATGGTATGCGTTGTGGCAAGACAGTTTTCACATAAGCTGTGCTCTTTGACGTATTTCAGTCGGCTCTGGGGGCTGAGCTTCTTGAAACTCTGACATGTCCGTATAGGGTGATTTGCGTTGCAGAGTTTTCACGCAAAGTCTTTTTTCACCTCAGTGTGGAAGAGCTGAGATCTGTTTTGGGGCCGATTTTGAGGAGTATGGAAATTGGAGGGTAGTGGTTTTGGCTTAGCGGGGCGAATGCTATTGAGCCGTTCCACCACCTCGTACCTGCAGGTCAGGAACTCGTCCATTTGCGACCAAAGAGGCAGGTCTTTCCGAGATGTAAGGGATTGTTCCCAGAGAGCTAATGTCTCTTTGGGCAATTTGGTGCAACAAATGTACACAAGCAGCGGATCCCAATTGTCGGTGTCCACGGCCTGGGACCTAAGTACAGCAGATGCATCGTCATCAGCCAATCGTCGTCGACCATCCTGATACGTAGTACAACGTCCGATTCGATAGGCGCCCTACTTAAGGCGTCGACATGAGTCATGCGGGAACCAGCTCGATGGAGAATTTCAAAGTTGTATTCCATTAAATGCACCCACCATCATGCGATTCGGGGTATTAGAGGGGTCTTCGCTTTGACTGCGGTAATCGCTGAACAATCAGTTAGACCCGAAATCGTTTCAATGCTTCCACTACCGCCAGGACTTCCAACTCGTAACTGTGATATTTGGACTCCGCCTCGGTGCAATGACGACTGAAATACATTACCGCCTTCCAAGCCCCACCGTCGGTGTTGGACTGCAGAAGCACAACCGCGATACCTAGACTGCTTGCATCCGTATGCACTTCGTGCGAGGCGTTGTAACTATAGAATGTTAATACCGGATCACTGCACAGTTTCATAATCAAAGTTTCAAATGCGTTTTGTTGGGCATCACCCCATTCGAACTTCTCTGTTTTCATTATTAGCTTCGTCAAAGGCCGCGAAATTAGCGAATAGTCTTCCACGAACTTTCGAAAGAACCCGGTTAGACCCAAGAACCGTCGTACTTCGGTCTGCGTTGTCGGTATTTTAAAATGTTTTATTGCAAGCACTTTACATTCACCAGGCCGTATGCCATCACCGTTTATCTTATGCCCGAGAAAATCGATTTCTTCCGCCAGAAATCTACACTTATCCAAACGCAACGTCAAACCATGTTTTTCAACCACTTGTAGAAACTCGTTCAGTTTGATTAACCCCTCTTCAATTTAGCGGCTCGGGATGAACGCCGTGTATGGCTTCGATTCTTCGTCCACCTCGATTTGGTGATAACCCATTTGAAAGTCAAGAGTCGTGAAATGACTGTACCCGAACAGTTGTGCAAAAAGTTCTTCGATAATCGACATTGGAAACGGCTGTTTCACAGTAATTTTGTTTAATAGTCTGTAATCTACGCACATTCGGAATTCGTGGTTTTTCTTTTCGACCAATACGATACGAACTCACCGTACGCGTCCCCAGTACGGTGAGTTCGACGGGCGTATGATTTCACTTTTCAACAAATCGTCGATTATGTCTTTCACTATCGGACGTCTCGCAAATAATAACCTGTACGGTTTCATATTGATCGGCACCTCTGACGATAACTTAATTTTCATTTTGATCAAGTCCGTTCTACCCAAGGCATCAGCTGCGAAGCACTTCTTGTATGTATTTAGCATCCCGTTTAAATCCGCGAAGTCTCCGTCAGTAATTGTCTATACCGTGTTCGTGTCTTTCCTGACCAGCCTACACTCTTCGCCGTCGAGTACGAATTGCCGATTTTTTGTGCGCAAAACGTCAATACAGACGAGAACCGGATAATCAATCATGGCGTCATCCACGATTAATATATCAGTCTCACAATCATTCCCATCAATTTTAAGAATGACTTTCATTTTCGTAACACATTGGTATTTCCCGCCGCCGAAACCTTTAAGCAACACACTGCAGTCCTCTTTCGGACCAAGCCTTTCCGCAAATGTTTTCTGCACCAACGTACACTTACTACCCGTGTCGATTAACGCATTTGCCTCAACACCATTCACTTTGATTCTTTTAATTGTATCTGTATTTTCGCCATTGTCAACCGCGTTGCAATTCGATATTGTTTTTTGTCCGCCCGTTTTGCACTCATTTGCCTTGTGGCCCGATTTCCCGCACTTTTCGCACCGTACTCGACGCTGTGACTCAGGACAATTTCTTGAAAAATGTCCTCGCTTGTTGCAGTTGTAACATAGAACTGCTTTTTCGTCTTTGTCAGCTGGTGCAGAACTAACTTGCGTTTCAGTTTTTGCGTTCGCGGCGCGAAATGTTGGCAACTTGACAGAACTGCAGCTGTTATACGAACAGTAATTTATGATCGCGGTTAAAACTTCGTTACAATTAACCGACAAAACTCGTTTCAGCTCTACGTCGTTGATTCCATTTATAACATATTTAATAATGCACTGATCGTCGAGTCCACCGCGACGACTTATAGCAAGCACTTTATAATAAAAGGATTCCGGCGATTCGTTCGCATTACGACGCATTCGTATTAGTTCCATATGAATGTCCGCAAAAACACTTCAACAAATTGCGACCAATTTGTGAAAAGTTCGTGCATTGAATAGACCCACAATTTCGCAAGACCTTGCAACTTCGTCTGCACTGCAAACAGCAACACTTTATCGTTCCACCCGTACGCGTTTCTCAATTGTTCGATACGTCCCACAAACTGTGCTGACGACATGTTTTTGTCCACTGGATCAAACGTTGGCAGGATTGAAATTATGTCATGAACGTTGCCAACGCCATGACAAGCATCGTTTTGCGCGAAACGTTGCGCCGGCGTAGTAACGGTACCCGCGTATACTTATGTCGTGCTGCTGCTGCATAGCGTCGCAGCCGTCGTTGCAGTCACGCCACATTCACTTCGCGTTCCACGAATCACGCCTTCGCTTGGGTCAAACTGTACCGCGTTTGACACCAATGGCATGTCGCCTGGGACGTTAGGATATCCAGACGTCATAAACCCTATATTTCGCACTTCGCGCACTGCCGCGTTCCGATGCCGCATATTGCCTCGTGTGGGGTATGACTGGCTTATGGGCAACTGCGGGTCCCCGAAACCATTCGACCCTATATGAATCGAGTCAATAGCGCGAGTTAAATAAAAGTCTTCTTTAATGTTTAAGTGATGTTTTTATTACTTCATTGGTCAAACGCCAAACGTCAACTGACTCCTCGATCTCAGTCTTCTTTTATTTTTGTCTTAATTCTATCCAACAACGTGAGTACGGCTTCGCAATGCCGTAAAGTGGCGTGAGCCTTAGTTAGTAAAAATAATAACAAAGTAAGTGAGGGGGAATGCTCCGCAATGCCGTAAGGTGGCGTGAGCATTAGTTAGTTTAAACAATAACAATGTAAGTGGGGGAATGCTCCGCAATGCCGTAAAGTGGCGTGAGTCTTAGTTTTAAGCAATAACAATGTAAGTGGGAGGAATGCTCCGCAATGCCGTAAAGTGGCGTGAGCATTAGTTTTAAGCAAATTCTGCATTCGGCATTGCATTGTTATGTTGTTGTTGATGTATATATGTATATGTTGGTGATATATTGTTATATATAACTCTCCTTGGGCTGCTCTAAAAATTCTCCCGAATTTTTGTGTTTTTTTTTTTTTTTTTTTTTTTTTTTTTTGACCAAGGTAATTTACTTCCTAGTACTTATTAGCTATGTTGATTATTATATACTTATGATATATACTTATGATATACATATATTGTTTTAAATTTAATACAGAAAACAAATTAATACATCGGTAGCTTACTTGAACTAATATTTGAGTGATAATGGTGTAACTAGTTAATAACATATAGATTTCATGAAGGAGAAAAAAAAAAGTTGTATATCTTTGTGAATGTTGATTTTGCTATTTCTTATATTTGTACATCAATATCGCCTGCTATTGCTATTGTGCTTAAATTATCAGTATTATTATTTTCTTGATTTTCGTTGGTTGTATATTTTAATGGCCTTTTTATGTTAGATAAATGAACGTTGGCTAATGGATTAATTCTAAAATAAGGTTCGTCCTTATGTCTTACTCGCTTATAGTTTTTAATTGGGCCTATTTGTCGATTTTCCGTATAATTTTCCCTAACTTTATTTCTTGCATCTATCACCTTTTGTTTTGCTTTGTTTATATTGTCATGTAAAGTTTTTGGATCCATACTATTTTGAGCCATTCTTGGAGTACATTTAATTGTGGAATGGTATCGGTCATTATAGTTCCCTATGGCAAGTTGTATTCGCATTTCGGTTGAGAGGCTTGGGTCATCAATTCCTGTTAGCTTTTCTAATAGGGTTGAGTGTAGCCTCTCAATATCTGCATTACCAGTATGGTTATTGGGTTTCGTTAAATGAACCTCAATACCTTCCTTTTTGAAATATTCAATAAGTTGTTCCGCCCTAAACTCGTTATCCATTATTATTTTCTTTGGCTTACCGAATTTGGCGAAGTGCTCAACTATGATCGTTTTCTTCGATCGCCAATTTCGGTCTGTTATATCATAAGCTGAAGCAAATTTTGTTAGTTTATCAATAACTGTAACAAAAGATAACTTTTTGAAATGAAAAATGTCTATGTGAATAATTTGATTTTTTTCTGTTGCCGTTTCAGTAAAATGGAATAAAGGTTTAATCGGTCTTCGGTTATACTTAATTTGTTGACATTTTTCACAATTGTTTATTATTAGTTGTATTTCTTCTTTCAATTTTGGATAATATATTTTATTTTTTAATGTGTGATATGTTTCATTTATACCACTATGCATAGACTCATTGTTATGATATAATGCTATTTGTTTATGAAGTACTTCTTCATTATATATTTCTGTTACACGCTGGGTACATTTTATCAATTTGATTTTATTTTCATGAGAAAACATGGAAATTAATATAAGTTGTATTTTATGATAATATTTATCTGGTACTTCAGAAAAAATTCCTATTCGACCCATTTTAATGTTGTTTTTCAAAATATTTCTAATAACACTTTCATCTTCTAATGGGTTGATTTCAATTATTTTTCTTTTGTGAATTACTTGTACTTCGACTGATGGACTAAAAGTTAATATTATTTGGATTTTATATTTATTCACTATTTCATTTTTTATAATAATGTGCTCTAATAATTCTTCTGTTGCCGAATGTATAGTGTCAGACATTTCAAAATTCGATTCATTGGAATTATTTTCATTTATTTTTGGCGATGTTTCTAAACGACTTAGAAAATCTGCAACCTTATTTTCTTTACCACTAAGATAATCAATTTCGAAATTAAATTCTTGTAACTTTAAAAGCCATCGCTGATGACGAGGCGAACATTCTTTGCCTTTATATTTATTATTTATATATTTTATAGGATTATGATCTGTGACAATTCGAAACTTTTTTCCATAAATATATGGCCTAAGGTAAGTAACAGCGTAAATGACTGCAAGAAATTCTTTGTCCGTTGTACTATAATTCTGCTCATGATTATTGAGTGTCCTAGATATGTAACATACCGGATGTCCTTGTTGCGATAAAACGGCACCAATCGCATAATCACTAGCATCAGTTGTTATTACAAATTCTTTGTCATATTCCGGGTATTTTAAAATTGGGTGGGAAGATATTAATGATTTTAAATTTTCAAAGCTTGCAATGTACTGTGGATCATTTATATTAATTTTGTTGTCTTTTTTTAAATATTTGATCATGGGATACGCGACTTTAGAATAATCTTTAATAAATTTTCGATAATAACCAGTTATGCCAAGAAATCCTTTTAATTGTTTTTCCGTTTTAGGAATCTCTAAATTTTGAATTACTTCGATTTTATTGGGATTGGGTTTAATTCCATTTGCTGTCAAAATGTGACCCAAAAAAGGAGTTTCTTTTTGAAGAAAACTACACTTGTCAGGCTGAATTTTTAAATTATGCTCTTGTAATTTAGAAAAAATCTTTTTTAAAGAGATGGCATGTTCCTCTAGAGAGGTGGAAAATATAAGGATATCGTCAAGATATACCACACAGATTTTATTTATATATTCCCTCAGCACTTCATTAATTAATCTTTGAAAAGTCGCAGGGGCATTTTTCAACCCAAATGGCATTCTAACATACTCATACAAGCCTGATGGTGCTACAAAGGCCGTTTTTTCTATGTCTTGTTCTGCCATTAGTATCTGGTGGTAACCTTTTGCCAAATCTAAAGTGCTGAAATATTGCGCTTTACCTAACTTATCTAAAATACTATCGATGTTAGGCAAAGGATATTTGTCATCAATAGTAATTTGGTTCAATCTCCTATAATCCACTACAATTCTATATTTTTGGATACCTGATTTATCTTTCTTTTTGGGTACTACTATAATTGGTGAGCTATTTACTTTTGCTCTTTCTGATGATACCTTGCCTTTCCATATCATTTATCTGTTTCCTAACTTCTTCCTCGTGTTTTGGTGGTAATCTGTAAACTCTTGAATTTATTTGTTGGTTTGTTATAGTTTTAATTTCGTGAACAATTGAATTGGTATTTGTTAAACTATCACCTTCTTTATATATTAACTTACTAAATTTTTTTAAAAGTTTATTTATTACTTCTTCTTCTTGTCTATTCAGATGATTTAAATCTATTTGTTGTATTTCACTTACTTTCATAACTTCTCCATATTTTTCCATTATTTTTGTTAAAAATGGAAGACATATATTATTATTGAGTTTCAACTCTAAATTTTCTATATCAATTTTATTCACATTTCTACCTATCCAGTCCATACCTAGTATTAAGTCGAATGGTTTATTAAATTGTAACATTATCCACTTCATTCTGGCATTTTGTGCAGCATTAAATTCATTTGGACATGGTGTAATTACCTTTTTATTTGGATTACTAACCACGCCATTAATTGTGTTCAAAATTGTTTTTTCTTTGTCATTCAATGTCGGTAAATTAAATCTTTTAAAACTACTTTCTTTTAGTATACTTAAAGTCGATCCTGTGTCTACTAAGGCTATCCATTGTTTATTAAATAAGGTAATTTTTAAGAAAATTTTTGTTAAGTCCGAGGCTAATTTAAAAAAAAAATTTCTTCTGTATCGTTTGTTGTTTCTTCTTCCATATGGCTTACTGTATCTATATCCATTGGCACATTTGACTGTCTTGTTTGTTGTGTTGTATTAGTGTAATTGTTAGTACGACGCATATTTGAACTGCCAGGATTTTGCCGCTGATAACTTATTTGGTTAGGAAACGAAGCTTGATTTGCAAAATGTCCACTATTGCGGTTAAAAGCAAAATTATTATTGTTATTAGAATATAAAGCTTGATTAGGAAAATTTCCACTATTGCGGTTAAAAGAAAAATTGTTATTATTATTAGAATATGAAGCTTGATTTGGAAAATTATTACTGTTATTTTGTCTTCTAACATTGCTTCTACTATTCTGTTGATCTGAATCATTTTGTAAGTTATTTGTAAATTTTTGTAAATTATTTGTTGCATAATTTTGATGATTTATACTTTTTATCAACAGAAAATTATTTAAATTATTCTCATCCATACCAATAAATTGGTGAATAATATTTTCAGTCTCTGCCAGGCAAACTTGATTTTTAATGGCATATGCCAATGTACCTGATACTAATTGCTTGATTCTTTGAATCAGCATACCTGAAAATATTTCCTGCATCATCACACCATTATCATCAAATGCACAATATTCTGTTATATCATTTATAATATTTTTTACCTTAATACTTAAATCCCTAACACTCCTTATTCTAAGCGATGATATCTCTCGTGTTAACTGCATCTGGTCCTTGGATGACTTGAAGTGTTGCTTAAGTTTTTGTTTGCAAACATCCCAGTTTATTGGTTGGTGCAATTGCAAATAATTTTTGGCGACACCTTGTATTTTTAGGTCAAATACAATCTGGTAAACTAAGTTTATCTCAGCCACGTAGTCTTGCATGACTCTATCCACTGCATTTATAAATGCGGGTAGCATTTTTGCTTCCCCGTCAAAAGCTGGTAGGTATTTCAGATCCCTTTCGATTTTATTCCTTAGGGATGTTGACTGCTGCGCTGTTGTTTGGCATAAAAGCCTTGTAATAGCAACTAAGCACTGAGCCATGGTGGTATTAGCCGGAAGATTTTCTTCAGCCATTTTTTATTTTTTTTTTTTTTTTTTTTATTTTATTTTTTTTTTTTAATATATTGTTAATACTAAGTTCACTGCGTTGTTTATTGAATACTGTTTTTTTTTTTTTTTTTTTTTTTTTTATTTTTTATTTAATATTGTATTTTCACTATATTCACTGCGTTGTTTCTGCCTGCGTTGTTTCTGCAGCACAATTATGCCTTCGTTTTCAACGCTTTGTTTTTGGCTTTCACCGACTGCGCCAGTTAAATAAAAGTCTTCTTTAATGTTTAAGTGATGTTTTTATTACTTCATTGGTCAAACGCCAAACGTCAACTGACTCCTCGATCTCAGTCTTCTTTTATTTTTGTCTTAATTCTATCCAACAACGTGAGTACGGCTTCGCAATGCCGTAAAGTGGCGTGAGCCTTAGTTAGTAAAAATAATAACAAAGTAAGTGAGGGGGAATGCTCCGCAATGCCGTAAGGTGGCGTGAGCATTAGTTAGTTTAAACAATAACAATGTAAGTGGGGGAATGCTCCGCAATGCCGTAAAGTGGCGTGAGTCTTAGTTTTAAGCAATAACAATGTAAGTGGGAGGAATGCTCCGCAATGCCGTAAAGTGGCGTGAGCATTAGTTTTAAGCAAATTCTGCATTCGGCATTGCATTGTTATGTTGTTGTTGATGTATATATGTATATGTTGGTGATATATTGTTATATATAACTCGCGTTCCAGCACCTCCACTCGGCGCTGCATGCTATCGTCCAGCGCGCTCGCGTATCGTTCGTTCGCTTGGTTCTCGCACAACCGTTAGACCAATTTTGCCTTGTTCCCGGTACAAGGCAAGCCAAGCTCCCGCAATCTCGCACGCAGCTCGACAACATTTAGGCTGCTGAGTCTCTGCATCGCACTTCTGAATCTGTCAGGATTTGCCGGAATGTATTTATTGACTTCTATTTAATAATCGACAAGTAATTAATAAAAAGTAATTTTAAAGTGTTAACGCGAATTGACGTGCGCGTGCGCGGGCGGTCGTTGTTCGTCTCCTCTTTTCTTTTTTTCTTCGCGTGAGCTTGGCTGCGGCAACCCCTGTTGACAGTGCGGCCAAGTCATTTGACACTATACATTTACACCCTGACTCCCTCAATTAGGGCACCGACAACGCGTGTATGTCTTCCCTTTCCATGCTTGGAGTCGACCGCGGCCTTACAATATCACCGAATTACTAAGGACAAGTTTCTCTAATTCATAAACTAAACGTTATTTGTGTATACTGCTTAAGGCACTTGAACAATGTTTGGTTGTAAGGTGTTTCGAAAATAGATTACAATGTGGTAAGCGTTAAAACTCATTACAAACAAAAGTGTTTGCAAACTTGTCATATTCCGATTCAGTATTATAATTTGATTCTTGTTTATAATAATATTCTAATATTACTTTTACATGGCTTTTACATTGAGTTTAGAATAGTGACGTTTATAAATTTTACATTTTTTCTACTTTAATTTCGATTTTCTTCTATTACACACTTTAAATTTGGGTTATGTGTTTTTTCTGTTCAATGGCAAAATATAAACCAAAATACAAAATGATTAGCCATACCTCGGTGTTCTCTGCGGCGCTTACCCTGCTTCCGCCACCCTTGTGCGACTGCGCCGCTGGTCTGCTGCCGTGCTGCTCGGTTGCTTGTTGACTGCGCTGCTTAAGTGTCCGTCGAGTGTGCTACTTTAGTGTCGGACGACTGCGGCGCTCGGATATCGGAAGTCTGCGTTGCTTGGGTGCCCACTACCACTCAGGAGCGTACTATGCTTGAGTTGGCGCTCCTTGCATGTGTCGCTCTCGTGTCGTTATGTCGGGGTTGGTGTTCCTCGTGGCTCAAAGCGCCCTGCAGTACGCCACACTGGTGTTTAACCCATTTTCGGCCGCTACCAGAAATAGCCAATATTTTTTTAATTCCTTTTAAGGACATACATTTAGGACCTTAATCAAGAATATTTTTGGATTTTTTTTGTGTTTTTTTTTTAAATAATTTTTTTTATAAATTAATAAAAATTTAATTTCAAATAAAAACAAATATATATGTATATAATTTTGGTAAAATAATAATCAAGCATGAAAACAAACAATTGTTGGCTTACATATGTACATACATGACGACTTCTGGCCAATCGTCGATTTTTCGACCACTGGAAAGTACGCGGTGCTGAGAGGTAAAAATATTTTCATAATCTTATGGATATCAATTGATTGTGGTAATTTGGTCTTTAGGCTTCGTAAATAATCAATAATAAATGAATAATTTGAAAAGGTTATATATTTTTCAGAATATTCAAAATATGACTAAAAAAATGCTTTTTTCGTGCCTTCGCCAACATCTCTAAATTTATCTTTTTTAAAAAAAATTATTATTTCGAGGGGTTACCAAAAGACCAAAGCTATTTTATGCATCAAAAGTTCAAAGATATAATGTCTAAGTGCAGAGCTACTCTCCTTCAAAGTGGCTGGTCGAAAAATCGACCAGCGGCCGAAAATGGGTTAAGTTGGAGAAAAATTTTACGCTGAAGTTGGTGCTCCTCGTGGCTCAAAGCGCCCTGCAGTGCTCCGCGCCGGTGTTAAAGATGGCAAAATTTTACGCTGCAGCTGGCGCTCCTCGTGGCTCGAAGCGCTCTGCAGTATGCCCACACTGGTGTTCTGTCGCCGTCGGTCAACCGCTGCACTAATCACGGTGCATCCCACTTCTGACACCAAATTTGTGGGGATGCCGCCAAAAAAACAAATGCTAATGATGTTAATTCGCTTTATTTCCGTATATTTCACTTGTATTTCAATTTCTTATTATTAATCAATAGTATGTTTCAATCAAATTTCTTATTAATCAGCTTTTCTTAACAGGTGTTGACTCGACGGCGACTCGATGTAAAAAGGGAAGGGAGGGCATTTTCTGTGATGGCCGCGCTTGCGTCGCCATTAGGAGTAGCCAGCTTAGTTTGTTAAGCGGCCTTTAGACGTTCGCACATGTTTGCAAACATGTGCGGCGTGACGAGAAGAATGACCGTGTAAACGCAAGAAATTCGTGTCGTCCAACATGTTTGAAGGTTTTCAAAATTTTTTGATTTCTCTGTCGGCGTGACGCACATGTGCGACCGTGTAAACGCACATAGTGCATTTTGTCATTCGATCGGTAGACAGCGAGCAGTGAAGATGGCGTCGCAAAGAAATGAAATGTTATGGAAGGAGTTTATTCAAGTGTATAGACAACATCCCGAACTGTGGAAAGTGAAAAGCGAAGAATATAAAAATAAATGTAAAAGAAACGCAGCATACGTGCTTTTATGCAAATTTAAAGAAATTCATGCGAATGCGCGTGCCATGTTGCTTCGTCGACAGCAGAGAGACAACTGAAGTGTACGT
Source organism: Melieria picta (assembly GCA_964056695.1). Classification (NCBI taxonomy): domain Eukaryota; kingdom Metazoa; phylum Arthropoda; class Insecta; order Diptera; family Ulidiidae; genus Melieria; species Melieria picta. Next base: position 29,284,851 of record OZ057400.1, on the reverse strand, counting down.
ACATGTTTGACCGTGTAAACGCTCATCGCACATTTCCCCCATCGCACATGATTGCAAACATGTGCGACCGTCTAAAGGCCGCTTTAGGGTTTACTTAATTGGGAGTGCTGCCACTGCAGCCCGTTCCTACACGTACATATGTAATAATATGTGTGTGTGCCGTGTCAGCATTCCTGAAGTTGCATTGCCAAACAACGATATTGCGCTGTTTGCACACTGCGCGGCAACGCTCCAACGGTCCAAGTGTGTTGTATATTTCCAAATTCCGGCTTACTTCAGTCTGTCCATGTTCCTTATTGGCTATCGAATCACATTTTTATACATGTGTGAATGAGGTTGCCACAGTATCAGAAAGTGCATGATGTCAAGCGTGGATCGAATTACCGCCCGAATGTCACCTTCGCTTCCTTATCATTATCATCGTTTATATCATCGCGTTCTTCTTCCGCTATTATCAACAAATCCAATGCTTCCTTTGGCATGCGAGTGAGTTCTTTATGTGGCAATTTCGTTTCAGTGGATATAATAAGATCAGAACTTATTAGCAGCCTATTCAGAATGTCTTCGTTAGTGTTTTTCTCTGGTATATTTTCTGCTACAAATATTTCCTGAAAGCCTTAAAATCTTTATTTCTCGCTTCCGGCGCTTCTTCAGATAATTCACCGATTGGCAACAAGGCGTGAGCTGTGACCTCTCGTCCGTGAATTAAATATATGGAGCAAGTGAATTTGTTCAAGTAAAGTGAGGGTGTAAGTTATTTTTTAGTGCACTTCTGTGCTTTATTGAGTCGGAATTACCACTAACTGAACGCTTCACTTACTGCTAAGTCTTAGCCTAAGCCGCTTGCCGCCGTCGCTGTCATCGCTGTTTGTTGACGTCGCTGTTGGTCCGCTGCCCGTTGCGCGTGCAGTGTCTTATTACATCGATCGTTACCTAACTTCGTGTGTGTCAGCAAATCCCAAGGCTTGGAGTGTTGGCCATGAACTGCCTTGGTGGTCGTCGTCGGCGTGGTATGTGGCGATATTGTTTTGTTATTTAGACAATATCGCTGACGGAGTTCGCTGCCCATTATCATGGGTTAACTTGTACAATCTTTCGTTGATTCATTCGTCCAGAGACATTTTGACTGCTAAGTGTTAGTCGGGGTCACCAATGAAGCCAGCGAATTAGTTCAAGTAAAGTGTAAATTTGGATGCTTGTAAAATGTAAGGTTACAGGATAAGACGTGAAAACGAATAGCAGCAAAGTGAAAGTGAAGATCAGCAGGGTTGCATTTGCCTGCTTTTGCCACTGCCCGCAGGCTTGCATGTTAATGTAAGGGAGTATGTGGGTGCCACATGTATATGAACAGTCTTAGGCATGTTATACCAGGAATAGTACTCAACGAAATATTGGCACAATTTGACGACTTTGTATTCTATTTCACAAATATCTTAAAAACCAAAAATTCTTTTTTAGCTTACGTTACGCGATATTCCGCCTAATATGCTGGCTAATATAATAAATCTAATATGCCGGTCCCCTCGTAATGTAGGGTAAAAAGTATAAAGCAATATTAAAAACCGCACATTGAACAACAACAAAACTAACATAAAACATTTCACTTGTTGCAATTGCAATTGAATTTGTTTGTTGTATTTACCTTCACGCACCGCATGCATATTTTGACACTAGCCGTACCCGCCCGCTACGCTGGGCATTCCGCAAAATGGTATTGTTTTATACCTGAGAGTATTTCTCTTCGACTACAACTGAATAAAATGAAATTTATGAATTACAAAAATTAAAAAAACTCATGTTTGTTATACTACTCTTTACTCATGATAGTGAAATTATTGTCATCATAATTCACTACATTGGAAAGAATCGAACCTGATTGAAACTGATTTTTCAAGCTGAGTTCCATTCTGGTATGGTTCCAACTAAAAATTGCGTATCTATTGCGATCGATCCGCGTTTTTGAAGTACCTTTCAATGCATTTCTGTGACTCATACTATTCAATGAAAATTGCTTGTAACCTGCTTCAGTGTCAAACAATTTTTTTGGGAAATTTATTATACTTGAAAAATATTAATTTCAAAAAAAAAAATTTTTGGATCGAGTTTTTATAAAATACGCCTTTACGCGCTGATGGTAGCTTCTAGGAAAAAATTAGAGAGCTATATCGGTTGATTATAACCTAAAAAAAATGTCATTTTTGTTTTAATTTCAATTAAACATGATTTAAACATGATACAATTTTGGTACAATTATGAAACCATTTTTTTCGGATTCCTCATCCATTTTTCTATAGATTTATGATTTTTTAAAAATTTAAAAAAAGGTACGTCATAGTACAAAAAAATACAAACTGCTTTTTATGCGAATATTGACTTTATTCATGTGTTTCAAGCTCGAATGTCGATTTTGTGGCTTGTGAATGTTATTTATTTTAGTTAAAAATAGCGACCCGCCCCGGCTTCGCACGGGTGCAATGCTGATACTAAATATACTTACCTACTACAGAATGTCCTTATAAACAACGTTTACAGCTTTTTTGTCATTAGACAATACAAACATGTTTTGTTTAGAGGTTACTCTTGAAAGAGCGACTTATAATTGACCATGAGAAAAACACTCAACTCTCAAATCTAAGCCCGCAACGTTGAAAGTTTGACCCTGCGATTTATTGATTGTCATTGCAAAAGATGTCTTTACCGGAAATTGTAGGCGTTTAAATTGGAACGGTAAATCTGATGGTATCAGAGGAATTCGGGGAATTAATACGTCTTCTCCGGTACCACATCCGGTGAGTATTGTGCACTCTATTATGAACGTTTTTAGTGATTTTACCATCAAACGCGTGCCATTGCAAAGTTTAGGTGGATTCAGGTTTCTTAATAAAATAACAGGACAACCTACACTCAACACCATTTTATGAGGAGGGAGTCCAGACGGGTTCAAAGAATTAAGAAATTCTGTAGGAAAATGAACAGCTTCTTCCAAATCGAGAACAGTATCGACCAGTTGCTGAACGTGTTCTTTTGGCGTTCACTGTACTACGACCTATGTTCGAACGACGACGTCTTCCAGACATGATTATAATTTCTGTAAAAAATTTAATACTCAGAAATACACCTTAAAACTATACGTATAATTATCAACAAATTGCACAAATTATTAGTAAGTGCTGCAGTTAAATAGTATATTACGATATATTTATATCACTCACGCTAGGGCATCCAAATTTTTGGCCAAGGGTCGTATACTATTTTTCTTTATCCCCATCAGAAAGTACGTTCAACATTTAATTCCGATTTCACTAATTATTTTCTTTATTGCATTAACATGAGGTGATATTGAAAACGCAATTGTTAAACGTACAATTTTCGAATTTTAAATCATTGGCTGTGAGCGTATAACATGTGTCATCATTGCGTCCATTTTGAGGTTCAACACTCGAGTTGAAAAGCTGTTGCATTCTTTTATAAAATATATGTGCATATATATTATATATATAGAGTAGAAGGGGGTACAGTGGGAAGCTACCTGAGGTTTCTCACATAACTCTGTTAATATGCATTATTTTAGTGAATAAATGGTATCATTGGAAAGTATGAGACCGTATGGGCGCTGTTATGCAGACGGTCAAATGACCGTCGGTCACGATACTTTTTACGCTCTCGTTTTGTTTTTTCTACTCTGTGCCAAAACCCTGTTATGCAGACGGTCATTTGATCGCCGGTCACCAGTACACTAAACAAACGATGAGGGTTGCTACGAACCATTTTTTCCGTCATTAGATACATATTTTCGCGACAAGTGTGCCATTTTGCTCCGAAAACACATGTGTTGTGAATAATTTCACAACGCAACACTGTTTTGATCGCATGATTTGGCATCGAGTGCCTCATCATTTTTGACCGACGCGGTCAAATTTTACTCTCCCGCTCTCTCTCTCAATTTTTCATTTTACATTGAAGCAACAACAACTATCGTGACCGACGGTCATTTGACCGTCTGCATAACAGCGCCCTATCTATCTTTTGCCATCATTTGTTTGATAAAATACTCACGATAACATGTTCAAAAATTGATTCAAAGACCACCCTTTGTTGGGGGGAACAGTGAGATTGGGGGTGTACAGTGGGAATTTTCTGAAAAATATTGCTGATGATCCAAAGAAGCAATTTTAATGTTGGAAAATGTTTATTTTGAACTGAAAAATGTTGAAAATTGATGGAAATTGCTATTTCAAGTGTTTTCAGTCCGATTCACAGTTTTGGCATATGAAAAAACTGTTCGTCATATTCGCACATTTCAGGTGAACGGGACGTTTGCATTCCATGCATTTGATTGAGTTGTTTCTATTCAATTTTTTCGGCATCGTTTCCAAACAAATGATACAGAAGTCCGAGTCCGATGGCAATGATGATGATTTGCGATGCCTAGCTCGTTTGGCTGGTGGTGTCTGTTTCGATTGTGATTGTTTTTTGCGTTTGTTTTGTTGCGTTTTTTGTGCTGCTGCTTTCAATGTGTTTCTTTATTTTTTAATTTTATTGCCTTCATAGCATTCAGCACTAAATTTGGGTCATTAGTTGAATCTTGGGGTTTGCGAACGTATTTACGAGGCATGATGACTGAAAATTCCAAAAAAAATCGAAAAATCACTTAAATTTAGTGAAAACAATTAAAAACCGAATGAAAACACACTGAAAATACACTGGAATATTCTACTGACAGTTCTCACTAAAATTCCCACTGTACCCCCCTAAGCTACTTTTGACAAATCGCTATGGCGTCATCGTATAATGTATGGCAAATGGAAAAATTTTGGTGTGCGTCGAAAGAGAAATGATTAAATTTTATTTTGTGTATAGTTACCTTTTTTATAACGTCGAAGAAAGTACAATTTTATTACAAACAACAGGAACCAGAAAAATACTTGTTTTTCAATTTTTTATTTTTTCGTCTGAACGAGCACAAAAAAATGTGTGTTATGCGGTCTATGTCTTCTGAATAATGACTATTCAACGCGCGCTACAAGAATATGCTATTGACAGATTTCATACCGTTCAACAAATGGCGATTCCCACTGTACACCCCCGACTCACTGTACCCCCTTCTACTCTACGTATATCGTTTCTTTTCACAACACAAACACAACGCACGTACTTTTTTCAAGCTGAAAGACGACCCCAAAAGCACATCTTTCAAACTGTCTTTCATGTTACGGAAAAAAGCTTTCAAGATAGTTGCTAGAATAGCAAATTGTCTTTCGAAAGATTTTTGTACTTCGAAAGATTGAGGTGAGTTGAAAGATAGTTGCCAGAATAGCCCTGTTAAATAAGTATTTGGGATATTTTGTCGTCCGGATATTTTTGGCAGGATATTTTGTCATCCGTATAATTTTTCATCCAGATATTTTGTCGCTCGGACATTTTTCCGTCCGGATATTTTGTCGACCGGATATTTTGTCGTCCGGATATTTTGCCGTCCGGATATTTTATCGCCCCGATATTTTTGCATCATTTTATTCTTCGTATTTTTTTTCTTCACAAATTCTTTCATTGGATACCCATGTCACAGTATACATGAAAATTTACTGATCCGCTATCTTGGTGCAGCCGCCATATTGAATTTCGAGTGACGTCATTTTATTTTCTGTATTCTTCTCCTCGAACCCTTTCATTTGATACCCACCCCGCCCCGGCTTTGCACGGATGCAATGCTGATACTAAATATTCCTACCTACTACAGAATGTCCTTATATAGTAAACAATGTTTACCTCTAAATTTATCAGTGTTTCTCTACAATATTATGCATGTATTATACATATAAACCTTCCTCTTGAATCACTCTATCCATTAAAAAAAACCGCTTAAAAAACCGTTGCGTAGTTTTAAAGATTTAAGCATACATAGGGACAGACAGCGACAGCGACTTTGCTTTATACTATGTAGTGATGAGTTCACATACAAAAATCTAAATGCTGCAAAAGTATGCAACAATAGCGCAACTTTTTTTTTTTCATAGAAAGTTACTAGAATATCGACAGATTACGCTAATTGTTGCGGCGAATGCAACCGCTCAGTGCGTACGAATTTTAAACAGCAGCTGAATTAACTTCAATTACAATATTTATTAATATTTTCTTGTTAAAACACCGAGGTTTTTGTATTCTTTTTTGTGTACGAGACTGAACTCGCTGACTTTTTTTTTCGAACCAAAACGTATGTCGCTCGCAGTTCAGTGGCGTTTACATGCCTTTTTGTTGCTTTCACATAGTTGTAATTTATTGGAATTTAAATTAAAAAATGTATGAGTCTAAATCGGCAACACTAATGAGAACAGTTTAGGTGAGCATCACTAAAAAACCAATATATGTCTATGAATAGGGTCAAAATAAGGTAATTTTAACCTTTTTAAAGAAAAAATATCAAAAATATTTACAAACACAAAAAAAAACAAACTTATCACTTTCATGCTACTTTTAAAATTTGTAAAAACAAATTTGATTCAAATAATGGAAAAATTCACGTTTATCGCATCGATCGGCCTGCGCTAACTTTTTTTTATTAAAAAAATAACTAATTATAACAAATTTAATATTTAAATGTTTGGTTGCAATCTTAACAGCTTCTGTCGATGGTAGCAGTAACATTCTTAACAGCCTTTTCAAAATGTACGCTTCCTTGTGCGTTTCAAATATCTACAAATAAAACAACAATAAATCCTTTAACGTGAATTTCCTCCTCCTAAATGGTCACGAGGAACGAGTGCAGTGTGAGATGACGTCTTATCGTCGTGCAAAAACCAAGAGTTGTAAAAATCGAAACATTATTTTTTTGTGTCGTAGAAAACCAAGCGTAATTAAAACACTAGTGACATTTATAACTTGAAATGTCTATAACAGTGCTGCTGTTTAATGCTGCAGGCCGGTCGCTATGAAGGTTCAAAATAAAACGCACTCTTCACTGTTGAAAACTAAACTGGTGCTCCGGTCGCCCGGAGCCTTTATTTATAATATTCCTTATGTCCTAAATGCTACCTACAATATTTACACTACTTCAATATTTCTTATCCTAACGTTTTGCCTGCACATGCACGTAGGTAGCCTGACCCAAAGTGCATGGCAGCCTAAATATACAGCACGATAAGAGCATACCAACACCACATGCTGGCCCCACGCTCTTATCGCGCCTGTTGCTTGAATTCTTGCAGCGGTCACCACTTGATAAGTGCAACCAGATGTTGCTTATCTTGTGGTGCCGTTGCAAGATTCAACATATTGCCCCCGTTGAAAGGAGTAGCCTTTCAACATAAGACATGCGGTTTTCTTAACCTCCTAAACATAATTGAGCTAGGGCAGCAGCTGGCAGCGATGTTGACCTCAGCTTCCTGACCTTCCAAGCGCTGGTTAATGCTGGTATTGCAACTGCTGGTTGTCAACTGGGATCTGCGATCTCTTCACCTTTCACTTTCGAATCTTTACTTTAGCTACTTAAACACTGGCAGCTAAGTGCTGATGTTGATGGTGCGCGTCGCAAGCCGCGTCTGCTAACTTCAGATCACCATTTTTCTGCTGCGGTCGCCTTACTGCATAATGCTACAGTATGCCTTGCCCCTCTAAGGTGATGGCTCGACAGTCATTTTCACCCGGGTGGCTGTCTCACGCTTCTGCGCGATCTTGGAGTTACTTCAATTTTTTCGTTTATGAGCCTCAGCGATCTTCATTTCAACGCTCTTCTTGGTGCTGACGTATCTGTCACACAACGAATTAGCGCTGACAGGACGCGCCCAGTTGCCCTCACGCAGGCGATTGTCCACCTTGGTGGGAATCCATCACCCTCATTGTTGTCAAGGTTGCCGTACTCAGGATCATTCGGAAGAGAAACTTCTTCATCCTCCTGAGTTTGTTCGGCACCCCACCATATTCCCCTAGCTTTACGCCTTTTGCGCCTTCAGCTCTTTGAGGAATCGGTGCCTTCTTCATCCTTTGGGCCAGCCGACGTCCTTCAATTTCGTGCAGCTGGTCATAGCGTTACGCCTGCGCTCACTGAACTTGTGGCTGCATTCTTTCAATGACCGTCAATGTGAGCCAACATCAGTACGCACAGCAAAATTCTTACTGCACGAATTACTCTTCTGATGCAGGAAGATCCTTCAGCTGCAGCTGGCCGTTGCAACTTGCGATGGGGCGCGGAATTACAGATCGCACATGTTGCAGTTTCCAGATGACGCTGCTTGTCCAAGCGTTGGTACTCCTTCATGGCTGCCTTTCTCACACGGTCCCACGATGTTCGCGTTGAGCCACGCTGCCCTGCTCTTATAACTTATCCCTGACTTATATTTAACAAGTGGGATTTTAATTAACATTATAATTCATACTAGCTATTTATTCTTATTTCTAGCTCTTGTCATTACTCTGACAATCTTAGCAAGATTTGTCTTCCTTAGTAGTTTTCATTACATTTAAATTTGCATTACATTTATTCCTTTAAACTTAATTTTTCAGTTTGCCGATTTATGCCTTCGACTATCCATTCATATTTTTATAACTCGTAAAAAATTCTTTTCCGTTTTATTTAACTTATAAATTTGCTTTTTAATTATTTAGTAATTATATATTACCCTTTTAATTTCGTAGTAGGAAAAGGATAAGCCGCATATAAGTCGCCTGATCCTTGCGTCTACTATGACACCAAGACCATTTTCAGCGAAACTGGCCTTGGTCACCCTGCCCCCCTGCAATTTATTGCAGAAACCCAATTTTTCGGATCGCAACCCGAGTTTCTCTTTGAAAGACAGAGTCACATTTGACTTATTTTTTTGGGCATTTATAGCACGCGAGTTTCGGTTAAAGTTTTAACTCAATCTGAATCTTTATTTTTCAATTCAATTCGCTTAAAGCTATGTACATAATTTTGACTTAGTCTTCAATCCAACAAGAACAAAAAGTTTGCGTAGTCAAAAACGAAATCGTTTTAATTTATCATGGTAAGTAAAATAAGCAAAAACAAAAGTGCAACTCAGCGATCGGTTGAGTTCATCATGTATGAATTAAAGTTAGGCGAAGTAAAACGGTATTCAGCGATAAGTTGGATTCGTTGTAATTTAATATTTATAGTTTATTGACATTTGCAGCAATGTGTTGGTCGACAAAAGTGAGGCAAAGAAAAATAAAGGTAAATTTGTTGTAATTCAATATTATACGATTGGTAAGTTCATTGACGTTCGCAAATATGTTGATCGGCAAAAGTGAAGCAACGAAAGTAAATCTATGCAAAGTAGAACGAAGCTCAGCGATAAACTGAGTTCGTTAGCATTCAAAATTATATAGTTATTTGTACATTTAAGTTATTTATATAGAATATATGAAGTAACCACTACCATTGGGGATTGGTTGCGACCATGACGTAACTCGCCCACCGTTGAATTGGAGACTCTCCTGAGTCGGTGTATTAGTTACATTCAATTTAATTTGTTTGTGCTTGATACAAAGTAGAATAAGTAAGATACTTATAATTGTTATGGATACAATATATATGGTTACGTTTACGTAGTTTTGTTTTTTGTTATATTCTATTTCTTTTATAAAATCAATGTTTTCCATTTGGTTAAGTATAATGTCATCGAAAAGTAATTTTTTGTTAATATCTTTTATATTTTCAACATTGCTTGGCAGTATTATACTGTGTCTTAGACTTTTTTCCTTATGGGTAAATTTTTTATTATCAATTACAATTGAGCAATTCATGAAGTGAATTAAATAATTTCCATTTAGTACATTTTCTTTTGAATTACAATCATTTTGTATTGTTTTGTTATAAATATTTTTTACAAATATAGTGCCTGATTTTATAACCACAATTTCTGTTGCATTATTAAATATTTTCATGCAATTTTTTTTTCATTAAACAATTTTTACAAATTTTAAGGTGTTGTAAATCGCTTTGGGTATTATATTCATAAGTTTCATTATTGTATTTAATTACTTTTTTAGAATCGAACATTAATTCAAAATTTTCACTATCTCCCAGCGGCAAAAGTAGAGTTTCTTTTAGTGTCAGTATTTCCTGTGGAATTTTTATCGCAAAAATTATATTATTATTAGAATCTATAAGTGACCCCAATTTAACTTTTTGTAATTTTTGGGCATCAATCTGGTATGTAGTAATTTCTTCGTCTGTTATCATGCTACTGTGAAGTATACCTAATTCGCTAGCAGCTATACTGTCTTGGATATGTTCGATATTATCTTGTAGTATTTTTAATTTTAGAGCAAAGTCTAAATATAAAATTTGATCCTGAATTTGTTTAGTTACAGTTACAATAGAATTCATTTTCCCGGTAATAAGTTCCCTGTCATGTCTAATTATTTCTTTTAGTTTTTGGAATGTATCATTGAAGTTTGTGTTTATGTGAATTTGTTTATTTAGATTATCTATTGCATGGTGATTGTTTTTATCGATAACATTGAGATGGTCTTCTATATCTTGTCGGTCGTCGTCATTCATGGTGCCAAAGAGCCATTTCTGCACCTTTCCGACAAGGTTTATTAACCCTCTCTTTTGTCTATGTGAAGTAAGTGTTTTAATTTTGTTTTTTATTAATTGTATTTGGATGTTTAAAGTTTCTTTATTGGTTGATAAATTTGCCTTTTGTATATTTAATTTAAGTTCATCTAAGATGTTAGAGATTTCCGATGGGTCTACGATATGAAGTATTGTCATAAAGCTGTAGACGATGTCAACGTCACCTGTTTCAATTTCTATATATCCCTTGTTATTTTCAGTCCTTTCAACCGTTACTTGCCCCATCGCTATATTCCAGGTTGTTATTATCAGTAATAGCCTGAGGATCCAATTGCCCTGAAAATTTAGTTGGTCTTTTAATATTGGATGTATGAACGTTTAATAATCCTAGTTTTTTAAATTTTGGTTCTTCCTTATGTCTTAATGCCTTATAATTTCTAACATAACCCTCGTCTCTTTCTTCTACGTATTCTTCCCTGTCAGCATTACGTTTATTAATATATCTTTGTTTTTCTTTACAAATTCGATCGTATATATTATTTTTGTTGCATTTTCCTTGGTGAATATTAATCGGTTTTTCTTTTGTTGTTGAGTGGTAACTATTATTATACCATTCTATTGCTTTTGCAACTTTTTCTTTAATACTAAGTTCCCTTTGTTCGATTCCTAGTGTTCTAATCCTTTCGCCTAAGGTATTATGAAGTCTCTCTATGTCCGAATTTCCAGTATGGTTGTTTGATTTTGCCAGATGAATTTCTGTATTCTCGCCTCGTAGATAATCTTTTATATTAACACTGCGAAATTCGTTATCCGTTATTAATTTCTTAAAATGTCCATTCTGAGATTTAAAATGTCGTAATTTTTCTATAATTGTCTGGTTATTTCTGTCTTCTAAATAATAAGCAGTTGCAAACTTTGAGAATCTGTCTATTAGTGTAAGGAAATTTGCCTTAGAATTAGTGTAAATGTCCATATGTACAATTTCTCCAGTATCTCGTGGGGTTTCGGTTAAGTAAAACTTTCCTCTTATGGGCTTTCTATCATATTTGACACGATTGCAAGTATCGCAATTGTTTATATATTTTTGGATTAGATTTTTAAGTTTAGGGAAATAAATGCATTTCTTTAATCCTTCATAGTTTTCATTAATACCGGTGTGTCCTGTTTCGTATTTATGATACTGTTTTATTTGTTTAAATACCTCATCTTCGTTTTCGATATCTTTTGCATGATATGTACACCTAACAAATTTCATACTTGTTATGCCGTTATACATTTCAATTATATTATTCTGTAAGAAATTATACTCGCTGTCTGGGAGTTCTGTAAATATACCTATTTTCCCTGGTTTGATGTGTCGTCTTAAAATGTCCGTTAGGTTATGCCTTAAGTCATGAGAATTAATAAATATCTTTTTATTACCGTGTATTTCAATTAATTCCTGTATTTTATTATTTGTAAGTATAATCTGTATTTTGAATCGATTTACCACAGTTTCTAGTATTGGAATGCGATCATTAAAATTTTGCTCTTGAGAATGGATGGTAGCAATGTCATCATCTGCATTATTTTGAACTGAAAGGTTATCGCTACTATTCTCGTTTAGCATATTTATTTCATTTGTCTCCGAATTTATTCTACTTAGACAATCCGCTACATTATTTTCTTTACCCTTTATATAATCTATATTGATATCATACTCCCCCAATTTTAACAGCCAGCGCTGTAATCTAGGATTAATGTCTTTTCCTGATGTTTTAGCCTGTAACCACTTTAATGGCTGGTGATCTGTCATTAGGTCAAATCTAACACCGTATAGGTATGGTCTAAAATATTTAGTTGCCCATACAATTGCCAGCAATTCTTTTTCAGTTGTCGAATAGTTTCTTTCATGGTCATTTAGTGTCCTGCTGGCAAAGCAAAGAGGGTGGCCGTCTTGTTGCAATACCGCCCCGATAGCAAACATACTCGCATCGGTAATTAATTTAAATTTTTTCCTAAAATCAGGATATTTTAATATCGGTGGTTCCGTTATTATTCGTTTTAGTTTCTCGAAGGCTTGTATGTAGTTTGGGTCATTTAGATTGATTTTTTCGTTTTTACGGAGGTATTTTGTCATGGGTTGCGCTACTTTAATGATTTTATTTGCTTTTGTGTCTTAGGAAGTTTTATTTTTAGGATATCCTCAATTTTTTGTGGATTTGGTTTGACGCCTTCTGGGGTCAAAATATGCCCAAGATAACTGGTTTCTTTGGCAAAGAAATTACATTTGTGAAACTGAACTTTCAAATTGTGTTGCCGTAGTTTTTCGAAAATTAATTTAATACTATTTTTATGTTCCTCTATTGTGCTGCTAAAAATTAGTATATCGTCCATATATACTACGCAGATTTTGTTAATATAGTCTTTGAGTATCGTATTCATCAACCTTTGGAACGTGGCTGGTGCATTTTTAAGACCGAAAGGCATTCTAGTATACTCATAATGACCCATGGGTGTTGAAAAGGCAGTCTTTTTCCTGTCCTCTTCTTTAACTAAAATTTGGTGGAATCCCTTCGCTAGATCCAATGTTGAAAAGTATTGGGCTCTACCTAATTTATCAAGAATATTTTCTATATTGGGGATAGGAAATTTATCCTCGATAGTAATTTCATTTAATTTACGGTAATCAATAACGATTCTCCATTTTCTTTGGCCAGAATCGTCCATTTTTTTCGGGACAACCCAAAGTGGGCTATTATACGGTGAGTTGCTTTCTCGTATAATATTTTGCTTTAGCATTTCAGCTATTTGTTTAGATATTTCTGCCTCATGAATGCGAGGATATCGGTATATTTTCGAATACACCGGTTGATCCGTTGTTGTAATTATCTCATGTTTCGTGGCAGTTGTACTTGTCAGGTAATCACCTTCTTTAAAAAAAAGATCACCGTAGGAATTAATTAGAGAATTTAGATATTCACTTTCTTCTGAATTTAAATTCGTGAAGAGTTTTTGAAGTCCGGCGTTTTCTAGGGGACTTGCCTCTAGTTGATGTATTTCATCAATCGCATGGGGATATATATTTGACATTGTTATTTTTTGCCCATTTATTTGTAATATGTCTTTTGACATATCAATTACTGCACCTAAAGGCTTCAGTATGTTTTGCCCTAATATTGCGTCAAAGGATTTATTAGAAAATTTTGTAATTTTCCAAATCATATAGGCATCCTCTTTAAATTCGACAGGTAGATCAGTTCTTATTTCTTCTGTAATAAAGTGATGAGAGTTAACCGAATTGAGTTTTATTGGTTTGACCAACAGTTTTCTTTTGTATTTTAATAATTTTGTTTCGTCGAGCAAAGATGTTGATGAACCCGTATCTATCAAACATTTTATTTTCTCATCACCTATTGAAAGAACTATTATTGGTAAGTATGTTTGTGAGGCATTAAATGAAAATTTACGTCCTGTTCGACATGGTCGACCTCCATTGGTTCGCCGTTATTCTGATAGGAACGCCCTGAATTATTTGATCTATCGTTACTGTAGAAATATCTTTGATTTTGGCTAAAATTCCCAGAATTACTATGTCTTATGTTTTGATTGTTATATCCTGAATTATTTTGTCTTATATTTTGATTCTGATATCCTGAATTATTCTGTCTTATATTTTGATTCTGATATCCTGAATTATTCTGTCTTACACTTTGATTAAAAGGTTTTGTTTTATTCACTTTTTCATCTCTAATTAAGCCACTGGAGTCAAGTAAATAAAAGGCTTTTCTTAGATTACTTATATTTCCATTTATAATGATTGAAGCTAAATTTACATCTATTTTATTTAAGAAAGTTTTTTTTCTCTCATTGTTAACTGGACTAAATTCTTGTGGCTTAGCAACATCGTATTCATACTTCTCGTTTAGTTGCGTTAAAATATTTTTTAAATAATTAAAATAATTTCTTACGTTATAATTCTTCGCTGAAAATGCTCGCTGGTACAGTGCATGGTACGTTTCTTGTATTCCAAAATTTTGTATCAGAGCTTCTTTGATGTTTGCCCATGTTGCTCCCGGTCCTAGCGTCCTTATTATTGGAAGTTTATTGTGGAATCGGAAGAAGAACTAAAGATTCGAGATCCTCTCAATACAAAGTTTATTTCAGGAATGAAAATTATTTCCATACAAATTTCAAACATTGAATTTCAGAACAAGGATTCTAAGGATTCATACAGTTTATACAGTCAGTATATTTGTATAGTGTTTTTGTTATCCAACACTCCTCCTCAAAAATACAATTGAATTATATAAGTAATAACCCTTCTCTGAATTTCTTAAGTTTAATACAATTTAAAGGTTTTGTAAATATGTCTGCTTGCATACTTTCTGTTGGACAATATTTAATATTTACAATGCCTTTCTGCTTTAGGTCTCGAACAAAATGTAACTTTGTGTCGACATGTTTTGTCCGCCGACTAAACTTTTCATTGTCGATTAACTTAATGCAGCTTTGGTTGTCTTCGTAGATAGTAATAGGTTCTTTCGGGTCTGCATCGAAATCCATTAACAATTTTTTGATCCACATCGCTTCTTGCACTGCTTCAGCCATTGCTACATACTCTGCTTCTGTTGATGACAGCGTCACGCAGTTCTGCTTTCTACAACTCCAGCTGACGCATGAACCTCCATACTTAAATACATATCCACTGTTTGACTTCCTGTCGTCACAGTTTTGTGCCCAGTCTGCATCTGCAAAACCTATGAGTGTGTTAATTCCGTCACCTGTTCCAAGAATTAGTCGCAATTCCTTTGTTCCTTTTAAATATTTTACTAGTCTCTTCAATTCTGTCCAATCCCCTTCTGTTGGTTTGCTCACATGACGACTTAGAATTGAAATCGTAGCTGCGATGTCTGGACGACTGTTAACACTTAAGTATAAAAGACATCCAACTAATTCGTGGTATAACTTATTGTCTTCTAATAAATTGCTTTTATCTCTATCCATCTTGAGATATCCAACATCCATAGGTATCTTTGATGTTTTAGCGTCTTGCAATTTGGCTTTGTCAATAATTTTATTTATATAATTTTCTTGGCTTAAAGAGTATATTCCATTATTCCCCCTCTCAATTTTGATACCAAGATAGAATTGTATATCTCCTAATTTAGAGTTCTCAAAATTGCTATCAAGAATTCCTTCGACATAAGCGAAGTCTTCGACTGTGTTCGCGGCTATAAGTATGTCGTCTACATAGACCAACATATATATATATTTATCTCCAACTCGTTTCTTCAATAAGCATGGGTCTGCTTTTCCTTGTTCAAAGTTTTCTTTTCTTAAAACATCAAAGAGTTTCATGTTCCAACATCTTGCCGATTGTTTTAAACCGTATAAGCTCTTATTAAGCTTACATACCAAAGTTTCTCCATTATTTGATGTGACTTCGTATCCTTGCGGTTGCCGCATGTAAATTATTTCGTTTAAGTCTCCGTTTAGAAATGCTGTTTTTATATCATAATGCTTAACTCTATAATTATGACTACCCGCGATGGTGAGAAACATTCGTAAAGTAGTTTGCCTAACTACTGGAGCAAAAACTTCATCATAATCGACACCATACTTTTGCGTAAAACCTTGAGCAACTAACCTTGCTTTGTATTTTGATATTTCACCATTCACATCTCTTTTTATTTTATATAGCCATTTACATCCGATTGCCTTCCTTTCTGTTGGGAGTGGTACTATGTCCCAAGTCTTGTTCTTATGTATTGATTTGATTTCATCCTCCATTGCTGATAACCATTCTAACTTGTCTGTGCGAGACAAAACATCTTTAAAACTCTTTGGCTCCTCAGATTCCGATATAAAACAAGCGTATTTAACATTGGCTTGATTTCGTATTCGCTCTGATCTTCTTGGCTGCTCTGATTCTAACCTGTTTGAATCGTCCACAAGAATGTCAGCATTGTTTGATTCTAATAATCTATTTGCATCAATATTGAAACCATTATTCGGATTTAATCCAATGTGCTCTACACTCTCACTTGTTCTCTCAATCTCATCTTCACTATTCTCTGCTGTTATGTAGCCTTCGATAGATTTATCTTCACCAGAATCGTTTTCGTCCTCCTCCTCTTCATAGTAACCATTTAGAGATATCATTGGCATTTCTTGATATTTTTGTTTCCCTGGCTGCCTTTCAGGTAAACCATTGATAAATTTAAAATCCCTACTTATTACAATTGTTTTCTTTTGTTTATTTAAAAACCGTAATGCTTTGGATTCTAAAGAATATCCCACGAATATTAATCTTTCAGTTTTCTGATCCAACTTTTTTCGTGTTTGAGATGGCTTAAGAACTTGAGCAATTGATCCAAATTTTTTAAAATTCTTAACATCAAAAGACTTTCCTTCCCATATTTCAAATGGTATTATATTTCTAGATTTTGTTGGTAAGCGATTTTGCATATAATTTGCAGTAATTACTGCTTCACCCCAAAACTCTTCTTCTAATTGCGCATCAATCAGCATACATCGTACCATTTCCACCAAATATCTATTTCTTCTTTCTGCCACCCCATTTTGCTGTGGTGTATAAGGAGCGGTAAACTGCTGCAGTATGCCTTCCTTGGCTAAGTACTGGTTTACTTTTGCACTTGTATACTCTCCTCCTCGATCTGATCTTATAATTTTTGGTGTTTTATTAAATTTCGTTTGCATACTCTTGACGAATGCCATCAAACAATCTTCTGCTTCTGACTTGCGTTTGAGTAAGTATATTGTGCAAAAACGACTGTAATCATCAATGAATGTAATAAAGTATCGATAACCACTCGGCGTGGTAACATTCATCTGTGCTATATCTGTATGAACCAGATCTAGTATATCTTTTGATTGATCACCCGCTTTTTTAAATGGTTTTCTGCACAATTTACCAGCTATGCATATCTCGCATTGAAAATTTCTTTCGCAAACTGCTAATTTAATATCTTTATCTTTTAGAAACTTACTGATTGCATTTATGTCCCGATGACCCAGACGTTGATGCCAATCATGTATGCATCCTTCATGCTCGTTGACTTGTGTCACTGCTTTGATTGCTGCATTGGTGAGCTTCAACTTGTATAAGTCCTTGCTGACTTCTGCTATTGCTTTAACTTCGCCATTCTTCAAAATTTCACAACCCCTTGCATCGAATTTGACTTGGTACCCACTTTCCGTCAACTTCTTTACAGAAAGTAAATTGGTTTCTATCGAAGAAACAAGCAAAACATCATTGAGGCGTATATCGTCCATCTTACCACAATGATTGAAGACCCGAATACGTCCACTACCTTTTCCTTGTGACCGTATTTGAAAACCGTTGGCAACATGTATCAATTCGCACACATCTTTGTTCAGTGTGTCGAAAAATGAAACATCGTTTGCTATATGGCATGTAGCTCCGGAATCTACGTACCAATCGCCTCGCATCTTACTTGTCATCCCAAGACATAGATGCTCTTGTTTATATTCTTTTATTACCTTTTCAGTCAAATTAACCTTTTGTTTATTATTTTTGTACAACTTACAATTTTTCTTTATGTGTCCTTTTTTCTTGCAATAGAAACACTCCATTTCCTTTTCATTTTTGTTCTTGAACACTTTCATGATTGTACCGTCATTTGCATCTCGTTTATGTACCCGTCTTTTGGCTTCCTCCAAAAGTTTTCCTTTTACGAAACTTACGTTCAACTGCGAATCTTCCCTTGCTTCCAGTGCAACTATCAAAGGATCGTACCATTCTGGTACACTATTTAGTATCATAGCTACCGTCCATGATTCGCTAAGTGGATCGCCCATTACATTTAATTTTTCCACATGCATCAAAATCTCATTTATGTGCTGTTTCTTTTTCTTCATCGTATATACCCGACTGCTCAATGAAGGCTTCTCATAGAAGTCTTTCAAATTTGTCCAGTAGTCCTTTGCTGTTTTGGCATTTTTGAAGTGTATGAGTTGGTCATCGTCCACCATTAACCCAATGCACGCCCGTGCTTGGCCGTCCCTCCTAATCCATTTGGCATCCGGATTAGGCGGTATCGATTCCTGAACCAGGTCCCAGATGTCTTCTTTTATAAGGAGCAATTCCATTTTCAGCGCCCAAACTGCATAATTTTCCCGGTTTAATTTCGCCACAACGGCCTTGAACTCCTCGCTCCTGTGCGTGCCCATAACCTATTGGAAGTTTATTGTGGAATCGGAAGAAGAACTAAAGATTCGAGATCCTCTCAATACAAAGTTTATTTCAGGAATGAAAATTATTTCCATACAAATTTCAAACATTGAATTTCAGAACAAGGATTCTAAGGATTCATACAGTTTATACAGTCAGTATATTTGTATAGTGTTTTTGTTATCCAACACTTATTACGTCGAGTGCTCCCCCTTGAATTTTATTAATTATGATCCTGGTGAAGATGTAACTCCTTGCATTAGCGTCTGTTATGAGAGGCAGGATCGTGTCAACTTCCCTCAGAAATGATGACAGTGCGTATTCTCCATCTCCTCTAAATTCATGTATTCGCTGTGCATCCTTCATTAAGAGTTCGGTGGTCAAGAAGTTCCGTTGTGGTAGCAATACGTTGTTTACAGTGGGTGGTGCTCCAGCTGGCTGCTCAGTTGCCATGGTGCTGTATATTTCGAATCGTTCTTTTGTGTGATTCGGTTTTTCCTTTGGCATCAATGTCGCAGTTTTTCTTCGCTTAGTTAATGTTATCAACAGATTAATTGGAAAGGATTTATATCTTCACTAATTTTTCCTCACTACTCGCAGTTTTTCTTCACTTAGTTAATGTTATTAGCAGATTAGTTGGAAAGGATTTATATCTTCGCTAATTTTTCCTCACTACTCGCAGTTTTTCTTCACTTAGTTAATGTTATTAGCAGATTAGTTGGAAAAGATTTATATCTTATTCCTTCACTAATTTTTCTCACTACTTTCGAGCGATTGATTCGTTAATGCAATATTCTTCAGAATATTGTTCCGCGACTGCGCCAGTTTCGGTTAAAGTTTTAACTCAATCTGAATCTTTATTTTTCAATTCAATTCGCTTAAAGCTATGTACATAATTTTGACTTAGTCTTCAATCCAACAAGAACAAAAAGTTTGCGTAGTCAAAAACGAAATCGTTTTAATTTATCATGGTAAGTAAAATAAGCAAAAACAAAAGTGCAACTCAGCGATCGGTTGAGTTCATCATGTATGAATTAAAGTTAGGCGAAGTAAAACGGTATTCAGCGATAAGTTGGATTCGTTGTAATTTAATATTTATAGTTTATTGACATTTGCAGCAATGTGTTGGTCGACAAAAGTGAGGCAAAGAAAAATAAAGGTAAATTTGTTGTAATTCAATATTATACGATTGGTAAGTTCATTGACGTTCGCAAATATGTTGATCGGCAAAAGTGAAGCAACGAAAGTAAATCTATGCAAAGTAGAACGAAGCTCAGCGATAAACTGAGTTCGTTAGCATTCAAAATTATATAGTTATTTGTACATTTAAGTTATTTATATAGAATATATGAAGTAATCACTACCATTGGGGATTGGTTGCGACCATGACGTAACTCGCGCGTACAACTTGCGCTGCTACTTGCCTTCCTCGCAACGGCCAATATTTTTGCCGCGTGAGTTCTAGCAACTCTTTTGCTCCAACATGCCGGTTCTCTTTGTGAATCCCTGAAATAAATGATTTTGTTAGAAAACATTTGTGCGGTAGCAGAATTGGAAGCTTCGTGTCATCCGACTTTGCCGTCTTTTGCGATCGAACGTCCACTCGAATTATTCCATCTTCACCTAGAATTGGAGATAAAGCGGTTAGTTTCGATTCCTTATCTACTTTTTCCCCTTTCTTTAGCATTTTAATTTCTTTAGAAAAGTGCTTAGCTGCTCTTTCCTTATTAAGGTTTCCGTTTCTTTATCACCTTTTGTTGACCCGTGTTCGGTGGTTCCACAGTCCTTTACCTTAGGCTTAATTGGCGCAGTTCCAATTATCACCCAACCAAATGCCGTATTCTCCATATAAAGACTCGAGCTCAAATACTTTTTCCTTTCGTTCTTCAATATGGTCCCCATCACTTCCGCCCCTAGTAGTATGTCAACTTGATTTGGGGTGTGAAATTTCGGGTCGGCTAAAGGAGTTCCTTTTGGGAGATTCGATATCTCAATCTTTTCCCCTGGTAAATTTGGAGTAATTTTTGGAAGAACCATTGACTCAACTTTGATTTTGAAATCATTGTGACATGATTTTACTTCCACCATTACTTCCTCCTCTACTTTTGATTTCGTACCTGAAACCCCTTCTATGGTTGTGTTTGCCCTTTTTGTTTTAAATCCTAATTTGTGTCTTAACTGTTCCGTTATGAAACTTCCCTGGGAACAGCTGTCCAGCACCGCTCTTGCTGTTATGTATTTGCCTTGGTGGTTTTTTATTTGCACCAAGGCCGTTGCCAGTAATATGCGCTTTTTATTACTGCCTATCGCTAATGCAACATTCGATTTACTATTACCGAAGTTGTCATTATGCAGCAGCGTGTGGTGTGACTTCCTGCATTTTTGGCAAGGTTCCACCTCACAGCTTTTAAACAAATGCCCTTTCCTTAGGCATTTGGTGCATATCCTATTTTCCAGTGCTACTTTAATTCGCTTTTCTACTGCGAGATTTTTAAACTCGTCGCAATTAAACAAATTATGCGTACTGTCACAACCTAATAAACATTTCCTTGCATTGTTTTGTGTCCTATTTGTTTCATATTTAAACTCTCCTTCCCTATTCGGCAACTCGAATCTCCACCCATTACTTCTTTCACTCTCTTCTAGTGATTTGAATTGCTTTTCAAGAAATGCTAACAGGTTTTCTATTGATGGTACTTCAGTTGAATCTGGCAAGGATTCCTCGTACCTAACTTTTGTGTGTGAGTCTAGCTTCCTCACAATTATGAAGTGCAAAAGGGCTTCTTTAATTTCCGTATCTGAGAGTCTAGTAGACTCTAACGCTCTCAGATTAGCTGACACTGTGTCGTGCAACTCCTTAATTTCCGCAGGCGTGCGAGAGAATATTTGCCTGGCGTCCAGCAGATTTCTGAACATCTTTGATGTTATTTGCCGTTTATCTGAATACCTTCTCTCCAGAATATTCCACGCCACGTTAAAGTTCGCACCACTTATACCTAAGTGATCAACCAACCTTAACGCCTCACCCCTTAAATATGATTTTAATGCAATCATTTTATGGGTCTCTCCCACATTTTTATGAAGGAATATTTCAGTGAAAATATCCCTAAAGGATATCCACTTACTATAATCCCCACTAAATATGGGAATCTGAATCTGAGGCAGGCTATATGGCAAGGAAGGAGCCGCATTTTGCTCTAACAGCTTTTTCTCTTCCTCTTCTGCCACAATATGAGACCCTTTATCCATTAGGCCCTCATATTCTTCGCACAACTCGTCCTCTCCAAAGAACTCATTGTACTCGAACTTAAGATCTGTCGCACGGTCCTCGAACTTGTGCAACCGTGACAGATCTTTCCACCCCATCTGGATGCGTTCGTGGCACCTTCTTAACTCCTTTAAGGTGCCTTGAAACCGCGCTTGAATCGATGCGGCCTGGTCCCTTTGACGCTCCGCCGACACCGATTTCCCTGTGCTGTCAGTTCGCGCCTCCATCTTTTCAATTGGCGGACTGACCACGCCCTTACCCATTCCTGCCTCTAACTCACTTACTCGCTTGATTGTACTTTCGTACAGTGCCTGCACTTTTTCATAGTATTTCTTTTCGAAATACACCTTGTACTCCCTAAGCGCTTGCTTGGGAGCTAAAATGCAGTGATTCGCCGTTAGCTCCTCGAACAACGAATTCAACTGCCCTTGCAGCCCTTCACTGCGACCCTCAGCGTTCAGCTGGTTGCAAATGCTAAGAATAGCATTGCCAAGCTCTTCCTGTTTCCTGAGCATTTCCTTTGCCATTTTCTTTTCGTTTTTTTTTTTTTTTTTTTTTTAAACCTACTTTTCTGCAAAAATCTTCTCCTTCCTACTTTTTCTTTTACTAATATACCTTATTAATTTTTTTCTTTACTTACCCGTCGGTTTGTGTTCTGGGGTCACCAAATGTTTAATGCTGCAGGCCGGTCGCTATGAAGGTTCAAAATAAAACGCACTCTTCACTGTTGAAAACTAAACTGGTGCTCCGGTCGCCCGGAGCCTTTATTTATAATATTCCTTATGTCCTAAATGCTACCTACAATATTTACACTACTTCAATATTTCTTATCCTAACGTTTTGCCTGCACATGCACGTAGGTAGCCTGACCCAAAGTGCATGGCAGCCTAAATATACAGCACGATAAGAGCATACCAACACCACATGCTGGCCCCACGCTCTTATCGTGCCTGTTGCTTGAATTCTTGCAGCGGTCACCACTTGATAAGTGCAACCAGATGTTGCTTATCTTGTGGTGCCGTTGCAAGATTCAACAGCTGCCAATGCCCTTCAAGAATGCTATAGGTTATATTCTAAGTCATTTAACCTTTAGTACTGGTGGAAATTTCTAAGAACATTGGAATCAGAGCCTCTCTCTGAACCAGCCTAAATAAAGAGCCTCTGCTGGGAGCCGTCGGCGGAACGCTTTGAGTAAAAGAAAAGGCGTGGGGTTGCGTTTTGCATGCGCTTTATTTCGTTGTTAAAACACGAATGACAATATTATGTTACATTGGACAACACAAACGGCTGGAGCCGGTGGATTAGGGAAGTGAAACATATGTACAAAGAGGAATTGGAAGGGAGAGAGTCGTGCAGGATTCACAGAAAACTGGAACGATACATTTGGACAAGCCTTTTGAGATTCAATAATTGCATCAAGCGCTTTGGTTAACTTCCCGGTCATCCCAATGCAGTCCTTACAGAAATATTCCAGATGTCTATTCATCTTCAATAGCTTCACGTCATATTCGGAGACTGGTCCATCGCAGCAAGCTCGATAAAACACCCCTCGGCAGAGGCCACTACATGGCACAATAAGGCTGTCATTTCTAGCAAAGCTCTTATCACATTTGCCACAGAAGTCGTCCATGGCGATGATCATACGAAAGCAGGTGTAGAGAGAAAAAGCACGAACAGCGAGCGATAATCCGTCTTTACATTACGGCGGTTAGTCAAAGACTGACCATTAGTTTCTGAAGGGCTGTGTGAAAAAATCTGATGAAGATCTGAAAATCTGAGTGGGAGTTGTTATTGATATTGCGGGTATTTGAATTGAACGTCCTTATTCAATGAGTTGTGGAAGCGAAGTGAAAATTTACTTTTTCTATACCTTAAATGTACAATAGCACTAAACCTCTTTACACTTTGGAAAAATGCTTATTCTAAACATTACAGAAATCAAACTATACGTCAGCGTCTGTCCGGCTGTTGCAAAACAGTAGTGGTATTCGTTTAAGTGTATAAGTTTACCAACCGCATATATTCATACAAGTTAGCGAAGAATTTACCAGAAACTTTTTGGGTTATTTGAATATTACCTCCCGCTGAGTGGACGAGGAAAGGTTTGGATACTCTGGAGTAATTTTGAGCGTGAGAAGGATTAATAAAGTTCTTGTTCGCTCCCGTATCAATCAGAAATTCTAGAACCTTACCCCCCGACGTAGCGTATTCTATATAAGGAACGCTGGAGAGGCGTTCGTCATACAATTTATTTCTTCTAAATCTTCTTTTTCGAACTCGGGTTGTTGTTCTTCAGGTTCTTCTACTGGCTCCAGATGATAAAGTCTTTGCTGCTTCCTGGGGTACCGCAATGGAAAGCGTTTCCCCTCTTAAATGAGCTCCTTTAATGGGGGTAATTCATATAGTTGACATTACTCGTCTGAATCGAACTATCAATATCCATCCTTTCGGCTGGTTTCGGTCCAATTGGCCTAGGGGGAGCGCCGGCTCCTGTTTGACCTCCTACTGGACTGCGGGTCGGAAAAAATCGCCTCTCGTTAGCGAATGGATTATTGTGAGGAAGTCGATCAAATGGACGACTTCCTCCTGTTTGGGCTTTCGGCAATTGTCTGGGCGGTCCTTGTTCCCCTCTGGGTAGGTTATTTAACGGAACAGTTATCCTGTAAGGACTACTGTTATGAATCGCATAATTCCTCATGCTCAAATTCCTGAATTCGAGGCACGCGGAATATGCCTTGGGCAAGCTCCGGGGTTTCTGAATAATAAGCATCTTGGATAAGTCGCCATTGAGCCCCCGAACAAAAACGTCAAGTGCCCTATTTCTATAGGATCCTATTAGGGCATTGATGGTTTCTGTCGAATAGTTCTCTGTTTTGATCTTATTTATTATTAAAGAAAATGGATGGTTTACCATCGCATAATACTCGTCAAGGCTAGACCCCTTCTGTGACAACTGATTGAGCTGGTACTCCAGTGTACGGATATCCCTTTTATCCGCATAGTGTAGCGACAGGACCTTTTTCATCTCACTCCAATTGTCGTCAAAAACATTATAGGACACCAAAGCTGTGTCTGCGCCTCCCCGGATTTTCTGCCGAATGTGCTGCAGAATTGCCTTGTACAGTACATTCCGTTTAGCTGCATTCACTTTCGATGCACATGATTTGGGGCACTTAAGCGAAAAATGCAGCTAAGCGAAAGAGCGAAGAGAGCGAAAATACTAATAAGGTGCAGAGCAAATCTCATACAAAACTCGAGAAAAGTTGAAATGCTATACATCATATCTCTGTAACTAAATGTCGTAAAAACAAACCGATTCCACCAAAAGAAGCGTTTTGAAATTGTGTCTTTATGACTAAAAAAACTGGAAAATTTCACTATTTCGACATAAGTTGCACAGATATGTAAGTATGTATACACTGGATATAATGAAAATATTTATGTACATATTCTTACTGATATGCTTTTATGTAAAATAATCGGTAATTTACCCTGCGAATATTTGTTTTTTGACATTTCTTTTGATATTTCTTTTTTTCCATTTCGAAAGCAACGTTGAAATGACGAAGCATGCGTGTTGAAATGAGGTAGATAGCTAATAAAATTGAACTCGTAAAAATTTGCCAGTGCTGCTAAACGAAGTATTTTTCATACAAATCAAAGAAAACTTACTCAAAATCAGGGCTGTTAAACGTAATAGTGCAGCTAAGTGAAATGCAGCTAAATGTGAAATTTTCAAAGAAAATTCGGTTTGCGAAATAGTATTTTGGCCAAATTATGCAGCTAAGCAGAAAATGCACCTAAGCGAATAGGCAGCTAAACGGAATGTACGTATATCGGCTTTCCCTTCACAATGTCGAAGTCTCGCAATATGTTCTCCACACTGTGGACCCATGAAATAAACTGCACGGGGTTGCCATCGAACACCTGCAGCTCTTTAACGCAATCCGGCAATCTCGAAATCTCCCGAAGCTCCTGCTCGTTACTCGACCCAACTAACGGAATTGGGTCGCCATCGCCTCCCACATTCGTATCCGTTCCCTGTTCCAGCTGCCCTAGACGGGTTTCCAGAACTCCTACAACCGCCCTATAAGCCTCTAATGCTGCAAGTCTGCCTTTTAGAGCCTTCAGTTGCATCAAAACTAAGTTAAGCCCCCCCATTCAGCTGAGTAAGTGACTCCTTCATTTCCTCCATGATAAATTCGTTTATTTTATATAATGTTTATATAACGTTTTATTTTATTTTTCTTTTATTGTATTGGACAAGATTCCACTCACCAGCTTTCCGTTTTCTTTTTATTTTCCTTGTATAAGCAGTGGTCCACTCACAGCATGATCAGTTGCAGCATTCCTGCATTATATATAAAAAAATAAGAAATCAATTAGTAACTTGACCCGGAAGGATCGCGTTGTCCCGTTTAGTCGGTGGCGTTTATATTTGCCACCAACCTACTAGGGTGCGATTGACTTCACGCCCGCTTGGATGACCGTCTACGACCTCCTATTAAGGAAACCCATTTTTACACGGGCTGCCGCCAGATACATCCTCACGGTAATATTTGGCCTATTTTAACAGCACGAGGGCAACAAATTGATAACCATCTGCGATCTCTAGTTAAAGAAGGTCGTTGATAACACGACTTATCGCCAGGAATATCATCGCCGCCCTAATGCAACTACTTAATTTTTCCTAAAATTCACCCCGAGGGGTGTAATGATTCTGCATTTGGCCACCGCGAGGCTCTGCGAGCGTTGCACAAGTATTTCTTTTCACTTTCACTCAAATTCAATTCAAAAGAAATTGGGATTTTATTCACTTATTTGTGTAATGTGCGCGAGTTACGTTTCCGTTGTTGTCTTTGGACACCGATTAATTGAAACGCTTTAAAGGTTTTTTCTTTTTGCTTTATTTTAATTAGTTTCGACAACTATTTTGGTTGCAGTTGGTCTTAAGGCAGACTTTATTTTCCTCGCTTAACTCTAACTTGGCTTAGCTGGTCGTGTTCAATTATGCTGAGCTAGCGTAAGCAATGCCGGGGTCGTTGATACCGTTCATCGACCGCCGAAATGCTACGTATGTCGACTCAGCTGTTTGCCAATTGTTATTCGATACAAAGTTGGAAGGTTTGTTCAACTTTGTATCGAATATTTGTTTGTGTGTATGTGTACATATGTAACTCGCGTGATGATTTTTCGTTTTATTATTTCCCAGTGGGAATTCAATTGTTGTTAAGTTTTAATGCCTTCCGGGAGCAGTTTTTTACAGATTGGAGGCTCCGGAGTTCGGAATTGCAATCTGCTGCCAACTTCTTCGAAGGAGGCATATTCTCCCATAGGCAGTTATAAATATTTTATTTGTAGCCTGAGGGTCTTCGGGGTCACAGGCTTTTTTCTTTCATTATATCCTGGAGGGTCCGGAGTTCGGAATCGCAGGATGAGGACATATTTCTTTTAATCATTATTATTTTAGCACACCACCACTTCGCACATTTTTCAGTAAATTTTTTTTTCGTGCAGGAGGGTCCCCCCGAAGGTAGAAATCGCAGGCACGTATTTAAATTTCTCACATTCACACTTTCACACTATCACTTTTTCTTTGGCACATCGCAGAACCTTTTTTATTTCTTTCTTTCAGGACACCCGCTTTTTAGGCGGGTCCCTGCTCGGGCGCCAGTTAGCGTCGCCATAAGGGCGACACTTAAAAAAATTAAAATTATGGACCATCCACGGGACCTTTGAATTAAATACACACCGGTTCAACTTTTCAAAATTCACAATTTCATTAATGGATACAAGTACCGTTCTGCACAGCGGCCAAATACAGAATGACAAATGATTTTCTTAACATTAGAGCCCTAGCCTAAGCTTAAGTACAAAGACGTTGCCGCATCGGCGTTCCCACGCTGCACAGGTGTTCTTTCAGCAGTTCCAGCGAAGCAGCATGCGCCGTCAGCACTTCTGCACTTCGCGCATGCTGTCTGGTTGCAGCTACTGCTGCTGGGCTGGGCTAACTTACATTTACGCACTGTCCCAATAAACATTTAGGCTGAAAATCAACTTGAGGTTAAGTTGCGCATGGATGGCGTGATGTGAATACTTGGGTCTCTTGGACTCGACTGTACTCAACGAACTCTAATGGCATTTCGCAACATTTGTTACAATTACAACACTTTTTTATAATTTACAATTTCGACAATACGGCAAACAGTTAACTATTGGAGTGGAAAACTGCACCCTTTTCACTCTTTTCCAAACACTGACTTGCGCGTTGCCTTTTTATAGATCGCACCGAACTTTACGCGGACACTGCACAACTTATTTCATTTGTTTTCGATTTTGCTGTGGTATTTTCTTTTCCACGGGGCGCGAACTACTTTTTCCGGACGATCCCGCTTCTGACACCACTTTGTAGGAGCAGAGATAACACGGCGTTGTTTTGTTAAAATTTTCTCTTTTATTGAAGTTTATAAGTTTATTTAGTTTGATCCATCAAGCTTATTTGCTAGTTTGTCCGTTGCCGTCCGTGTCTCTCGCTCAACTGCCGAGTCGCCCGCTTTCCTTTGCCTATTCCCCTTGTTTTCGTCAAATGTCAAATGTCCGTCCGCTCAGTTATGTATTTGTACGTACTTTCGTCCAGTCCGTGTTGTCCGTACCTCAGGGTCGCATCCCATTTCCCACATAAATGAAAATTACAAAACATATAAAATGAAATAAAATTTTAAATATTCAGTCAATTCACAAATTCAATAGGGGTATATATGAATAGGAAAAATCTCGTATCTACTATTTTTAGAAACAGAAAACAGAAACAAATTCAAACTGAATTGCTGTTTTTCAAAAATCACGCAACAAGAAATCTATCCAAAAATTTTTAATTCACTTTTATTTATACCAAAGTATGAGTTGCGAACATAAGTTAAACTTTTTAAATTAATTTTGTGTGGTAAACAGGACTTCCTCACAAAACTGATGAGACTACCCGAGTCTATTAGGCACTCTAAAGATAAACATAAATTAGTATCACCCCTTATAAGTAATTGCAAATGCCTTACGCATTCATTTTCCTCTACGAACTGGACGTTGTGGTCTGCCTTCTTTCGTTCCGGACAGGAGGCGACCTGGTGCTCCTTACTGCCGCATCCATAACAGGTGCCGAAGTCACGTTTCGGTTTCTTGCACACCGCCGCCTTATGTCCCAGCGAATTGCAGTTGTAGCACCTGATCCGTGCTTCCTGTATCTGCTTAAAACCCATCGGCCGTCGCTTCAGCTCCACTCGGTTAAACACGTGCAACAACTGTGCTTTAGTACTGTAACATTGTATGTATGCTTGTGTGCGCAAATTTTCGTCCGGAATGCCCTCCACAATGTGATCAATCAGCTCAGCTTCATCCATGTTGAGGCCGCTGGCCAGCGCAACATTTTGACTAAAGTAACGTCAAAACTTTCCCCATACTGCCATTTAAACGCTTCAAATTTTTTCCGCAGACTCAACTTGTTGGCTTTAGGGGAGAAAAATTCGCGCATCTCGGTGACCAAACTGTCGATGCTCTCCGCCGCGAACATTTGCTTCGCATGAAGCCACAACAGAGCTTTTCCTCTGAGTTTGCTGACCATCAGCGCACGCAACACATTTTCGCGCAGCGAATACACTTCGCCCACATTTTTTAATTGTGCAACCCAAACATCAAGTTCAGGCCCACCCTCGTATTCGGGTAATAGGTCCTTTAACATTTCAACCGGAATGTCTGCTGTAACTGTCTGCGTTGCCATTTTTCGTTTTAGCCACTCATTCTCGCGCATGAGCAGCGTGTTTTCTTGTTGCAACATATCACCCGAATTACGTTTTTAAGTGAAAACAACTGATCTCTTCAGAGTCTAAATATGTTCTGCTTTATTGTTCAAAAATATCCTCTTAAATACTAGTTTACATTTGTGTTTATCTTAAGATATTTTTCTTATCTCTATTTCATGCAGTCCCTTCTTTTACGACTCATCCAAACAATTCTTATCAGTGGTTTAGGATTGCTTGGATGGTTTACAACATGTGGACTTCTCGGGTTACATTTATTTATGTTGCCCAATTTATTGCCACGTTATCTGTTTGTTAAGGAGCTGGCAATGTCGAGGATCGAATCTTATCGCTGGACATTGCCTGTGACGTAACTCGCGCGGTAGCAGCAGGACTACCCGTGGCTGCTGCGTCTGGAATGGCCGACTGCTCTAGTGTACGGAATTTGTCCCTAAACCTTTTCCCAATTAGTAAGAGAGATCGCTCGACATCTACCCCCGAATTCTCAACTGAAGTTAATCGTGTCTGAATCGTTTTCAGCTGGTCCAGGATAGCATTCACCGCCCCGGTCAGCTCGCTCGGTAACCGATTTTGACAGATGCTCCATCAGATTCTTTCTAATTACTTCTTATTATTTTTCGATTCACAAGGACTTACCCCACGCACGGATCTATGATAATCCCAGAATCCCGTGTTATCCTTTTTAGTCGTCCGCGTTTACAATTGCGGTCGACCTACTAAGGCACGACTTACTCCACAACAATAATTTGGGCTTGAAGCGATCTCCGGCGTGTTCCTATGGGAACACCAGGAAGTGGCCGCTGTGATCGTGGAATAGTTGCCGTGTTCTCACGGGAACGACAACGTGCACCCGTTAGGGCGTACCAGGATCACTTCACGGCGGCTATCGCGAGACCACAAAATTTGTTAACCATTGCCGACTTACGTGGACACCGTGGCTTGAGTGCTTTCGTTTACAATTATCTTCACTTCCTACCTTAAATGTTCTTTTAGTCTGGAGGGTCTGGCTTTTTGGGCTACA
This sequence comes from Melieria picta, assembly GCA_964056695.1. Classification (NCBI taxonomy): domain Eukaryota; kingdom Metazoa; phylum Arthropoda; class Insecta; order Diptera; family Ulidiidae; genus Melieria; species Melieria picta. The sequence goes on along the minus strand of OZ057400.1, from coordinate 29,254,035 downwards.
GAGTCGCAGACTTGAACTTGGTTATAATCAGTTCTACAAAATTTGTTATCGTTTTACTTTGTTTCATTTAGTGGTGATGGTGCTTTATAGGTTTTTCCTTTTTACTTCGAGGCCTGAGGGTCTTCGGGGTCACAGGTCCTTTTTCATTGTTATACCCTGGAGGGTCCCGTAGGAGTCGCAGGGTCTAGACGTATTTTTTCATTATTTCGTTTTTATTTTAATTTTTTTTTAAGGACTGGAGGGTCCCGTAGGAATCGCAGCTGTGGCCCGGCTTCCTTTAAAGACCTGCGACGGCTAGCCTTACACTCGTACCAATGCAATGCATCGTGAAGTCACATCGATGTTTTGCGATGTATCGCTTAAAAAATACATCGATGTTTCGATGCATTGTATTCCCTATAATTGCAAAAAAAACTAAATGAAATTGAAGAAAACAGTAAAGGTGCAATGTATTAATTTTATTTTTTATAAATCCCAATATTTTTGGTTTAAACTTTGTAAAAGCAATAATTTGTTTACTCTCTTCGCCTGTAGTCTGCTCCTCCTCTGCGTTAAGACAAATGCAGCCTTTGAAAAAAGCCTTTCAGAAGGTACTGAGCTGGCTACCGTTGTTAAATGTTTGTACGCTATATTGTACAATCTTGGAAACTGCGTTTTGTAATCCGCCCATACTTCGAGAGGGTTTTCATTAAACCGACTTACGGGACTTCGTAAATAAATTGACAGCCCATCTGAAAGGATTTATTCAGTCTTATTTGTTTTCCAATTCCGGTGAACTAGTTTATGGTGATCACTCCAAAGACAAAAATCGTCCATTATCTTGTCAGAAGTATCAGAATCGGACTCCCCAAACGTCTCCTCTGCTCTGTCTTTTGCCACCATTTCCTTTATTTTTTCCACGGCTTTCGAACAACCAACTGGATTCGCAAATGTAATTTTTTAAAACGTGGGTCCAAGATTGTGGTAATTGCTAGCAACGAAACTTCTTCGATTGCACCCATTCGCTTACTTATTTCTTTAAGAGCGATGTTATGTATTTGTCCCAACAATGGTTCCTCAACAATAAAACATTTAAATTTCGACAACAAGCAGTGGACTAGAGGGATAACTTTGCTGCTGGTACAATATTCATCGCCAGATATTTCCTTGGTGGCTGCTTCAAGTGGGCGTAATATGTTGAGCAACTTTGAGGCTATGATCAATTCCATACAAGTCAACATTGGCGGTGCTGTTTTGTGTCGTAGTAAAATTTCACTGACAGCATTGCGAAGGTCGAGAAATCTTTGGATCATGTAATACGTGCTGTACCAGCGAGTTGCTGCATCCTGGATAAGTTTTGTTTCAGATTTCTTAGATTTTCGTAGTTCGTCGCTTGCCACGCAACTTTGTTTAAAAAAAGTGACAATGTTTTTAATTTTTGAAATCATTACTTGCAACTCTGGGACATTCAGAACATGTTGCGCAACTAAGTTTAGGGTATGTGCAAAGCATGGTATGTGCTTTTTTTTCCCAAATGCCAACTCCACAGCTTTTATCATATTGGCAGCGTTGTCCGTTACTACTGCGGTAACTTTATCTGTTGTAAGACACCATTCGTTGCATGTCCTAATAAGAACGGTTGAGATGTATTCGGAAGTGTGCCTTTCATCCAGGTGATATACACCCAAAGTTACGGACTGCAATTCGGTTCCAATACCAAAATGAGCTGTGATACCCAAAAAGCTTCGCATTTGCAAATCCGACCAAATGTCACTTGTTAAAGTAATATTTTCCACAGTTGATAATTTATTTCGTAGTGTTTCAGATAAAGCGTCATATTTGCTGTCGACCCAACGAGTCACAGTATCTCTGCTTGGAACTTTAAAATGCGGTGATATTATATTATTCTCCACAAGTGAAAATGCGTGATTATCTTTACAAATCATGTACACGATTGCGTTGTTAATTTTCCTAGCTTTGTCACCAGTGGAATACGATGCAATATCGCCAAAACTGCTTTGAATCGACCTCTGGCGCTTGAGAGGTACTGCTTCACAAACATTGTCTTCACTTACCACAGTGCAGAAATCGGTTTCAGTAGCCATATTACAAGAACTACTCGTAGACGGCTCGCTAACTTCCGAAACAAATTCATCATTTTCCTTTGACTTCGGTCTGAAACTCGAATCTATTTGCATTTGTTTCCCACATTTACGTTGTAGTGTATTTATTTCCAGGAATGTAGTTTTATGAACGTTTTTGATGTGACCCATCAAGTTGGTAGTATTTCCAGCGGTTTTTATGGTTTTTTCGCAAAGTTTACACTTCGCAGCTTTTTCTCCATCTTTGCTTAAAAATTTCCACACCACGCTTGTTGAGTTTGGCGCCATAACCAATGCTGAAGCAAGAAAATTTACCAAGTTATTTAGCAATAAATATTATTGTAGTAGAACGAAAAATGCAAATAGAACTTACAGTGCAGATTATTACAATTGTTACAAAAGCGAAATATGCGAATATATCTTTATGTATATAATAGTCAATATATTATTATGTTGCCTCCAAGTCGCTTAGGTGAACAATTTCCAATGAAGTTATGTAGGTATGGAAGTTCGATATTTGTTAGTCGATGAAGTCGATAAACGAATTAGTGAAGGAGTTGCCACAAGTTATCCATATACAAGTAAGGGCAGTATCATATGTTTATTTTCACACATGTCGGAATACTTATCGTATATTATTTATGAAAAATTTAACAAACTCAGCAATTACGAGATTAAATTTGAAAACTTCATAAACCATTTAACCAAAGTTTACTAAGGTGAAGATTAAGACATAATTGCTTGTTTTATACAAGTTACTTATTATTTTTCGTCTTGTTTTGTTTTACGCCGCAAAAATGCGCGCAGTATATTTTGGGATTTTATTTGCCTGTTCCTGTTTAATATCTTGTTCCATTTTATAACCACATACACACAAAACTTAAATGAAATACAGTGCAAGCTCGGTATTCGCGACGGCTTAATTTTTAACATTGCAGGTTCTATAATCGCGACAGTTTACGAAAAACGGGGTTCTATTTTCGCGACTTTTATATGTGTTTTTTAATTTTATTACAATGTCTATAATCAAATAAGGGAAATCACCGACTTTTGGTATATAAACCTTTTTGGATTTTTAAGCCGACAACAGCACTATATGAACTACGTGATTCAGCTGTTATTTTAAAAAATAATTTGCAAAATCTCCAATTTCTTTAAAAATGCTCAAAATGTAAATATGTCAATAAAAAACAATTCTAATTCTAAAAATTACATACACTTTTTCAATACAATTTAGGGTTCTGTGAAAACTGAATTTTCGCGACAAGTCCGGTTTTTAATTAGTCGCGAAAATCGAGCTTGCACTGTATTTTAATTTTTGCTTGCTCTACTTTATTTTTCCACCTCGTACTGTAGCATCGCGAACTGATACAGTGCAAGCTCGATTTTCGCGACTAATTAAAAACCAGACATGTCGCGAAAACCGAATTTTCGCGATAACAGAACCCAAAATTTTGTTGAAAAATTGTATGTAATTTTTAAAATTACAATTGTTTTAACTGATATATTTACATTTTAAACATTTTTAAAGAAGTTGGAGATTTTGAGTTGCTTTTTGGCAAATATTTTTTTAAAATAACAGCTGAATCACGTAGTTCATATAGTGCTGTTGTCGGCTTAAACGATGATATTAAACGATGATATTTATTGCCCGTTATTTCATTGGGACATAAGTAAGACTAAATCTAGTTAACATTAAGTACATTAATGATTTCCTAGCACATAGAATATTTATCTAGGAGTGTTTACATTCATGTAGCGAAATATCACATTAAGTTTGTTTATTTGAGATCTGTTACATTGTAGTATTTCCCTAAAAAGGGCATGTAAAAAAGGGAATCACATTTGCATTTTGTTTATATTGGCTTATTCTAACTTCAACTAAGTTACTATGTTATAGTCACTATATACACACTATACACTTTGTACACATGGAGGAGTACACATCAGAATTGATGAGTACAGTAAATTGGATCATTGATATTAAATGTCCGGAATCGCCTGTGGTAGAACAAAAGCTTTTCCTTTAGGAAGACCTGATTGTTTCTTAACAAAATTCGCAGATGGATAGGTGATAGGAATTTATCTTGAAACGGGAAGAGTATATTTGGTTCTTTTAGTAGGTATTTCTTGACTAAATTATTGTCCAGTCTTCCTAAATTATCTAGGAATCTTGTCGCTGCCTTTACTAAGTGACAGTCGATTCTTTCCGTTTTGCATTTTTTATAAAGTCTGTAGTTTGATATGAATTTGTATGTTCCATTGACCCAAGTTGTTGTGGTGCCGGAGCAGATGCGTAAAATCTTTCGTTCAAACGTGCGTAACCTTTCCATTTGGTGCGAAGATATATCAAACCATATGGGGAAGGCATACGTAAGAATTGGCCTAATGAGTTGTTTGTAGCAATTTAGCTTAATGCGCATTTTCAGGCTCTTAGCTCTCCTCAGTATCCCATAATAAGTATGGAAACAAGTTTTGGCTTTAGAGATTTGTGCAATATGGCACCTAAGTATTTAATTTGTTCCTTGTTGGCTATTCTAGATTGGTTGAACATAATGTTAGGAGAGAATTTTCTGGCATTGGGGTATAGGTACTTTTTAACTCCTGTAAATAAGACGCATTCGCTTTTGGCAGTGTTCAGTTTCAGTTTCCACTTCTCAAAGTAAGGGGATAATTCGGAGAGGTATGGTTAATCCCTTGTTCATTATTGAAATTCTAGGTTTGGATCCAAGAATAAGAATGTCGTCAGCGTATATGATTATTTGTTTATTGGATTCGGGTTCTGGGTTCTGTATGTCAGCTAGGTAGATGTTATATAGGATAGGGCCAAGAATGGATCCTTGGGGGACACCTGCCGCAATTGGTTTTATGATGGAATTTTCGTCCTTGTGGGTTGCGTAGAATGAGCGATCTGTTAAGTAGTTTAGGAGAAATCTACAGATGTGCTTGTCAAACTTGAATGTGTTATACATTTTGTATATAATTCCAAACTGTATCAAAAGCTTTATCAAGATCTAATGCCACTGCTATGGTGGCTTAGCGTTTGTTTAAGTTAGTGGTAACGAAGTCAGAAAGCACGGTTAGGGCGTGGTTGGTAGAATGATGAGTTTTAAAACCAAATTGATTGTCTTTTAAGATCTTACTTTCCTCGATATGCGTTTTAAGTTTTCCCAAGAGGATCCTCTCAAATAATTTACTAATATTGGATACAGGGAAATTGGTCTGTAGTTATTGGCTAAATTCGGATCTGACTTTGGTTTTAAGACTGGGATAATTTTGGCACATTTCCATGATTCAGGAAAATAGCCAATGTTGAATGACTGATTGAACAGAATTGCAAGGAAGTCGCAAAAGAAAGCAGAAGTTTTTCTTAGTAGAAAGTTCGGGATCCCATCGTCGCCATAACTTTTTTTATTGTTAGTGAAATAGATACTGAACGCAATATCTTCTGACGTGGTGAGATGTGCGTAATTTTCTATGATGTCGGGAGCATGGTTTGACAACTTATCAGATTCGCCGTCCGCAGTGATTTCATTATCAAAGGAAATGATTGGGACGTTGTTTCTTAAAACTGATATTGAGCTACGGACTAGATTATCATGAGGCTGGTTGGGTATATCTTGATCTCTTAAATGAACTTTCTCAAAACGATCAGCCAATACATTTATTTTGTGAAAGTTTTCAGTGTGAGTGTTCCCATTGTCATCCACGATGGTGGGCAATTCGATTTTGCTGTTTGTTCCACTTAGGTTTTTGATTTTCCTATAGGTCTGATTATTCATTCTAATCTTTTTGAAGAAGTTATCCCAGTATTTTTCTTCGTGTAGCTGAATTAGCTCCTGGACGATTTTTTCAATGTTGCGTATAATAGCTTTTAAGGTGTTTTTTCGGTCCGGATCAACGCATTTATATGCCGCTCTACGTAGCCTCTTTTTTTCCTGGATATAATCACAGAACAAACAATATACAGAATGCGCATCTGGTGTAAAGAAAATTTTCTTTGCGGGTTTCAGCGGTACGGCCCGTTTGTGGATGCGGGGGGAAGCAGTAAAGGGGACGAGGCACAGTAGTACTTCGGCTATACGAAGTTTTGTCGCTGGCTTCAGCAAACTTAAATTTTCGAAGATCACCTTCATTCTCTGTTGGGGTGTTCGACAAGGAACATCAATTGCGAGCTGTGCTGTGCTGATTTGCACGAGACGGCGCGCCGCGGCGTACCGTTTGCAAATTCGAATATGCAAGGGTGTGTGTCCGTGTGAAAATAAACGTGCGTGTTGCTTGTGTATGCGCTGAGGCGATTGGAAACAATACGAGCAACTGCACAAGATGAAAAGCAAATTGAATTTCCATGACTTTCGGTACTGCTATGAATAATGAACCATGTGAATTCGCAAAGGCGTACAGTAGAGTGTGCGTTCTTTATTGATACAAAAACAAAACCATGAATTTCTGCTGTGCAATGTTGGCATTCATGTTGGCTACGTTGCCTTCTGGCCTAATAAAATTCATACCGATAAATTTTTCAAATTCATGTATTAACAGCCCAATTCTTAATAAATTCACCATATTGACTATTTGTCAAGTTCTTACTATTTGTCAAGAATTGGCATTCTATTTCTAAAAGTAAAAGCTCTTTAATTGATAAATTGTCAAAAGTGTAAATGCTATTGAGAATAGCTTACAAATTGAAATTTTTTGTTAATTAAATTAACAAAACAAAAAATCAATTTAATTATTGGTATTTATTATTATTATTAATTATTAATTATTGTTATTTATTGTTATTATTCTTATTTAGTTGGTATTTATAACTTTTTCTTCATTATTTATTCCTTTTATTTTCTTAAAGTTTATATCATTTAGTATTTTTATGTGTTTTTTAGTATTTTTATTTTATTCTTATTTTTCGTTGTACTTGCAATGTGTTCTTTTAGCCAAATGCAATTTTTTCCAAGCAAAATTATTAAAAAGTAATCTAATATAAATTAGATTATTAGTTTAGATTAGATGAGGAAAGGCTACAGCCTGTGGTTGTTGTTGTCGCTGGCTAACAACTGAAGTTAGAATAAATTTTTGCTTTGGCTGATTTCTGTAAGGAGCTCAACGACTCACAATACTACGATTAAAAAACCGCCAATTGTGGGAATAAGTTTGGTCAAAATAACCAGAGTTTATTACGATTTTAGGATTTTAAGTTTTCGGGGTTTAGTTAAATTTTTTTTTGCTAAGGCCCATGAACAATGCTTCCTGAGAAGAACTAAGATCATAAAATCCAAAATTGTGTTTTTATGATCAGGACATGTGGAAAACCATTGTGGTGTAGCATTTTGACATTTAACTTTTATTAAATTTTTTATGCCTAGAATTTGTGGCTGTTTTTCAAAAATGCTGCGGAAAATTGAAATGTGTACTTTGCTTATCTCTAATAGAATTTGCGATTGACTAATAAGATTGCCGAAATCTTTGAGAGAGTTAAAGTTTTTGTGAAATATGAAAAGTTCACTAGGAACTGTTAGTACCTCATCTTCTTTTCTCAATTCACCTGCACATGTTTCACAGTTTATTTTGGGAAGTATTTTGTAAACAACATAACCCAAAAAATATCTTAAAGACGCTAAATCAATGGTAAATTCAGAACAGTTCTGAAAATTATCATTTAATATGAAATCGGCAAGGATGGCTGTATTATTATCCACTTCGAAATCATCGGTTTGACTAGTTTCTTCGTTATGTTCAGGAGCTGAGTCGAGATTTAATACGATATTAGAAAGCGTTTCAAATGTAGTATCATTTAATTCTTCACAATTGCTGTGGGAACTCAATTGCACAATTTTAGCGGCCATTAAGCGTGCTAATATATTATTAATATCAGCAACCACCATATCAAAGTGCCCGAGTAAAGCCAAGCATGTGAAGTCAGCGCCAGCGATCGCTGTCAGCGCACACAATTATGCGAACGACTGACCACATCAACATAAAGCAAATTATGAAAGCTGACTTCGAATTAAGAAGTGTGCCGAAGTCATCGCGAATATCTTCGAATAGCCGAAGTCTCTCGGTTCCATATACATTTTCCTCATCTTTGCTGGTCCCGCCCGCGTCCGAAATGAAATCGCAAAATTATTTCAGATGCGCCTTCTGTATACTGTTTATTCTGTGATATAATGCAAGATATTTTGTGGGAGGTTAATTTGACCTTTTCTTTGAATTCTTACTTTGGGTACAGCAGCTTCGATAGCAGTTTGAAACGATTGATTTATATAGGAAATACAGTTATCTATTTCAGTTATAGATGCTACTCTATTGTTGGGTAAGACATGGCAATTAAGGTTCTCATATAGTACGCTGTTGAACAACTGTATATTAATTTTGTTCCAATCTAGAGTTGTTTCCGGCGACTTTCGTAGACAATCACTGGTTACTATTAGAAGTTCAACTGCGTCATGATCGGAGTCAAAGTCAAAAGTTCTTAGAGTATTCAGGAAGTCTGTGTGGTAGTTAGTACAAATTGGCAAGGAGGTGATGAAAAAGTCTAAATATGAATTGTTCCTCGTTGGATTTTTAGTTGGATTGATTTGCATGGAGGGGGTTTTTAAAAGCCATTCAGACAAAATATTCCCATTTTTATTGCAGACGGTGTCTCCCCAATCGCGGTGTCTAGCGTTAAAATCTCCACCCAGGACTATTTGATCTGTATTAGAGGAGCTGATTAAGGTGTTTAAATCAGATTCTGTAAGGGTGTTCGAAGGTTTATTATAAGCTGAGATGAATGCTATTGTCGTGTTGTTGCTGAAACTAACTGTGATTGTGGTATTTTCAATTATACAAGTATTGCATGTGATTTTCTGGTAAACGAAGGAGTCTTTGATACAGATTGCTGTACCACCACCTCTGCCAGAGGTACGGTCATCCCTTATGAGTTCATAATTAGTGAACGACAACTTGTGTCTGTGATTCAATTTATGCTCTGCAATTAAGACAATATCTGGCTTATGATGTTTCAAAAACAGGTTGAAGGAATGTCTCTTCCTCGTCCTCTTACTAACAAGTGAACATATATTTATGAAGAAACATTTTAAATTCTTAGGTGTCAATGCGAAGGTCTATGAATAGTTTAAATAATGCCTTGGATTTGTCTTCGTCATTCACGAGAGCGTTATAATATGTGGAGAATTCCTTTACTTTATTAAGGCATGTAAAGAAGTCTCGTCCTAGCAACCTCTCACAATCTTTGCTGATCATGTTGAATGTTGAGTCTGTGCTTTGGGTGGTCCTAGCCAGCGTTTGAAAATGCTTTCATATTTTCATTTCATTTGCTTCGACTATGCTGTTGCTGCGACCAGTGACAGCTGCAAAGCCAAAGCAAAAGCAATCACAAAAATCCCCAAAGCTGTGCTGTCGCTGTGCTGTGGCGACGCGCGCAGCTCGAAAGCAAAGCAGACAGCAATCATAAAAACCCAAAACTGTGCTGCCGCTGTGCTGTTGGTTTTGCTGTTCCCATAGATTTCTTATTTCACGCTGAAAAAAGCAAATATGTAAAGTAATAAAAAGATTGCAATCAAATAATTCATTATTATTGATATATTTTCATATATGTACATACATATGTATGAGTAAAGTAGATATATGTAGATACATATGTATGTTGTGAATTAAATAATAAAGTTGATTTCATTCGTCACTGTCCTCCATCACATCTTCAAATAATGGCAAGTTGTTTATGGCTTCATTTAAAAATGAGGAATTCAACTTGACGAGCAAAATATCTTCCAAATTCGCATTGCTCATCCTGTTGCGATTGTCCGTTAAAATGAGTTTCAACGATGAAAAGGCCCGTTCAATTGTTACCTGTTTGAAATATACATATGTACACACAATAAATAATTATTATATAAAAGAATGAACATTAATAAAAATTAGAAACAATCATTATCTAACTGAGTTGGCGGAATGCCAAAACAAACATTGCTCAATGCATATAGTTCAGGATCGGAATATTTCCTCTCTTTCCAAAATTGCAAGACATCAGTGTCGCTTCGCATAAATGGCAGATGCAAATTTCCAATCCTCGAGTGCACGTCGCAATAAACTGTTTGGCCAGTGGCTGCATGAAGTTTTTCTGTTAAAAATGTGTTCAGCATTTCCTCAGTCTCGTCTTCAAAGTTAGTCTTTGTTGCCACTAAAGCACTATCATCAGAAATGTGTTCTGAAGCAGCACAGACGGAGCATAGCTTATCCCAAAGGTGCTTTAACCAATCGACGGCTTCCTGTCTTTTTTCTGGGCTAAGAGTATGGTGGAACCTTGGGTCCAAAAACAAGCACGCATTAAGGCTTTCATTATCAAGTAATTTCGACGTTCGCTTTTCGATGCTTTTTAAGACACTATTTCCAATTTTTTGAACCAAGTCCTTGGTTGAATGTTTTTGTACTATTTTAGTAGTAAGCATTTTACATTTCAGCCATTGAGCATAAAAGTTTCCATAGTGTAAATGCTCTGCCTGAAATTTTACAATAGCTTCTTGTAAAGGAGCAAACACGACACTATAGCACTCCATGAATTCCCAAAGAGAATCGTTGTTTTCAAAATTTTCGTCGATGCTTTTATTTCCTATAGACTCGACAGCAATAAAGGCATCTTTCGCAGCCAGTAAACTCTGAATCATCTTATAAGTTGAACCCCATCTAGTGGAACAATCGAGTTGGGGAAGTTGAAGATTTCTCAATTCAAAAGCGTCCTTAAAGCCATTTGAAGGTTTTCGAATAAATTTTGTAAAATTTCTACAACCTAGTAAAAGTCCTTTAATTTCGTGGTCTTTAGTCACATCAAGAGCACACAGTTGAGCAGTGTACGCGGCGACTCTACATATTTGGATGTTCTCAACACGAAGATTTGATGGGCTTTCCATATTCCTGATATTTTCGAGATATGTATTATTCAGGTCTTCATCGATCTGTTCGTATTCCTGGGACATATTACAATTTGATAAAATTTTTGATGTTTTTATCATATTGGCCCCATTATCAGAAGTTATTGAAACGATCTGATTAAGATGAATGTCGTACTTTTTTAATGTTTTTAATATTTTTGCAGCTAGATTATTAGACGCGCTAGCACGAATGCCTTTTAATTCAACCATTCCCAAAATAAACGATGTTATCTCATCTTCCTTGATGAATTGAGCGCTGACTCCAAAAATATTGCGCGAGAGCCTCGATGCGCTATCAATTTTCAAAGAGACGAGCAACTTTCTTCAATGTACTTTTACAATTTTTAGCGTTTAGGGTAAAGCGCTTTCCAAGCTTCTCCCCTAAGCCGTCGCAAATAGAATCGATTATATTTCTCATATTAGCCGAGTTTAGAACATTGAAAGGCACACTGTCTTCTGTTATTAGTCCAATAACGTATGGTGAATGAAATCTGGACAAATATGTTAAGCAAAAAAAATGACTAGACATTTTTTTTTTAAAGTGTTTGGTATTATATTTCAGTACTATAAATCTTAAGCTAAATTTACAAAAAAACGTTTGCGCCGTGGCGGTTTGCTTTACGTATTTTTTGGGGCAGTGTGTTCATTGCCTCTCGAATTCCATTTGTATCGATTTTTTTTTGCTCCTTCTTGATTTTATTTATCAAACAATCCACATTTTTCGCTGTGTAGCCTTTGCTATAAACGTTTCTTTTCAAATTAGCCCAGAAAGTCTCGATTGGTCGTAGTTGCGGGACGTTTGGTGGGTTAAACTTCTTAGGTACCCATGCAATACCACGCTTTTCCAGTGATTGCAAAGTTAATTTCGCGTAATGCGATGATGCCAGATCTGGCCAAAAAAATCTTTTATCTTGCTGATGATATTTTTTAATAAAATTTTGAAGCGCAGGTATACATTTATCTGCATAAGTTTCAGCAGAGACAGCTAAACCACCTTTTAAAAACAGCGGTTCACTGACACCACGCTCGCTGATTGCCAACCATAATACAACTTTTCCCGGGAACTTCGTTTTCTGAATATACTTCACTTTATTTGAAGCTTTGTGATTAGCAGACTCAAAATAATGTTTTGGGTGCCATTCGTTGCCTTCTACAGTGAAGTAACTTTCATTGTTCATTAACACGTATGGTGAGCATGTAGCAAAGTATTTTTCCGCAAGTGCACGTAGCCTGGATTTAATAATTTTTTCCTGTTGGGCAGTAGTAGCTGGTTTTAATTTTCTTTTTTTAATTTCAATATTCATTGAAATTAAAAAATTCTTTTTTATAGTATTTTTGTCCACATCATATTTCCTTCCAGGCTGACGGAAAGATTTCGCCTTTCGGCCCACGGTATCCGCCTTCAGTTGGAAGAAAACTTTGCTGTCCTGCAGGGCACATTTTTTACCCGAACCTTTTTTTCTTTTTATGCTTTTCTTATTTTCAAATAATTGAATAAAATTATAAAACGTCGATTTTTTAAATCCCATGTCTTTAAAATGGTGAAAAACTTCAGTTTTTCTTTTGTTTGAATTATCTTTACAAAATTTGCAAATTAATTACCGACGCTGCAACTCGTTCAAAGACATTTTCGGGACTAAAAGAAGACACACTGAATAGATTTTTGCGTCAGACGCATAATAATATATCCAGTTACACTTCTACAGGAAAAATTTTTGTGGCAAGTTTAACGGTAAATTTATTTTATCGCTGGAACACGTGTCCAGATTTCATTCACCATACGTTATATGAGCGAAATAATATTTTTTTATTTATTTGCACTTTCACATTTTGTTTCCTAGCAGAAATTGATGGCATAATATCTGAGCTAGAATTTTGACTCTCAACAGTATTCAAGTCTATTTTGTGCACTTTTAACAAATGAGTTTTCAAATTATGAGTCCTATTGTTTTTCAATTGTATTTTACACAGATTACAAACTGCCATCCCACACTCTTTTTGGTTCTTGAAATAATCCCATATGGGCACAGTATTTTTACGCGGAGCCATCGTCAAAGGAAACAAACACCACCGACCACGATCAAATATATTCTTACTTAGTGATCTACTATTTTTGCACAGCCTATGAACAGCAACAGCAATATGCAGATATTTTTGTTTTGTGCTGTCGCTGTTGCTGGAACTCTCGTTTTGTTGCAGGCGAAGCAATAGCCTATAGCAATCGAACAAAAATAAGATGCTAAGCTGCAACTGTGCTGCAAGAAAAGTGCACAGCGACAGCAACAGCAAAGCAAAACGAAGCATGAACTGCTGCCGTGCTGTTGCTTTGCTGTTCAAATGATCGAAGCAAAGCAAAGCATAAAATCGCTTACGCAAAAAGGAATGCTGCCGCAGCACAGAGACAGCATATTTTTAGTGCTTTTGCTAATATGCTGGCAGTTTTTCAAACCCTGGTCCTAGCTTTGGGATTGTTTCTTGTGTTAATTTGAGTATTTGCTTTCAAGGCCTCCGAATAAGACTTGTTTGTCCTGGTTGTGACCAGAAGCGGAGGCTTCTGATGGCTTTTTTTGTTGGTTTAACTTACTTATTAGCTCTAATCTCTTGGGGCATATTTTGGCATTAGCTGTATGACCCTCCAAGTTACAATTTACACATTTTACTGGGAAACCTAACCGCTTGTTTAATTTTCCAGTAATAGGATCAACGACCGCAATTTCCTCAGTATTTAGTTCCTTTGGTGGTACTTTACATTCTTTGGGACCGTGAGAGTCTAAACAGTTTACGCATCTGTAAGGCATGTTGCAATTACTGGCAACGTGTCCAAACCTTTGACAATTTTTGCACTGTATAGGAAAATTCGACTTATAGTCAGCAAACTCAATTTTGCAATTGAGGATGTAATTAATTTTCCTAAATTCAGCAATATCAGACTCTTTTGATAGCTGTATGAGGAAATTATTATTGATTTTTTTAATTTTAATGACATTTACATCGAGTTTTAAATCATTGACATAACTAACAACTTCCTCTTCCTCATACGAAGATGGAAGTTGGAAGTTTCTTGATAAGCAAAGTGTATGGCTCTTCCTCTTGGGGAGTGAAAGTGTAAAATTTGATTGAAGTGTTAATTAAAAAATTCTTAGTTTTAGTGTAGTCCTCCAGTGTGCAGGTGCTAATGTGAACTACGTTTTTATTGATTTGCTTACCAGCAAAGTTCTTATGTTTCAAAAAGATACCTAACTTAAAGTTAAGCATTCTTTGATCTACATATATTATAACATACTAAAATAGGTGGCGGCTTACTGGATTCCTTCTTCGGGTTAGGGGTCTTCAATTGCATTGCTGGCTTAACGGGCATTTTTGGTGATCGTCCTGCATCACTCTGAAGTGCCGGGAATTGGTCCATAGCAGCGTCGTTGTTAGTCAACATTTGGTTGTTATTTTTCAAAAGTTCTCGTTCTTGTTTCAGCAGTTTAATTTCCGTTTTAAGTGAGCTCATTTCCTTTGTGAGCTCTTTAATTTTGTCAATGAGCTTCGAGGTTTTGGTGCTCGATCCGTCGGAGGAGACGTCTTGCCTCTTTCTTTTCTTTTTCATTTTCTTCGAGATGTCTTTGGTGTCACAGTCGCTTTCTAGGCTGAGGTCTTCATAAATATTTATTGGAGTGCTGTCATCCTTGAAACTCATTTTCACTTTTCGCCCCAAACCAGGCGATTTGGTCTTCGTCTCACTGACGGCAGAAGTCTTTGGGAGTTGGTGATATACCATCCACAGTACACACCGTTAACTCCAGTGGGAGCTATAATTTATTAATTATCTTCACTTTCTTGATGTTTTTATTTCACAAGTAATTGCTATAACGATCTTACACAACCGCGCACGACCGAGTTCAAATAGCGAATCCTTGTCGGCTTAAAAATCCAAAAAGGTTAATATACCAAAAGGCGGGGATTTCCCTTTTTTGGTTATAGAAGTTAAATAAAACTAAACTTTTACTTTCAAACAGTTGAATAAAATTAGACTTTATTTCGATAACGTTGAGGAACGACTAAATGTTGAGGAACAACTGTTCCATTGGAGTGGTACTTGACGACTGAACATAGAAGGCTACTTCAAAAATATCGAACAAAAGGGAATTGCGCATGTTGCTGTAACGTGATCAGCAGCTCAGGCTGCAGACATAGCGTCAGCAAATTCGTCCGCATAGTCCGTTGAACCTCACGCTAAGCTTGCAGCGCGCGTGTAGGAAGCGCTAAGCGCAGCGAAAAATGTTTATTTCGCTGGAAATTTTTGTGCCGTTAACTTAGACATTGTAATAAAATAAAAAAAAAAACAGATAAAAGTCGCGAAAATAGAACTTCGTTTTTCGTAAACTGTCGCGATTATAGAACCTGCAATGTTAAATTTTAAGCCGTCGCGATAACCGGGCCGTCGCGATAATGGGTAGTCGCGAATACCGAGCTTGCACTGTATCTCAAAATATGCTAAAAGAAATTTATTGACAGGTCTGCGATCCGCGATCCGTATTCATCTGCAAACTAAACGCTCAATAAATATCGCGATACTGGATCGCGGTTAATATATGTACATTTCTTGAACTTGTAGTAGGCTCCTAAAGTTGCTAAACTCTTTAAAGTGCAAGTTCGGGTTTTCGATGCATCGAATAAAATACATCGATGCATCGAATACAATCGCATTAATCGATACATCGGAATTTTTTCGATGCATCGAATTGGAAACATCGATGTTTCCGATGCATCGGTTAACATCGCGCATCCCTACACGAAACGTATCGTGAATGGTCGCCATTGAATTCCGGCAAGGATTTCACAACGTCCAGCGACTCATCACATCTAACTGTAGGATCGATCGTAATTTCGCGATATTGCTCTACTTGAATCGGTCTTTCTATCAACGTTAGCCTGGCAGTAAGTTCGTCAATAGTCGTTTGGAATTCGCGTCTAGTCTGCTCTGTTGCGGCCCGTACAGCGGCATTCATTAAGGTGCGAAGATGGTTTTCGTCCATAGTCATTATAGTAATTTTCACTTAGATTAATTCCAAATAACTGACAATTTACAAAAATTTATTTTTTATTTTCTTTTTAATCTAATATGTTTTTCTTAAACTGTTTTCAAACTCAGAGCACTCAACTTACAGTGAATTTTTCATTCTTACAATTTATCTGCTTCCGCTCTTCCTGGGTTGGTTTTCCGGTTTTTATCTCGTCCGGTCCCTCGATGTCTACGCCTCGGCTTAGCGTGCAATGCCCAATGTCTTGATTTTTATTAAACTATTTGTTTTTTGTTTTTTTTTACACTATGTTCAAATTATTTCGATTTTGCTTTTTAGTTTCAAGTGTTCACTATGAAATGTTCGTTATGCCTTTTTTTAAACTTGGTCACTATTAAACGTTTTTTGTATTTTCTTTTAGAGGTACGTATGCCTTTTTTTATTTCGTGCGTTCGAGCACCGCGGCCACTTCGTTTATCCTTCTATGGGGATATTTTAATGTAGCCCCACGTTGGGCGCCAGTAAAAGTCTGTGTTCAATTTTTAATTAGAACTTAATTTCCTTCGCTATGCGAAGGCAGCCGATCACCAGCAGTGAGTTACAATGACTATGGTGTGTTAACTTACACTTTCTATCTTTACAAACCTAACGTTGCCACCTTTACACAAAATCTTTTACAGCATCTTATCGGACAACTCCAACAGAGGGTTGCCACGCTTACGCCTAACTACTACAAATTCAAGTTGAGAATTATGCTGATTATCAACTTGAGAATCATAGAAATCTCAAACGTTGGGCAAATATTTTTTTGGTGTTTATTGGGGTGTTACACGAACGTACATATAAAAGTATTTGTGTAAATGCTCTTTATCGATCAGCTGTTTAGTTGTCAAAATCATAAAATTAAAATGCCGAGAGTTAGCGAAAAAATGGCATTTCTTAAATTTTGGGAAGAAATCTTTACAAATGATTTACTAATGTTGGAGCTATTTGGAAAAAATGACAGTAATCTAATTGCGTTTATTTTGGGTGTTCAATACTAAAATCATATCATATCCCAGATAACCAACACAAAAAAGAAGAGGACTTTGCCCTTGCAATGGCAGCTTCTGAATATTTTAGATATGGATGCCCATTTGTTCATCATTCTGTTCCAAAATCGCAAAACTTTTTAAGAAACGTTTTGCCGCATTTGGATGAAAACAGGTTTAGACAAATTGTGCGAGTCAGCCGAACAACGTTTGATGCTATCGTTAATCTAATAAAATGTGATGAAGTGTTCAATGGCCCGCGTGCAAATGCAACTTATATTAGTACTTTACCGACTGAGTTCAAGTGGGGAAGGAGGAACAATTTCTAAAATCGCAAATTTGTTTGTTGTTAGCGACAGTGAAGTAATAAATGTGAGCTTTCCCATTAAATTTTGCAGCTATGCTTAATCTTATATTTCTCCATAACATACATACGTCATAACCAACAGAGTAATTTGTGCAATTCTGAAGCTACAAAAACAAGTTCATGTAAGTTGGGTTTTTGTCAATTACAAACCTTTTTTATTCAATTATGCTATGTTTTCAATGAATTATATTAGTTGGGTTTTTGTCAGTTTATTGATATTACAACCGGCTCGGTTGGAGTAGGAACGAAGACTGAATTCTGCGCGTCGCGGCGGCAATGACCGCTGGCCAGCGCTATGCGTGTTTTCCGCGTTGTCATAAATTTCGCCCTCTTGGCTGCGACGGCACTATTGCGAAATAAGCGCGCGCTGCAATTGTTTCAAGCGCGGTGTGGTAATCTGGCCAACTGTGGTATTAAAAGACGTGACAAAATTAGTGTGCTTGTTTGTTTATTTATGCCTTTATCAATTTCTTATTTTGCTTGACAAATATTTGTTTATGAGTTGTGTTATTCTTCGGCTTCTTGCCGTCTTGGTGTCTCTCGTCTTACTGATCCCAGCACGCAGGTTGCAGGGAAGTGGTGCCCAACACGCAGGTTGCAGGGAAGTGGTGCCCAGCACGCAGGCTGCAGGGAAGTGGTGCCCAACATGCAGGCTGCAGGGTTGCACTAACACGCGGCTTGATTCCAAGAATTAAGTGCCGTTGCACTGCAAACTTTACCGATTGGTAAACAATTGGAAATGAAGGCATTGACTTCGAGAATTGGGTGTCGTTGCCCGAGATAAGCTATTTGCTTAGAATGCGGAATTTAATAATTGGACAATTGAAACCGAAGGCATTGGTTTCCGGAATTTAATAACTGTTAAACGCAAGCATTGCTCAATTCTAAGAATTGAGCACTTGAAAAGAAGAAAAAATGATTTAGTAAGGCTATGCCTTAACTTGTACTGGCCAGATGCAGCAGAGCGCAGAACTTTAGTGGCTAAAACACTCAATGGGCTGGCACATTGTGTTGGCTATGTTGACGGCACGGAAATAAAATTGGCTGAAAAACCTATTGAAGACCCAGAAGCATATTTTTCCCGAAAACATGTAGGGGAATTCTTTGTAAGGTGCCACTCTTTGTAATGTGCCACCCCTGCTCGATTTCGACGTTCCAGCAATCCAAGCAAAAAAGTTCCTACCGTCATTTAAGGTATACATAACAACATTAATTTTAATGTGGTTTTTGAGGGAACAGATACAATAACACGGTCTGGGTAAATAAAAGTGTAAAATTTGGTTAAGAAAAAACATAAAAATTAAAACTGAAGGTTTTTCTTGCGGTGAAAAAGTAACCAAAAACTTATAAAAGGTAAGGTAAATATCAGTGTTGGATTTAATTTTTAATGGTTTTTCATAATCCGAAATGATATCCGAGCATATCGTAAAGGGAAAAAATTTATACAATGATTTCCAAAATGGCATAAAAATGTAAAGTGCCACCTTTTTTTCTTTATAAGGTGCCACCCCCCTTTTTTCATTGTTTTGTTGTCCTATATCGGTAAAATGCCTTTTTGTTGCTCGGAATCGTCATTAAAAGGAATTTAAAGTGTTCTTAGTCAATTTTTCTCTAATCCTATCATGAGGAATAAATGAGTTCAGTTTTGTTTATTAATTTCATACAATTATTATAATTTAATTTAATACAATTATTCGTTTTATTCGTTACCATTCAATTTGCATTTTGCTTTCGGTCATTTTCTATTCAATTCAAATTGAATTCAATAATCTTTCGTAAATTTTCTAAATCATGCATTTTTACTTGAGTGTTTTACGTTTTTAGGGGGTGGCACTTTACATAAAAAAATTTTAGGGTGTCGATTTTGAACACTTTGGGAAATTGGCTGTAAAATTCGTATTTACGAAAAATTCAAATGAAGTGTTACCTTGGATCATAGCTCTTTAAACCCTCTTTCCAACGGAATATTTACATTGGCGATACGTTAATTTTCTAACGAGTTATGCGCAAAAAAGCTATGGGGTGGCACCTTACAAAGAATTCCCCTATACTCACTAAAAGCTCAATGTGTCTGTGACCACAATTTACTGATTCGTAATATGGTGTTGGGGTATCCTGGCAGTGTACATGACGCAAGAATATATAATACACAGTGCGACAATTATGTATTAAGACTGCCTCTAGAAAACACAATTAAAACACGATATCTGCTAATTTTTCGGTATATTTATTCGAAATATTCTCCTCCTGATTCAATACACTTGTTACATCGATCTAATAGTGATTCAAACGCGTGTTCCAGCTCATTTTTCGGAATTTCCTCCAGTGCCCTCGTCGAAGCCCGTTGTATGGTCTGAATGTCATCAAAAAAGCATCCTTTCAACTTCAATTTCAGTTTCGGGAACAAAGAGAAGTCGCACGGTGCCAAATCAGGTGAATACGGCGGATGATTCAACACACAGACCTGATTCCGAGCCAAAAATTGACGAACAATGAGTGCTGTGTGACTCGGTGCATTATCGTGCAACAGAGACCAACTTTTTGGATCGCGGTATTCTGGTCGAATACGACGGATTCTGGCCATCAAATGCTTCAAAACTTCGAGGTAATATGCGGCAGTAACTGTTTGACCAGTTGGAACAAATTCTTTGTGGATAATTTCTCTGCTATCGAAGAATGTGATAAGCATTGTTTTGATTTTTGATGGAACTTTTCGTGTTTTTTTGGCTTGTGGTTAGTGTTTTGATTTCCATTCCGCACTTTGACGCTTGGTTTCTGGATCGTATTGGAAACACCATGTTTCATCACCCGTAACAATTGTTTTCAGGAAGTTTGGATCATTTTCTGCGGCTGCAACGATGTCTGTAGAATGATTGACTCTCATTAATTTTTGCTCCTCGTTCGTGTGTGGAACAAATTTTGCGCAGACCTTTGTTTTGCACAAATCCTCCTGAAGAATGAGTCGGATAGTTTCTCTGTTGATGTTTAAGGCCTCTTCCATCATTTTCAGTGAAGCATTGCGGTCTTCTGCAATAAAATCACGAACTTTCTGGATCATTTCCGGCGTCCGAACTGAAATTGGCCTTCCTTCTTTTTTTTCATCTTCCAGCGACTCTCTGCCATCCACAAAACGTGTATGCCATAAAAAACATTTGATCTTGATAAACAAGCATCGCCATACGCTTGCTGCATCATTCGGAATGTTTCTGATGTACTTTTACCAATTTTTGCGTGGAATTTAATGACCGCTCTTTGCTCCATGTTAAAATTTCAACATAAAACGAAAATGTGTTTTGCAAAATGAATTTTAATAAATATTAAATGTCAACCAAATGTCATGAAATTTTGACAGTTAGTAGAGGAAGGTTGAAGCTTCAAAACGCATGTGCTCGCACATAGATGGCGCGCTTGGTTGCTGAGATATGGTTCGAGTCTTAATACATAATTGTCGCACTGTGTAATTGCGAGTTGTCCACAAAAGCTCCTGCACTACTGACAGGAGCACAGTGGTTGGCAGGTGACAGTGCTTATAAATTGACTGCGAGTCTTATAACTTCCTTTAGAACAAATGCAACAGAAGGCACTTTGCAACAACGAAATCTGTTCAACAGAACTTTTAGCCAGTATCAAATTAGAATTGAGCATTGCTTTGGTTTAATGAAGGAGCGGTTCAACAGTTTAAAAGAACTGAAAATTCAAATAAAAAATGTCAATTCCCTGAAATTTGCATGCCGTTGGATATTAGTTTGTGGAATACTGCACAATATTCTACAAATACAAAAAGACGAAAATTTTGACATTAATGAAAGTATAAATAAGAAAAGTCGATAGCCTAGCGTGAGTGCACTAGACTGTCATCCCAGAGGTCGTGGGTTCAACCCAGTTATGAAAACTCTTAACGCGTATTGTCTGTATTTTCTTGTTTAGCTCATTGGTTAGTTCGGAATTCGAACCATGTGACATAATTGTCTTGTTAATAAAAGCGGTTAATTTTTTGTTAAACTCGTTGTCGTAGTCAATGACGCTGAGTTCTTGCTCAATGATATGTGGCGGTCTTTTATCCACATAAGCAAAATCTAAGCGACTAAGGATAGCGTCCAGATTTAAAACGGTACCGTGGTTCGTTAATATGTCATTCGCTTCGTCAGTTATCTTATTTCGCAGTATTGTCAAAGCAGCATAATATCTGCGGCTACCTCTTCTGTATAGGCTCATCGAATTATTGGCGGCTTCTCGCCAACTAACATAAGAATTTTTGCCATTAAATGGCAGCAAGGACTTAACTACATCTAATGATTCCTCGCAACTAATTCTTTCATCTATCGTTTCGACTTGGTACTCTGCAACAGTGTTAACACTGGTTAACTGCTGCAGATTCCTAGTTAATTCTTCTATTCTCCTAATCAGTGTTCCTGTTTGGGCTTCTATTAGGCCCTTAATTTGCTCTGTCGTTGCCATTTCCCCCGTGGATAGAGAGTCGAATCGAGCTGTCAGGTCCCTAACTTCAATCTCTAGGTATTCCCTTCCTCCTGGCAACAATTCTATTTCACTATTTGAAGCCACCTTGTGTTATTTATTTATTTTAAAATCACTTAGATAACTTTCTTAATATTTCATTATTATTAGCTTCCTTAATATTTAATTATTATTAATAATAACAATAATAATATTAATATTTTGTTAGTAGGAGATAACTTAAAAATATGTTACTTGTTTGATTTACTGCCTTGGTTAATTATTGTTTATTTCTTCCCTCGTTGATGTTGATACTCATCCGGTTCAATTGTTATTCTCGGCTTATCCTTGCTGGTTACTTATTGTCGCTGGTTGTTATTGTTGTTAATTGTTCGTTTATTCTTTTGGTTGTCTTTCTCACAAAAATGTGGCAGCCCTCACGAAAGCGTTTGTAAATTGTAGATATATTTATTTGAGGTTAAGGGATTCTCGTGTTTTATACGCGTTTCACTTTTACAGTTAATCACTTTCTTGTTTATTGATTATACTGTAATATTTTAGTTATTGGTATTACTCGTAAGTACACTATGATCAATAAGTACCGGGACTGTGTCAAAAAAACAAAATTGTTTTATTCTTCTGGTAAATTTATTTTATCCCCTTAAAAATAAGCCCCATCTGAACCAATACACATATGCCAACGCTTAATCCAATCGTCCATGCACTTCTGGTAAGCCGAAGCAGGTATGGCCTTCAGCTCTCGCGTCGCATTTTCTTTTATGACCTCTATGGACTCAAATCTCTTTCCACGAAACGGTAACTTGAGTCGGGAGAACAGGAAAAAGTCACATGTTGCCATATCTGGAGAATAGGGAGCCTGATCGATGATATTCACACTGTGTTTGTTCAAATAATCGCGAATAATGTGTGCTTTGTGAGACGGCGCATTATCGAAATTCAAGTCTTGAGGAACAAGCCGTGCGGCGACGCGTTTCATGCGCAAAATATCGACAACAATGTGTTGTGCGCTTCCATAAGAGATGTTAAGATCGTTAGAAATCTCTCTGAGGCTCACATGACGATTTTCAAGCACGATTTTCTTCACAATTTCAACATCTTCGTCGGTATTCGATGTTGAAGGACGTCCAGAACGAGGAAAGTCTTCGACCACTTTTGAACATTTTATACCACTCGAACGCTCTGGTTCTTGATAGAGCAGACTCCCCAAATGCTTTCTGCAACATTTTAAGCGCATTGGCACAAGAAATTTCGTTCTTAAGACAAAATTTCAAACAAATACGTTGATCAACAAAATTATCCATTGTAAAATGCGACGAAGTACAAAAAGTTGACTGACGCTAACAGCTGCCAAACAAAAACTAATGATACAATCCCGCTCAAAATTTGACACAGATGTCAGTTAAGGTCCTACCGACCTAAAAAAACTGTTACCTGCATCGGGCAACGGCGGAAAATTTAAAATACACAGTCCCGGTACTTATTGATCATAGTGTATTTCGTTTTAGTTATATTGTAATATTTTTAGTTTTCATTACAATATTTTTTTAATTTAATTCCACAAGTTGTTTAAATTTCTTCACTATGATTCGTTTTTAGTTCCTCTCTTTTTTCTCCTTTAATTCAAGGATACTTTTCCACTGTTTGTTCTCCTTTTCAAAGGATACTTATTTTATAGTTTTAGGTACTCGCAGAACCGATCCTTACTTTTTCTTTTCAGGATATCTTACGGAAGGCGATGCCCCACGTTGGACGCCAATTAATAATTCAGTCTGTGAATTTTATTAAAAAAATTTATTTCATTTTATTCCGCTCGCTTAGGTGGTAAATTAAAGGCTAACTAACTAATCGGCGCGAAAGCATAATTACGGTTCCCTATCACGTTTAATTGCCAAAAAGCTGATAAGCGAAAATTCAGTCACGTTGTGGGAACGCATCATGTTTCCCTTACCCAGACGAGTGTGGGAAGTGCTTATGTTGCACTACTCGTGGTGGTAGAATTTCGGGAACTGATACCTTAACTTGCACTAGACTGTCATCCCAGAGGTCGTGGGTTCAACTCCCGCCGCGTGCACGGTCCCCGCACTTTTCCAACCAATTTTTGCCGATTTTTCCTGTTCTCTAAATTTTTCTAAAAACCCTGCAACATATCCAAGTTCATTGATTCCCAACCCAATTATTCCTATCCCACTCACTTCCACGCAATAGTACGCGCAATTATGCGCTGTGCGGCTGATAAAAGTAAATGAATAAACAGTTACACGGCGCACGAGCGGCATCTGCAAGGGGAAGCGGACAACTGCGAAAACAGCGCACCAAATTGATCTAGCGAGGTCCCCAATCATTCTGCTGTAACCTCCTCACACAACTGATGGCGCTACGAGCGGTAGCTCGAAATAACGGAGGCGACGTTCCTAAGCGGCGTTAGATGGCACCATCACTTAGGACTACCTGCGGTAGGCCAATCACCTACCCTGGCAGAACAACACAACTGATTAACGTAACCAACACAAGGCTGTCACACAAGAGAGGAGTGAACACGGAACAAAAAAAAAACAAAATGAGGAAAGTGAAACTGATGAATCTAACAACCAAAATTTGATTCAAAGCGCTTCTCACTGTTATCGCGAATACAAGATTTAAATTCTTAAAATATTTTCAACTAATATATCATATATAAACAACTAATAATATTTACAAGCAGTTTTATTTACGAATAGTATAAAAAGGTTTACAAAGTTTAAATTATTGCAACACAAGCTTTTATGTAGAATTACATTTTAATTCTATTTCAACATTTTGATTCGCTCTTCACTTGCTAATTTAAGTTTTTCAATTTGTAACTGTTCTTCTCTTTTCGCTTCAATTTCAAGTTTTTTTATTTCAAATTGATTTTGCAACTCAATTTTTTTTAACTTCATTTGATTTTTTTTCTAAGTCGGATTTTTCGACTTCTAATTTCAACCTTTTCTCCTGAATCAAAAACAAATTATTAAAAGGATTTTGACATTTTGTTTGTTTTTTCTTAAAATCTCTAAAATTAAATGTGCTCTGTGGGGTGGAAGGCTCCGGAGTGGCATTGCCATGACTAGTGGATCAACTGTGGATCAACTGAATCCTCACACAACTCAAAGACACTTGATAAACTTGGGTCGGTCTGATAAACTTGTTTTACCTGTGTGTGTGCTTGATTGTTGTGATTTTCAGGTTGTGTGTGTTTTGTCTTACGTTTGATTACATTTGCGTAGGAGTAGCCGCTGTGTATTTCCTTGGCCGTTTCCTGATGGTTGTTGACTGTCTTCAATTGTGTTTTAGTTGGTAGAGTCGGGAATTCCTCCTCGTAGTCCTCTGTTTGGAGTAAGGCGAACCTTTTGAATTTCGCTTATCTCCTGTACTTTCAATTTTTTCAGTGTCAAGCACAGCGACAGTTCGCTGATTGGATTTCTTCCTCCGCTGGATTCACATTTTTTCGTTGTCCAAAAATATCGTTAAGTAAATCCCAGTGGGCGAAAATTTGGTTGAATAGAAGAATACACGTTCTAACTGGTCACCGCACTTCTCAATTTTGGATAATATTAAATTGTCTGCTTTGGAGACTTCGCTATGAAATTCCGCAAGTGTTTTTCTGCCTTGTACGATTTTCTTCAATTCATCCAGTAAAACGTATAAAGGCCGTTGATCCACAAAAGTGTAATCCAACCGGTTGATTATCGCATAGAAATTCATTTTCGTATTATGATTTGTAAGGATATCAGTGGCTGGTCCCGTGATTTTCGTCCTCACGATTCCCAGGGCGCTACAGTACCTCGGATGTTGACTATAGGTTTTAATTGCCTCCATGAAAGTCCATACCTGTGACCTCCATGACCTAAATTAGCATTTGTTCCCGTCGAACTTTGGCAAGGATTTAAATAAATCGAGATCATTTTATCTCGGATCACTTATGTTGAGTTGAATCGGATCACTTATATCGTGTCGACCAATTGATGTTGCCTATGGAGAATTGAATCGTTCCACCGATTCTAATCTTTGTGTAAAATTATCTTGCTGTTCTTGCATAGCCGCGATCATCGATGTGATTTGTGCGGTCAGTTGGGCCATTCGCGGCTCCATTTTTGTTTTTTGTTGGATTCTTCCTTTATAATTGTCGATATCTCTTCGAAGTCCGTTCGCTTCGTGATGGATCGAGGTTTCCTGCTCTGATTGTCAAAACCTTGCTGGTGAATTAACTGTCGAATATCTCAGGATCTGTTGATTATTCCAAAAGTATTATCCGCCTTTTCAGGACCTATACCTTGGTGTTTTTTTTGTTAATTATTTAAACACTTCTCAAACCGTTAGTGCTGGTCCTACTTTCCGTGGCATTTTTTAAATTTTATTTTATCCTGTTTTCATTACCGCAGGATATAAATGGCTTAAAGACCGGCTTGAGTCCCCCAGTTAACAAACGACACACGGTGGTTTGCGATTTTCGTCAGCACATGCGTGCTTCCTTTATTGAGTCTTATGTTAAACTATCTATATGGGACTCTATATAGGTAACATTACCTACGCTACCAATTATATTTTCTTGCTTTCCTGGTTTGTCTGCTAGCAGGTAGCAGATGTTATGGGTTAGTTTTGTTTGCTGTCAGATAAAGATATTTTTGGTTAGTTTTGTTTATTGTTTGTTTGCTGATAATGATATTTCTGGTTACTGACTGATAGGGATGTTTTAAGGAATTTGGTTTTTGGATTTTGGTGCGTCGGTGCAATAAGGGATGCATTCCTTAACTAGCGCGTCTTGGGCCACCGCAGTAATCTTCCTTGCCGCTTCCTTGAGGGATCCTGTATTGATGACGTGCACCATTTTGAAATGCCCACTGATGACCCATGCTTCCCGTCACCAGTGGCGCCTTGTAATTTAATATCCGGACGCCATTTGCTACCGTCAGAAGGTGCAGTAACCATAAGATGCGCATTGAAGGCTGTACAGGAAATCCACGCAAATCTAGGTGGTTCTGCACACGTAAAATGTTCCAAAACAAAACCAAAAGAAATCCACAAATAAAAAAGGCGGGAGTCTACTCCGAGCGCGAATTACGTTTTCCGTTTTAAATAAAAGCCGGAGATTTTTTCCGATAATCAACTTTATTCTTTGAGCTTGGTCTTAAGAATGCCTCTACAAAAATTTCTTGTGACACATCCAAGTGCCAATCAATAAAAAGAATTTCCATACAAAAATCGATAACTCGGCAGAAAACGAACTCATTGACCGTTTGCTCACTCGCAAATTGCTGCTGGCCAAGCATAAGCAACTCAGCGATCATAACGCTGATGTTGGTTCTGCCTGGTCGTTAACTTTTTCGGTGTATCAGATTTCCGCGGCAAACATTGAACTCACAATTTCGAGTTCGTTCTGTGCCGAGTTTATTGACTTTGGACATACATGATTATTTATTATGGCATGGAGATCCGGTTGGGTATACGGGAGAGTATACATAACTCGCGTGCTGCTCGCTTTATTGCCAAACTTCAACTCCCTATTTAAAAAGGAACAGAAACAGAAGGAAAGAAAAACAGCATCGATGTGCAGCACTCGAGTGCTGCCAAATATTTTTGTTGTTTTTTTTTGGGGTTTTAACGTTGCTCCCTCAGCTTTCTAGTTGCTAGGAGGTTTGGAGACTGATTTGGCCCGATTCCTGTGGAATTAAATCGCCATCTCTAATTCTTGTTTTTCTTTTATATATCGATTTTAGCTTTTTCTATGAAGGTTAGAAGGGTGTTAAAATGGTTGATGTTTTTTGTATTCATGAAATCAGTGATGTTGTTGGAATGATGTATGTGTTGAAATAATTGTCTTATGCTGTTATATTTGGTGCATTTGAATATGATGTGGTCTGTGTCTTCAGTTTGGTTGCAAGTGTCACAGATATAGTTATCGTATATTTACATCTTGCTTAGGGTTGCTTTACAGAAGCTATGTCCCGTAAGAATTCTATTCATTTTTCTAATGGTTTCTGGATTTTTCTTTTTGAAGTGTTTGTGGTCGAACTATGGTTTCTTAATGATTTTGGGGTGTAATTGTCCGTAAGTTATGCCCTTTGTTTGTGATATTAGTTTGTATTCTATGTCCCATTCCGTTCTAATCCTATCTATGATTTGATTTATGGCTTCTTTGAGTGTAACTTCGTTCTCTCGTTCTGTTCCTTCTGTCTGTGCCTTTTTGGCCGCTTGCTCGGCCAGCTCGTTGCCCTCTAGGTTTGTATGGCTAGGTATGTGGTGTATTTCTATTCTGTTGATCGTGTTGTTGTTGTTAATTCCTTTGATGATGTTCTGTGCGATGAAATTATTTTTTTTGTTGTTTTGGAGTGTTAGCGTTCCGCTAAGGCTGTCGGTTATGATTGCTATTGCGGATAGTTTTTCTTTAGAGGCATATTGGATTGCTTGCTCTATTGCTATGAGTTCTGCTGTGGTTGAGGAGAGTTTGTCTTTTATGAAGAAGCTATGGGTTTTGTTTTTGTTTTCGTGGTAGAAAGCGGCGCCGGTAATGTTATTCTGGATGGATCCGTCGGTGTAGATGATGTCCATTTTTTTTCCTTTAGATGGCTTATTTTTTCTTTGAATACTTGTTTGGTTATGTCTTTTGGTACTTGATTTTTTGATTGGTTATTACTGTAGAATTTTAGGAAGTATTTTATTTTATGTTGGTTCGTTGAGTTTTGGTTGGTAAAGGGATTGATTTTGTTTAGGATGTCTTTGTGCTTTTGGTAGACTGTGTAATAACTGTTGTTTGTGATTATGTTTTGCTTTATTGTTTCTATTATTGGCATTTGTAGGGCGAAGCATTTTGCTAATTCTTTTGCTGTGTAGAGTTCTAATCTTTGTTTCGGTGGTAGTTCGGCCGTCATGTGATATAGTATATTAATCGGTGTGGATTTAATTGCTCCTATGGATTTTCTCAATTGTGCGTTTATGCAGCTTTTGAGTCGTTTTTCTGCATTCTTTTTGGAGTTCGCTAGTGTTGCTGCTGCATATTCGATTTTGGGTCTGATAAAGGCTTTATAGATATGCAAGTTCGCTGCTGGGTGGATTCCTTGTTTGCATCCATTTATTAATTGTCTGAAATTACTCGTTTTATTGATTTTTGTTATGGTCTCGTTTATATGGTTTAAGTTTGAGTTATTGGCTGATATTATTCTTCCTAAGTATTTGATTTGTGTGACTTGCTGGATGGTTGTGTTGTTTAGCCTTATGTTTATATTTTTTGGTTTGTTATTAAAATCAGGTTAAGTTTATTGCATTCTCTTTGGAATTCCGTTAGTTTATTTTCTAGGAGCTTTTCCGCTAATTTGATGTTTGGATTGCTGCAGATAATGAAGAAATCATCTGCAAACTGGAATATTTGGTGGTCATTGCTGTTAAGTTTGTGTAGTTCCGTTGTGTATAGGTTGAATAGTAGTGGGCTTAATCCACTTCCTTGGCATAATCCGTTAGATGATGTGTTTGTAGTTTTATCTATTATAATAGATTATAATACCACCAATTATAATTTGTGGTCGAATTAAGTTATTTGGATTCATGATGTTTTGAAAGAAATTCTTTTTTTCCCTTTGTTTAAAATTAAAATTTAGTTAAGTTAAATTTATTTTTCTTAATTCTAGTCAAATTTTGTAAAAGTATTATCTAAGGTGAAGATTTCATTTAAATTACTCTGTCTTCTTAATTTTATTTAATTGATTAATTTTATTTTAGTTTGAAAAGTTTTTTAAAACAATTGATTTTCCGTTTCGTTGATTCTTATTTAAAATGTAAATATTATTTAGTAGAAAATTTCACTTAAATCACTTTTTCTCATTCACTATTTTAATTTGAAAATTCTTAGAAATAATTAATTTTTATTTAAACTGATTTTCACTTAAAACATCCTAACGTTTCGTTTGTAACGATACACTTACAGTAATATCAGTGGCGTAATCTCCATGCTGATGAGTAGTGATGATCCGTGGAACTTTTTCTTACAATCGCTGGTACTCTCCTCTGCGGTTGTTGCTGCTTCTTGCTGCTGCTTTTGCTTACTCTAAGTGACAACACAATCCTGTTGAGGGGTATCCTTTTTGCTGCTTCTGCTTACTCTAAGTGACAACACAGTCCTGTCGAGGGGTGTCCTTTTTGCCTCTTCGTCCTGGGCTAATAAGGGTCTGCGGCAGTTCCTTTTTGTGCTGGTGCCTGCGAGCGGGTCCTACAGGCTTATTGAAGAATTTTTTTTGCGGCGTGCTGTTTGAGGACGACTTCTGCTCTCAATAATTCTTCTGGTTCGGCTATAATCGGTGCGGTGCTGCTGTTGGTTCACACTTTTACAGAACTTGTTGCGGCGTGCGTGCTACTTTAGGACGGCATACACTTTTTCGTTCTGTTTTTCGCACTTTCAATATAACCGCGTTGGGCGCCAGTTAAATAAAACAAAACTTTTACTTTCAAACAGTTGAATAAAATTAGACTTTATTTCGATAACGTGTTCCTCAACTAAATGTTGAGGAACAACTGTTCCATTGGAGTGGTACTTGACGACTGAACATAGAAGGCTACTTCAAAAATATCGAACAAAAGGGAATTGCGCATGTTGCTGTAACGTGATCAGCAGCTCAGGCTGCAGACATAGCGTCAGCAAATTCGTCCGCATAGTCCGTTGAACCTCACGCTAAGCTTGCAGCGCGAATTACATACGTTGGAAAAAATAAAAAAAAACACGATTCTTCAGATGTGTACTTTATTCGTTCAACGAGGTCTTAAGACTAACTTTCCGAAATAGCGAAAGTTCGTATGAACCCAAAAGGTGATAATGCCGAGTAGGCATTTTGAATCAATTCCAGTGCATTGACAGTTTGAATCAGCATGAAACGGTCAGTGCACTGGTAATTGCTTATTCGGTAAATTGCGAAATATTCGCTTAGCCAGAAGGTTGGTGTGGAATTGGGGCGTTAAGTCAATGGACGTAACTCGCGCGTGTAGGAAGCGCTAAGCGCAGCGAAAAATGTTTATTTCGCTGGAAATTTTTGTGCCGTTAACTTACACTCACTTTGAATCCTGACTATTTTCTGACCTTGTAAACTGTACACTCTTTGTCGTTGTTTTCTTTCCCGTTATGGCTGTCCGGCTTGGTCTCCCGTTACAACTGGCCGGCTTGGGGACTAACTGTTTTTCCTGCTGACCTTGAATGCCAAATATTCGCGTAACAGCTTCAATTTAACGGCATAGACCTGCGCCTTCGTTTGTTTTCCAGATCTCGACCGCTGTGGCCTTTACTGTCGACTGGGCGTGCGCACGTACGCGTATGTACGTACATGCGAAATTCTCCTTGTCTTGCGTTTTGTCTTCGGAACTCCAATCACAACGCTTTTGTGTTTTGAAATTTCTATTTCACTTGGTGGTAAAAAAATTACTGCCGTACTTTCCGCTTCACGTGGTTTTCCCGAGTTTGGGAAATGTATCCCACTTCTGAGACTGTAGTAGCCAAAACGAAACACGTCCTCTTCTTTTGGTCGCTGCACTTGATCTGCCATTTTATTTCACTTCTATTACATTCGTGTTTCATCTTAAAGCTAACATGGGGTTGCCAGACTTATAGCTATTACATTCGTGTTCCATCTTAAAGCTAACATGGGTTTGCCAGACTTATGCTA
The DNA here is from genome assembly GCA_964056695.1 of Melieria picta. NCBI lineage: Eukaryota > Metazoa > Arthropoda > Insecta > Diptera > Ulidiidae > Melieria > Melieria picta. The sequence goes on along the minus strand of OZ057400.1, from coordinate 29,222,485 downwards.
ATTACAATGATGCCTACTATAACTTATGCTTACCCTACGCCCTTCCCACCTGCTACACTCCATAGTTTTTATTCTAGCATGTAATGGCGACAGTCCATATTCATAATTATGTTCATCAGTTATGGATTCATCTCTTGCATATGGGACACGACTGCGTTGATTTCGTGTTATTTATTTCATTTAAAACTTTTCCGTCAACCATTGTCAAGTAAAATGTATGCTGAATCGCAAATGTCAAGTCGTTGTTGATTTTATATTCAGTCGGCCTAATTGCAGCAATTTGATCTCGTATGCTACTAACTGTCGATGTAATGAGATCTGAAGTTTCCTTTGCATATTGAAATAGTATTGGTCGGCAGAAATGTACTGATGAAGGGCTAGGCTTCCCCCAATGTTCTGCAAGTTCGCTCTTTAACCTTAGGGGAACAACGGATCCCATGAACACATTAGCATCCGTAATATTTTCGCCATCAGCTGTTTTTATCGTGTATTTTTATAAACACGACGAGTCTGTTGGCAAGAAAATTGCTGCAGAAAACGAGTCTTCTGCGGGCAAAGAAGGTGCTGCAATTGAAAAAATTTATAAGAATAATAAAATAAAATCTATTTTAACTTACAACAAATGCTTTCCTTAATATATTCCTCTATGTTGTGCATTTTGTACCGACCCAGTACTTCGTGTACCTGGTCGAAAAGCTCCCAGACAGATCGTGCCCCACCAGACGGCCCGATTTTGTCCTTCTCCTTTCTGCAGGAATATGAATATCAGAAAACCACACACCAACAAATATTTACCTTCCATACTTATATTTGGTGGTCAGATTGTGTATCTTGCTTTTCAACTCTGCCGGTGTAACAACGCAGCCGTATTTTGCTAGTTGACTGGCCATTCTTTGGAATACATGGCTATTCCTTTTCTGGCCACGCAAATCCGCAATGTGGTCCCCCCACACTTGAATGATAGCACTCTCGTATGTGAGGGACCACTTGAACCTCTTTTTTGGTGTTGTTTTCATTTCACAATTTAAAATGTTTAAAACGAATTGACTGAATTTGAATTTGAATTAATTTTTTGTTTATTGTTTTGATTGATGTTTTTCTTGTGTGCGCTGTGTTCAGTTGACAAAAAAGCCTGCAACAGTTGTGATGCAGTGGAGAAACATTGCACGTACGCAGCTGCTCGACCGGGATGCCCTCCACCATGCAGTCCAGAAGTTCCCCTTCATCGAGATGTATTTTGCTCGCCAGCTCGATTTTGCTGTTATAATACGCCGAGAATGGCTCGAATGGCACTTGCGACCCTCGAATTGTTTGCGCAATACCTTATGATCAAAAAAGAACGGGAATTAAAAAAAACGGAAACAAAATTTCACTTTTTAATAAATGCGAATGGCTTCACGTAAACGACGCATAACGCCTAAATAGTATTCTTTATTGACCGTTTGGCCCTCCGGAAGGAATTCGTAGTGCACCACACCACAAATAGCGAAGAAAACCGTCAGCAAAACTTTGATTTTGGACCGACTTTAGCGCTCTCTCTTCGGTTTTGGCTCATTTCCGAAGCTCTATTCGAATGATTGTTGTTTGGTCGGCATATCAAATTCATAAACCCATGTTTCGCCACCAGTAATAATGCGTTCGATGAATTTTGGGTCGCTGTCTGCGTTGGAAATCATCTCTTTGGCCACATCACATCTTCATGATAAGGCACCATAATAAATGTTTCCAACGGATAAACTCCATCGCCAAAAAAATGGTAATTGGAACAAATATTAATATCTTTATTCATTATGGCTTTCCTGATTGGGCTCATTTGCCAAATGGATGCGTCATGGCATGCGCCTGGACAACCGATAAACAAAACCTATAAACTTCATGTGACTGTCGACAATAGCCTGACAAAAAGTTTAATATGAAAATAATAATTTAAGATTAAAAAAGTCAAATACATATTTACTTGTGCAATGATTGAGTACGTTCCCTTTCGGTTGCGATAACTGATTTCATCTTTGATTGATTGCGAAATCGGAATATGTGTTCCATCGACACACCCTAGCACAAAGGGAAAAGGATTGAAGCGTAGTGTTGAAAATTCTTCACTGATTGGCTTTTGTTCAGCTGTAGTCTTTGGAAATTTTATAACATCTCCCTTGTTAAATCAAATCATCCTTATTATTTTAACAAACATTTTATGTGCAATACCAATTGCCACATCAAAACGATCGCTGACATTTCTAAATGAACAATTATTGCTCAGTTTCCAAATCGTTATTTGTAATGCTTTTGCTAATGAAATTCCAATGCGCCCAGTTTTGAATGAAGGCCACCACCAAGGTATTATCATAGTTTGTAATTTCTTAAAAATAAAAATATTACTTATTTTCCATTTAACATTTAGTAATAAATACCATAAATGTGCTCTTCTTCATTCGAAAATGAGAGTAAAATACGTCGTCCTGCATACTTTCAATGGTTTTGCAAAACTTGGACGTTTTGGGAATTTTTCTTCTTCGATTGCGCTCAGTTGCCAGTGCGATACGTCGACGCTTTCTTTTATTTAGAAAGTTTTTAACTAATGTGGTGTTGCTGCCTTTTTTTGCTTCAGCCACTTCTAGAGCGGTTTTCAACATAAAAGCGCAGGATTGCTGCAGATTCATTTTCACAGAAAACAACGAAACACGACAAAGCATTTATGGGTTCATAAAGGTTTGAAAATGTCATTGAAGACTATCCTTTGCCTTTGTCTTTAAATGAATATTTAATAGAAACTTAGAACTCTAAAAATTAATAGTCTTCCATGGTGTGGTATTTTTGAAAGCACTTTGGTAGATGTAAAGCTACTTTACACTTCGAGCATTCCCAGCTTGTTTCGCTTCGTATTTTGCGTTTTGTACAAACTTTACACAACCTTGTTGGGTTCTTCTTTAGAGGCGTCGAATCGATATGTTTAGGGAAATGGGCCCAATGTTGGGCTTGGAGTCGGAGAGGTTCTTCACTTGCGACAAATCTCGCACATTATTTGTATTCTGGTAATTTGACGTTTTTTAAAATTGCTTCGGCTATATTGATTCGGAAATCAACATATCCCCCGTTGCTTTGATTATGTATTCTTTTATACACAATATAGGTGTTGAATAGAGCCATATCAGACATATAAAAAAATACTTTTCGGTATCCTTTATTGTATTTTCTCATTATTGGAAAATAGGCCAACATCTGATCTTGTAGATCAATTCCACCCATTCCCTTATTATATTCCAGGATGCATTTGGGCTTCATTATTTTGTTTTTCTGTTTGTCCGTATACTCAACCATCTCTGCATTTTCGTGTTTCGTTGATAATATATAGACGTCGCGCTTGTCTTTCCATCTCATTACCAACAACTTATTACTGCTTCTGCACACACTTTCTCCTTTCTTTAAAATTTTCTTTTGGATGTCCTTTGGCATATTTTTCCTATCCTTTCGTACTGTCCCAATAACGTTTGTCTTTTTCTGGTGTAATTTCAAAAAGAGGTTAGGTGACGAGTACCAGTTGTCAAGAAACAAAGTATATCCCTTGTTTATTATAGATTTCGATAATTCCATTACAACGTTCTCCGACGCACTACTATTTCGATCAATTTGATCTTGGCCGGAATATATTTTAAATCCAAGACAAAAACCGGTTTGTGCCTCGCATAACTTGTAGATTTTTAACCCAAATCTCGCTCTTTTTGATGGATTAAATTGTTTATATGCCAAACGTCCTTTATATTTCATCAAGGATTCATCTATACTGACATTTTGACTGGGTGTGTAAATTTTTTTTAATTTGTCGTTCCAGAGGTTAATGATAGGTCTTATCTTTCGAAGTCGGTCATTATTGTCAGTAGTTTCATTATTGCAAAAATGTAAAAATCGCGAAATTTGTCGAAATCTTTTAAAAGGCATTACTTTCGCAAAGATTGGTGTCTCTATTATTGATCTTTTAGACCAATACATTTGGATATTTGGTTTTTTTACTTGAGCCATCAAAATGCACAATGCGAAGTAAGCCTTTACTTCATCCAGTGTAACAGACTGCCATGTGTCATCTACTTTCCGTTTCTTTCCCTCGTCTTGCATTGTCTGACGTGCAAATCGATTTGTTTCGGTAACAAGTAGTTCCCAATATTGTTCATCAAATATAATAGAAAATATTTCCAATATTCCTGGGTCTTCACTTAAATTACTTGAAACAGATTCTTTTATGCCAAGCGTTTCAGAATATGCCCAAATTTTCGGTGTGTTTTTGTCATCCTGCCAATCCCATGAGATCATTTTCTTCTTCACTATCATCTATAATGAAGTATCTTGAACGCTTTCTGATTGGTCGAATCTCGTCGCTATCACTGTAACCGTCATCATTGCTTCCATATACCCGTTTAGTATTTTCCATTTTATAAGGATTCAATAAATTTTACTTTCAAAACAAAGTGCGTAATTACACAACTGACCTGCAGTAGATAATGCACTCGACTGCAACAATGTTTTTCGTTTACATTATTACCTGCACATAACGGGAAACTTTCAATTTTTTTTTCATCAAATGTGCACTTCTACACCCCACGAGCAATGTTGTTTTTTGCGGGTATTTCGGGAAGATTTTCGCCCGACCACACCAATGCCCGCGGTTTTTTAAGTGCCCGATTTTACTGCCCACTGAAAACAAATGCCCACTTCTATTGCTCGCATGCAGAATGCTTTCAAAATACTAAACCACTAAAATGCTTCACTGTAAATTTAAATATTTTTGTAAAATTTAATAATATATTGCTTCGTTTGTTTGTTTTTAAACATTTGATATGTTAACTTTTATTAAAAACACTACATACAACTTTATTTTTTGAGTATTATAAATAAATTAAATATTTTGCTCACTGCCCGGGCAAATGCCCGATTTAAAAAATTGAAATGCCCAATTTAATTTTTCTAAAAAACAACACTGACCACGAGTCAGACTCGTGTTAATCATGTTAGGCACAGAAATTGTACCACGAGTCAGACTCGTGATAATCATGTTTGGCACAAAAATTGTACCACGAGTCAGACTCGTGGAAATACGTCAAGGGGTTAAGCGCGTCGCACAGTTTTGGGTGCTTAAATAGCACAATTCTGCCTAACGGCAAGATCGTTCGATCTGAACAAAAAATATGATTTATGGCCTTGTTGACGCCAAAAGTGCATCTGCACTTGCACAGTTGTAAGCGTGATTGAGCGCATCACTGACAAATGTGGGGTTTGTTACTAGGCTGCATGTTGCGGTTGAATTTAGTTGAATATGAGAAAAAGCTGAATTGAACGAAAATTGAAAGTCCACTTGAGCGTACCGTAACAGGATATATACATAGTGTTTTTGTTGTCTCAACACTCCTCTTCAAAAATACAATTATATAAGTAACAAGCCTTCCCTAAATTTCTTAAGTTTAACCCATTAGTGCGCAGACGAAACTATAAAGGGTAGGATAATGAAACTTGCTGACTCCTCTTTTTTGAAGCCTATTAAGAAAACGAATCTATTCCCATCGTTCGGAAAATTCATTTTCCTACTTTTCCAAACCGTTCTTTTTTAAGGACTAATAATAATTTTGAAGGACTCCGTGCATAAAAATTGAAAAAATGCAGTCATTGAAAAAATTAACACAGTTTTTTATTCGTAAATATTTGTAAGTTTGAGTTCAAATGTACTTAAATAGTGACCTTTTTATTCGACTTTGTGACATTGGGACATTGTGGTAAGCCATGAAACAATTCGTCAACGTCAACAACGTCAACGGTGCTATCGTCAGTAGATTCTATAACCATTTTACTGCGCGTTTCGTTTGAGCCAAAAATGTCTTGCAATTTGTCGAAATTCGGGCACATTTTTGATATTTTTCTAAAAAAGATTAAATAAAACTTTACATGAAAATTTTTAAACAGATGACATAAATGCATACGGTCGATGGTGTTGCAGCTATCATTTTCTGTAAGTCCTGCTCCGGTGGAATTTTGCCATTGTACTGCCTTTTGGTACGATGTCCGCATGTTGCGAACCTTCCACCTTAGCAAGTTCCAGTCGACTTGAATGCCTGTAACATCCGACATTTTTTGATAAAATATTTGAGCAGTTGGCGCCCGCAGGATGTTGAATAAATATTGAAAACATGGGTAAAACAATCGGCACTTTGAATTAAATTCCCATAAATACCCAAAAAATACACAATACACCATGAAGTGTACAACAGGGTTTTGCCGTTGTATTTCTGATATGTATAGTATTTCAGAAATGCATGTATTTTGTTTTTATAAATTTATCAAATTTACGACAAATATCAAATTTATCAAAAATACACGATACAAGACCAAATACACCACATCGTGAATACCCCTATTCTTTCGGGTGAAGTGGGCGCTGGCATTTTATGCAAATGTATTTTGCTTTCTTTCCACAGTGACCACAGCGACGTTGAGTGGAAATTGAGTCAATTTGGGTCATTTGGGTGGACCTTCTGCATGAGCTGCCATGCATTTGTTATGTATGCATCCATAGATAGGAAAATATAGACCAGTACCATTAACGTTGCCGCATCCGAGTTCTATATACGCTAATCATCTGGTCTAAAAGGGTCTACGCCACCCATTCCTCTATTGTAGTTAGCAAACATTTCTGGTTGAGGACTACTTAGCTTTTTTTTCCTTTGACCAACGAAGACATGTGGTTTCCTTCACGGTATCGAAAGTGGTTGTCATTGTAACTGTCTGATTATCTTTCCAAGCACAAATCAAAACACCGGAATTATCGTACCGAAAATTATAAAATCCACGAATATCCTTTCTCATATCTTTTTTTGTTTTTACAGTGCAGTTTCCTGTTCTCTTTTCCATTATGGTGCCAGTTGCACAATATGCTTTCCATGACAGATATGTAGAATCCACTTGGTGGTGGAGCCATTAAAACTCGTTTGTTGATTTTAATGATTTAACAAAATGTTAGATTGCTTTCTTTATTTGTAATTCTTATGAGAAAATACACGCTGCGGGAGTCGTCCGACCTCGTCGCCGTTTGTCAAAAGAAGGCAGTCAAGTTTCGTTTCTGTCTTTTTCATTCGTCCGTTTTTCCTTTTCTTCGTCCAGTCTGGGTTGCTGGTCTTCTCCCTCTGCAGTCAGTCGCACGGTTGCATTTGTGTTGTAGTTTCGTTCGCTTCTAAGTGTCCGTCCGTCCGTCAATCCCACAGATATGACATAAGTTTATGTGAAGTAAAAAAGCGATCAAAATATATTTTGTTACCTCGATTTGGTAGTAAATTGAATCTTGTAATTTACTGCATTACAACTGAACCACCCAATCCAAAGGAAGGGAACGACGAATTAGGATTTCTTCCGCTGCTACATAGAGCCCAAACTTTATATCCAAAGCGAATAGGCCTACCTCGAATAAATTGCTTGGCAACGTGTTTGCCATAGTACGGTATCATACTTTCATCGATGGATATGTTTTCTGGCCAGCCACCATGTTTTAAAAACGCTTCATTTAGTATAGGGGCCGTTCAAATATTACGTAAGCAGATTTATTACAATTATTTACCCCCCCCATCCCCCTTGTCAGCAAAAGTAAGCAAAGCTCTTACTCCCTCCCCCCATGCTTACGTAAACATTTTTCAATTAAAAATGTATTTTTTTTATATTATAATTATAATGTTATAATTATAATTTTAAAAATAAGAAAATAGATTTAGGATAGAGATTAGATTTTACTGATACAGTACTCAACATAGAGTAAGGGACAAAAATATTATAATCTTACGAACATAACAAACTTATTTTAAATTTTTGGTACACATATTAAATTCAAATTAACAGTCTTCAGTCCATGAAACCCGAATCCATGATTCTAAGTTTTCGATGACATTGGATTGCTTGGATTGCTGCTCAGTGTTGTGAGTCTGCTCACTTTCATCCGATTTTGGAATGTCTACGTCGTTCTCATCGAGCCATTCAACATCATGGTGCTCTAAATTTTGAATAATGCACATCAGTTCATTAGCACGACGAGCAGCGACTCTTACAGGTCTAACTTTCCTATCAGTGTGCGTGTTTACTTTTTTATGAATCTTCTCGATGTGACGATTTAGTGACTTGACGGAAGCATGATAAAGACCACACGTTTTGCATGTTCGACTTGATAGCCTCAATTTTACCGTCGGACAAAAATAATCGTAGGGCATTTGCAGGAAATCTTTGAGTGAAGCACTTAAGCGTAGAGCTAAATTGACTGGAAGATCAATAAATTGCCCTCCTTCATCCAAAACCAAGTCATCAACTGTTTGTTTTACTTTTACAGGTGGTGGAAGAAACCTGTTGTCTAGTAATCTGAATAGGCCACTTCTTGGACGACAGCATTCTGTATTTCTACATTTTACAATTTGAAGCAAGTATTGGCTTTCACGCACATGTTCTGAATACCATTTAATGTCTGGAAAATCAGGAACATCTTGTTCACCTGCCCCAACATATTTTGCAGTAACATTATAGCCATCAATTTCCATTGAACTCCATACTTCAGCTAATACATTTCCTGCAAATTCGAAATTAGATCTTTCTAAATCTTCATCAATTGTAACGCCACGTTCATCCAAATGAGACCCAAAATGGTCATGAGGCAATATTAAACCAGCCAGTTCCCGACTAAGAGGAGCCATTCTGCGCTCTACTCTGTTATACGCACTTCTTCCAGGAGCATTGGTAGCTAAAAACAATGCATCGAGATCATGTCGCTTAAAGTGTTGTATAGCAAACCCTATGACTTTTTCATAACGCGGATTTTCATCTGGCCCTCCATCAACCGTCATGATTACCACTGGTTTTACTAGTCCTTGGTCAGTTTTAGCTAATGGTCGAAACTCTTCAAGTTCGAGAAGCGTCTCGAAATCTTGAGCATGAGTATTAGCAGTAGATGAACTATGCTTTCCACTTCGAATAGCGATGTATGTTGGTCCAGAATATCCAACGGCTTGCGGTTGTCCTAGCATACTGGAAGTGATTTTGATACCAGCATAAACAGATGGTATTAATTTATGACGCTCAGCGATTACCCAATCGTGGTCAGGCAATTTGATTCTATATTCCATGTGCATCAGAAGAGGTGCTTGCTTATTTGCCGCAGTTACGCCAATAGGGACTCGAGCTTTATCATCTTGAGATATGAAAAATACTTGATCTGGTCCTAGTATGGATGCTATGTTCTCTAAATAATGGATTGATGTTTCAGCGAACTTGCTATCTAAGTGGCTCTTGTGGTGATCAGTTTGAGCCCGAATGAGCTTAACAGGGACTGTCGATACATGTCTTCGTCCCTCTGCAGAATTAGATTTTCTGGGAATCAAACGAAGATATGTCCCACTGCGACTAATGTCAAATCCTATTTTACGTAATTCTTGTGTGAGTTCATCAAGAGTTTTTACGCTGCGAATAGATTCCGTTCGTCTTCTATCATCTGCTGCACTCCCAAATAAAGCTATATCCGCAATTGTTTTCAATAGTGATGGTTGATTGCTTTCAAGATTAGGACGTCCCACTGAATCCCTCAGAGATAGTCTTTTTTTTATTTCTGGATTTTCATCACAAATACCTTCTAACTTTCTTTTCATACCATCCCTGTGTTTCTTCTGGGCAACGGCGTTTTGAATCTTCCTGTTTAAAGACTGTTTTGCTGTTTTTATTTCCTCGCGCAACTTAATGATTTGTTTATCAACTTCAGCACGGCTTGGCATAGTATCTCTGGCAGAATACAAAGCATTCAGATTTTTTTCGAGTAGAGCAATCTTATTTTTCATAGCTTCCTGAGAAGGTTTTGCTCTCTGTTTATCTGCATTTTCATTATTTTCGCATTGCTGTTGTGATTCATTACCGGGTTTTATTTTATCTTCTTCCTGTTTTTTAATATTTGAAGCTGGCTGTATAATTTGTGTTTTTTCTGCAGGTTTACAGGTAGTCGTTGCCTAAAAATAAAAACTTTCTATGGGTTTTGCTAAAGATTCTCTTATTAAGCTACATAAATACAAAGTATGCAATAAAAAACTGCATTTAAAGATTATTTAAAGCCCTATGGCTTTAAAGCCGGGAATCGAACCCATCACGTACAGAAAACTAACACCCTGTATTTTGTGGCCAATTGACGGAGTCAATCTTAAGAAATAAATCTATATAATGAATATTACCTCTATACTTTGAGATAGGCCATAATATTTTCTAATCATAAAACGTCTAAATTATTGTTACAAAATGTAAAGAGAAACTTTTTGGCGATTTCTAATATTTCTAGTACTCATAGGTACCTAAAATGATTTCGTCACTCACCTTGGAAAAAAAATGTAGTAGATTGGATTTATTCCTAGTCGCCGCTTGCAATTCTTCTTCAATTCTCTTAGATACAATGATATCTAGTCCTTGTCGGACTTTGCTTGTAATTTATAATTTCGCCACACTTCGTTAACTTACTTTTGTACATTTTGTACTTTCGTACTTGTATGAGATTTTTTAAAACTTTCAAACAATTTTTGGTATAACTTGGATTTGTCTATTTGAAACGACATCTTATTTAAACGTTAAACTTTGGCTAATGGAATCAACGGTAACACAAATATTAACTTGCTTTGCTATGCTTACAATACGTCTACTCGCTATAGTATCCAAACGAAACAATACACTGACAGAGGAAATTTAGACAAGTGAACAGCGCGCGGTAATTCCCTGAATCGGTTCTAAAGCGAGTGCCTAAACGTTGCGGGAATCCCCGAAAATGCGTTTCGTTTTCAAGAAGCGAGTGCCTAAACGTTGCGGGAATCCCCGAAAATGCGTTTCGTTTTCAAGCATAGACAATGTGAGGGTTGCCATTCGTGTAAAAAAGTAAATAACTACGGATGACGTAATCATCATCTAGACTCCACTACCCCCCCATGTCATCCAAAATAAGCAAAACAAAGACCCCCCACCCCTCCATAGTGCTTACGTAATACTTGAACGGCCCCATATCAATGATTGGACGCAGTTTGTACATGCGATCATTTTCGTCCAATTTTGAGTTATCATTGAAATGTAGGTGAGTAAACATGTTTTCGAATCGTTTGGAACGAATTGCGTTTACTAATGCTGTTGGACAGTCAGTATTCATTCCCCAATACATCCTTTTATTAGGATATTTCGCGTAGCCAGAAATAATCTTGCCGCCAAGCACTACGTCAATTTCAGGCTTCGTGGCATTTAAATTTAAAAGCTTCTGATGTGCATAGTTACTCGTTTCTTGAACGATTTTACAAACTAAGTCGTCGGTGAAAAATTGTTGGAAAAAATCGAGCGGATTCTGGCATTATTGCGCCACCTCAGAAATCGCAATAGGCGAACAAGTTTGTACGATTCCTTTTGTTAGGGCCAAAACACTTTTTCGCCAAGCTGGCTTCAAATTGTGTTGAGCCTGTAATGCAGGACGTAGGTCTGCCGTTTCGTACATCGCTGCGTGATGGGTATGGGCGCTGTTATGCAGACGGTCAAATGAAAGTCGGTCACGATAGTTGTTGTTGCTTCAATGTAAAATGAAAAATTGAGAGAGAGAGCGGGAGGGTAAAATTTGACCGCGTCGGTCAAAAATGATGAGGCTCTCGATGCCAAATCATGCGATCAAAACAGTGTTGCGTTGTGAAATTATTCACAACGCATGTGTTTTCGGAGCAAAATGGCACACTTGTCGCGAAAACATGTATCTAATGACGGAAAAAATGGTTCGTAGCAACCCTCATCGTTTGTTTAGTGTACTGGTGACCGGCGATCAAATGACCGTCTGCATAACAGGGTTTTGGCACAGAGCAGAAAAAACAAAACGAGAGCGTAAAAAGTATCGTGACCGTCTGCATAACAGCGCCCTATCGGACTCTCGATTGTAAATTCTTGAATCTTCTGAAGTGATTGGGCCATTAAATGAAGTGAATGAATGTTGAGAAAAAATATATCTAAATTTTACAATTGAAGTGTTTTGAAATTGTGTGTGTACTGAAATTATCGAATTCAGTTGGTGAAGAGTCCGTCTCTTCTTTTTTGGAGAAAGTTCAGAAATGCAGTTAGAATCATTAAAAATATTTATTGAATCTGAATAATTTCCATACGCTCTGATGTGGCGGAATATTGCTTCAGTGTTTATCAAATGACGCCCTACATGGTTGAGAGCAGAGGAAGTTGGAGTATTTTCATTATCCGACGGTACGGAGTCGCAGTCAGATTCCGTCAGCGGAGCCTCTTATGGAGGCAAAATGCATATATCTTTACACATGGCAGGGGTTTCCGCTACAAAGTAAAACACCCATAATTTTTAAATAAGTTGAGAATTTATACATTCAGGAGGCCTCAAGAGGTAAAAAAAGTTATAATGGCGCCACTTAGGCTAAAAAGCGCAATGAATGGAAGTGTTCAATTTTTTTTCATCTTCATACTAATCGGTGTCGCAATGTTTGCGTGTGAAATACGAACCTGTTCTCACATTGGCGCACTTTGAAGTGAACAGGCCGGCTGCATGTGTTGCATTCGATGGAGTTTTTGGGGGTCAGTTCTTTAGGCAAAAACCTCAAACAAAGGATGCTAAAATCAATGTCCTCATCAGATGGTTTTGATAGTCCTTTTGCTTTGAAACACTTGTGTGGCGCTGGTTGTGTCTTCTTCTGTGCTGCTTTTGCTAGTGGTTTTGACTTTGTTTTTTTTTTGCTTCAGATCATAAATTTTGTCTGAAGAATCCAGATAATCCACTGCCACTCATACACCAATTTCTTCAATTCATTAATACTGAGGCCGTAATAATGATTGACGCACTTCAGGATATATTCCATGAGGTCTTTTTCTTGCGAGAGAGAGAAACCCTAAACAACTCAAGGAAAATCCATTACAATGGCATCCACATACAGAACAGAACAGAACTGAGCTACTTGTATCTGCCGGCCAGTCAAATATATTATTACACTCCAGGATATCATAGCCTTTAAGGGGTCATTCTCATGCGCGGACAGGAAAAATGGGCATTCTTCAGAAATTATTTCCTTTGTGAATACGAGGAATTATCAAAAAAAGATATTCCACTTTAATTTATTCATTGTTATGGTACAAAAATAAAAAAAGAATTTTTTTAATTTTTTCAAACACTTTTTTTCGATTAAAAACACGGCTTCTGCCGCGTCATGGTCAGCTGGCGGGGATTGTTTTGAGTCACAGGATTATCTGAAACATAAATTGCAAAGAAATTCTTAATCAGTATGAACGTACCTCTCGCCCGTAGTAAATTTGAATTTTTTCATAAGAATCTCACAAAATGGCAGGCATTGGAAGTTAGAGCAGTAAAAAATTGTTGTTTTTGAAGATTTTATCAATGAAAAAAAATATGAAATTGTTAACATATCAGAGTGAATTTACTAGGGGCGATAGCTAACAGTATGTAGAATGACGTGACAAAATCGCAGAGAGATCGGATGAATGTTTTTTTTTTAATCATCCCCGCCATTTCAAAAAAAGCGTTCCGAGAAAAACACGTTTAAAGTTTTGACTAACCGCTAGAATCCTTGACCGCTCGTTATATAAATGTCTGTAGAAGCCGAAATACTTGAAATTTTCCAATACAATTTTTACAGCACCTTCTTCAAGGATGATACATTCCAAATATGTTAAAAAAAATTGATTTTTACAAAATTTCACATGAGAATGCCCCCTTAAAACGGGCCAGGGTGCAAAAGGTTGTCTTCCCTGATCCTTGAGGTGCGTAAATTACGGTGTTAAATCTCTTTGAATTCACCATACGCTCAGCAGTAATACTGTCAATTTTATTGAATTTAGAGGTATAGTCAATGTTGACCCCGTCTCTGTGTAGGGTAAGCTTTATCATAGCAAGCATAGCAATCATGCTTAATACGGTTGACGACGTTCAAGGCGTCCTTTTTGGTAACCGGAATGCCAACGGCTACAGATGCGTTTTTTTGCAAAATTTGAATTTCTTCTTCAATATAATCTCCTTTTAGTTCGATACACCGAGTCCAACGATCCTCCAATTTTTTTACACCTTTCAAATAATACGATTTGTCAAGTGATCCAAAATATGCATCAGTTTCGTACTTGACTTCTTCATTCGATTCAAAACGCTTGCCAGACAGCCACCTTTTGAGGTTTCCAAACAGATAATAGTCGCTGGGGGCTAAATCTGGCGAATACGGTGGTTGAGGAAGCATTTCGTATCCCAATTCATGCTTTTTTGCCTATGCAATGAGCGATGTGTGAGATGGTGCATTGTCGTCATGAAAGATGATTTTTTTTCTTCTTCAAATGCGGCCGTTTTTTCTTGATTTCACCATTTAATCGATCTAATAACGCTGTATAATATGCTCCTGTTATCGTTTTACTCTTTTCAAGATAATCGATGAAGATTATGCCATGTGCATCCCAAAAAACACTGGCCATAACATCGGCCGGTATGTTTGCGTCTTTGGTCGCTTTGGCGCACTTCCACTCGGTAAAACCCACTGTTTCGATTCTTCACGTGATTCCGGTGTGTAGTGGTAAATCCATGTTTCGTCCATTGTTATATATCGACGCAAAAACTCGGATGAATTCTTTCGAAATACATAATTCCAAATTTCTCATTGAAGTGGTCACACCGATGCGTTTTTGGTCGATTGTGAGCAAACGCGGCACCCATCTTGCGCAAAGCTTTTTCGCTTCCAATTTCTCGTGCAAAATATTGTACGCCGAACCTATTGAGATGCTTACAGCCTCAGCTATCTCGCGCACTTTCAATTTCGGGTCGTCCAAAATCATATCGTGGATTTTTGCAATCATTTCTGGTGTTGTGACCTCATTTGGACGGCCTGATCGGTGTTCATCACTTGTGCTTCTACGACCACGTTTAAATTCAGCCATCCAGTATTTAACCATTTTATCTGACGGAGCAGATTCCCCATAATGTTTATCGAGCTTTTCTTTTGTTACTTTTGGGGTTCTACCTTTCAAAAAATAATGTTTAATCACAACACGAAATTCACTTTTTTCCATTGTGAGAAAAATAATCAAAGTTCTTCACTTTCCACGGCTGTCAAACAAAGACTAATGTACAGAATGTCATGAAATTTGACACGTGGTCGTCTGAAGGTTGGTTCTATCCGGCAACAAAGAGATTTCTTCGTTTGTGGCGCCCTCTGTTGTTAGGTACCTTACTTTTTGAACAGCCAGTATATTATTTCCATTGATCCTAGTTAGCGGTAAATCTTTTCTTCGCTTGATCAATTTTAAGGTATTGAGGACATTCTAAGTTACATTATGTTCAAAGTGCCCAGTTATTGTATTCGCCGGTCTTACTGTGGTTGATTCGTCACCACAAATAGGGCCTTGTCACCTCCAGCCCCTGGTGTTTACCGCAGAAGTTAAAGTCGTATGTGGATAGTAATGAAGCACACCTGCTGCTTTGGAACCACTAGTAGTGGTAAATGTCTCAGACGGAATATACTCAACGTCATCTCTAGGTCTGCTCTCAACTGCACTCGGTACAGGAGGAGGTCCGCGGTCACGTCGTAAGCCTCGTGAAGAAGGTGTTCCACGTGTAGGCAATGTTTGATTCCGCAGATTATAGCTTTCTCTGCCAAAGTAGCCTTGTGAAGGGGGAATTCCACGCAACTTTACAGCGGACTGAACTCGTTGGTCAGTGGATCCAGGATCTGCTCTACTGGTTGATGGTCTGTCGGTACTGTCTAGGTCTAACCTTCTAGACTTCATTGGTACGGGCTGACCAGTTTTAATAAGTTTACAAGACGCAAGTGGTTTTCCATTATCAACGTTTGTGTTTACTTTCTTAGAAGTCATTTTAAAATATTACGCTACTACGAGCAAGTTAATTTTATTGTTTGAATAAATTCGCATATCCTTGTTCTTCCAAGAGATTTTTTGTGAATACAGTGTTGTCATGCTGCAAATCAGCTAACCCTAAAAAAAGCACATTCGAATTATTATTTTTTTTTAATACAGTTTCATATACCGGAGCCAGTAAAGCCACCATTATTTGGAATTGATTCTGAGACATTTTCGCTCGAATACTAATCAAACTTTAGCGACACAGATAAATTAAGGAATACCTTCCAAAATTATTAACGCTGAGATATACGCTTTAATGCCTTATCCAAGGTCTTACTTTATACACGATTAAGTGTTGTGGGACTACCACTTCGCAATTCAAACTGGATCAATTGTTTCCTTTTAAAAAGGGGGGGAATTTAGTACCTAAATTTGGAAGTATTTCAATCAGATTGATTACAGTGTGTGGTACATATTTTAGGTTTATACTTTCTATTCTATTCTTATATTACTATTATTATTAATTTTTATTTAATAATCCTAAAAATGGTCCCAATGTGCGCTAATTAAATCAAAATCAAGAAATCGATCGATTTTTATCAGGATTTTCCAATCCATCTTAGTTTAAGTTTTCTGACTCGTCGACGTTCCAGCAACCAGTTTTTTGTATTTATTAAATT
This sequence comes from Melieria picta, assembly GCA_964056695.1. Classification (NCBI taxonomy): domain Eukaryota; kingdom Metazoa; phylum Arthropoda; class Insecta; order Diptera; family Ulidiidae; genus Melieria; species Melieria picta. The sequence goes on along the minus strand of OZ057400.1, from coordinate 29,205,938 downwards.
TTATAAGATTCATACAAGAATATGCAAAAATTTAAGTTTGTTTTGTATTTAAATACAGCAAAATTACTCCATTATTTCGTGATGTTAATTTTCGAGTATTGCATCCCCTCCGTATTGCGATTAAAAAAGGGGAAATTGTTACTTTAGTCGAACAACGTTAACTCTCCGGCGAACTCTGCTTGAATGCAAAAAATTCAGCAACAAGTGAAACATACAGCAACACATGTGATAGAGTTTCCCACAAACCAAGAATATTTGGTTAGAAATAAAAAACGGCAACGGTGGTCTAAATTCCTTGTTTTCTATAATTTAGCTTTATTTAAAGACATTTTTCAAGAGCCTACTTGCTTGTGTTCCTGGCAAATGTCTACTAAAAAGTGACAAGCAATGTGGCTGACTAAAGGCATTTTGCCCGTTCAACAACACTTTCTAAAAGTTTACAAAAATATTACTAACATTGCACGTCGCACACTTTGTGAATTTACGTAACTGTGCGTTTATGAAATTATTAGCTGGATTATTAATTCCCAACAGCGCAGCACCAACACCAGCAGCAGCCGCACCAGCTACGCCAGTAACAAAAACAATAAAAATAATACCAATGGTAATAATACGACACATAATTTTTCTTAAGCTCATGTGAAATGATTTCGAAGCATTGCATTGCGCAGGCAGTCAAGTGGGGCGTGCTGTAGCGTCTCGTGTTTGACTGTGTGTGTGTGTGTGCGAGTGCGAAAGTGAGCTTTGTGCTGATATTCAAAAGGATTTATGAAAACATTTCGCAAAGCTGCTTATAGCTAAACACAATTTTTGTCCTTAAAATATGAATTTGTTTATCTCTTCTAATTACTATAAATACTGAAACACGGAATATGAACACACATACTTGTATGTATATATTATAGTTTGACATCTCAAAGAAATTAAATGGCTATTAAATCTAAGTGAGTTGCATTGTTAAAATGAAATGCATTTGTGTAAATGTATGTTGTTGAATATTCAAATTAGTACATAAGTCACAATCAAAGTCAAATATGCAAAACTTATAACTAATGTTAGTTAAATTGCATTTAAAATTAAGAACATAAATTTGTATTTCGAAGTTTTGATATAAAAATAAATCTTCTACAAACACAAAGTGCTGGATTGTCTTTTAATACCTAAGAACATTCATATTAGATGTAAAGGTAAGTAAATTAATTCATTTTGTTCTTTATTGCTTCTTTATAGGTTTGAAAAAAATTTCTTTTACTCATTACAATAGTTTGAAGTCTTGAGAATATTTTAAGCTAGCAAGGCCCGCGGCTTTGCACGCAAGTTTAAGTTTTTCTTAACCCTCTAGTTCCCAGTGATAGTTTTGTGGTGGAGAAGTAATGTTTGTGCGATGGAAAAAATTGCATGTCAATAGGAGGCGTGATACGAGGGCTGCCTTTTATGTTTCGGGATTTGGCAACTCTGGTGGTGCAATCTGGAAACTGACAGCTGTATTGTAAAGTTGGACATTTTTGAGGTTATAAGTACTCAGAACATTTTGACATACGAGCGCTATTTATATTATTTACAGTTTGTTGAAAAATTCATCTCGGCCCAAAAATGGAATTAAATCGTGAACATTTTCGTGCGATTATTTTTTACAACTTTCGACGTGGATTAACTCAGCAACAGTGCATAGATGAACTTAATTTAATGTTTGGTGATGAAGCTCCATCAAGGACCAGTGTTTATCGATGGTATGGTGAATTCAATCGTGGTCGTAGTTCACTCCAAGACGAATTTCGTGAAGGTCGTCCAAAATCAGTTGTTGTTCCGAAAACCATTGATGCTGTGCGCGAACTGATATTGCAAGATCGTCATGTGACCTATAGTGAGATTGAGACAACTTTAGGCATTAGTGGGACCAGCATACATTCAATATTGCATGAACATTTGACTGTAAAAAAATTTGTTCGCGTTGGATCCCACACAATTTGTCAACTGCTCAAAAAAAGACTCGTGTCGATTGAATTTTTCAACTCACTGTAAATAATATAAATAGCGCTCGTATGTCAAAATGTTCTGAGTACTTATAACCTCAAAAATGTCCAACTTTACGATACAGCTGTCAGTTTCCAGATTGCACCACCAGAGTTGCCAAATCCCGGAACATAAAAGGCAACCCTCGTAGAGGGTGTAGAAAGTAGCAGGCCTAGAGGCCTGCTTGGGAAACTAAGCCAAAAAAAATCTTCATATGGAGTTTTGTAATTCATTTCATTTTAATTTTTTTAATAAAAACATAAATAACGGGTAACAATTTCAGTAAATACGCGTAAGAGACAAAAAATACAGAGGGGTGGGGGTAAGGCGAGCAGTAGTGTGTCTTGAGGTGGTTTATACACTCTTTTTGCGGGTGTATAAACTAGGAAAACTAAAAAAATCGGTATAGGTATATATATAGGGGTTTTCATCATGAGCCGAAAAAGTAAATAAAGAAAAAAATCAATTAAAATTTGAATTTTGATGAAACTTTATTATCAAAATAATATTTGGTTTGTGCCATTAGTAATGAAAAATGACATCATTCAAATGACCGCCACGAGCAGCCTGGCACACCTCGATTCTTTTTAGGTAATTTTTGATGACTTTTTTACATATAGCAGGCTGTAAGGCGCCAAGAACTGCACGTATGTATGTTGTCCCTCAAATGCTCCAGAGTCTGCGGATTATCTGCATAGACTTGGTCTTTCGCGTAGCCCCAAAGAAAAAAGTCCAAAGGGTTCAGATCGCACGATCTTGACGGCCGATTGGCATCACCAAAACGCGTAATTATGCGTTCATCGAACCTGGTTCGCCATTCTGTCATGTTCGGTCGTGTTGTGTGGCATGTAGCGCAGTCCTGTTGAAACCACATCCTCCACATCCATATCTTCGATCGCTGGCCAGAAATACTCGGTTATCATACGGCCTGTCTGTCTGTCCTTCGTCTGGCAGCTACAGCAGCAATATTTTCGGCCGAACGAGCAGGGCGATTACGTATTGGCCTCTGTACATCTTGTACAGAACCAGTTCGTTCGAATTTCGCCAATAAATCCGAAATTGTTGACAAAACAGGCCTTCCGTGACGTCCGAAATCCTTCCTTAGTGCGCGAAAAGTGGTGCTCAAATTTTCAGCATTTTTGTAGTGAATTTTCACTATGTTTACACGTTGAGCGATGCTAAATCGGTCAATTTTCATAAATGGCAAAACACTAAACTACAATATTAACACAATGCAACGACAGATGACAGCTGCGGTTGTCGAACGCAGGGCTGTCAAAGTTTTCGGTTCGAAATGAAAAACCCTGTATATTGCGGTTCTTATTATTTTTTAATGCCTTGTTATCTTTTCACACAGATGTCGATAAATCTACTCCATGGAATAAAGGACTAGGGGAGACTAGTTCTCTCATCTACCCCCGCGGACTACGCCTTAGTATAAATTTTTGTAGTGACATGACCTTTTTACATTGCGGTGCAGTAGCGGCTTAACGGGGGGCGCGGAGGGGCGGACCGCCCCGGGCTGCGGGGGGCCCCCGAGAGAAGCTTGTATATAAAAATGTAAAGTTTTTCAAAACTGAAACTTGTAAAAAACTATTTGCGCTCCACAATGGTTGCTGAAAGGTTGTTTGTCACTTTTATCAATTGAAAGAGACACAGTAGAAAGAAAACATCCTTTCTAAAAAACAATTGTTTGCAAATTTTCAAAAAATTTTCCGTCGAAGATTGCAATATTTTTAACTTAAAATTTTGTGCAAAGTATGCAAATACAAAATTCTAAGTTAAAAATTAAATATCGCAATCTTAGGTTTGCTTGTAAACTAGTGCGAATTACTAGTTTTAACCTCATTAAACTTTGTAGACGTCAAACAAATTTACAGTTATTATTATTATTTTTATAATTATTGGTTGGATAACAACACATCGTCCCGGAAATAAGGTTTTCTTCTTTGATAGACTCTTTAACGAAAGCAATTCTATACTCCTTGTCAGTAAGCTACTGCTACTAGGTTTTATAAAATATTTCTGTACATTTCTAAACTACTCGACACGAAAAATGCACCTAAAAATAAAAGATGTATGAATCTACAGACTGAAATCCAAATCATGTATGTTTTCCCTACCTGACATATGTTGGTCCTGAAACTTCAAAATTTAAAATTTAGTTAAAAGGATGTCTTTCATTTGATACCCATATTTCCATCATTGCACAACCGCATATATTAAAAAAAATATTTGAAATGTGTATGTCCTTAAAATTTTAAAGTTTTTTAAAAAGGACTTTGGGCCAGAAAATGAAAAACTGACTATGCCAGATTACTATAAATGATCTCTAGTTTCACGTCTATATCCAAATTTGGATGGGTCTCGGCAAAAAAAGATTGTTTCGCACAGTGTAATAAATGTAAAGTTGGTGTTTTTACGCACTGCATCATAACTTTGTAATTTTTCTTTCAATTCTATTGATGTTAGGCTTAATATTTGCTCAAGTAATATATTTGCTCAAAAAATATATATAATAAGTAATAATATATCTTTCATCTTATATTCTAAAACTAGGTGAGATCATTTTTTTATCCATAAAAAAATATTCGAAAATTTATGATTTTTTGGTCGAAAAATTCACTTTGTTACAACTTTCCTTTGGGGAAGTTACTTGTCAGTAACTTCCCCAAATCTTATCTAATTTGAACAACCTATATATCACTAAAAAGGCTAAGGTATTATCTTCTTCTTGAACGACGGACAGCTCGTGTTAATCAGATAATTCTTTCAGGAGATATGTGCTCATAACTGAAACAACAGGAAAAAACTCGTTTTTCGAAAATTTTTTGAAAACGCTTCTTAAAAAAATTTTTTTATTTTCAGTTTCGTGTTCAGCGGCCAAAGTTAGTCTAGAAAACACTTTATCTATGCACGCGATTGGCCCATTTTTTGTCGAGTAGTGTAATGATGCACTGATCGCAAAACAATCGAATCCTCCTGCTCGGGTTGCTTAAAATAATGGCCAGATCGTAGTAACGAAGCAAGATTTTTTGATTTTTTTTTAGTTTTAACCTTCACTCTGTGCATGGTTTTTACACCCTAATCCCGTGCAATGGGGAACTGAGTTCCCCATTTTTGAACCAGTATAGTTTTTATGGGAATGAGTAAAATAATAGTTTTTTGGGAAATAATTATATTATCATTATAGTATGAAATATTATTAATGTTGTTGTTGTTTGTTTTTTTTGTATTAGTATTTGTATGTTATTTATTTGCACACCGTCTTTGAATCCGTTATTCCACCGGTGAGTGTGCTCGTGATTTAGAACTTGAGTGGTTTAGAACGTGGATAAGTTTTGCATACAAAATGTATTGGTATAAATAACGGGGTCTTTTATTCCCCAAAGCACAACAAACAGTTTATGTGCTTTTTTTGGCTATATCTGCCTAATCATACTTGAACTGAGATATCTGTTTATGTTTTTAGATTCCTCTCATCAATAGCTATTCAACGATATAAGTATTAATATATCGTTTAGAAATAAAAACCTTCACAATTTCATGTTTTATGTCGTCGTGGGGAACTGTATACCCCAAGCACGGAGTGAAGGTTAATAAGGCTTTTTGAAATGACGAGTTTTCTCTCCCAAAAGTTTTCCTAATTTCACGAAAGTTTTTATCAAATTTGGAAAGATTTAGTAAGATTATCCTTTTATCCATTTTTCATTTTTTCTCTGGGATTCCATTGCTTTCTATAAAATTTCAAGCACATATACGTTTCAAAATAATTTGTCCCTTTACTGTCCATTTACTGTTCAATGGAATACAAATTTAAAAAAATTAAAAAGCATAACCGAAAATTCCAGCTATTAGTTTTGTACGTAAACTTATTCTGCACCGTTTGTGGGGGCCCCTCAGCCGTCGCCGCCCCGGGCCCCCGAGCACCTTAAGCCGCCGCTGTTGCGGTGTATCAAAATTTCGGTTCAAATAGCAAAATAATGCTTAAATAGCGAAAAAATATCGTCAAGAACCGTTACTTATTTACGCTTTTCATCCCCAGCAGGCCTACAGACACGCTAGGGTTTGGGCAGTGACTACGTGACGCGAAACTGAGAGGGGAAATGATTTTCAGACCATTTTTTGATTTTTCCAATCGTCCGATAGTGTACGGGTTTTTTTACCCAAACATTCGCACAGCACCGGTTACCAGTCAATTGTTTGCATCTTAAAGTGATAACTTTTCTTATTTGCTGTAAATATAGCGTTGCGAACCACCCTGTTTTACTGGTCTAAGTAATTTTGATTGTAACCCGTACCAACAAAAAGCAAAAATATATTATTTCATACGCTAAAGTCAGCAGATATTTTGTTGCTTTTTCCTTCAGTTCATGTCTCATTGAGTTTGCCGTTTCTAGTGCAGCAAGAAACAGTGATGGCAAGTTGAACTCTTTTAAAACGCAGAGGTGCAACTCAAGTAATTCAAACGTAAAGGCTTTAAGGGCAGTCAGCAAAAACAACGTTTTTTTGCAATCAATTTCCTATAAACGTACTACAGAATGAAAGAAAAAAAACAATTATTTTATTTGCAAACAAACTTAGAACGAGCCAGGAGCCCTTGCCTGGCTTTTGTATGGAGAATTTGCTGTACGAACCCTAATCAACTCTGATTGAATTTGCGACTCTGGGGCCTGGTTTGACCGAATTAGCAACCGTGACTCCTCTCAGTTTCGCGTCATGTAGTCATTGGTTTGGGTTAGGTAGGAGGAGTGTAACAACTTTTCACAATTTTTTTAATTTTCTCAAAGAACACATTAACAGCTACTCACCAGTAATTTTTTTAGTTTTATTGAGGCTCACAATTTATTTAAAATAATTTTTGTTTCTCACACAATTTCAAAAATAATTAATTTCTTACTTTCTCACGAAACTTCAACTTTGTTTCACAATTACTGCCGTTGTGCATGTGGCAGCGTTAACTGACTACATTTATTTTATAAAATAGAGATTCCCCTTTCCATACGTGTAAAATCAACTGGAAAAATGATAAGGTGTAATTTACAGAATTTTTTTAAGCTTAGGATGTCTACAGGCCTTCTTGGGAACTAGAGGGTTAACCCTTTGTTGATCCCGTCAGATAAAATGGTTTCTATGTATTGTAAAAACCTGTATGCTCTTCAGTAATTTTTGTGCAACTCTGCGCACGACTGCTATTCACTAGCATCTCTAATTTTGCAATTAACAAAGTAGACTACGAGTAAGTACGGAGAGCCATACAAATTGTCGTACGAGAAATTACAGTTGTTGTCAAATGTTCTCTTAAGACAGGGTGGTAATTTAAATTTAAGAAAAAATAAATTTTTGAAACCGACAATTTGCAAAAATAGTTTCGTACGCCTGTTTTCATATTTCTTATTCGAAATTTATGTTTTTAATAAAACATCGCTCACAATATTTGTTGTTTTGCCTAATTTATTTTGAATTCTAAAGAAAAGAGCGCGAAACAATACTACGAACTCGTACTGATGTATTTTGGCATAGTGAACTTAGACGGAAAAATAATTTTCAAATCAACAGAAGTCGACAGAAGTGGGTATTTCTCAATTTTACAAAGCACTTATTTCAAGCACAAGCACTTATTTATTGCTTTGTGAAAAGTATTTTAGGTAAAACCTCGAAGCACTAAAACAAGATAAGTTCTTTTGTTAACCCTCTACTGCCCCATACGGCCTTAAGGCACGGTCTAATTTCCACGAAGTTCAACTTTCAACTGATAATATTGGGAAATATGTGATGCTTACAGCCGTGCAACATTAAAGAAATGACAACTTAATTTATCTAAAACATGCCCTAAAAATTGCATTACAAAAAATTAATATTTATGTGGACTTTTCTAGGTTTTTGTGGACCGTGCCTTAAGGCCGTATGGGACAGTAGAGGGTTAAATGAACGTTAAAAATTATTTTTCCAATAAAATGAAATTTTTATAGATACAATTCATTCACTTCATTTATTTCCTTTACTTCTATTTATTTGTGTGTAGGAGAAACGAATGGATTACGCTACTCGACGCGGAAAATAACGTAGAACTACCTTTGTATGCCTGTTCGGCACATTTTTCTGACAAGATGAAGTTTGGGAGGAGACTGGATCGCAAGGTGCTTCCAGATTTAAATTTAAGAGCCACTGCGGGCAGAGCAGATATTAGTTTAGGTAGATTAGGAACAGATTTAATTGTATTAGTTTTGGATGATTTCGTGCCACAAGAGCTTTCATGGGATCGTGAAAATTTAGCGAGCGTAATTTCTTCACAACATAATATGTATAATTATAAAGTAGTCTAACCTGAACTATAAGCACTATCTGAAATCTGATTACACATATATTGTTAGAGTTGTCAGATTATCATATTTTAACCGTTATACACAATGAATGCTATAGCATTCACGACGATATAGAAAAAATTTTTCAACTAGAGTGACGTGAATGCTATAGCAGTCATTCATAAAAAACATGAGAAGAAGAGGTTTATTATATTTTTATAACTTTATTTATTCAACAGTAGTTCTCTCTTCGTTTATATATAATAACTGGACGCGGACACTACACTTTAAACCATTTTGATTACAAAATCTTTCATAAACGGACAAAATTCAGAAATATGCCCAACCAGTTTTTAAAAATCTGTACTACCCTCTAATACCTACAAATCTCTCTCTTATTTGAAAATGAACATTTGAAATTAAAACAATCAGTGTTTAGGCCAGTGGCGCACACAGGATTTTATTTTGGGGTGGAGAGTTTGCGTACAACTTTTGAGCCGAGTACCACTCGGAACCATATTTTGTACCAGCATTTATTATGTTTGGGGGGGGTTTGAACCCCAAAAACCCCGCCTGTGAGCGCCACTGGTTTAGGCAATCAACCATTACAACATTTTTTTCAACCAAAATAGTACTAAAATTTAAACACTTGTACAATGTGTGTACTTTACCTATACAAGTAATAAATATTAATAAAATAATCAATATTCATAAATTCGTACAAAATATTAAATAAATAAACGAGAAACACTTGGATACAATTTCAACTAATTTTTTGTGCCCCCCTCCCCCATAAGCATCTCCTTTAACCGGACAAAACCAAAATTAACAACGGAGCATATTAGGCCTTCAGTTTTCGAAAAGATGCGTGTGTGATTAGGTGCACAGGTGTTCAGTAACACTGTAGCCTCAGCAATGTTCGCACTGAATAGCTCTGGAAATGTTCCTCCTTCCAGAGCTGCTACTTTTTTGAATACGGCAGAAAATCACACCATACACGTTCTCGTGCTTGTTTTAGAAACGTTGGGGACTCCAATACATTTATTTAGTATTAGAGGGGAATTGTGAGCTATCACCACTAATATCAACTAGTTTGTCCGCAAATGCAGTACAAAACGTATGCAGTGACGTGTTGGTCCAGGATAACTCTTGGCAAACTTTTCAGTGCTTGCCAAGACCTGGCATTTTAGTTTTTGAAAATATACAAGCTGATAAATAATGCATTAGGTTACGTATGTGGCTATATTTATTAAACATTTTATAGACTCCACAATTGTTTGGAGCCATTGCCTTACTTTGGAGATAAAGTAGTCAATGACGAGTTTTTGTCTTATATCGAAAAACAATACGATAAGTGTTGTCTTGTGCGAGTTTATAAGTTTATAAGATTCATCTCAAATTTAAGTTGTCGCTTTTGTGAGAACTTCGATCCTCTTTGTCACCTATATGAATGGATGGCTTCAAAATATAAGAAGCTTACGACGATTGTGGCGCACATTGTCACAGAAAGGTTTTTCCGAACTGATGACCAGGAAACTCGGTCAGAACGTACTTGAACATTTTTTCGGGACAATTAGAAAAGGAGGTGGAGACAGCACGAGTATCACGCCATACGCGTTCTAGTGCTTATTTAAGAAACATTGGGGTCTTCAGTACATTTATTTACTATTAGAGGGGAATTGTGAGCCATCACCACTAATATCAACTTGTTTGTCCGCAAATGCAGTACAAAACGTATGCAGTGACGTTTTGGTTCAGGATAACTCTTGACAAACTTTTCAACGCTTGCCAAGACCTGGCATTTCAGTTTTTGAAAATATACAAGCTGACATAAATATAGATGCATCGATTTTTTTGAAAATAAAAATGCACTAGGTTACGTATGTGGCTATATTTATATAAAGTTTTATAGACCCCATAATTGCTTGGAGATGAAGTAGTCAATGAAGAGTTTTTTTTGTATAGAAAAACAATATGAAAAGTGCCTTGTGTCTTGTGCGACCCCCAACACAATTCATAAATTCATCTCAAATTTAAATTGTCGCTTTTGTGAGAACTTCGATTTTCTTTGTCACTTTGTTGGATTAAGTGAAGCTCTTTTGGGCAAAATGGGGGATATAGAGCCATATATTTTTTGCAGTTACTGCAAGTCCGATGTTCCGACATATGTACGAGTATGTTGCGTACAGGGAATTCATTGAAAAACAATAACCAGGTTGGTCAGGATCGTCGATACGACAATAGTTTAAAAACCATATCTCTGGGGGTATATTTTCTATCACCCATTGCGTAAAGAAGTTTAAAAATATGTCTTAATTGGTCAAGCGAACGACTTGCACAAAAGTTCGTTTCGCCCATTCACCTCGTTGCCCTTCTAGCAGTATAAAGGCATTGCAATTTAGAAATCGTGGCTTCACTGACTTACGCAATGAGGTGAAAAGCTTAAAGAAAAAAATAAAACTTCAAGATGCAGAGCTGCGGGAATGTAAGAAATTACTAGATTTGTCTGTCCGAACAACAAAAATTTCTGACGAATTTGTAAATGAGCTTTGCAATGAACTTTCTTTGCATGTTGCGTTGTGTATAGGGAATTCATTTAAAAATTAAATTCATTCCTGGTTGCACTTCTAGCAGTATGTGAAGGCATTGCAATTGAGAAGTCGTGGCTTCACTGAATGACAAATTAAGTTTTCAATTGCAACTGACAATGACTCTTGGTAAATATGTATGCCCAGGCATACATATTTGAATATGAACGGCAAATGAAATAATATTAAATTTGTTCATGGTTTTTTTTCGCAAACCAACTAAATTATGGGAATTTTATTTAAGTTTCTTTGCTTTGCTGATACCAAAATAAAAAGTCATCGCTTCACGGACTACTAGAACTAACAAAACATATCAAATCAACAAACATTTTAAATTATAATTTTTCACATTGAATGCATTCGAATTACTACGTTTATGAAGTAAGAACGGAATTTGTAAAAATATCCGAAAAATTTCTTGTTTCATAAATTTATTGAGAATACGATGAACACCAACAAAACTTTTGTTTCACAGGTAACTCGGCTTCACTTCTAGAATCACAGAGTGACTTTTAAAATTTGTAATTAATAAATTTTTTGATTTTTAGTATTTATGTATATAAGAAATCTATATAAAGACCTAAACTCATTTAAACTCTAAATGATATATCTTATAATTGATTTTTTTTTGAATTTCAAAATGTTCACAGCACTAGTAGGCTATGATTTTTTTCAAATTTTCACATTCAGTTCCTAATCTGAGCCAACTAGCTGCAATTAAACCTGAGCAACGAAAAACAAAAAATAACATGGCACACTTTGTTGAAAAAATCCCACGTAGACCCAAAAGCAAATTAAGTAGGTTTTGGAATTGTGTGGCAATTTTTAGCGAAGAGTCTACCAACAACGAAATTCGGCGGATCCGTAAAAGCATTCGAAGTTGGGCCTTCAAAAGGAAATTGTAAAAAAAAAAATTTAAAAGATTGCTCAGCTCAAATTATACAAACCACAACAACAATTTCAATCAAAACCAATGTTAGGGAAACAAAGCGAAAAAGGGGCAAAGATACTGTATTGACCAATTTTTTTTAGCAGGAGTTTTGGCTATGGCTATAAACAGTCAAAATGTTAAACAAAAAATTTGTAGTTTGTCGGCAGTTCGAGTCATTTTTGCATTTTTTCAATTAATTTTTTTCAATAATTTTTAAAGAAGAACAATGCTCTGTTCACAGCAGTGTTGCCAGATCAAGAGATTTCCTCCTAGATTTGGGAGATTCGTGGCCTTTTAGGAGAATTTTTAGTAGGAAGAATTTTTTAGAAGGAAATGTAGGAGATTCACATTTTATGAAGAAGTTTACAAAAGCGATTTTGATGGTAATACATTTGACGTCGTTAGTGGCACTGAAGCCTTGAATATTAAAATTTAGTGTCTAATTTAATTAAATGAAATTTTATGCTTCAAAGTGTATAATTTATGAAATTAATGAATAAAGTTTACAAAAGTGAATTTCATACCGAACTAATTTTTTATATGTTTTGTTTGTAGTGTTAAGCTGAAGCTGAATGAATAGAAAAGGTTGCAATAAAAAAAATTAAATACATATATATATATTTTTTATGAGAAGTTTAATTTCTTAGTTTATAAATGAAATAAAAAACACGTCGAATTATTTCTCACTAAGAGTACTTTCACCAAATTTGAAGTCAAAAGGCGTAAAAAACTCATATCTCTTCAGTCAAACTTTTAACCCTTGGTTCAACCCTTTAAGTTTTGATTTAAAACAAAAAAAATAGAAATACGCGTAAAATTATTTGTGGTTTCAAGTGTTTTTACCACCTTTCAAGGCCAATCGGTATAGTGTTTTTCGTAGTCTTTCCGTATACCTACGAACCTTAACCCTTGGTTCACCACTTTAAATTTTGATTTTCGAAAAATTTAAAAATACGTGTCGAATTATTTTTGATCTAGAATATTTTCAGGAAGTTCAAAATCAATCTGTCTATTAAATCTTAACCCATGTTTTGCCCTTTTAGACCCCGATTTTCAAAAGATTCCATCTTAGAGGAGGTTCATTTTTCAAGATGTACCTACAGATAAAATTTCATATTTGTAGCTTTATCGGTTTGGGCTGGGCGATGATGAATCAGTCAGTCAGGACGAACAATTTTATGTAGAGAGATAATTTCATAGCCCAATCTTCTTTTACAATGTGTGAACGTGTTAGTTTTTTCGGTTTATGTGTTGGAGTTTCCATCACCAGCCTACAAGGGGCTACCGGTCATATCACTGGTTATATGACCGGTATAAATGACCGATATGTTGGTTAAAATTCTAGTCAGATTTGTTCTAGCCGTGTGAAAAATCTGAGTAGTCTTTTTGTGTACGTGTGATTTGATATCACCTTCTAACGCATGCACTCCGAAATTTTCACAAACATAGATGAAAAATTCTATGCAATCTTTCAATTAGCATGCAAACTTTAAACGTTCGTAAACGGAGAAATAAAACTTCCACGTCTCGCATGTATCCGAAAAGAAATAATGGATATTGGTATACGTCAAGCATGTCTAATGAGTGTTTTAGATCGTCGGCTGGAATGTCCTACAGGATATCAGTACAAGCCTTTTGGATGGCTTCTACGTCGTTTGTTTAATCGGTAAATGCATTTTTTTCTAAGGTGAAAGATACCGCATCAGGTTAAAACGAGGAGTGGGTGATAGCTAAATTCTTCTTTTAGTCAAAAAATCAGTCACAAGTGTCTATCGTTGAGATGCCGTCTTTCGATAGCCACATGTTGTTAAAATGTGATACTTTTATGTTATTGAAATGCTTAACCTTCGCCTTACCAAAGACTTTTGTATGCGTCGTTTACCAATACCCATAAACTCACTCACTCACAATAAATAAGTAAATAATAAATAATTTTTTTCCATACCTCAGTATTTAGTATCGTCCTCTGGTGACAGTCCGTTTTTCGAAAAAAGGCCTAACTTTAACGATTCATTTTGCGACTAAGGAAAATATTAAAAGATTTCTTTCCAGAGGGTTTATTGAACACATACTGAGGTATAACTTTTTTTTAATTTTTTTAATTTTGTATTTTATTGTGAGTTTTATTCAAAATGGTGGCGGAAGCACCTGGGATCACCCGGTGGGTATTCGGTATACAAATTAACAAAAATAAAAACAAAACATGAATGATATTTTCAAAAAAATATTTCTTTATGTTATTGAAAACGACTTTCGAATTTGTTCAGTAAGTCGAAATCATAACTACATTAGATAAATAGTCTGGCAGATATCGAACATGAATATTAAAAAGATCACCCGGGTGGGGATAAGGAAACCGAAGGTTAAATCCAATTTCAAGTAGATTTTGGCTGATTTTTTTATGGAATCTACGGTGGTCGCGGATATCAGTTGGCTAACACGTTGGTCATCATTTATGTCCTGACAATCGTTTTTAAATCGCGTGTACCACTCATGAAGTCTGCCACGGGATAAACCAGTCCTTAGTTCATCAATTTAAATTTTTCGGCTAAAGTCTTACCAACTTTAAAGCAAACCTTAATATTTTTGCTCTTTGCAAATTAGTATCAAATTTTTGTACCAGTGACAAAAACATACTTTTACGAGGGCGGGTCAATAAGTCCGTGACTTTTTGAATGAAACACAGGTTTTTAGATAAAAAGTTATTTTATTTTTCAACGTAGTCTCCTTTGAGATCTATACACTTAGCCCAACGTTTCTCCAGTTTTTGTATCCCTTCCGAAAACTATGATTTGTCGAGGTCTTCAAAATAGGCATTTGTTTGTGAGATGACTTCGTCATTGGAGGCAAATCTCTTTCCGCCGAGCCATTTCTTCAAGTTTGGGAACATTATCCGACAAAAAAAGAATGCTTCTTAAAATCCACGGTTACGAAACGGCGCAAAAACTCGTTCATATTGCGATTGAACAACGCCAAACATTCCTGCGAAATTGTCACACGGTTGCGTTTGTGGCCGATTGTGAGCAAACGCGGCACCCATCTTGCGGAAAGCTTTCTCATACCCAAATGATCATTCAAAATTGAAACGACTGAGCCATGTGAGATGCCTATGGCTTCCACAATCTCTCTCACTTTTAATCGCCGATCGGCTAAAACCATATCGTGGATTTTTTCAATTGTTTCGGATGTGGAGACCTCAACTGGGCGTCCAGAACGGTCGGCATCTTCCGTGCTTGTACGGCCACATCGGAATTCAGTAAACCACTTTTTTACCATAGAAATGGATGGTGCAGAGTCCCCATAATATTTATCAAGCTTAGCCTTGGTTTGCGTAATGGATTTTTTCTGCAAAAAATAATGCTTAATGAGCACACGAAATTCACTTTTTTCCATTTTCTTCTCAGTCAACGAGGTAGTCTGATATTAACGGCTGTCAAAAACAAACTAAATGTCGCAGCTTGTTCAATTTTTGACAAGAGTCAACTGACAGATGACTGTTGACGGGAGCAGTGTTGCCATTTCAATTAAGAGGCGGGAAATTCAAAAAGTCACGGACTTATTGACCCGCCCTCGTACTTCGGACGCAATAACTTCGCTTACAGTAAACCAATTTTCATGAAATTTCCAATGCACTGGGTGGCACCACCACAAATATTTTTTGGAATATGGTTTTTTGAAATTTTGTCATAGAGCTGAAGCTAAATTTTGTCACTACTACAATATGAGATCTGTGAGCCTAAAGCTATCTGTGTCTGATTCAAAGACATATGTGGGAGTCAGGGGCGTAGCCAGAACTTGGTCATGGGGGGGGTTTTAAAAACATTTTTTTGCCAGTTTAGTATTACATGTTTTTTAAAGTAAAGTGCACTTTCCAAATAGGGCATTTGGTTGTGGCTTATGTGACTTAATGCATTAAAAACTAAATTTTTTCCCTGATTTTTAGTAAAAATTTCATGAAATTTGGTGGACTGAAAGCGAAGTTATTGCATCTGAAGTGGAAGTATGTTTGTGTCATCGTACAAAAATGTGCATCGAACAACAATCCAATATTAACGATTGTTTTAAAAATGCTTAAACTTTAACCGAAGCATTTGAATCGATGGACCAAGTTTATGGTGATTTTTGTTTATACCGTGGTGGAGTTCATAAGTGGTAAAAGCGATTTAAAAACGATTGTCAGAACATAAATGATGACCAAAGTGTTAGCCAACTGAATCCGCGATCACCGTAGATCAAAACTGGGCGGTAATTCATAAAAGATTAGCCAAAATCTTCATTGAAATTCTTGAAATTGGATTTAACCTTCGCTTTACTTATACCCACCCGGGTGATCTTTTCAATATTCATGTTTAATATCTGCACAAATTTTAAGGTAATTTTCAATAACATGAAAAATATTTTTTTGAAATTTTGTTCATGTTTAAACTTGAATTTTGTCATTTTTTATACAAATGTACCTGGGTGATCCCAGGGGCTTTCGCTACCATTTTGATTAAAACTCACGATACATTTTTTTTGCGTACCTCATTATGTGTTCAATAAACCCTCTGGAAAGAAATCTTCTAATATTTTCCGTAGTCTCAAAATAAATCATTAAAGTTAGGCCTTTTTTCGAAATACGAACTATCGCCAGAGGAAAATACTAAATACTGAAGTATGTAAAAAATTTATAAATTATTATATATTTATTGTGAGTTTTACTCAAAATAGCGGCGGAAGTGCCTGGGATCAGCTTTAGTAAGGCGAAGGTTAAGCATCTCAATAGCATAAATTTATTGCATTTTAACTGAACATTTGGCTATCGAAGGATGCCATCCCATCTATTGACACTTGTTTTGACTGTTTTTTTGTTTTCACATGATATGGCACCGTGCGAATTTCACCTTTTCAAAGAATGCCTTTGCCGACATCCTGAAGGACATTCCGGTCGACGAACTAAACTACTCTTTAGACATGTTTTTAGAACATGCAAATCGCTGCATTAAGCCTAAACGTGACTATTAAAAAAACAAATTAGTTTCGGTAAAAAAAGGGTTTTGTTAATATTCTTTTAAATATTTAAAGATGAAAAGATCTTTTTGCTCATGTGGGAACGTACATACGATGCATAGTGATTGAAAAGGTTGACAAATTATAGGCTATGGGGGGTTCTGATACCCTAAACCCCCCTTGGCTACGCCCCTGATGTATGGTATATACCCTACGGGACATGGGTGATGGAAACTCATACACATAAATAGCAAAAACTAACACATTCACACATTGTGGTCAAATTTTTGTACTGGAGCCACTTTGGTGGAAAAGGGACAATTTGGCTATAACATTATTTCATTTGAAAGAACGAGATGAAGGGCTAATTCACTTTGACTTTTCAAAATTTGAAAAAAAAATCAAATTCTCACTTCACTAGCTTTGGCATCATTTGCCTTTATACAACATCAATGAGGAATAAATGGCTCAGCACTGACAGAAACGAAAGCACAGACAGAAGTTAACGGTACATCAGTATAGTTAACTATGTGTGGAAAAAGGACAGCTATACCAATCGCCACCACGTGGCCGGTTGTCAAATTCGATTTTGACATTCTGTCGCAAAAACTCCGAGAAAGTGGTCGACAAAAATCAGTGCAAGTGAACGAAAAAATTGTAAAAGTGGACGCAAGCCGACGAAATAATAAACAATTTCAGTGAAAGTGAACATCAAACAAGAGGATTTCAAGATAAGTATTACATATATTAAAAAAATGAAAAAAACTGCTTGAGCAGGGAAAAAAAATTTTCGAATCCAATGTACAAGAGTACAAAAGTATTCTGCTCAAGCAGCAGATTTTTTGGCTAGCGTAGGAAATCTTGAAATAGAAAGTAATAGTAGCAGTAATAATAGTAGAAGTAGTAATAAAAGCACTAGTAGTAACGTTGAGCAAATAGATTTGTTAGCCGGTGGCTGCGGCTTCAGCCAAGAAAACAGAAGTGCAGAGGGCAATGCAAAATCGGACGCAATTAAATCTTGGGCGATTCGACATAATATTTCTCGAAACGGCTTAGATGACTTGCGTGAAGTAGGTGTTAAGGATTTGCCGCTCGCTGCAAAAACTCTTTTGAGTACCAGCCGGCAAAAGGCAGATATTTCTTTTATACAAAATGGTGAATTTTTGTATTTTGGAATTCAAAATTTTTTTCTATCGAATTCATTCGACTTCTTGGAAGATAGGGCAGAAATATTAATTGACGTAGGTGTTGATGGGTTAAAGTGATTTCATAGTTCAAGCCGAGTTTTATGGCCTATCCTTGGGGCCATTGTAGATTTCCCAAGTGTTAGTCCGTTCATGATTGGTTGCTTTTCGGGGTTGAAGAAACCAATAATAGCTTTATGTCCGACTTCTGTGCAGAAGTACAATTACTTAGGGAAATTGGTCTCAAGGTGGGTTTTAACCAATTCATAAAACGGTTTAATATTCGTGTTTTCACTTGCGATGCTCCCGCAAGAGCATAATAATAAAATCACATAATGGGAACCACGGCTGCCCAAAATGCTGCCAAGAAGGAACGTATAGAGAGAAAAGAGTTTGCTTTCAAAAGAGCTAGGAGTTGTCAGAACTGATTGATCTTTCGAGATGAGAACTGATCCTTCGCATCATACTTTTAAGTTTAGGGAGCAAAAAAGTGTTTCGAAAAAATCTGGTTTCGGGATAGTTTCACAATTCCCCTTAGATTCCATGCATTTAGTTGATTTAGGAGTAGCCAGGAAGCTTTTAAAGTTGCTTATCAAAAGAGCAAATGTATCTAAACTTAATGAGAAACTTAATTTTGTAGCCCAATTCGTTCCTTCAGAATTTTGTCGTTTATCTAGGAGCTTAGATGAAGTTTGCCATTGGTCAAGTCAACTGAATATCGACAGTTTTTATTATACACAGATATTTTTATTTTGAAGGGTTGCGTTAGTAATGACATTTATTACCAGTTTTTGTTACTACATAGTGCTATTAGACTTCTTTCAAGTGAACGCTCGCACCGAATAGAAGCAGATATAGCGCAAAGAATTTTAGAAGATTTTGTATCATACTTTGGTTCTTTATACGGCGATCACTTAGTTAGCTTCAACATTCATGGGTTACTTCATTTATCCAATTGCGTTAAGAATTTTGGTCCCTTAGATTCATTTTCAGCATATAAATTTGAAAATTATATGCAATATATAAAAAAATTAATCATAAATCCAAAAAGTATCCTGCAGCAGCTGTCCTTGCGACTCAACGAAAGGCAAGGACATAATCTAAATCCTAAAATCGACAAATTTAGTTTAAATGATAAAAAAGAAAAAGATAGTTTCTGTTTTAGTAAAAAGTGGGACCATTGAACGTTATAAAAGTTAACACATTAGGAGAAGGTAGAATTGTTGGAAAAGTTTAAAAAAAAAGTATAATTATTTTAATGAACCTGTTCAATCGTTTGCTGCTTTAGGTATAGTGGTTGCAAGTGAGTTATCTGCTGAAGCAGT
Organism: Melieria picta; assembly: GCA_964056695.1. Classification (NCBI taxonomy): domain Eukaryota; kingdom Metazoa; phylum Arthropoda; class Insecta; order Diptera; family Ulidiidae; genus Melieria; species Melieria picta. Next base: position 29,186,603 of record OZ057400.1, on the reverse strand, counting down.
TGAGATTTCATTAGAAGAAATTGATTATAAATACTTTTGTATATCATATGAGCAAAAATATTTACTTATGCCTATTTTACATAATTTATTTCACGATTTTTCTTAGCTAAGCCACAATTTCTACAATATTTTTAAGGTCTATTATATTATATATAGAAATATTCATACTAATAAATAAATTTATTACATGAGTTTCAGTTTGAGCGAACTTCTAAATGATAGCGCTACGCCAGAACTAAATTGTAAATTCAATTCATGAATGTTATGAGCAGGGAAAGGATTTTGAGGACCTAAAAACCTAAAAAATGCAAAATAAAATAGCAAAAAAGGCACAGAAAGGCAATAAAAACTGCCAAAAAGGCAGAAAAAGGCACTAAAAACTGTCTAAAAAGGCAAAATAGGGCATTAAAAACTGTTAAAAAGGCATTTAAAAATAAGAAAAAAATACTAGAAAATCTAAAAAAAGGGGAAACGGTATGTATTTTTTAATAATTTTATTTCATCTGACGTATGCAACATACAATATTTATACCTCGTTTTTTGTAAAAGAAAAGGAACATCAAGGTTTTCAAAGATAGTTAAAAAACTAAAACTAAGATATTTTAATTGAAATGTAGGTACATATTTTAAATTCATATTTTAACTTCTCATATAAAAGCGTAAAAGCCGTACTTGTATCACAAAAAAATAAATAAAAGAAAGGATTTCAGCACCTCTCTCAGCACCACCAAACTCTGCTATCAGCGCGGAAATTTTTTGCGCTAACCGAACTTTTTGATTTTTTCATGTTTTTTCTTTAAATTTTCCACTGTACAAAAAAAAGTTTCAAGGTTCAAAGTTTAGTTTCAAGGTATTTTTGCGAAACAAAAGGTGGAAAATATTAAAAACGAAAGAAAAAGAAAAAGGCGCTCGACAAATCTTCAAAAAGGCATTTTGTGGCATTTATAGGTAAAATAGGCACTAAAAAAGGAATTTATGGGTGACAAAGGCAAACTGCCTTTTCAAGGCAAAAAAGGCAAAATAAAAGTGATATATTTCTAATCAGGAGGACCTAATTCGTGCTCATTATCCATCAGAAATGCTCTATCTAGCAGCAAACAAAAAACGCAATTTCCACAAAATCCTTTCCCTGGTTATGAGTAAACATAAATATTTTAAGCTTATATTTTTTCAGTAAACAAAGTAGCATAATAAGAAAGACCTATGAGGTAGGCCTTTTTAACGAGGCGACGTCAACACCTTTAAAGAAGAGAAAGGTGGTGGGGGTTGACGAAAACACCCCACCCCGTACTGGCAATGGTAACTTATTTTATTAGAACAATATAATTTACATTTAATTTATTTAAATGATTGTTTTTATTTCTATTGATAGATATGATGACAAAAATATTCAATCGTTTAGATGCTTTTGAGCGCAATGTAAGTTCTTCTTACAAACTTTTAACCCTTGGTTCATCTCTTTAAGTTTTCACTTTCGAAAAAATTAGAAACACGTGTCAAATTATTTTAATTTCAAGTGTTTTCACCAACTTCGAAGTCAATAGGCAAATCTGTTTGGTGTTTTTTCGTAGTATTTCCGTAAACGAACTTTAACACTTCGTTCACCCCGTTAAATTTTGATTTTCGGAAAACTAAAAAATACGTGTCCAATTACTTTTTATTTGGAGTATTTTAACCAAGTTTGAAATCAATAGGCCCATAAAATCAGGTTTCTTCATACAACACCTTAACACATGTTTGGCCTTTTAGACCCCCTAATTTCAAAAAATCCCGTCTTAACGACGGTTCATTTTTCAAGATGTACCAACAGTTCAAATTTCATATTTGTAGCTTTAGCGGTTTGGGCTGGGCGATGACGAATCAGTCAGTTAGTCAGGCCAACCAATTATATGTACCTATGTGTAGATATTAAATTACATTGATATATTTCTTATACTATTTTGTTCTTATATTTGTAGCAAAATAATATCATAACTACCACAAATAACATCATTGCAGCCCAAAAAAACATCGTAGATGAATTCAAAAAGCTGCAGTACAATGTAAGTAAAAATTATTACTACTTAATTACAGTATTCTCCGGAAATCTTATACATCATTTTTTAAAATTTTCTTTCCAGATGGTTGATAAAAGTGAAATGCTTGCTCAAAGCAAAGTATTGCGAGAAGTGAAGGTCATGGTGCAGAAGGTGGAGAAGAACATTTGTCGCATGACTGGGGAGTCATGCGACGAGAATGCTAAAAAAATTGCGAGCGTCGTGCCTAAAATGCTAAAATTTACTGTTCGATTAATCGAACATTGGGCCGATATGGGTTTATGGTCTGGGGTGCGTTGACTGCAGAGCAAGCTTTTGAGCTTCAGTTTGGTTCCTGCCGCATTGCAGTCTTCTAAAGCAGCCTCATCAATTTCCTCTACGAAAACAAGGATACAAATTGGTTATTCCAAAAGGATAACGCAGCCATACACAAGTAAGGATACAATGCCATGGCTGAGGGCAAAATCTATACCGGTTCTGGAGTGGCCAGCATGTTCGCCGGACCCAAGCTCGATTGAAAATATTTGGGGCCTATTGGTTCGTCGAATTTATCATAATTTCAGTATTTATTCTTTTATGAAAGTAATTATTATAACTACGTTACTTTTAGTTTGCAAAAAGATTTTCCCTTGATCACTTCAAGGATTCAAAGAAATTGTAAAAAATTTTTTTTTAATTTTTTTAGATTTTTTTATTTCATTTAGCTTCAAAAATTAATAAAAGTTACGTAAGATATCTTTTTTAGAAAGCGATGCAACAAGTTATTTACAATAAAAGACCTCAATGTAGTCAAAATGACTACCTTGGGCATTCTAGTGTTAAAAATACATTTTCGCTTTCCACTTATTGATGATTTGTGGGTGCTCGTATAATTTGCATTTCATTTCAAGTTTATTAAGTCTATGGTGTACAGGATCTTACAGACTAAGAACAAAATAAACAAATAAATGTGTAAATAAATACTATACAATGCCTTATAACTATTCACTTAATATCGCTTTGAGTTTATTAGAAAAATCTTGATTTTTACTGTGTTGAATATGTCCAACTTTGTGTTAAATAAGGCAATTTATCACTTGCGAGCAACTGTTTCAAAGGAAAACAAGAAAGGGTTTTTACATCGCATTCTGACGGGGAATGAAAAATGGATATTCTACGACAACGGATAACGATACGAATAAGTGAAGTGAATTAAAGTGACTGTGTGCAATTGTAAATACAATGACTACTGGAGAGGACTGAATTAAAGAGTTTCAGTTATGTTTTGCATTATTTTGGCACAATCCAGCGACACGAACTGCGTTTGCGTTGGTCAGCACAAAGTTATTTTCGTAACAAAATGATTAAGTAGAACCATTTGGATAACCAGCTAGAATAACTTTTGGCAGAATAACTTGTTGAACAATTCGGCCTTCGGCCTGTATTTTGGCCGAAGCCGATTATTGGCTGAAGGTGTCCGTTGCCGATTAATCGGTCGAGCTTTAGTTGTACCCTTTAGAATGTGATCTAAAATTGATGTTTCTGAGATCAACCATTTTTTTTTAAGTACTTACTTCTGGGCGACATTCAACTTACAAATAAGTTCAAAGATGGAGATTCTCTTGAATGAAAAAAAGGATTTGACTATTCTATGAACAACGAAAAAGATTTACGTTTAAACCTTTCGCAGTTGAGTACAGAATTTTATCAAGATTCGTATTAAATTGAACGAAATTTCACACTACATAGCTGTCGTTATTATTAATAATGCAACAACAAAAACCGAATATGCGCTAATTTAGATAAAGTCCGCGCTCGCTCTCATGGAAAGATGAGTAATCGTACACAGCAAGTCATAAATTTCAATTATTGAGATGAGACGGGAATGAGTCGCCAAGGAATACTCGTAAGTCCTAATTGGCGCCGCATCTATGTACGTGTGGATGTGTGCGTGTGTGTTGACGTGTGCGCGGAGTACTTTTAATTTTTTGTCACCTTTTTTTTTACAATTTCCCAAAGTGCGGGGTGGATGTCGACTTTGGCACTCACTCACTCTATGTTCGTCATTAATGCAGTCGTCATTTGAGCGCAATTCAGCCTCTCGATTCGAGTGGTCGCCTGAGTGGGCCATTAAAAAGTGTGCGCTTTTTTCGGCAGCGCGCAAAATCTGCTTCAACGCTAAAGTTACTAACGACAAGCATAAATCATGTTGTTGGGGTGGCGGTGGTGTTGAAAATACTTTTATTTTTTTTCCTCTGAGCGCTGATGATTGAAGGGTGCTGCACTCTTGAATAACTTTTGCAACTTTCTTGTCCGTTGCGTAGCGTTTGTGGTGCGCTACAAAACACCTTTTTGCATTTATATGCAGAAACTGTAGCAAATTCAGAAAAAGTGTATTTGACGACGTGTTGAGTTGGTGCTTAATTTCGAGTAATTAGGCGCACGAAAATGGAATAAAATATTCATACAAATTCTAAAAAAAAATTATATGAGACAGAGCAAAGTTTATTTAAAAATCCATTTCTATTACAAAATGTTGTAATTCGAAAGAAATAACAAAAAACAAAGACTTCGGTAAAAGAAAAACCAAAAATCATAACTCTGAAAACTCTGATATTAGAATCCAAATGAGTGTAAATTATAAAAAGCCGACCAGTGAATTCCATATTTAAGCTTTTCTTTAATGCTTTTTGAATATTTGTTTTCTATATTTTTTCTGTATTTTTTTTATATATTTGTTTCTTTATTTTTTTCTATTTATTTAAATTACAAATTTCCAGAAACTTTTTGCAGTTTGATAAGTCAGTGTTTGTTCGAATTTCTCCCATAGTAACTTAAAACGCAACACTGCTTCTTTAAACTAACATCTCCTCATAGACTACTGTCAGATTTTTTATCAGATTTTATGTATTTTTGTCTATATTTATTTCTAGATATTTAATTTCAATTAAACATTTCCAGAAACTGTTTGCAGTTTGATAAGTCAGTGATTTTTTGAATTTCTCCCCATTGTAACTTAAAATGCAACACTGGTTCTGTAAAATAACATCTCTTCATAGACTACTGTCAGATTTTGATCAAGCTGCGCCATTGAGTTGGCGTTTGACAGCCATTGAAAGCAGACAACCTTGTGAGAAAAGATTCATAAATAAATACTTACTATAACAAAAATTGGTTCTATTGGCCAAAGCAAGCGTAGTTCGTATCGCTGGATTGTGCCAAAATAAAACACACTGAAGTTTTTTAACGCAGTTTACTATTGTAGTCACTTTATTTACACTTTTCCAAAGTCACTTTACTTTCAGTTCACTTTTCACTAGACACTTCACTTTTCTTATCCGTTGCTTGTCAAACTCAAACTGACTCGCAGCACCATGCTGCCAGCATGGCCAGCTGTCTTTTATACTTATCTGCCCAGAACATAACTCGTTTTCGAGCGTTCCAGCATCACCTCGAATTGTTGAGATTTGCTTTGTTCTCACTAAACTTTCAAGAACCTATTCCCTCTAATAAGTTGCTTGCTTATTGATCTTAAATCGGTAGAAAGTAGACGTACCATAAGTTCTTTGATGTTTGTGTACGATATCATTTGTGGCAACATTAATTGTTCTGCTTTACTACATCTCATTAACTTCTTTGTTCCAATCAGGACTACTCGATTAAATAAGTTATTTTTTGTAAAATGTTACAAAACAAGCTATGCCTTAAATCAACCACTTGTGAGGTCTTTATGTGAATTTAATAAATTAGCTGCCAATTTTGAAATTGATTTCTCAATTCCTAGGCATAAGTTTATGGAGCTTATAAAAAGGATGTACTTTTATCTTTTCTAGTTCGTAAGTGTTATTTATTGTATTAATTTTCTAGCCTGTAGATCACTGTATCGCTTGGCTCAATAAATGAAATGAAATGAATTTCTAGAAAATTACAATACCTCCTAAAAGTATGAAATTCCTGTGTTGCCCGGAAAATGTTCGTTCAGTGCAGTCGTGTTTCCTATGTTAAGGGCCCGCAATTTCGCAGAGCATTATCGTCACAATACCATGAAGACTCAACATCATCAATTTTAATGGTTAAGAAACCATTTCTTACTAAATTCCGTTGTTCAGGTCACTCGATTGAGGTCGTCACGCCTGAAATTGTCAATAAAATCCATAGAGTTGTTGTTATAAGGCAGCGTTGGTATCGTTACTGTTCGCCATTAGCAGAATGGTCATCACTGTTTTATACTGTTGGACAGATTCGACATAGATTTGAAGCAATAACGACCACTTTTGACGGAGAAAGGAATGCTTTTCTTTTGAAAAATGTACCTAGAAGAAGACCTAAATCAGTACGTTTCTCCCGATGCAATAAAAACGGTTGATGCTGCTGAGGATTATTTTTTTTCCAAATGTATGTTTGCATGTTAACGAAACCATTGAACCAAACTTGTGCTACATTTCCAATTGCTCCACAGCTCAATTGGGGAATATATACAACAAGCTTGGTTGTCTTGGGGCTTTAATTCTTGTATCTAGATCGCATGCGAATGTATGTGTATTGTATATATTATCCGACAGCCAGGCAGTTCTAAAGGCGCTAGAAACCTACTCGACTACCGCAAGGCTGTTGACGGACTGCCACGATCTCTTGAATGAACTGGGCAGGTCGAACTCTGTAGAGCTACACTGGATACCAGGTCATGAGGGACATGACCGTAATGAACCAGCGGCCTTCTAGCAAAAAAAGGGTGCCTTACGCTCACTGACAGGCCCGCAACCATTCTGTGGACTACATTTAGGAGGACACATTTAGGAGAGGAAGTTGCCAATCAATAGACCAATACAAATAGACTATGTCAGGCAAAACTATTCATACCCCCGACATAGGGGTATCCAACAAACTTTTTATCCCAAACCGAGAGGACCTTCGCATCCTCACTGAGTATCTAATGGGGAATTGCTCACTCTGGTACCATTTGAAAAATATGGAAATATCCTTCACGGATGAGTGAGCTAGAACACGAAACATTGCTCCATTTTCTATATGAATGTTCTGCACTCAGCAGAAAGAGGTTTCTCCAGTTTGGTCAGGTGACAATTCCGCCATCAATCGTCTGGAAGTTATAACCTCAAAAAGTGCTGAAATTTATAAAAAGCCTAAACGTGGAAGGTTAAAACAAAGGCTGCACAAAAGATCAAAATGGTCGTAGTGTACTAAAGCCTATATATAAATAATAATATGCGAATGCATGCTTTAGTTTTTACCCAAAATTTAGTCACAGAAATTAAAGTCACAGAAAGTTCAACTCGCTGTACATGACGAGGAATCGAGAGGTCTGGGTCTTCGGCCATACTTTTTTGCTTTGGCGTCATACATTGACTGCTCGATCAGCAACCAAAGGGCTTTCCCCAAATGCTGCGATATTTTGTTGAGCTGGAATAGAACTCGAATTTGTTTTTATATTTCTGAAAGAAAATTTAAACCATTTCTATGCACTGTGGTCATGTCATGATTTAGCGTTCCATTTCAAAATGCTGACTATGAAAGAACATAAAAAAATCATAGCATTTCTACTTAAGCTGAATTTTAATGAATTTAAGTTGAATTTGCCAAATATAAATTTGAAAGTGTGTAATGCATTTGCATGTGGACACTGTGCGATTTAGTGTTGCCAACGATTTAAGGGGACTTTCACCTTCGGTGAAGGACACACAGTCGGGAACAGAAATCAACAAAGCATCGAAACTTCCGTTGCGCCATTGAATTGCTAAGCTCTTCAAGTGCTGTGGATTTGCAGCAACAATTTCACGTTTGCTGTTGTGCATTTGAATTTCGCTTTTTGCTAATTGCTGCCAACAACTTCGGTCCTATCCAAAATCGCGACCAACGCTTCGTCGACGTTCAATGAATCGAGCCATTCAAGTGGAATGTATCGCGCTTTAATCGTTTCGCTCATAAATAACCAAATCGGGCAGTGCGAGTTGACGCCACAACGAAAATTATGACTTTGCCAATGTGAAGAGTACGCAAAGTGCTGTGGGTGAGCCGAAAAATTAATGTCTATTTCGATACGACGCTCGTGCGTCTGGTTTTTTATTTTTTCTACACCGTTTAGCACAACTTTGCATACGATGGAAAATTCTATGTATTTGGAGAGAAGAGTTAAAAACAAATATTAGTCCACTGTAGAGTGAAGAAAAGAATTGTATATTTAAAACGGCACACCGAGTCGTATGAGTAATATTGATTTAACATTTTAACTTGGCTTAAAGTATTAAATAATTTAATCTATAAAATTTTAAAAACACGAGCGTATTATTTTTAGAATTTATTTAATCAATTAAATAAGAATTTTGTTGTACGTTGTGCAATTGGAATTTGTGCAGCACATTCACCGACATCCACGCACAATGACATCCTTTGTGAAATTTTTTTTTTATTGTGTGTTGGTTTAATGGTTTATTGCATTCATTCAATGCATATGGCTGTGACTTTGGTGAATTAATATGGAATTCATCGTTTATGTATAAAGACATGAAAATTGTATGGATTCCAAAGTGCAACGTTGGACCAATGTTCAACAAGTTGAATCAGCTTTGAATTCATAATATTGATAAGAACTCTACAAATATTTTGAACATGAAACCAAGTACAATATTTTGACTATTTGCTGAAGCGGAGAGCTCCAATCTTCAAAGACTCTACTTCCAGGATCCAGCTATGTTTGAGCAATGGCCTGGGTTGTGTTGACTTTGAGGGACTGTGATTTCAGTAAACTCCACAAAAGAAAGTCTATTGATGTCAAATTGCACAATATTGATGGGCAATTCATGTCACCTTCGCGAGAGACAACCATACCCACGAATCTTTTATGCAGAATGTCTATTGTGGCGTTCGCTGTGTTGTTTTCCACATACATATCGTTCAATTTAGGTCTTAAGAAATTTACTATGATCGATCTGTAGCGCCGTTCTGCTGGAATCACATGACGTTCACGTTCATATCGTTAAATTTGGGCCCAAAGAAATTTAGTATTATCCAATTGTTGCGCTCGTCGTTGACGGTGATGGCCACATCAACGCCGTTTTCGAAGAAGTATGAACCATTAATGCCGTCAAATCAAAAACCTTACTAAACAGTAACTTTTTTGGATTATGTTGACCCTCACGTAAGTCTCATTGCATATATGGCAATTTTTTGGTGTCACAGCCATTCATTCAAAAATGCAACAACTAGTCTAAAGATGATTTTATGGAAACAATTGGGGCTCTTCTTCTAAAGCTCAGTCAACAAACCAACCCATGGTGCTATGTCTATGGTCATTAACGTTCAGCTTCTGTGCCAGTTGAATGTTTTACGACGAAAAATATGCCCAGTTGAAGTCTGCGTAAGGCCGAGTTTTTATGCTCGACGGAGAATTTACTGTCTCGTCTTTTCCTTCACTCGCACTGACAGCGGCCATGTTCTCAGCCGATCTGAAGTTTCTTTGACGTACGAGTATTGACTGATTGCTTAGCGAAACGTTCGTCTCGAATTTGGCCACCAAATGTTGAAGTGTCAGCTTGAAAGGCTCACCGTGCATAATTTTCAGTAATAAATACGCAGTTTGAAAAGAAAGTTTTAACATTTGGACCCACTGTTCAATCGTGTAATGGGGATTTGGCATCAGTGACTGAATAATAAACAACAGATTTGCCGGATGCTATCACAACAACTTGAAAGCAACAACAGCCAGTCGAATTTAATTGAAAAGTGAGTATGTTAAAACCCAAAATCTCCTTGATCACGTGTCGAAATTACATTATTCTCGCTTCATTGATTTTGTAACTTTTTATTATTTAAAATACTGATACACAAATAAATTAGAATTTTTGTACTTCATTAGAATTGCAGCTTCCGCCTTTTTTTTAATAACTTTCGAACCAATAAATTTAGAGTAATGAAATGACACGAGATTCAAGGAGATTCTGGGTTTTAACATATTAACTGTTTAAGAAAATTCTATATAAATTTTCAAGGATATAAAGGATTAAAATTTTCAAATGGCCTTTTTCATATCCAAGTTTTTTTTTTTGTTTGCAAATGGATAAAAAATCAATCTTATTTAAATTCTTTAGCCTTTTCTCTTTTATTTGATATACATATCGCCATATTCTAACAAGGTTAGGTATTTTTTAAATTTTTTTTTTTTTATACCCTTGAAAATTTTGAAGTCCTTTCAAAAGGACAAAGGATGTAGAAATGAAAAACTGAGTACGCAGTATTATTATGTTTGGTCTCTAGTTTCACGCCCATATGGATTTTTTCCGGTGTGAAAAATTTTTTTAATTTTTGTCGCACGGTGTTATAGATCCGTTTCTGTAACAGTATCTTATAGATACTTATAAGACTTAATCTTTCGGTATAACCTTTTATTATTCTTACATATTTTTGTGACTGTTGTTATTATTATTATTATGTATTGTTGGGAGTGTCCAAGGACATCGGCACTTAAACATTGCTGTCCATTATTCCACCTGGACTGGCAGCTTTTTGAAGTTCTTAGATCTCGCCAACACCACCACTGGGTCATTCTGTGGCCTTCAATAGGCAGCCCTTGATATCAAGTTTCCCAGAGACTCTGCACCTCATTTAGCCGGTCCGTCACTTTTGTGAGGCGAAGAATATTCGAAAACTCGAGTTCCAGTAGTTCAACCTTCATTATAGTCATCTTGTCTCTGGCTTCTTTTCAGTTCTCGCATAAATGTTTCGCAGCCTCACCTTATCTCCATTCATATCTATAGAGGTCCCTCGCAGATGCTGGGAAAGTTGACTAAAAAGAAACAAAACGGCAACTTTTTTCGATTACTCTACCCCAGTTTATATAATTTAACATACATGTATGTATGCATGCGTGTAAATATGAATTGCAAGTACAATTTTGTGGCCATCGAATATGATGAAAAGTGTACACTTAAAGTCTGTTTTTAATTCGCTGTCGAATTTTCGCCTTTCTCCAGCAGATTTCCTTTCGTTAAGCGACTGTGGTGGCAATAACTCATTTTGACCGCATTAAAAGCTTCGGCAGATAAGACTGTTTATGTATGTGTGGCGCATTAATGCCGCAGCATTAATTATGAAAGCGCCAGTTATTAATCATAAAATGCAACGAAGCGCCATTGACCGAGCACCGCGCGAGGTTGTTTGTCACAAAAAGCGTCCGCGTGCCATGGAAGCTGCGCGTGTACACGACTTCTTCGCATACGAGTGCGCAGGTGAGTAGGCGAGCGTGCGCCACTTCAGTGTGTCAGCGCTGCAGGGCACCGATGCGCACTTTGGCGGCCAGCCATTCAATTATGCTGAAATACTTAAAAACTGCTTAATGCGACACGATGTTAAAAAGCAATTAAATGCCTGCACTGCACTGTAAATACGGCCAATAGCACACACACATACACACACACACACACACACACACACACTCATAGCGCTTTTACATGGATGTCTGTTACAATTAATTGTAATGCGTGTGCAAAAATTCGCATAATTTTAAATTTGCTGAAGCGTAAATGTTGTGTGTCTGCGCATTGTGCATTATGAATGTCTCGCCTGCTGCTGACCCAAGAATATTCTTACGTGTGTGTTATATATTACACATACATATATGTATGTATATATATAAAGTAAGTGTGTGTATGTGTGTTCGAGTTTGTGTAAATTTACACGCCGTAATTGTTGCGTGCGTTTCCCGTTTGCCGTTTTGTGCTTTTACTGCAGCCGCACTGCAATGTGGTTAATTTAATTCCGCTTTCGGCACGCAGCGCCTCGTCGCCGTGGCCATACAACGATAATACGCCGCCGAATGTCGAGCTGCAGCTCCATCGCGGTATCGCTTAAATTCTCGCACTACCTGTGTGACCCAATCAAGTAATGAATACTGAAAATTTCCTACTAATTATGGCCGCGCGAATGGTCAGTCAAACCCTGCATTGAACGGTAAGAAGACATTCCACAAATAAAAATATGCAATTAAAGGCGCGACGCCAAATTCAACTCGGCCTCGGCTCGTTGTCGACGCGCTGCAAATTGAATTCGACGCATTCGGCATTTCGCTTGTCCCGCTGCGAATTATTGCAATTTTTCAGTTCAGTTGCGAGTTTCCTGACGCTTTGTGCTGCCTTGAAATGAAAATATTTAATTAATTCGCTGTCCTTTTCGGTGGCGCACGCCGTCCGTTTGCATACGAACGAACAAACGCGGCTGCCTCGAGCTTCGCAGCCGTTGACGTCTGCCCGATAAGGATGCAGCACTTATTAACACAACGTGCGTATGTCAGCAGAACATTGCGTTGTTGTTGTTGCGCGCAGCTTTTTCGCAGATTTTCACATTACACGTGTGTAGCGGAAGAATTTAAAGCAAGTCAAACAAAAACGAGTGTACAATGTGAAATTTTCATAGTAAATTTGAGCGAGTTTCCAAGAAATTCTGAATAAAATAAAATAAAATAAAATAAAATAGAATAAAATAAAATAAAATAAAATAAAATAAAATAAAATAAAATAAAATAAAATAAAATAAAATAAAATCAAATCAAATTAAATTAAACTAAATCAAATCAAATCAAATCAAATCAAATCAAATCAAATCAAATCAAATCAAAAGTTCGTTTAGGTTCTTGTGGGTTGAGACCTCAAAAATCGGCTACAGGAAGAAACAAAACTTAAAGCATTTACTTGAAAAGAGGGTGAGAATCCCAGAGAAAAGCAGAATGCAGAGGAATATTGTGTCCTGCCTGCGTGACGAGACGAACTGTTGAGATTGATGGCCGGTTGTCAACTAAAGTCTTGATTACACGTAACGAGTAGAGTGACGAGGCAGCAACTCGAACGAGTACTCGTTTCGTCTAAACAGTAAGGCGAGTTGTTGATTGAGTCAGTGACCGAGTAGAGTGGCGAGAGAGTCACTAGAATCACATTTTGTTTACTAGGCCGAGTACTACTTTACCGTTATATTTTAGTCTTTTTCGCAGCGATTCGCGGAATCCCTCGTCACATGCGGAATCACTCGTAAAATGCGGAATGCGTCACACACCACTTTTCGCTCGGTTGAGTTTAATTGCGCGAGTTGCTTAGTTCATTTTGTGCATTGTAAAACCGAACTGACTCGCCACGTGTCAAAATACTTTTGAACAACTCGTCGCTTTTGCTCGCCATCCTAATTCTCTCGGCCTAGTACCATTTTGATGTCTCGCCACTCTACTCGTTACGTGTAATCAAGCCTTTAAGACTGTTACGAAGAGGTAGAGGACTGCCGGGAGAGACATAGTCATCACCAAGAAAGTCCATCGCTCGCAGAGAACTGCAGCTTCTTCAACTCTGGTAGCGAGATTCTCAATTGTTGCCGTTTAATGGCGGTTGTGAACGCATCTGGTCCCGATTGAAAATATACTTCAGTAAATTGATAGCTAGTAATCGAGGGTCCTTGCCGGTTTTTTTTTTCGTTTTTGATGTCTTCAAGAAGTATGTAAAACTGATTACTCGCACTGACGGCAGGGTTCAAAATTCCTTCCGAAGTGTGTCCCAGGAACTATAGAAAAAGAACAATGTTCGAGTGAGAGATGAAGATTGCTTTTGACAGCTTCTAGAAGAGTGTCCCAGCAACTATAAAAGTATTTTGGAATTGATCTAATGTTATGGCACCCTTCTCTGTGTGAAGCCCCCGACTTGGGCCAAAATCGACTTACCGCTTACCTCATTTGCAACAAGTCAACGTATAAGTTGTTGCATTAAATAATCAGTGGAGACTTATTGCTTTCATTTATCTGATAATAATTTTACTTATTTTATTTTTATATCAATACATATTGCTTTGTTTCTTGATGAGCCGCACAGTTTTTCATTACAAGCAGCCTATCAACCTTTGATGATTACAATCATGATAACATTTCATTCCTTTCAACACGACCAAATGCAGTCGAATTATATAGTTTTGTGAGGTAATTGGATTGTCGGCGACAGTGACACAACCATCTGTTGGCTCACTGTCTCTCACTCTGTCACTGCTCTCAGTCTTTGGTAGCAAATTAAAAAACAAAAGAAAACACTTAATTGTCTATGAATTAGACAGATGAACACTCTATGAGGATAGTCGCTCCAGTTGTACGGTGCAGTGCTTGATGTTGTATTTGGGGCCGCAAGCGAGTTGCGTGGCGCGATCCAAGACTGTGTTGCTATCACAGAAGAAATCTACAAAAATAAATAGTTAAATATATTCTTAATCAATTATAAAAGAATTCAATTACCTATAACTAAATGGACCATCATTATGTTGTGGTTGGCGGTGTGACTCCAGACGTTCAGATGGTGCACCGATCTGTTGCAATGAAAATGTTGGAAAATGTTAGCATTGAAATTAAATTGAATTAATTTCAATAATTTGCCGCATTCTCACTTGACGCCATCAATGTGCGATAAGTCCGTTTCGAGTCGATCCAGCGCTATGTTCGGCGGCACCTCATCCAGCAGCACACCCACCGATTCTCTGAACAGCCGCACTGTGGTCAGTATCACAATCACCGAAAAGATCAGCGTGCACATGGGATCGGCGAATTTCGCACTGGGCTGTGGAAGAGATGCAATTAAGTAACAATTTATATACATACGTAGGTGAGAAAGTATGTTAATCTATATAAATGTTTATAGATTACTCACATAAAATTGTATTAATACTGAAGCGAGAAATACGCCAATGCTTTGCACGAGATCGCCAATGACGTGAATCATGGCTGCGCGTAGGTTGAGATTTTTCTCATGCGAAGAGTCGCTGAAATGAAATATTTTGACTATGAATAGGGGTTTTTGATTAAAGTTTAGTTAAAAAGTTAGATTAGTTAATAAGTTAGAAAAATTAAGTCGGAGTTAGATTAAATGGTGAAGATGAGAATGGAGAAATGCCATTTCAAGATATAAGTGACCTCTGCGGATGACAGGAGACGGCACATCTCCTCAACGGGGAGGAGATGTGTCGTCTCCTGTCTGCGTCTGTGTCTCTGTCTTTGTTAAACTATTTACTCTTCTAGATGAAAGTGAATAGGTGCGAAAAATGTATTTGAATTTTCTTCTCTTTGGATCCAAAGATAGTCCAGAATTTTTAGTTTTTTTCCTGACCAGCGCCGGACCTTGAAACATGAAGTGTTAGACGGTTTATGCTTTTTTTTTTGAATGACAATCATGTTAAAAGTCTTTGTGTGATTTAAGTTAAGTTAAGGGATCGATCATAGATTTGTGTTTCCAGTCGCGTTAGGTTATTGACCCCGTTATGGGCCGCATACAAAATATTTCCATTAGACAAGTCTTGGGATCTTTAATACTTCTTTACCTTCGTGGTCAGTCATAGTGCGAAGGATCAGACCAGAAACGCGATTGGTCACGATCAGGATGTGTTTGAGGGCAGATAGGTTTTATAACAAAAATGCTGTGAGTCCACACAAGATATCTACTGGGGTGTACTCTCTTACTCACTTAACTTCAAAGAAGAATTAATAGTGAGCTCACCAGTCGCCATCTTTAAATGGTGATACTACAAGAACTTCGCTAAGAAAATTGCATCGCATCATCTTTTTAGAATTTCATTCTGTAATTTCCTCTAAGATTTCTAATTAATCCAATTGAAAAAAATGTACTAAGTTCTATATATGACTTCCAGTTTTGGTTTGCTGAAACAATTGGAAAGATCCAATGAAAGAGGTTCTAATAGAATAGTTGGTTGTTGTGTGTGTGTTTACTCCGAGAGGAGCTTACCTAACTATGCTTTGAAGCGTCATTGCGATATTTTTGGGACTACAACTTTCTTACTTATACAGGGTGGCGCAAAAGTTGTCACCCAGTGTTCTTTAGCTCTAATTTGTTTGTGAATGAATGAGTGAAAGAATTAATTAATAAATGAATGAATCAATGAATAAATGAATGAATGAAAGAATTAATGAATAAATGAATGAATGAATGAGTGAGTGAATGAATAAATGAATGAATGCCAATGCAAAATTTACTTTTGCCGCCATTTGCGAAAGTTATAACATCTGCCGATAAGGTGATGGCTTTTGCTTCACCCTGTAAAACCAGTTGGGTCTTCTTACAAAGGTAGATAGACTTGAATAGTCTTATCGGTTACATCATTTAGATATTGCCATAGTTTACATCATATCTGTTGAAGGTAGTTTAGAAATCTAGTTCAAGAATTTCAATTGTTTAGTTACTACCTTTGTTTTTTTAAACTTCTATATATAAAATTATGTTGCGATTACAAGTCGAGCTGATCGAAGATAAGATTGACACCAAACGAAAAATAATATGTTTAGGAATCTTTTTGTGGTTGTATACAACAAAGTCCCATATTGTTTTTGCTGATCTGTGTAATCAGGTTGTGGTGACAATTTTTGTGAGTAAGATACACAATATTTGAACTGACACTTCTTGAATAGATTTCAAAGCTTTCACAGGCATTGCTGGCATGAAGGTAGAACACAATGAGGTCGTCGGTCAGTCGTTAAATCTGTATGGGAGACGTAGCTTGGGGTGTTCGAGAGGAAGGTGTTTCGCAAAATCTTCAGCGTTCTTTGTATTGGCAATGAGTATTGAATACGAACGAACCACGAGCTGTATTAGCTTTTTGAAAACATGTACTTAGCACAGCGAATTAACATCCAGCGGCTACGCTGGCTTGGCCATGTCTGCCGTATGGACAATGAGGCTCTGGCGAAAAAGATGTCGAAGAGGGATGAAGATCCACAGCGATCATGAAAACCGTGTTCGCAGGGGAATGAACAAGTTAAGGGTAGTTGAATCCGGTTCTTTTGCGCTGGATGAATCGCCATTGTTTGGACTCTGTCAACTCAATGCGTCAACCGTGTTTGAAGTAAGGGTTGACATTTTTATAAGTTTACTAAGGCTATTCATATTCTCATGGAGGATCTTATTAGGCAGCCTGCCACTAGAAAGAGGAGGTGCTATCGATGCTATGTGCGCAGAAATAAATCTACGCCGCCAGTTTCGGTGCATCATTTCTGAATGCAATACTATGGCTGAGATGGCTTTGAGACAGACGCTGTAGTCTTGTACACAGATGGGTCACTGATGGACGCCAGCTCTGGGGGAGGCATCTTTTCAGGAACAGAGAACATTCAAATCTCAAATAAGACTTGAGATGGAAACACTACGACTACTAACACCGGATAGTCGGCAGTCGAGGATGTTTATTGATGCGCCTCAATCCTGAGACTCATCATGTGGGGCTCATCACGGGATTTATCCCGCTTAATGAGTACTACAACCGAATTGGGGGAGGTGCCTCGGCTATTTGCGACATGTGTCTAGAGGACGGTGAGACTGCTGCTTACTACAGTAGTGAATGACCAGCTTTCGGACGTTCCAGTCGCATGTGTCTGGGCAAGATAACTCTAACGGAGCAAGAGCTACTGGAACTCGAGTTGTTGGTTAGCCTTCGCTTCACAAAAGCGTCGGACCGACTAAATGAGGTCCAGAGTATCTGGGAATCTTGACGTCAAGACCTGCCTATTGAAGGCCGCGGAATGAACCAGAGGTGGGGCTGACAAGATGTGCTTCAAGTAGCTGCCAGTCCGGGTACCTGCTGGTCAAGGGGAGGAGGCAAGGGTTAGGGTACAATGGACCGCAATGTCTAAGTGCCTCTGTCCTTTGATACTCTCAACAATATATAATTTTTTTTCTTGAGGGTAGGCAGGAAGGCTACAAGCCTTCCTTAGCACTCAGTCCATTTTGGACCATGGTACTATACCCATGGGGGATAGGGAAGGAGAGGAGAGTGATATCTCATATTTCACCCGTTTTTGAAATGTGTATGCAATACTGTGTTACAACACACATTTCAAGCGGATGGGGAAAGGGCGGGGTGAAGGGACCTACAGTTTAACGTCGATTCCGAACGGCGATTGGCAGTTTTTCTTTCACACTTGGAGGTTTTGCCATTGCCTGCCAAGAGCGCACTTGTGCGATTCTTTAATTCTCATCTGTTTTAGGAATCGAACCTAGGGCCTGGGTATGAGAAGCCAGCGCGCTACCCGCTGGACTATCGAGGCCGACAACAATATATGATAATAATAATTCTCACAGAATTATTATAAAATACACATCTCCCTGTTCTCCGATCTGTTTGGCCTTACAAGTTTTCAGTGTTGCTAGTGATTTCCTCCTAGATTTAGGAGTTTCTTGGCCTTTTAGGAGAATTTTTAGGAATTAGAAGAATTGTTTAGTTGAAAGGTTAGGAGATTTATATTTTATGTTAGGGGATTTTTCGGATCGTTAGTGGATTTTTGGAAATTTTTAGAAAACGAACTATGATGTATTGGGAACACTGGCAACAAAACATATTTTGTTAAAAAACCCTATTGTGTTAAAAATTTTTAAGCTTACAAAATGTAAGCTCGTTCTATCTCGTTCTCACTTATTGCTGGCCAAAAACGGCACGTTTTATTTAATTTATTTGTTATATGTTTTGTTTTTGCTGTTAAGTTGAAGATGAATTGAAAAGGCTACAATAAAAAAAAATAGGTATGTGTATATTTTTATTTTTTATGAGAAGTTTAATTCCTTTAAAATAACGCAAATTATAAAAACATGTAGGAGATTTTTTAAGTTTTGGGAGGAAATTTCAGTATTATTTTAAGATTTAGGAGAAAGGCATTTCAGGTATCTGGCAACACTGCAAGTTTTATTACTCAACCAATAGCCATTATCAACAACTTAATTTTTTTATAGTGCAACAAAACGATTTAATCATTGCATTTTAAAATTCGTTGCGTTCGCTATTAAAAGTAATATATGTACTCATAACGATCTTTTTAACACGTTTACTCCTTACTGATGAATTTTGATTGATTTCGCATGAGTTAAGTTGAGTTGCCGTTGAGCGGCGTCATAAAAATCGCCATCAGCGGCGGCGGTAAAAATGTAAATCAATATTCTCACCAATTCGGTGCGTGTTTCAGGCCATTGCCGATGGTCGGCGCTGCGCTGCCGTTGGCCTGCAGCCGCATGTTGGCCGCACCGGAGTGTGAACGCGAGTGGGCGTGTGCGTGGGCGTGCGCGTGACTGTGGCCGTGGCCGTGGGCGCCTTGCAGCAGCGACGAGCCGTGCAGAATGAAAACCATCCTGTAAAATGAGTGCAAGTAAGTCGAGTTGTAAACTACAGGTTCGCATTTACATATTTATTGCCCACAAAAAACCATAACAATAACAAACCAAAAAAGTGTGAATATAAACATTTGAAAAATGCACTATAAAAGCCGCGTAATTGAATGTTTGCATTGCGCTTTGTTGGCGCGCATAAAAATGACTGCGGCACTAAAAAATCGACTGCGTTTTTACGTCAACCGATATGAGCTAAAAATTATTTGTATTCTGTTCCAGTCCATTTGGTTTGGTTTTGTTTGGTTTGGCACGCGAGTTGCATTACTCACACAATGTTAATTAAAATTCCAATGCCGGATATTACCATCATCGTGGTCGCGTTCAGGTCGTAGTCGCTGGAGTAGAGCCGCTCGACCGCCACTATGATTAGTGTGGCGGTTAGTATCCAAATGCCCAGAATGGAGACAATGGCGCCCATAACCTCTATTGTGAAATAAACAATGAGGCCGTGACAAACAATTTTAATTGAAATGTTTTGAACAACAACTATGTTTGATAAATTGATTGGGTTAACAATCAGAGATGAGAATAATCGCATTGAAATTCGTTAGAGCTGCTCGAATATTTATGCAAAATTCCAACAATGATGCCACTATAAATTAATTTATGAATTTTTAGCTTATTTTATTTGGTGTTTTTTATATTTGTGTTTTTTAGGGAGCTTAGTACACGACACGCTTGAATTCATTTAATTGTGTAACGTTTTAGTTGGACACATGGTTGGATTAATCGAAAAAGGAATTTGCAGCATTAACACGCGACATGGATACCGAATGGTAAGTCTTGTAGTATGTAGTAATGTTGTGTGATATGGTATACAAATTTAAGTTCGGTTAGGATAGGTTAGGTTAGAATGAAGGTATCGCTGTGATACCGCAGTGAGCTTCAAGAACTCCAAATAAACGTTGCTAAACGTTAAAAACGTTATTTAATCAAATTAAAACTAAACAAATATTAAAATAAACAAAATACATATTAACAAATAAACAATTAAAACTAAAAATTAGAAAAAAAACTTGAAATAAAAAATTAAAAACTAAAAAAACTAATAACTCTACAAATGAAAACTTAAAAATGAAAAATTATACTTAAAACTTAAAAATTAAAAATGAAACATTATAAACTCAAAATTGAAAATAAAAAATTAAAAATTGAAAGTTAAGAAATAAAAATCAAAAATTCAAAATTAATAATTTAAAATAAAAACCTAAACATTAGAGGCTAAGAAAAGAAAACTAATAAATTAAAAAAAATTTAAAAACAAACTACAAATTTAAAATTAAAATTTGAACATTAGAAACTAAAACATTAAAAACAAAATTTTAACTAAAATATTAAAAATTAAAACTATAAAAAACGAAAGTATTAAACATTAAAAACAAAATATCAAAACTTAATATTTAAAAAACAAATTAATTAAAAAATTGAAAACGAAATTAAAAATTAAACATTATAAACATTATTTATTAAAAACAAAATTAAAAAATTAAAAATCTAATTAGAAAACATAAAATTAAAAATGAAACAATAAAATCTACAAATTGAATATACAAAATTTTTAATGTTAAGTTAAAAATTAAAAAAAAAAATGAAAAACTAAACTGAAAATAAAAATGAAAAACAAAACTAAAATTTGAATATTACACATTTAAAATTTAATATTGAAAACTAAAAATTTAAAATTAAAAACTAAAAGTTAAAAATTTAAAACTAAAAATTAAGGAATAAAAATGAAAAATTTTATGTTTAATGTTGTTAACTAGAACAATAAATTTTTAATATAATATTAAAAGAAAAATTAAAAACTAAACACTGAAAATGAAAGACTTGAAAAATAAAAACTTAAAATTAAAAACTAAAAACTAAAAGTTAAAAATTTAAAACTAAAACTAAAAAAATTTAAAAATTTGATGTTTAATGTGGTTAATTAAAACTTAAAAATTAAAAAATAAAAACGTAAAAACTAAAATTAAGAGTTAAATTTTGTGCTAAATGTTGTGTTAAATGATGTTTTTTTAGTGATGATGTTTAGTTTTAAAATTAAAAAAGAAAATTTAAATTTAATTGTTATTTTTAACAATTTCCGAAACAAATTTATTAAAAAATTTAAATAAAACTAAAAATTAAAAACTAAAATTAAAAATGTTTAATGTTACCAAAAAATTGAAAGTTAGAATTTAAATATGAAATAATACACATTAAAATAAAATTTAGAACTTAAAAATTAAAAACTGAAAATTCAAATTTAAAATTAGAATGAAAAGTAAGCATTAAAACTAAATATAAAAAGTTTAATCGAAACTAAAAATTAAAAACCAAAAATTAAAAAACTAAAAAAAATTTAATTTTAAAAATTTAATTTAAATTGAATTTTAAATTTACCCAAAAATTAAATTTGTTTAATAAAAAATTTAAAATTAAGAAACCAAAACTAAAACCAAAACTTAAAATTAAAAGCCAAGAATTTAAAAATAAAAAAACAGTAAAATTTTAAAAATTAAAAACTATATATTTAATTAAAATTTAAATTAGTTAAATAAAAAATTTCCACTTAAAAATTTTAAAATAAAACATTTAAAAGACAAAATGGAAAATTAAAATTATAGTTTAAAATATTAAAACTAAAACAAAGGTATAGAAATACAAATAAAAAAGAAAAATTAAAATTTGTAAATTCAAAACTAAATATTGACAGTTAAAACTTAGTGATTAAAAATAAGAAAAAACTATAAATAAAAATTCAAATTTAGAAATAAAATTTAAGAATTTTAAAGAAAAAGATTTAAAACTAATTTATTTAAAACAAAAAAAACTTAAAACTGAAAATTGAAATTTCTAAAAATTAAAACTTAAAAATTAATCATTACGAACTAAAAACTTAAAAAATTTAAAGCTGAAAAATTTGAATATTAAAATTAAAAAGTAAAAATAAAAAAATTAATACAGTCGTGTCTGGGTATAGTGAACACCCTATATAGTGAACACCTCGATATAGTGAACACCCAAATTTTGACATGGAACCTCTGAATCATCAACAAAATTTTGAAAGCAATTTGAAGCAAAAAGTGTATTTTGAGCAAAAATGTTAACCTTGATATAGTGAGCAACCTCAATACTGTGAACAGGTCTTGCAATAATTAGTTCACTATATCCAGACACGACTGTAATTAAAATCTAATCTCATATCTAAAAATAAAAAGTTAAAAATTAGAAACGACCAATACAATTTTGCAATTTTATGATTAAAATAAATAAAATTAAGAGTAAGAACTAAAAAAATAAAAAGTAATAATAAATTAATAAGAGTAGAAATCAAAATATAATTACTAAACCTAAACAATTTTAAATTGAAAATGAAAAAAAACAGAATTGAAAAATTATATCTATAAATTAAAAAATATAAATTATAATTTAAAACTAGAAAAATTTTAAGGTAAAGCAGTTGAAAGTTAATTAAGATTTAAAGTTAAAAATTATAAATTAAAAATAAAAAGTTAATAAGTAAAAATTATATATAAAAAAAAAATATAAAAATAAAAAAAAATAAATATAAAAAGTTAGAAATTTAAAGTCAAATACACTAAGTTGGAAACTAAGTATAACTATAAAACTATACCTAATACACTAAGAGTGTATTAATTGTAAAGATGAAATTTCAAAATTGAAAACTAAAGAATTCAAAGATACAAAATTAAGAACTAAACAATATAGATCGATGGTTAGGCCTCATCACAACACTCATCACTAAAGTCAATGATCGACAATGCCGATTGGGTCAGTTTACACTGAATTAGTAAAAATAGTAAAGCCCTGTAACGAATGCGACACTATCGACACAATGTTTTTTAAGCCGACTAAGAACGGCACATAAAAAGAGACAACAAAAAAATACATATGTATGTATGTCCAAATAAATAGATGTGTGTTGGGCTGTGTAAATGACTGTTTTTTGTTTTGCTACAACTTTTTCCTGCAAATTATGACACCCTAAGCTTATGAACACAGCTACATAAATACTCACATATTATCAACAAAATTTTGAGGTTTTGTTTTGAACAACTCTTTTTATGTTTAATTTCAAGACCGTTAAAAAGCCTTTATTATCCAATGAAAGATAAGAACGTTTATGCGCTGATAAGAGTTGTTTGAAAAATTTAGTATTGCTCATCATAAAAATGGAATTTGCACCTTGGACAACGACAGGGTTGCCATGTGTACTGGTTTTCTTGTTATCAAGTATTTTAATTTGATTTTTCAAAGAACTAAACCTACAAGTGTGAGAGAAATTATGCTAACCGCCGTTCGGAGTCGGCTTGGAGCCTGAAAGACAAACTTTTTTCTTCGAATTCGACTTCTTTGTTATACAATAAGAGTTTGATTGCTGAGTAATTACAGTGTTGTCGCTTATGGATAACGTTGTGGTCAAAAACTTTTCATGTCGCTCCTTAAAAATTTAAATTCTACCTTAAGCATACTTAAAACTACAAATATTGATGCATTATTATGAAAAAGTATTCATTTGACACTCACCCATACGTTTGTAGCCGAATGACATGCGTTTGTCCGGCGGCCTGCTGCCGAGCCAAATGGCCACAAGGCCAATCACGAAGCTAATGCAATCGGATGCCAAATGTGCAGCGTCCGTCATAATGGCCAAACTTCCGGCTAAATAACCGCCAAGGAATTCAATAATCTACATGAAATACATTATTGGACATTACACCCACTCAGTTGATGTGACACAAACACACAAACGCGCCCCTGCAGCCACACATACATCCGCCCACTCACCCGTACACGCCCACAGACATGCGAGCGGATATGGTTTGATTAATTAGGTGCGAGTATGGCGGTGCGAATCGGCTTGGGCGTGGCTGGCCAATGCATTCCACTTGTTATTAAAGTTCGCGCAAAAACATTGGGGGTATTCACTAGTTGACGATGATAATGCTTTATGTTTATGCCTGGAAAAGTATCTCTAAATTTATCTCTAATTTTAGGATTTTCACAAGATTGAAGTTGTTTGCTCTACTTTTAATTCTGCTTATCATAGAATGAATTGTTTTTGAAAAGGACTTCATTAAAAACTATCAAAATAATATCAACTTGTTTAGGATTTTCCAACACTTGAAAATGTTTGCTTTTCCACTAACTTTTATGCAAACTTTTTAAATAACATAGAAAAAACTATGAATGGTTTAAAAGTGTTTTTTCAAGGTTTGCAGTGATTTCATATACTTTTAATTTTGCTTAACATGGAATGAATAATTTTCGAAAATGACTTTTTTAATGTTTTAAACAAAAGGGAAGAAACTATGTTTTTTTTGGAAACATTTTCTAAAACTTGAATTCTGCTTAACATAGAATGAATTGTTTTTGAAAATAACTTTTAATGTTTTAATGTTTTAAGCAAACGAGAACTATGTGAAATTTTTAAAGATTTTCCAAAACTGTGTAACATAGAATGAATTATTTTCGAAAAGAATTTTTCAAATGTTTTAAACAAAGAAAAAATACATGAACTTCTTAAGAAGATTTTCTAAAATTCAAAGTTGTTTCATCTACTTTTAATTCTTCTTAACATGGAATGAATTATTTTCGAAAATAATTGTATACTGTTTTAAACAAAAGAGAATAAATTAAGTGAAATTTTTAAAGTTTTTTCGAAAACTTGATTCTGCCTATCATAAAATGAATTATTTTCAAATGATTTAAACAAAGAAAAAAATACATGAACTTCTTAAGAAGATTTTCTTAAATTCAAAGTTGTTTCATCTACTTTTAATTCTTCTTAACATAGAATGAATTATTTTCGAAAATAATTTTTTAAATGTCTTAAGCAAACGAGAAGAAATTACGTGAAGTTCTTAAAGATTTTCCAAAACTTGAAATTGTTTGTTCTACTTCTAACTTTCATGAATATCTTAGAATAGATTATTTTCGAAAAAAATTGTTTTTAATGTTTTAAGCAACAAAAAAAAAACTATGAATTGTTTAAAGATTTTCGAAAGTTTGAAGCGGTTTCATCTACTTTTAATTCTGCTTATCATACAATGAATTATTTTTGAAAAACAAATTTTTTTAGAAAAATTTTTTTTTGTTTGATTTTTTAAGATTTTCGAAAACTTGAATTCTGCTTAACATAGAATGAATTGTTTTTGAAAATAACTTTTTTAATGTTTGAGTGGAAACTATGTGATTTTTTTTAAGGATTTCGAAAATTTGAACTCTGCAAAAGAGTAGAAACTATGTGATTTTTTGTAAGGTTTTCGAAAACTTGAATTCTGCTTATCATAGAATGAATTATTTTCGAAAACACTTTTTTTCAATGTTTTAAGCAAAAGAGAAGAAATTATGTGAAATTTATAAGGATTTGTCGAAAACTTGAATTCTGCTTATCATAGAATAAATTGTTTTGGAAAATAATGTTTTTAATGTTCTAAGCAAAAGGGAAGAAATTATGTGAAATTTATAAAGATTTTTCGAAAAAATGAATTCTACTTACATAGAATAAATTGTTTTGGAAAATAATTTTTTTAATGTTCTAAGCAAAAGGGAAGAAATTACTTATGTGAAATTTATAAGGATTTTTCGAAAACTTGAATTCTGCTTATCATAGAATAAATTGTTTTGGAAAATAATTTTTTTTAATGTTCTAAGCAAAAGGGAAGAAATTACTTATGTGAAATTTATAAAGATTTTTCGAAAAAATGAATTCAGCTTATCATAGAATAAATTGTTTTGGAAAATTTTTTTAAATGTTTTAAGCAAAAGGGAAAAATTATGTAAAAAAAAAAAGTGAAGAAACCATGTATTTCTTTTAAGATTTTTGATTTTGAGGAATTTTGAAAATGTTTTAAGCAAAAGAGAAGAAACTGCGTGAAGTTCTTAAAGATTTTCCGAAATTTGACTCAACTTTTTCTTTCTTTTGATTCAACTTTTAATTCTGCTTAACAATGCAAGAGCAAAAGAGAAGAAATTGTGTGAAGTTTTTAAAGATTTTCCAAAACCTAAAGTTCTTTGATCTATTTTTAATTCTGCTTCACGTATAATGAATTATTTTGGAAAAGAGCTTTTAATGTTCTAAGCAAAAGAGAAGAAACCACGTGAACTTCATGAAGGTTTTCCAAAGTTTACAGTTATTTCATCTATAAATTGAATAAATTGATAGATTGAATAGAGTTTTATTGTGATTGTTTCAACAAAAAAGAGAAAATCTATTTGCGCTTTCTAACACAAACCTTTTTCAAAGTTAGATGTTGCCGTTTTTTTTTTAATTTCTAAAATATGGAATATGGAAATTTGTTTTTTCATCATTCCTACTGGCTGTTAGTCTAACTGTTAGTCCACTTTTTGCAATTGTTGCAATCGTACAAAAATGAAATGCAAATGCCGCGCCGAGTGAACACTCCTCATTGTTTATTCATGCAGCGCGGAGCCCGGACAGCGTCGATTACCGGCCAGCGGGACGCGGCTGTGTGCGTGTGTACCTACCATGAAGACACAGCACAGCGAAATCGCTAATAATATTTTGAATTTGGCTTCTTGCGCGGATTTATTGTGCAGATTCGCGCCGAAGCCGGGCTGCTCGCAGTAGCACAGCGAGTGCCCGGCGCAGTGTTGTTGCTGCCGGTGCGGATGCTGCTGCTGCTGCTCGTATGTGTAGTCGTTCTGCAGAGAGAGAGAGAGAGCAGAGGAAATTCGATATTTCACAAAAGGCAAACAATAAACAAAACGTAAACAAATCGAATCGAAGCAAAACAAAGCCAAACACAGCCAAAACAAAGCAAACGAAAAAAAAATGGCGACGGCAAGTATGAAATTGCTGCTGCATATTTACACGCGCATGCAACACGCTGAATAAATCATGCACACAAATGCTGCGCAAACAGCGGCGATGGCCGATTTGTGCGCCGCAATGTACACAAACGGGCAGTGCAACACGTTGCTGGCGTTTGCCGTGTGTGCTGTTTGCCGCTGCGTCGGTTTATTTGCCAGCCTCTCTAATTCATTTGTCAATTTTTAATTCATTTAGAAACTTTCGATGGCATATTTGCCAATCGGCAGGGGGCGTTTCGGCATAAAATGCGATTCGCATTTAACGATAAATTCAGTGTTTTGTTTGTGCACAAGTCGCACTGGCAAAATGCATTGTAATTGCAACCAACTGCCGGATTTATGAAAATTGCCAAAACGTTGGCAAATTCATCAACTAAATATTTTACTTGTACTTTATTTGCTGCGCCAACGGCCTAATTCCGGCTGCACTTTGTCGAACCGTTTTGGAAGGCATTTTCGTTCGTTTCATAAATCTGCAGCAAAGCCGGAAACTGATTTATTGAGAAACGATACATAACGCATTCAAATACCGATGCAAAAGTTTTGTGTGGAAAATTTTTCGGGAAGCTTTTGTAGGACACTCGAAGTTGCCACTTGCACGCATGAATTTCATAATTTTTTTGAAATAATCTTAAATCACTTCAATCCATACGGACTCTGAAACAAAGTTTGTCCCGTCAGTGGTCAAAAGTAAAAACTCGAAAAATTTTAGACCAAACTCTTAACCCATTATTGACGGCCTCAGATTTTGATTTTCGCAAAACTGAAAAGGAAGTGAAGAATTATTTTGAATTTGAAGTGCTTTCATCATGCTTGACGTCTACTGGCACATTAGATTTGTTTATGTATACAAACCCTTAACCCTCTTTCGACCATGTCAGATTTGGATTTTCAAAATAGTTAAAACATGTCGAATTTTGTTTTATTTGAGGTGTTTTCATCAAGTTTTAAGTCTATTAGCCCATTAAATCATACAAATTCTTAACCCTTTGTTAAACCTGTCAGATTTCTATTTTCAAAAAAGTGAAAACACGTCGAATTAAGTTTTATTTGGAGTGCTTTCATCAAGTTTGAAATCCATTGACACATTAAATCATATTTCTCAACAAAAACTCTTAACCCTTTGTTGACCTTGTCAGCTTTCGATTTTCAAAAAAGTGAAAGCAAGTCGAATTATGTTTTATTTGAGTTGCTTTCCTCAAGTTTGAAGCTTTAGGCCCATTAGATGTGTTTATTCATACGAACTCTTAACCCTTTGTCGACACTGTCAGATTTCGATTGAGAAATATATTCAAATACGAGTTGAATTATGTTTCATTTGAAGTGCTTTCATCAAGTTGGATGTCTATGGACCCATTATATCATATACATTGTTAACCCTTTGTTGACCCTGTTAGATTTACATTTTCAAAAAAGTGAAAACACATCGAATTTTGTTTTATTTGGAGTGCTTTCATCAAGTTTGAAATCCATTGAATCATATTTCCCCATAACAACTCTTAACCTTTTGTTGACCTTGTCAGATTTCGATTTTCAATAAAGTGAAGGCAAGTCGAAATATGTTTTATTTGAGTTGCTTTCATCAAGTTTGAAGTCTTTAGGCCCATTAGATGTGTTTATTCATATGAACTCTTAACCCTTTGCCGACACTGTCAGATTTTGATTGACAAATATATTCAAATACGAGTTGAATTATGTTTCATTTGAAGTGTCTTCATTAAGTTTGAAGTCTATTGGCCCATTAAATCATACTTATTCCTAAAAATTCTTAACCTTTTGTTGACCCTGTCAAATTTCGATTTTCAAAGAAGTAAAAACACGTCGAATTGCGTTTCATTTGAAGTGCTTTCATCAAGTTTGAAGCCTACTGGACCATTAGCTGTTTTTATCCATAAGAACTCTTAACCCTTTGTTGACCTAGTAAAATTTTGATTTTCAAAAAAGTAAAAACATGTT
Source organism: Melieria picta (assembly GCA_964056695.1). Lineage (NCBI taxonomy): Eukaryota > Metazoa > Arthropoda > Insecta > Diptera > Ulidiidae > Melieria > Melieria picta. The sequence goes on along the minus strand of OZ057400.1, from coordinate 29,157,607 downwards.
GAATTATCTTTTATTTGCTGTGCTAGTCTATTGGCCCATTTTATCTGTTTCTTCTTGCAAACTCTTAACCCTTTGTTGACCCTGTCAGACTTCGATTTAAAAAAAGTGAAAGCAAGTCGAATTATATTTGATTTAAAACGCTTTCATCATTTTTTGAAGTCTATTGTCCCATTAAATCATATTTCTCCATACAAATTCTTAACCCTTTGTTGACACTGTCAGTTTTTGATTTGGAAAAAAATTAAATCATTTGTCGAACTATTTTCCATAGGAAGTGCTTTTATCAAGTTTCTTCTTAAAAACTCTTAACAATTCGACGACTCCATCAGATTTTAGTTAAAAAAAATTAACAGCACTTGTCAAATTTCAAGTGTTTTCATAATTTTTAAATCTAAACTCTTCGTCCTTTGTGGCCCCATACACATATCGAACACATTTTAATTTCAATGGCTTTCATAGTTTTTAAATTAAAAATAACTTTTCCCTATGAAAATTGTAACATTGTTAAAAGTTTTGATATTATTTGGCCCATTAACCCATTAACGTCTGACTAAACGTTTTTTTAATTTTTTTCTGCACTTTCACAAAAATGCAACAAAACATTTTGACTTTCCATTTTGTACCGAAAAGAGTTGCCGATAAGTCTTAAGAAATTGTTCATTCTTTGCAAATGGGTTAAATCACTTTTTTCCATATAACATTTTAACTCATACTTTGCCCCTTTTAGACCCCGAATGTTGAAAAATCCTCTCTTATAGAACCTTCACGTTATTTAAAATGACAGTTCAAATTTCATGCTTGTATCTGCAGGTGTTTAGACCCATTGATAATGAATCAGTAAGTCAGTCAGGACAAACAATTACTCATACATACGTATGTATGTATGTATGTAAAAATGTGCCTTAAGTCGTGCTTATCGTGTCAGTGATAGCTTTACAACTTTTGAATTACATACAAACAATAAATGTTCAAGTTGTTCAAGCAAGTTGCAAATAATTGTTTTTCCATTTAGATATTTTCACGTATGTACTTCGAAATACCATATTTTTATTTTAGCAATGTTAATTAGCGTTTTGTAACAGGTTGCTCTGTTAAAACAGAGATTTCTGGAAACTAGTGAGGAAATGAAAGCTGAAATGTAGTGTTGAATAATTTTTCAAGTAATCCAGATGTACTGTAACCCAAATGACAACTTGTAAACTAATTTGGGTCTACGGTGTAAATTATAAAAATGCTAATAGAAATGTGTTTTGGTTAAAGCGCTTACAAATTTCGATAAGATATTTCGTAAGAAATTCGATATAGGGTGGTTAGTTAAAGAATGGAACGCAGATCATGAGAAGTCGCCATTTGGTAGTGCTAGGTAGGTATGTACTTAGGCCTCTATATGGGCCCATTGTGATACCACAAATTCCACCCGTTTGAAAGAAGTAGACCAGTGTTTCACCAGCTCGAGCTAGGAATCGAACCCAGGGCCTCTGGTATGAGACCGGCTGGACTATCTTCACCGGCTAGGTGGTGCTAACTAATTTTTAACTTTCCTGGATGCTAAGTACTAGCTTCGAGGTCATTAGCTTTCGAGGAATGAAAAATTTAAAATTAATTGACTACGAGCGAGCCAAAATCTCAGTAGTGTACAGGGGTCAAAGGCTGAGTGTTCTTCATAAAAATTTTGGGTCAACTATCAACAAAAAAAAATCATGATTGCCACAGGACATTAGTAGTGTACAGAGGTCAGAAGCTTTTTATAATCATTTTAGATCAGTTATATGTCGATGAAAAATCTTAACTGCCGTTGGCCATTGGGTATCAAAATACCGAATTAGTATCTCAGCGGGTTTTCTTTATAATAATTTTGGGTAAATTTTATAGATAAATAATTTTTGTAGTATAGAACAGGCGACGCTTACTTATGCTGCATAGGATATTAACACTAGAAAGACTGCCAGTTTTCCATGTGTACAAAGACTACATTCATATCCGCTCATATCTCGAAAAGTACACATAGAATTTGGCTAATTTTTCACAAAATACATTTAAAAAAAATATAAAATTTTTCACGATAAAAAAATAAAAGTCACCAAAGCAAAAAGTGATAGAAATACTAAAGAAAATACAAATATTTAAAAATCAAAAACTATCAAAATGACCGCAATGGTCGTTCTAGTGTTAATGGGGCAACTTAGCAATTCGAGCACTTCAGGGCATGTGGGGAAAAGGTTCAAAAATTTTGAGATAACATAAAATGTAGCGAATAATTTGATGAAAATAGAGAAGACAGAGTGCGTGTGTGTTGATTACAAGAAGTAAAACCTAAACTTATACAGAATAACTTAGAGGAAACAGTGACATATGCTTCAAATAAAGTCTGAGCTCTCTCAGCGGCATGCAAGACAGCCAAAAATTTGTAAAAAAATGGACTAAATGTGCATAAATGGTCTAATAAATTTCAACAAGGGATCTCTGAAACTTACTGTAGGTGTCATCACCGGTAATTTTATCTTTGACAGCCAGGTTAGAAGATTAAGACTAGGATACATAGTCAACGATTTCAAGAGAAGTTGCAGTGATATTAAATAGAAAGAAATCGTTCTTTACCAACTTGGCTCCTTTTCTTCACACTTTTAAGGAACGGTACAGACTTTTAGGTTTTTAGAGACATATCAGAGGTTGGTACCAGAGGCCTGTACGTTTAATTATTTGTTTAGGTTGGTTTAAAATCTAAGTAGAAAGTGTTGAGTGATTCTATGGTTCAACAAAATGTCTAATTTGGCCTAACTGTGCCCTCATCTGAGAGTTGCTCTCTTCCACCTATCTACCGTAAATTAACTTAGGGGTACGGTTGCCACTCGACCACAATTTTTCTAACCAGATTTTTCTAGAAAAGTAACCAAAAGGTAGAAAATCTATCTAGATGAAAGAAAAAAACGGAGTTTAGGTGGTTCTTCTTCTTAACCTCCGGTGTTGTGATAGGTCGAAAATGTCCAAGCAAAAACAAAAAAAAACATGATGGAATGAACGACATGAAAATTATCCGGTTCAGCTAAAATATGCGGTGTTGTCCTATATATGGAACAACGTGTCGGAAAGGGTTAACATGCCACCTTACTTCCTTTGCAAGAGCTCATCAATCACGGATAAAAGTAATCAAGTAACCACAAGAAAATTAACCTCTTTTTGGGTAAAAGTTACCAACTATGGCAACCGTGCTTGGGCGTCAGAATTGTTTTGAAAAGTGTCTACTTTAAGTGAAAATATTCATTGAAAGAGGCCAGAATTGTGGAGAGACAACTAGTGGTTTCTTCACCACGACCACTGGCAACACGGCTCACAAATCTCATTTTGTCATCGGGACTATTTGATCAAAAACAATGTTCATACCGTTCCGTATTCAACCGATTTGGCTCCTTGTGACTTTTTCCTCTTCGCGGAGAGCGTTTTGAGGCAATTGAGACGTTAGGAGATTTCGTAGCAGGAGCTGTAGGTGATCCAATCAGCTTATGAAATGTGTTTTCAAGATTGGAGGAAGCGTTGGATTATGTGTATTGCTTGCAATTTAGATTATTATTTCATTTTATTGAAGAATTTCAGGTATTTTTTTTATGGGACGGTATACGAATGTCACGTTTAATTAGAACATTTCAAAGTGGGCGAGATCTAAAGTTTTATCTGAAAAGCAAAGCAAAAGGAATGGGTGGTGTGAGGGAGGGTACTGAGGAGGGTACTTAGACTTAGTTGGGCGGAATCCTACGAGCCCTAGGAAGCATAAAACATGTTCGTTTTGATCATGGATCGAATAGTTGGAAGAAATATTATTTATGTAAATACGGAATTGTGCAGAATAAATTCGAACTCATGGAGCGGGCCACGGCCATTCCTTTTAAGGTCTTTCTAATTTTTTCTTTTTTAAAAGTTATAAACAAAAGTTAAATACAACAATGAAAAACTTCAACCTTCACATCAGAACTGTGTACATATGTAATTGTTTGTGTACAATATCTACGTATGTATGTATGTAAATTGCGATTACTACAAATCAGCAGTTAGTGCTACGACTAACATACCGCAATGAGCTAATCACTTCCATTTTAGTGAAAAGGAGAAATTTCAAAAATAATTGAAACCTACAAGCCAACAACTACAAATAGGCGATCGTACAAGCGCCCAACGTAAAAGCGCAGCGATTCAACAATGATTTGAATAGAAAAATTTATGAAATTGTGGCGTTGCTCATGTGCGAGAAATATTTCATATTTCAATTGTCGACTACACTTGCATTGTTGTTGTTGAGCAGCGGCACCTCCATGGTGCTGTCGTCCGCATTGCCGATGCTCAGCGCTATGGCGGTGCTGTCACTGTAGCTGGAACTGTTGTCGGTGTTGTTGTTGCTGCTGCTGCTGTGACCATTGTTGTCATCGCTGCACAGCAGCGAGAAGTTCTCATCGTGCATGTCGATGTCGCCGGCAGGGCTGCTGTCGAGTTTTTGGTACTTGGTCATAGTTGTTGTTGTTGTTTATTGCGATTCGGCGTATTTATTTTGTAATTTACTTTTGCTATTTAGTTTTTGATTTTAGTTTTTGTTGTTGTCACAGTTTTCGATTCATTGTTTTCATAGCGACTTTTTGCTAATTTGCAGATTACAAGTTTTTCGCACTCGGACCGGCAGCTCATGTCAAGCGTTTTGTTTTAATTTGCGCATTAACACATTTTTAATAAAAAAAATCGCTCAGTTCATAGCAATTTCAAGTGTGTGTTTTTAATTCGACATAAATTGCACTTCACACTAATGCCGCCCAATAATCACAACTAGCGGTCTGCGTTAGCGACGATTAGCGATCTCTCTACACTTTTGTGTGTACTCGTACTTGGTGCAATTTACAATTGTTTCTCATTTCAATTTTCACGCGCCGCTGGCGCCGGCAGCACCTCAAAGTCCCAACCGTGCGGCTTCCGCAAGCTGCTAACGTCGCTCAGTTGCCGACACGATCGCACCGTTGCATCGCTTCATCAGTACTGAATGCACTGCGGTCGTTCGACGGCCTTTCCATGCCTCCGGATTGCTGTTTTCCCGCTCCCAGCACCGCTCGCCCGTCCGCTCTTCGCCACGGCACGGTGCGCTCTCTGTGCGCTGGTTAATGCGCGCGCCCGGTTTATCGTAAATTCTACAATTCGTACATAGCACAACTGGCTGACTGATATTGTTAATGACTCTTGTACAACGCGAGTTTTGCGGTCGCCTTCGGCTGATAAGCGCTCATCAGTCGCCCAATCTCGTTATGCTGAGTCGAATATTGACTTAAGTGAAGGAACGCCTGCGGCGTCGCGGTGGTTGCGCTGATAAGTGCGTCGCGCTATGGTTGCCATAAATTGTTATAAATTGACAAAGACTTTGCTTCGAATAGTTGGCATAAGAGAAGTTTAGATTTGAATTGGAGTAGTAAGTACTCGATACTTAAAAGAATTGAAAGGGTCTTGATTCTTGAAAGTGTCAACATTGAGTACAAAATGGTACGCAACCTGTAGGCAAAGGCACTCAGTAGCAAAATATACTCAACATTGAGTCAGTACTGGTACTTAAGTCAAAATGTAATCGGTATTGATAGTTGTACTGAGCAACGAAAGACAGTTTGTATTAGAACTTGTAATCAGTATTGAAAAGAACTCAGTATCGAATCGATGTTTGGACTCAGAATCAACGAATATTCAGTGCCAAATCGATACTTGTTCTTAGTATGAAAAAGTATTCAGTATTGGTACTTGTTGTTAGTATCGGTATCGGTACTAGTTCGATCTGGTAATCAGTAGAGAAAGTAGTCAGTATAGTAAGTTGCATTCAGCATTGAAAAGTACTCAGTATTTAGTACTCAGTAGTATTTGTATTAATTCCAAAAAGTAATCGGTATCAACATTTGTACTCAACAACGAAAAGTAGTCGGAACATGTATTCACTACTGAAAAGTACTAAGCATCAACAATTATTCAGCAACAAATTGATACTTGTTCTTAGTATCCAAAAGTATTCAGTATCGACATTTTTACTCAGCAACGAAAAGTAGTTCGACTCAGAAATTGCATTCACTACTAGAAAGTTTTCTGTATCAACTCGATACTTTTACCAGTACCAAATCAATGTTTGTTCTTGGTATCGTAAGGTATTCGGTATCGAACTCGTATTCAGTAACGAAAAGTAGTCAGTATAGGAACTTGTATTCAGTATTGAAAAGCATTTAGCATGAAATCTATACTTGAACTCATATCAAAAAGTTATTAGTATCAACATTTGTACTTAGCAATGAAAAGTAGTCGGAATTGGAACATATATTCAATGATGAAAGGACTCAAAATGTATTCAGTAAAAACTTGATAGTTGTTATTAGAATCAACAAGTATTATTCAATATCGGTACTTATTGTTAGTAACGAAAATTAGTCAAAATAGGAATAGGAAAATGATACTTGTTGTTAGTATTGCAAAGTATCGATAGTTGCAATTAGAAAAGAAGTCAGTATCAAAACTTGTACTTAATATTGAAAAGTACTCAGCATCAAATCAATACTTTTTACTTATATCGAACTCGACATTTATATTCAACAATGAAAAGTTTTCCAAAGAATTCCAATCGATATATCTACTCGGCATCGAAAAGTATTCAGTACCAAATTGATATTTGTTCTTAACAAACAAGTTTCAGTATCGGTACTTGTTGTAATATCAAAAAGAACTCAGAATCGACATTTGTATTTAGCAAAAAAAAAAGTAGTCAGAATCGGAACATGTATTCAGTATTGAAAAGTACTTAGTATCAAAAAGTATTCAGTAATAAATTGATACTTGTTGTAATTAGAAAAGAACTCAGTATCAAAACTTGTACTCAATATTGAAAAGTACTCAGTATCAAATCAACACTTTTACTTATATTGAACTCAGTATCGATATTTGTATTCAACAATGAAAAGTAGTTAGTATCCAAAAGTATTCCATCGTAACTTGTACTCGGTATCGAAAAATGCTTAGCATTAAAAAGTACTCAGCACTCCCTATTAGCATTAACCAGATATGCCAAAGGTCCTATATGTAACTGTAACGGGCACAATTAAAGAACAGTTAAAAAAATATCGATACTTCTTTTCAGTACCAATATTTGTATTCAGTAACAAAAAGTTCTTAGAATCGAAAAAATCTTGTACTGAGTATCCAAAAGTACTTATTTAGTAGTGTCCGATCGAAGGTGGATTTTTGACCGAAGCCGAATATTCGGCATAACTAAAATATTCGGTCGGAACTGATCAAATTTAGCGATTCTTTTTTCATTAATTTCTTTGTTCCACTGAAGAATAAAAATAAAAAAAAACCATAAAAAGTCGGAGAGTTCAGTTTCTTACCAAAATAAAAAGTTTAACAATTCAATAGACATAAATGCTGATTAGAGATCATTTTTATAAATCGCAATCTGGATTTCCGATATATCCATAAAACCAGATATAAAAAAAAATCGATAAACCCAGATAAAATATTTCCAAACAGAGCAAACTGCATTACAGGGTATTCAGCTATTTTGGCCGAAGCATAAGATTTAAAATTGACCGAATACTGAAGGCGAAGACGGCTATTTTGTCGGACACTATTATTTAGAAACGAAAAGTTCTCGGTTTTACTCAGTAAACGAAAATATGAATCAAATCTTTGCAACATGGAAGCGGGAATCCATGGAGCGGAAATCAGTATTGGGAGTGGCAGAAACAACGTTTTATTGAGATCTGGTCCGAATTTCAATCAAAAAATTAAACATTTTCATTAGTTAGCCTCTTTCGACTCTTTCGATTTTATAATGAAAGGATTTTGAAAATTTTCATTAGTTAGCCTCTTTCGACTCTTTCGATTTTATAATGAAAGGATTTTTTCATACTGAACTTTGAGAAGTTTGTGTGTAATACTTGGATTCACAAATTTAAAGTCACAAGTCAATCATTCGGAAGTCACAATTCAAAAGATTCAACACCTAAAAAGACTGACATCACAACCAGGACTCATCATTAAATAAAATAGAAATATCGTCTTCTAAAAAGCCTATCAAATCTATTACAGAGAATCGCTTCTAAACTACAGAATAGTCCTATTTTAGTTATAAAATATGGCAGCTATGCTTGTAATTATTGACTTTTTTCGTTTTCTGATACTCAAATAAATTATTTTTATTATTCTTCACTCTTCAAAATGAAATGTGAAACATGAAAACCAAATTTAAGTCGAAGCCTATTGGTTTTATGGGCCATGAGGAACCATGAACATGTCATCAAAATAGTGCCAGAGTTAACAGTTTTATTCAATAAAATTTTGGTGTTTTGGTGACTCTGACTTGTTGTTTATTGGTTCCTTGGCGAGTAGAATGTTTTCAGGCAGTTGACACATAAACATTAAGATGGGTCGCACTCCATACAAAAAAAAATCACGTTTCAGTCACCACCTAAAAATAAAATTCAGAGTGTTTAATGACCATTTGGAAAATATTGCGATTCTGAGGTAAGCCAATTGTGAGCGGTTTTGCTTCAAAAATACCTCTAATTATCATGTTTTTTGGGTGTAACTTTTTTGTTGTTGGACATTTTCGAATAATTTTTTTTGGTTAGATAAACCTTCAGGAGTTCTTGGATTGCACATATTTTGTAAAAATTTTTTTTGTTAATTTATTGAGTTCTGGAAGTTTTAATATTTATTTTTGAAGCAAAACCGCTCACAATTGGCTTACCTCAGAATCGCAATATTTTCCAAATAGTCATTAAACACTCTGAATTTTATTTTTAGGTGGTGACAACACCAATTTTTTTTCGCGACCCACCTTAATAAACATACATTGGAATTTCATGAATTCATAGCAGTTTACAGATATGTCAATTGGATTTATGCATCGAGTATCGAATGTATGTAGGTGTATGTAGGCTGTTAGATTACACATAGATCGGTTTATAATGAAAAAAAGAAACTAATTATCAATAGGTATTTTTAGTATTTTCCTAAACAATCTAGGCTTTTGTAAAAAAGCCTAACAAAGCGAGTTAATACTTTCTTGTTTGATAAAAAAATGTGTTTTCAGTGAAATTAAAAACATTTCTTTGTAACAGAAAAGATTGTGCTGTGGTGTAAATTATCATTGAAAACAATAAATTAACAATACCATCATTGTCTTCTTGTTATTATTGACTAAAGAAACTAGCAGTGAGCAATTCTGAGGTGCGTTTCCATTTCAAATCATTGGGTGACTGTTGATAATTGCAGGAAGTTTCGTTGTGCGTCTAAAGTAGCAATGAACACTTGACTCGAGCGGCTTCAGTGGGAGACATTGTTGTCGGTCGGCTTATGTCGTGTAGAGCCATTTAAGTGTTTTATCAAAGGCCGCTCAAAGCAGCGCTATATATATCATTTGGCCACTCAAAGTGACGACCGATAAGCAGGACGTGCAGCATTGAAGGTTCCGATAGTACTTGGCCGCGTTTGTGTCCCGCTCTGCCGCCACTACGACTATCGACACAACAAAAGCCTTTCAATGTTTTTTATTGTCTTGATTAAAAAACGTACGTTTGGTCTGTCCCGTTTTATGGCATTTTTATTTACATACAATGGCAACGATTCGGCACATGCGGCTTTTCGCTAGTCAGTGTGTATGTATGTGTATGTAGGTATGTGTAAGTGTAATGCAAATTCGTTTCCTATGTGAACTTTTTACTTTCTTAGTTCCCTCTTTGCTGTCTTAAAATAGTAAGAAATCCATTTATTCATAATTGTGCCAGGGTTAATTAATGAACTTGCAAATATTTCTTCATGACACACATATAGCAGATATGTACATACATACATATATGCATATTAATCCAAGTCAATATACTAAATGCTCTAAATTCGCTGACGTAGTGGTTTTTCCACTTTATTATTGCCAATAATTTCTTCATTTTAATTTCAATTTGTTTTGCCTGTGTCGAAGCAACTTGTTTGCCTATCAAGTTTTCAGCGCAATTGCACTCATAGCAACAACAAAAACACCACAAACAACCTTAATGTGTTGGATCTGGGTACTGCGAGCTGCTGAGCGCAATCGGCCGGCGCATCAAGAACAACAACAACAACAACACCGACGCGACGCTCACAGCCCGAGCGAGTGTTGTACATTGACCTCAGTGAATTTGTTGCATGACCGCAATTGAATGAAATTTCTGCATCAATGTCTAATTTTAACACAATTCTAATGAAGCAGCGAGAGGTGCGACGCCGCCGAAGCGTTGTGGCCCTGATCTCTAATTGTGAAAAGAGCAGACACAACACTTAACGGGCCGAGCTATACACGGCTGCTGCTGCTGGCCGCGCGTTCTAACAACGCTCGGGTGCACACTTATAGAAACTTAAAAATACTTGCAATTTATTTTCAGTCGGTTTTACGGCAGCTGCCGCCACTGTACCGACTCACGTGCCGCTGCCGATTCGCAGACAGCCAGTCACGATCGGCGCAGAGAGAGAGAGAGAGAGAGAGTGCGAGAGTGTTGAATGTCATTGAGAGTCGGGCGTTGTGTTGCAATTGAAAGTTTCTGACTGATTCTGATAAGAACGGCGGAGTTGCCAGCATGTGCAGAAGTTTTAATATTTTCTATTTTAGTTGTTTTGTTTTTAAGTTTTATCAGTAGCCATAACAATTCTAAGATGTAGTACAATTTTTTTAAATTGACATTGAGTGATTAATTTGGCATTGTTAGAATGTTTCGATTCAGGTCAAATATGCAAAGTTTAGTTCCATAACTTGTTGCCAATATGAAGAAAAATTCATTATGTCTCTCTCATAAAAATCCTCGTTACTATTTGCAAAAAACTGGGATAATCGCTTTTCACAAGTTTCTCTCTGATAGGTATGAAAAGAGGACACTGTCTAATAGGCACACCTGTCTACAGTTTAGGACTGACTGAGTCATACATCTGAAAGCAGTGTTGCCAGATACCTGAAATGACTTTCTCCTAAATCTTAAAAAAATACTGAAATTTCCTCCCAGAAGTGGAAAAAATTTCCTAAATTTTTTTTTAATATTTGCATAATTTTAAAAGAATAAAACTTCTCATAAAAAAATAAAAATATATACATAACAGTTTTTTTAATGCAGCCTTTTTTTATTCATCTTCAGCTTAACAAAAAGAACTTAACAAAAACAAAACGTACAACAAATAAATTAAATAAAAAGTGCCGTTTTTGGCGAGATTTCATTGTGACAGCAATGAGTGAGAACGAGATAGAGCGAGCTTACATTTTGTAAGCTTAAAACTTTTAAGCACAATAAGGTGCTTTGACTATTAAAATAGTTGCCAAAATATGTTTTGTTGCCAGTGTCAATACATCATACTTCGTTATCCGAAAATCTCCCAAAAAATCACTAAGGATCCGAAAAATCCCCTAACATAAAATATAAATCTCCTAACCTTTCTCCTAAACAATTCTTCCTCCCAAAAATTCGAAAGGCAAAGAATTTCCTAAATCTAAGAGGAAATCTCCTGATCTGGCAACATTGTCTAAAAGCACTGTTCGGACACGTCCTGTGTCATTGTCCAGCTTTAGCAAGGCGCAGTATGAAAGTTTTGGGTAGCACCTTTTTTGGTTCTCTACACGGTTTGGCAGAAATCCCTTTGAAAGACCTACTATTCTTTCCGAATACTTAAGACTTATGAAATAACAATGGACTTAGTCCAGAAATGAGGAAAGGGTCAGACATATGCGGTAGTACTATGGACCATTGTGAGGCGTATTCGCTGGCGCCATAAACTAACCTAACCTTCTTTTGAGGTTAATTGTTCACTTTCAAAATCATTCACCATAAACAGGAAAAGGTGATAATCACTTGGTGGCAGGTCCGGACTATAAGTCGGATGACTAAGAACCTTCCAAAAAAGCTCCCTGAGGTTCTTGTGAGCAACTATTGATGTGTGTGACCTGGCGTTGGACTCAAGGAACACAATTCCTCTCCGTTTGGCGGCCATTCAACTGAAACTGAGACAAGCAATCACAAAACAAAACCACAAGGAAGGAATGGAGGACTACGGTTGTGACGAGAGACGCGTAAATCACCGTTATCACCGATGGCTCTAAAATGGTTCATCCATGGTACAGCAGCTGGTCTCCACTCAGATGTACTACGGACCCAAAGGTCATTCAGACTTCCGGACCTCTGTAGTAACTTTCAGACGGAGATCTTTGCAATCTGGATTATCCCCCACAGATGTCACAATCTTCGTGGATAGTCAGGCAGCCCTCAGAGCGCTGGATTCAGCTGTGGTGAAATCGAAGGTAGTGCAGAGTTGCCGCAATGCATTTCAAGGTATTGGGTATCACCGAGAGAACTCTGTGCTTCCACTGATATCTGCCTTTTTGATCAAAAAGAAGATCGAGTCCTCATGGCGCAGCAGAACGAACTGTTGCACCTGCCGGGCACTATGGTCCTTCCTTTCCTAGAGGAAAACGCGATTTGTACTGTCCCTGAGTCGAACCTCTATAGACATCTCGTTGGAGTCATCACTGGACACTGTGTCATTGGATCTATGCTTATCAAATAGCGTCTCTGGTCCAGTGATGTCTGCAGAAGCTGCGGAGATGAAGAAGAAGTAGAAGCGATTCAATATTTCCTGTGCCACTGCACGGCTCTGCAGGAACGCCGACTCCGTACCCTGGCGGGCAAGATTCCTAGCGGACCTGGCTTGCGAGGAAAAAGTTGAAATTTTGGATCTGGATCCTTTATCAAGAGGTCGAACTGGTTTGCTCCAAATTGAGACTGATTGGTTAGCTCCAGAACCATTTAAGAAGGAACTCACAATGGTCCAATTTGGGCTCCGATTGGAAGTGCGGTCCTTGTGCGATCTATTGAAAAATTACGGATTTCTGCGGTCAAACACTTTATGATGAAATTATCCACTAAATTTTTGGCTTAATGCAATAAATTATTATTTTTTTTATAAGAAAAAAACAATTTACACAATTTCAATTTAATTTGTTTAATAGCACACTTAAAAAAAGTTATTCCATTCTCTTGTGGACTCCATTAAAGATTTTCATGGCATTGAAAAGTTACCTCAGCTCACATTATTTCGATTTCAATAGTTCAGCTTTTAATGCAGAAATCGTGTGCAAAGTCGCCGTAACAAATCATAATCAAGCTGTCAAAGCGAAACGCCTTTTAGGTTTTCCCTTGCAGCATTCGATTGAATCGAATCACACATCCCGTATAGCATTCAATCATATCGATGTGACAACTGTTACAGCTGACATTACAAAGTCGAAATTTCATGCATCATCGGTCAGCTGAACACTGAATTTTTCTGCAATTCAAATGTCTACATGTGTCTTCGCTTCGTCGTAATTCCGACGATATTCTGTTGGCAGTACGTGTGCGCTTAGCTGTGCGGCGGAAATGGGTTTCGGTGCGTTTGTGGCGCAGGACACGCAACGAGCGATGCTCCGAGGAAAGGTGAGCAACGTGAAAAGGATGAAACGCTTAAACGTGCTTATATTTTATGTACGCGATTGACATTTCCTTAGTGTGGATGAATTTTGATAAGAACATTTGAAGCGGAAATTAAAGAAACTTTCAGTGAGTGTTTAACAACTTTTGAGCGCTGTCGGAGTGTGATGAAGGCCGATATTGAAGCATAGAGTGAAATATCTGCGAGACTGTGGTCTGGTCATGAAATATGCGTTGGTGTGCTGCGTAATTGCTTCTAATTTGTTGCTAATTGGTAATAAGTAAAAAAAATAGAAGAAATAAAATGCGTTTGTAATTAGCAGAATTAAAGCCATGGTTGTTTATATGTAATTAACTGGCCATAACAACCAGTTACCGGGTTACGCCTGCCACAAAAGATGTCTCTGCTTGTCCTCTGTCCATGTATTTTTTTCCTTGTTCACTTTGCTCGGAAGCATAGCGCCTCCACAAGACTATGGCCTTTTATTGGTTACATTAATCGGTTGTGTTTTTCTGCCATTGTTGGTAATTGGCCTGCCGCTGTTTATGTATAGCCAACAATATTAATTGATCTTTGTAAATCGGACAAACCCCTTCTCAAAGCACTCTATAGTGCAAAACATCCCTCGAGGGACAACTCGGATAATAGTGAGCTTTCAGAAGAGGTCTGCAAAACGGCAACTTTCTAGACAAATGGTTCAAAGATGAATGGCACAGTCGGCCGCCGTGTATTCAGCAGGAATCTGAACCTTCGCCTGCTGAACCTTCAGGTGGCCGCCTGGTTCTAAGCAAATCTCCCACAGAAATATTACGTTTTATACTGGTTATCAGCCATGCTGGCTTGGCTATGTCTGCCGAGTAGGCGATGAAGCTCCGGTCAAAAAGGTGCTCGATGGAAATAGTTGGAGGTCGAAGGCGAAGAGGGAGGCCGTGTCTCCGGTGGTAGGGCCAAGTTGAGCACGCCCTATCTTCTCTTGGTGTCACCAACTGGTGGAGGCGCGCGCAAAGCAGAGGCGCCTGGAGAGAGCTTTTGCGGTAGGCCGTAACCCGGTAACGGGTTGTTATGGCCACTTAAGTAAGTATCGGCCACGAACATACATGCAATACGACAAGACAGATCGAACCCTCGACCGATCAGAGCAGATTCTGGGCACTGATCCTTCTAAAAAAACCCTCTATAAGAATTGTCATGGGAATCATGCCCCATTAGTCAACACGTCAAAAGACTGGCTTTGCTGTATAATGACTTCTGCAGAAGCTACAGCAACGAGAACTCCGATCTTTGGGACAACACTTCTTCAGCTGCCTAGCCCTTGACCTTGAGAAGAACTTCCCAAGTCGTATCGATAAATTTGTTAGAGCTACCAGGTGGCTCTCATCTTTGGGAAGTGTATAGATGGAGAAAGCCGGCCTCGATAGTCCAGCGGGTAGCGCGCTGGCTTCTTATACCGAGGCCCTAGGTTCGATTCCTAGCTCGGGCTGGTGAAGCGCTCGTTTACTCCTATCACTATCCACATGAAGAAGATGAGAATTACAAGAATCGCACAAGTACGCTCTTGGTAGGCAATGGCAAAACCTCCAAGTGTGAATGAAAAATTGCCAAAACACCGCCGTCCGGATTCGGCGTTAAACTGTAGGTCCCCTGCCTCTCTTCCCCGATCCATTTGAAATGTGTGTTGTAACATATGTTGGAAAAAACGGTGTTGCATATACATTTCAAACGGGTGAAATTTGTGGTATCACAACGGGTCATATAGGCCTAGTGTGTCCCATACAGAGGCAGCCACTACAATCAACCAACCAATCATAGGTGGAGAAACTTCTCCGGGTTGTAACACAATGGTAACCTATCTACCTAAATGGTACAAAGCAAAGTCTTGAGAATCTATATAAAAGTTTATTTACTGGTATTAAGTATAAGTAATATGAGAGTCCTTATATGCGATCTTCAAGATCTGTGTTATTGTGCCCCCATCAAAGAATCAAATCCCTTTCTTCAGCTCTGGATAGGTAGATAGGAGTCACTCTCCAATAAAGGTGAAGCGCTCGGCCTGACTGCAGAGAACACTTTACCTTCTTAAAGGAATTTTAAAGGGGAATTGAACCAAAGGCCTGTCTCATCGGGACTACTGACTTAGTTGCAAAGATGAGGAGTAAACTGAATCTGTGCAGCATCTTTTTGCGACTATAATTCGTCACTGCCATTTAGGCAGCAGTACGATTGATGATTCTTCAGGTTCTGCACCACTGGAAGGTAAAGTCAGATTCATTCGTAACTCGGACTGGTTTCAAAAATCATCGGAACAATGGCTAAGAGGAGCTTGTCACTCTCCCTTCGGGCATCACAATGGGTCTTAGAGCTCCCGAATTTATTGTTCAAACGGTCAGGTAGTTGCCTGTCTAACTTGACCTAATTGACCTCTGACGATAGATTACTTAGGCCACAGGGGACAATTTTTACATTCTATATTACTCTTAGAACCAGTTAGAGCTTCTACGAGGTGTGACAATTAAGTAATGAGACTGATTTTATTGCCGCGCCTGTGGTAAACCTCCGACCTTGAAATTCCCTTCCCCTTCCCCGGCATCCTTCCCCTCTCCATTGATATATTTACCATCGCTCTAGCCTGACGTGTGTTGGTGGTGCTCGTCACGAAAATAGAGAAACGAAATCAAGAGCAACGCGTCGCGATAAAATGTTGCGCCAGATTGGGCGAAACAGCTTCGGAAACGTACGCTAAAATTGTAAAAGTGCATGGTGATAGTGCTCTTAGTCGTGCCCAGGTGTTTCGATTGCATAAAGAGTTTAAGGAGGGGCGTGAAAGCGTGGAAGACGAGGATCCTTCATCACGACAACGCGCCGTGCCACACCGCCCTCAGCGTGTCCCAGTATTTGGCCTCTAAAGGGATCGCCGTGTTGCAACACCCGCTTTATTCGACCGATATCGGTGGTCAAAGGAACCCATTTTGAGTCGATTACGGGCATCCAGGCGGCCATGACGAGGGTACTCGCGGACATCCCAGTCGAAGCGTTCCAGAAATGTTACGAAGCATGGAAAACGCGCTGGAATCGTTGTATAGCTGCCCAAAGGGGCTACTTTGAAGGGGATGGCAGAGTTGTAGAATAATTTTTAAATATACGGTTTTTATGGAATCAGTCTCATTACTTAATTGTCACACCTCGTAAGAGTTGAGTAGACTGTAAATAGTCCAATCGATTAGATACCCTAAAGAACCTTCTCAAAGAAGAACTTACCCAAAAGAGTCCTTCTTCTTCTGGAGAGGACAGAACAAGTGCATAGAAGATGGAGTACCTACATATTTTGTTACATTTTTGTTTGTTGAAGAAGAAGAAGTTAATCAAAAAAGTTTAGGATAAATGAATAGAAAATGAAGTGGATTTTCTTCCTCCTCCATGCAACTCATGTAGACATTATTAGACGATAGTCCCAATCATTGCACCTGTGCACCCATCATTTAAAACACCAATCATGACTTGCAACTCCTTCCTTGCGAGTGAAAAAAGTGCGATTAAATGATTTGTTAAATTTAAAATTGCTGAACAGTTTCATTTGCTGCAAAGATTTTCCTGCCACTTATTTTGTAAATTTCTATGATTATTGGCGCCCAACGTGGCTTAAGTGAAATGTTTTATTTCTTTCCATTTCAACGAGCAACAAAACCGAAATTAAGAAAAGGCAACGGCAACGGTAACGGCAGCCATTCAAAGGACATTGCGAATTTTCCACTTAAAATGCGGAGATCATCTAAATTATGTCTTCTGTTAAAATTTCGCTTAATGTGTGCCGGCATTGCGTTCGAAGTCATCAGCGATAAGATTTCAATTAATTTTACAGCTCATTCTCTCAAATCGCACGGCACAGTGCGGCCGCTGCTTAAAGTTGAAAGTAAAGCGACGAAAATAAAAACGCAACGAAATCGACATTCGGGCCAAAGCACTCTTCACTAAAATTGCCTTTTTTGGCAGCAGACAACAACAACAACAACAATAATAATAAGATGAAGCATAACAACAAAAACAGCAAATGTGTGGAACGGCTGCTGATAACCTTTCCGCCCATACGACCCGCCCAGCGTCCTTTTCGCTCGACCAATTGTTCCCTTTTTATGCTGTGATTTTTTTTCGTTGGCAACAAAAAATACAAACACAAAACACACACACACATAAAGTGGGCACAGCGGCACTCGTATCTGCAACATCTGAGCGAAATTAGGAAATCCCAAGAGGCTGAATTGCGAGACGTGTAAAAGTGTGGCGGCAAAAACCGCAAACAAAAAAAGCAAAATAAAAAATTTATATGTATGTGTGTGTGTATGTGTATGTGTACGAAAGCGTATAGTATGCGAGGAAGGTAAATTGATTTTCACAGATTTTAGCAAATTTATTTGCCGAAGCGGCGGCACAAAGAAGCGCGAGTGTTCATTGAAGAGGATTTCTTACTTGGCTGCAGCGAAATGAAAGGCAACAATAAATGTGAGCCGACTACCTCACATACATACATACAATGCATATAGACATACACATGTGTGTATTTGTATTTGTATGTGTATATGTGTTGACACACGTGCTGAACAAATACAATTACTGCTGAGTTAAAAAATATGCGCACACACGCACACACAAATTGACATGTGTGAGCTCCAATTTCCACACCTACGACAAGGCGCCATAATAAACAATCAATAAACGCCTCTCTCCTGTAACAGCTGGGAGGGAGGGGAAGAGGGAGGCGAATCGATGGACGTTGCAATGGTCATTAGGGTCGCAACGTCGCTTTTTTCTGGCTTTGTTGATGTTGTTATTGTTTTTTTTTTTGGTTTACTGTTTTAATGGGCACACCGCATTTTCACACGTAAAAAGCCAAAGTAGGCAAATTGCCTTCACATTTGTCAATTAGTCATTTCAAGTGAATGAGAATATAAATGATTAAATATGAAATTATAGAAAACTTGCGAGACACATACAAACCCACATACATATTTAATTATACGTAAGTAAATCATGTGGGCGATTAACCCTTTCGCTACAGGTTTTTACTGGGGACAGTTAAAATTTTAAATTTAACGTTTTAGGCTTCTATGTGGTTGTATTAGCAACATTCCATAAGAAATTTTTTAATTTTTATGCTCGGACCCTGTATTTTAGAGTGTTTTTCTATGAGAGCAACCACATCGTTGTGGCTGTAATAATTACTTAAACATAAAACTTTGTACGCATAACGAAAATTTGAATATTTCTTCGTTTACTTCAGCCAAAATTAAAAAAAAGATATCTAAATTGAAAGAAAACGTCAAATTAAAAAGTTCTCTAATTTTTTCTGCTTCTTCTTCCTTGACTATGTCAAGATATACCATTAAAAAAACGTGTATACTTCTCTTCTTTACACTTAAATATTCAGTTTATTAATTTCGTATTTTTCCTAAAACTTCAAACTATTCTAAAGACCAACAAAAAATGTATTCTTTTAACCATATAGGATGCAGACATCCACAAAGTAGCATGTTGCCATATGGCAACAAAATAGCGAAAGGGTTAAGTGGGCAAAAACTGCTTTCATTTTCATTAAACCGATTAAAGTAATTAACTATCAGACATGGCTTTGCATGCAAGTCAGAAGTCATTGGGTCTAATAAATCACGTCTCTTTTAACATTTTTAACCCTTTCTTCCCGTCAGATTTTGATGAAATAATTGATAATACTTTCAGTGCTGTCAACATATTTGAAGAAATATTAAATCATGTTTCCCCCATACAAAATTTTAACTCATTATTGACCCAGTCAGATTTTGGTTTTCAAAAAGTGATGAACGCGTATCGAATTATTCCTCTTTTGGAACATTTTCATCATGTTTGAAGTCAATTGGCACATTAATTCATGTTTTTCACAGTTTCTTGATACAAACTTTTAACCCATCGTTGACCAGGTCAGATTTGAATTTCGGAAAAATGAAAAACACCTGCGAAATTATTTTTTATTTGAAGTGGTTTTACTAAGTTTGATGTTAAAAAAAACATTAAATCATGTTTCTGCATACAAACTTTTAACCTATTATTGACCCCGCCATATTTAAATTTTTAAAAAGTGAAAAACGCTTAACAAATTATTCCTTATTTGGAGCACTTTAACCAAGTTTGAATTCGATTGGCCCATTAATCAATCTTTTTCCGTACAAACTCTTAACCCATCGTTGATCATGGCAGATTTTGAAGTTTGAAAAAACAAAAAGCACGTGTCGGTTTATTATTTATCACCTGGAATAGTTTCACCAAGTTTAAAGTCAACTGGCCCATTAATTCATGTTTTTTACAGTTTCTCCATACAAACTCTTAACCCATCGTTGATCACGTAAAATGTTGATGTTTGAAAAAATGAAAAACACCTGCGGAATTATTTCTCATTTGAAGTGTTTTTTTAAGTTTGAAGTTAAAACAAACATAAAATCTTGTTTCTCTATACAAACCCTTAACCTATCGTTGACGACGTCAGATTTTGATGCTCGAAAAAACTGAAAGCAAATGTAAAAATACTAATAATTTGAAGTAGTTTTACTAAGTTTGAAGTTAAAAAGACATTAACACATGTTTCTCCGAAAATTTTTAACCTGTTGTTGACCTTGTTAGATTTTGGTTTTCGAAAAAATGAAAAACACATATCGAATTATTTTGCATTTGAAGTACTTTCACGAAGTTTAAAGTCAAAAGGCACAAAAAATAATGTTTCTTCACAGAAACTTTTAACCCTTGGTTCACCCCGTTAGATTTAGATTTTATAAAAGTGACAAATACGTATCTAATTATTTTTATTTAGAGTGTTTTCACCTATTTTGAAGTCTATAGGCACAACGGTTCGTGTTTTTTCATAGTCTTCCCGAATACAAACCTTAACCCATTGTTGACCGCGTAAAAATTTGATTTTCGAAAAGCTGAAATATGTGTGCCGAATTATTTGAGACTTGGAGTATTTTGAAAGCAATAGAGCCAATAAATCTTGTTTCTTCATACAACATCTTAACCCATGGTTGGCCCTTTTAGACCCCGAATTAAAAAAAATCTAGTCTTAGCGGATGTTGTAATAACTTTTTGAAGTTTGTCTTTAGTTCAAATTTTATGTTTGTTGATTCAGCGGTTTGTTTTGGCAATGATAAATTAATCAATCAGCCAGTCAAGCAGTCAGTAAGTCAGGACAAAGAATTATGCAGCAACAAATTTAGTTCAATAAAAGCAAGAAAACATCCTTTCTAAATAACAATTGTTTGCAAATTTTCAAAAAAATTTCCCTCGAAGATTGCAATATTTAATTTTTAACTTAAAATTTTGTGCAAAGTATGCAAATACAAAATTCTAAGTTAAAAATTAAATATCGCAATCTTAGAGTTTGCTTGTAAACTAGTGCGAATTACGCAATTACTTAACCTCATTAAACTTTGTAGACGTCAAACAAATTTACAGTTATTATTATTATTTTTATAACTATTATCGTCCCGGAAATCCGGTTTTCTTCTTTGATAGACTCTTTTACGAAAGCAATTCTATGCTCCTTGTAAGTAACCTACTGCTACTAGGTTTTATAAAACATTTCTGTACATTTCTGAACTACTCGACACGAAAAATGCACCTAAAAATAAAAGTGTTTTCTAGACTGGAACTTTGAAATAGAATAAAATTTAGATGTATGAATCTACAGACTGAAATCCAAATCATGTATGTTTTCCCTACCTGACATATGTTGGTCCTGAAACTTCAAAATTGAAAATTTAGTTAAAAGGATGTCTTTCATTTGATACCCATATTTCCATCATTGCACAACCGCATATATTAAAAAAATATTTGAAATGTGTATGTCCTTAAAATTTTAAAGTTTTTTAAAAAGGACTTTGGGCCAGAAAATGAAAAACTGACTATGCCAGATTACTATAAATGATCTCTAGTTTCACGTCTATATCCAAATTTGGATGGGTCTCGGCAAAAAAAAGAATTTTTTCGCACAGTGTAATAAATGTAAAGTTGGTGTTCTTACTCACTGCATCATAACTTTGTCATTTTTCTTTCAATTCTATTGATGTTAGGCTTAATATTTGCTCAAGTAATATGTATATTTGCTCAAAAAATATATATAATAAGTAATAATATATCTTTCATCTTAGATTTTAAAACTAGGGGAGATCATTTTATTATCCATAAAAAAATATTAGAAAATTTATGATTTTTTGGTCGAAAATTTCAATTTGTTACAACTTTCCTTTGGGGAAGTTACTGACAAGTCTCATCTGATTTGAACAATCTATATATCACTAAAAAGGCTAAGGTATTATCTTATTCTGGAACGACGGACAGCTCGTGTTAATCGGATAATTCTTTCAGGAGATATGTGCTCATAACTGAAACAACAGGAAAAAACTCGTTTTTCGAAGAAAACGCTTCTTAAAAAAATTTTTTTATTTTCTGTTTCGTGTTCAGCGGCCAAAGTTAGTCTAGAAAACACTTTATCTATGCACGCGATTGGCCCATTTTTTGTCGAGTAGTGTAATGATGCACTGATCGCAAAACAATCTAATCCTCCTGCTCGGGTTGCTTAAAATAATGGCCAGATCGTAGTAACGAAGCAAGATTTTCTGTTTTTTTTTAGTTTTAAGATGGCTTTTTGAAATGACTAGTCGCTCCCCCAAAAGTTTTCCTAATTTCACGAAAGTTTTTATCAAATTTGGAAAGATTTAGTAAGATTATCCTTTTATCCATTTTTCATTTTTTCTCTGGGATTCTATTGCTTTCTATAAAATTTCAAGCACATATACGTTTCAAAATAATGTGTCCCTTTACTGTCCATTTACTGTTCAATGGAATACAAATTTTCAAAAAAAAAATTAAAAAGCATAACCGGAAATTCCAGTTATTAGTTTTGTACGCAAACTTATTCTGCACCGTTTGTGGGGGCCCCTCAGCCGTCGCCGTACCGGGCCACCGAGTACCTTAAGCCGCCACTGTTTATATGTATATAGAATAATTACTATAAATTATTTAATTAATTTTTATACACTTTTTATTGGTCAATTATTTGTTTGTTTGTTTTAGTTTTAGTTTTTATTAACTTCTTAATAAAAATAAAACTGATATTGCAAATCAAAAGGTAGGTTAAGTTAGTTTAGGTAGGGAAGGTTGCACCATTTGAAATTTCTTTTTCTTGCTTCGCTCAGCATCAACTTTGAACGAAAGTTGCCGACGCAAACTGCCGACGATTGTGCTTATAGCAAATAAAGCATGTATGGATTTCAAACTGGAGCAAGTCGATATATCAGCGCCTAAACACACACACATGCATGCATACATACATAATATATATGTATATAGAAGCGCGAACATTACAGGCGGTGAATGAATGTATTTATCGCGGCAGACGCATCCCTGGAGAGCAAATTGAAATAAAAGTAAAATTAAAATCACTCGAGAGTTTAGTCAACCAAAACAAGCCACTTAAAAATATCAATGCGTAGTGTGCCTGCAAATATTCATGTAGTGTGTATGTATGTGTATAAAAATATGCTCGTGTGTGTAGAGAGCCGCCATCGGCATTAAATTACGGCTTGAATATAAAAACGAAAGCATCAGTCAAACCGACAGAGCGAGTGGGAAGGTGGGCGAGGCTTGTTGTAAAGTGCGCCACTTCAATGTTTTTGAGTGTTTTTCGTGTGTAAGTGTGTGTGTGTGTGTCGAACGCATATTGACGTGTGATGTGCGCACAGGCAGCACCACAAGGCACACACACTCTCGCAGCAAACGCCAATACATGTAATGTTTGCTGCTTAAAGAGAAAGTGTGCAGCATTTACCGCCATTCGACGGCAAACGCACAACGTGTTCATGTATGCTATGTGTGTTTTTGTATGCTTGTGGTGCAGTGTCGTGTGTGAGTGTGTGTTAAGAAAACAAAATCAAAGTTGAGCACTCAAATTTCAGTTATGTACCCTACAATATTTTTTCTTGCGCCCATTCGCGTCGACTGCATCGCAGTCCAGTGCGCCAAATTCAGCTCCATTCCCTCTCCCACTTTCAGCCACAGCCACTACTGCGTAATATTTTTGCTACCTATTACAACTACATCTATGCAAATACACACACACACACACACGCACACACCGAGGAGGAGCGAAAGGTGGCTGTCGATTTGCTTTCATATCGTCGAGTTTATTTTCCGCAGTGGGTTAAGTGCCGGTTAGAGTTTATGCCATTCTACTCTCGTGGGTACGCTGCATTTATGACAGGTGGGTATTTTAATTTTGGCATCTGACTTGCCATCAGACTATGCAAATTTCCTGTAATGGCTGCGTGTGTGTGTGAGTGTGCATTTTTTGCGGTGTGCCATTATTTTATATGTACTCAATGTATTGGGAACTGTGTATTGTCACAGGCTTTGGAGTGCATTTCAAAATTAGGTTTTAGCGTCGTTTTTTTTGCGGTACATTTTATGTCGGAAAGGTTTTATTTGACATTTTTTTTAATGCCAATAGAAAAGGGGCGTAGCCAAGGAGAGTTTGCATGATAAACAAAAATTAATATTGGTTCCTTGTTCGATGCTAATTTTTGTGCAGATGACACATGGCACAACATGCTGTCACTTTATATGCAAAAACTTGGCTTCCAGTGAATCAAATGACTTGAAATTTTAACTAGATATCATATGCTTTGTTTGGAAAAGATGTACCTTTCACAGATTCTACAGTATCCTGTCAAAAAATAGAAACACGGTAAGTTTTTTTACAAGAGATTTTAATTTCAATATGAAGATTAAAAAGAAAATATTTTGATATGAAGATTAAGAAGATTATTAAGATTAAGATTAGTTATTTTTCATTTGGTGTTTTATTTCATAGAAATCAATATGAAATAAAAAAAAATAATATCGAATAATATTTATTTTTATGGCTCGATTTTTCCTTCTAAGTTTTTCTCATTCCATTAATAATTTCTAGTCCAAGTTAAAAGATCTATCCTTCCTACTTCAATTAGTGGATGAGCAGCACACTGTATATCTTATTTTTTAAAAGTCCTATAAGCGCAACAACAACACCACTAGCGGTGCCAGTACGGACTAATGGAAAATAGTCTGTGTTCTGTCTTCTGTGTTTTTGAGCATCTCCTATCTTTCAACAACGGATGCGCAGGGCAGTCATAAAACTTGGTCGAAAACGTTCATCATACGTCTATCCTAGGGGACTATAGATGTCAGCGTCGTCACCTGGCACTGTTAGCGATAGGCGAATCACCTATCTTGGCTGAATTTGAATTGATTAACTTAACCAATACACGACGAAAGTCATGTTGAGGTCCTTGAAGACATTTCAAATGAAGTGAATAAGGAGGAAAGAATGGGATCGCTTTGGTTTCAAATTTTTTTAAAATTCGGTTTTGCTTTCAATATTTAAAGCATCAGTGCCACTAGTGAGATGTAATGTTTCACTACAAAAATAAAAATCGCATTTGTAAACTTTCGAACTTGGAAAAAGTTTCATCATTGGCGAGGTCGGTTCAACTGAGGTTACTGCATTATGAAAAAATTTTCATAAAATTCTTTAGTGATCCCAAATATCAAAATTAATATGAATATAATATAGAATATCAAATCTAAGAGTTGTTAATTGAGATGATTTTAAATATTAGTGTTTTTGTAAATTTGGAAAAACAGCCTGATTAAAAATCAAGCCAATGAATATTGAATGCCCAACGAACAGAAAACTGAGGAAGGTAGTTTGGAAGGTAGGGTTGGCTGTCCCTAAGCCTTCTCATGCCATGAAGGCCCATTGTGGTATTACAAACAATCGAGTTCAGGATTACTCACTCATTGAATGAGTGAGGAATGCCCCTATGTCCCGGAACCCAGCAAAGGTGAATAGGAAACGGCCTTGCATGTATACAGAGTCGTAAGAGTGGATTGGCTGTCCTATAGTATAAGGATATCTTGTCCCACTTACCGTAAGCCAATTATAACCTGCTCACATTGCTGTGACCTTGGCCTGAAAGAAGCTACATTAATCTGCAAATCGGCGCTTGACATTTGGATTTAATCTCATTGAGTATAGAAAATTAAAATCTTCTAAGCTTTCTCCTACAATTCTTACTTCTAAAATTATTACTAAGACATCGAGTTTTTCTCAAACCTAGGAGAAAATCTCTTATTCTGGCAATAGCGAGACCAGCACTGTGCGACAGTACTTTTGACCCATCCAAAAGATGATATATATAGGCGCGAAACTAGAGGTCATCCTTAGTAACGTGGCATATTCAGTTTTTCGTTTTCTGATCCGTTGTCCTTTTAAAAGGACTTTAAAGTTTTAAGGATATACACATTTAAAATTTTTTTTAATATTTGGGATTGTGCAAGGATGAAGATTTTTGTATGAAATGAAAGAGGAAGCTTGTAGCGTTTTGTCTAAATTATCTATGCTTTTGGAACTTTCAGGACCAAAGTATGTCAGTTATTTTTCTATCTAATTTTATAGACAAAAACTGAATGCGAATTCCATACTAATTTTTTAACTCTAAACTAATAAAGATAGAAGAAGAAAATTTTGAGGTATTATACTACACACCGAAATTTAAGACATATATTTTTTTCAAAACGATGCGCTAAAAAACTTCAAGGATATCGAAATATACATATTTGAAAGGACCTTACTGATATATTTTGTCCCTGAAAGTTTAAAATAGGAAATATAGTCTAAAAGCAACAATTTTCTCCTTTCATTTGATACCCATTTCTACATCATTGCACAACTACAAATATTGAAATAAATTCTTCGAAATATGTTTGCTCTTAAAATTTTAAAATCCTTTTAAAAGGACATCGGATCAGAAAATGAAATTCTGAGTATGCCATGTTACTATGAATGATCTCTACGTTCATACGCATATAATCTTTTGGGTGGGTGGCGACAAAAGTGGTTTTTTGTCGCACAGTGTTATAAATAATAATTTTAAAAAATCGTTAAAAAAAACACCGATATTGTAAGAAAGTAAGAATGTTGGTTTTGGTTTAGTTTTTGACTTCCAGATTTCCATACTCAATCATTGTAGCGCATATTTGAGTCGAATGTAGCTGAGGTCGTCGTTCTGAAAACTATTCAAGCGCTCACCTGGCTGGCTGACAAATTGCCAACACTCGTCGAGTGCAAAGTATTTTTCAGTTTTCGCACTGTGCAGTTGTTGCGCTAATTTGCGATCGAACGAGTTGGCGCAAAGTTTGCGGCGAGTCGCGCGAATCAACGAGCGCAGCATTGCAGTGTGCAGTCAAATTGAAGCGCTTTTTGTGATTGATGAATAATTTGAAATGTTTGATAAGTGCACGCAAGGCCAGCGCAGTTGAAGCTCATTGGACATTTGCCAGTGTGGCGATGCGATCTGCTGCGGTTACAAATTGTGCGCTGTCGGTGCGTGGCAAAGGAATGCAATAATAAATCTTACTTAATTTCAGTCATGACCGTCGCTGCGCCGAAACTGCAAACGCTGCGCAGTTGGCGCTTATCGCCGGAAATGCCACAAAGCGCGCTGCTCAGGTGCGCTGCAGCGTCAGCTGCATGCCGTGTCTTGCGCTGATTAATTCACTTTGAGTGCAAATATCATTTATTAAGAACGATTATAGCCGAAGGAAATTACGCCACTGACGGGCAACTGGACACGTGGGCGAGTAGAGTGGAGCAACGAAATCGGATTAAAAGCACTTTGGGAGCCGATAGAGAGAGAGAAATCGCGAGAAATTTCCTTGACGATGATGACGATGAAAAAAAATATTTTGAAAATTATGTGAATGCGAAAAAAAATTTGTTGATATTGAATTGCGGTTGTTGGTAATTCGTTTCAATTAGAATTGCTTCATTTGTACATTTTCCAGTCACACAGACACACACGAATACGAACACACACGCAGCTGCGTTAATATGTCGAGTGCGAAAAAGTTGTCGCGAGAATTTGCAAATAATAACTGCAATTATTTATGTAATATACAGCAATATTCAAATTAATTTCATATTTGCACACATGTTGGCACTAAAAAATATATACATACATACATAAAATTATTATTAAACAGAAACAAATTTTGTTGGGTGAAAACAAAGAGACAGCAAATGCGAATGTTGCATACGAGGGTGGGCTGAAAAGTTGCAGACTTGAGCTAGAAAAAAAGCCAACAGATCTAATTTTTAATTAATGTTATACGGAACTATTTCTGACTAACCTGTTGACTAACTTTCAGCTCGATTGACCTGTTAGTTTATAATTGACTGCTATTGAAATGACATAACATTTACTTAAAAATTTAGAAATTTGAGAAGCCTCAACTTTTCACTTTACCCTCGTAAGCACACACACATATATACATATATATGTATTTATATATTTTTATAATATATACATATGACTACATATAAAACTAGTGCTTTTTTAAATATGTGCAGCGTAAATTAAACGCTTTTCGGTGGACGTAATTACTACCGCAAAGCGCCGCGTTTCCCGATTTAGAATTTTCATTAATTTTCAGCTCTGTATAACATGAAAATGTGTGCATTGTATTTGTAAAATTTTGTCATTTGCTAATTGTGGTTAAAAGCAACAAACCGAAATGGCATAAATTATTTCATTCGACGCATAATGAAAAACCAAAACTACATTCAAATAAAATGAAAATGAAAATGATTTCAAAAATGAAAAAACCTACAGAAAATGGTGAATAAATCGACATAAATAAAATAAATAATAATTAATAGATTAAATTATTCATAATACACATTTGCAAAAGAGAGATTTCACTTTTCATTTTTATTCAAAAAGCAATTCTATTGTTTTTTAAAGATAATCACAATTGCCTCAATAATGCAAAATAAAATAAGCGATTTAAGCGGCCCCTCAACGTATGCTATGAAAATGAAATTAGCATCAATAAAAAAGAGAAACAAAAAAAAGTGCCACACTTGCGATTAGGTTTAGTTGCCGTTTTTCATGCAATCAGCAATTGAGTCATAATCGATTCGTCGCACAGCCAGTTGTCACAATTGCCGATAAGAGTGAAATTTTCACCCGAGAGTAAACTACAATGACACACATTGCTCAAACAAATACACATAAGTAAAAATAAATACAACATGTGGGCGAATTATCTTATAAAATCACATCAACACAAACCTATTCATGTATTTGTAAATATTTTGTTATTTGTAAATTTATGTAAATAGACTTTTCAGACACGAAGAAGCACATCAATGACAATTGCAAAGCGCGAAAAATAACCTTGAACGAGTGTTTTAATGGGTACATTCGTACTTTCTATGTCTTCTAAGACCAAACGGCGCTGTCTAACCCTTCAGGCCGCCAAATGACTTCATTCAAAGAATACTTTTTGCATAGCGCGGACGTGCTTATTAAAGTGTCAAGCACTATGGGGAGTTGCTATCATAAAATCAATATCTCAAAATGTGTATCAATAAAAACTTGAATTGAATGACTGATTTAAATTTTCAATAAACAAGTCTTTCTTAAACAAGTGATAACGTTGCTAAGACCAAATAAGTTTTGAGGGTTTTTGTTTTTATTATACAAAGCATTATCCTTTGTTAGCTAAGACATTTCCCCATCTTTCAGGCAGCATATGATTTCCGCGTTGAAAAAATTGCTCGCCTTTTGAGGCGATCCAAAAATCGACCCAAGTTTTGGATTTTTCGTAAGAATTGAAGTTCAGCCCAGCCAGGCCACGAAGCATCGAATGGAACAAGTGGTAGTCTTCTGGTGAATTTGGGGAGGTGGGATAGGATATCTTATTAAAGCACCTCCAAGGTTTCCTTAAAGACATTTGCCACTTGTGGACAAACGTTGCCGTTCAGAACGAAATTGCAATACAAATTGTGTTTTGTTGTCGCAAAGGTTGATCTGGTTGAAAATTAAACATATTGATTTTTAGAGAAAAATGCTGACGCTTTAGGTAGGTAGGTTGTAGTGGCTGCCTCTGTAAGTTTCATACATTTCTAAACCGGATGGGGGAGAGGACCTACAGTTTAACGCCGAATCCAAATTGCGGTTTTTTGACAATTTTCTCTTCACACTCGGAGGTTTTGCCAGTGCCTACCAAAAGCGCACTTGTACGATTCTTTAATTCTCATCTGTTTCATGTGGATAGATTAAAAACCCATTTATTTAAAACACTTATTTCAAATCTTACTTATACACCCAATATGATTAAAAACTGGTGAAAAAATCAAAACGTGACGCATATTTCAATCAGCGGCTCGAACAATGTCTATACAAATCCTTTTTATGGTTATTTCCATTCAAGTTACTTACAAAAATTTATTGAAAACATTTATTTATTGTAACAATTCTTGGTTATATCAAAACAAATGAAACCAACCTGACAGTACCAACCAGTGTCAGACAGGAAAAACTAAAAGTCAGTGAATGATTTTTATTGATGCCTTTTATAAATAAAAGTCACTGAATGATTTTTATTGATGACTTTTATAAATAAAAGTGACTGAATGATTTTTATTGATGACTTTTATTTCTAAAAGTCATCAATAAATAGTCACTGAATGATTTTTATTAATGACTAAAAAAATAAAAGTCGTTGAATGATTTTTATTGATGACTTTTATAAATAAAAGTCACTGACTGATTATTATTGATGACTTTTTTAAATAAAAGTCACTGAATAATTTTTATTGATGACTTTTATAAATAAAAGTCACTGAATGATTTTTATTGATGACTTTTATAAATAAAAGTCACTGAATGATTTTTATTTATGACTTTTATAAATAAAAGTCATTGAATGATTTTTTCGATGACTTTTATAAATGAAAGTCACTGAATGATTTTTATTGATGACTTAAAAAATAAAAGTCGCTGAATGATTTTTATTGATGCCTTTTATGAATAAAAGTCACTGAATGATTTTTATTGATGACTTTTATAAATAAAAGTGACTGAATGATTTTTATTGATGACTTTTATTTCTAAAAGTCATCAATAAATAGTCACTGAATGATTTTTATTAATGACTAAAAAAATAAAAGTCGTTGAATGATTTTTATTGATGACTTTTATAAATAAAAGTCACTTACTGATTATTATTGATGACTTTTTTAAATAAAAGTCACTGAATAATTTTTATTGATGACTTTTATAAATAAAAGTCACTGAATGATTTTTATTGATGACTTTTATAAATAAAAGTCATTGAATGATTTTTTCGATGACTTTTATAAATGAAAGTCACTGAATGATTTTTATTGATGACTTTTATAAATTAAAGTCACTGAATGATTTTTGTTGATGACTTTTATAAATAAAAGTCACTGACTGATTATTATTGATGACATTTTTAAATAAAAGTCATTGAATAATTTTTATTGATGACTTTTGTAAATAAAAGTCACTGAATGATTTTTATTGATGACTTTTATAAATAAAAGTGATGACTTTTATAAATAAAAGTCACTGAATGATTTTTATTGATGACTTTTATAAATAAAAGTCATTGAATGATTTTGTCGATGACTTTTATAAATGAAAGTCACTGAATGATTTTTATTGATGACTTTTATTTCTAAAAGTCATCAATAAATAGTCACTGAATGATTTTTATTAATGACTTAAAAAATAAAAGTCGCTGAATGATTTTTATTGATGCCTTTTATAAATAAAAGTCACTGAATGATTTTTATTGATGACTTTTATAAATAAAAGTGACTGAATGATTTTTATTGATGACTTTTATTTCTAAAAGTCATCAATAAATAGTCACTGAATGATTTTTATTAATGACTAAAAAAATAAAAGTCGTTGAATGATTTTTATTGATGACTTTTATAAATAAAAGTCACTGACTGATTATTATTGATGACTTTTTTAAATAAAAGTCACTGAATAATTTTTATTGATGACTTTTATAAATAAAAGTCACTGAATGATTTTTATTGATGACTTTTATAAATAAAAGTCATTGAATGATTTTTTCGATGACTTTTATAAATGAAAGTCACTGAATGATTTTTATTGATGACTTAAAAAATAAAAGTCGCTGAATGATTTTTATTGATGACTTTTATAAATAAAAGTCACTGACTGATTATTATTGATGACTTTTTTAAATAAAAGTCACTGAATGATTTTTATTGATGACTTTTAGTTATAAAATAAATCAATCATCAATAAATAAAAGTCGCTGAATGATTTTTTTGATGACTTTTATAAATAAATAAAAGTTATTGAATAATTTTTTTGATGATTTTTATAAATAAAAGTCCCGGAATGATTTTTATTGATGACTTTTTTAAATAAAAGTCACTTAATGATTTTTATTGATGACTTTTATAAATAAAAGTCATTGAATGATTTTTATTGATTACATTTAGTTATAAAATAAATCAATCATCAATAAATAAAAGTCGCTGAATGATTTTTTTGATGACTTTTATAAATAAATAAAAGTCATTGAATAATTTTTTTGATGACTTTTATAAATAAAAGTCACTGAATGATTTTTATTGATGACTTTTAGTTATAAAATAAATCAATCATCAATAAATAAAAGTCGCTGAATAATTTTTTTAATGACTTTTATAAATAAATAAAAGTTATTGAATAATTTTTTGATGCCTTTTATAAATAAAAGTCATTGAATGATTTTTTTGATGATTTTTATAAATAAAAGTCCCTGAATGATTTTTATTGATGACTTTTTTAAATAAAAGTCACTGAATAATTTTTATTGATGACTTTTATAAATAAAAGTCACTGACTGATTTTTATTGATTGTTGTAATAGTATTGTAATAATATAAATAAATACTATACTATAATAATACTATGCTACTATAATACAAAATGTATAACTTACTACTATTATATGCAACTAGTCAACTTATATAAAATAATACTAAAACATGAAACATGCAACCCTACTTAAGAACTAGATGTATGAACTAGAGGTCATTAATAAAGTAGACTCGGTCATGGAAAGACGTTAATACAACATGGTGTCAAGTGTAAAAAAAAATTAAAAAAAAAAAAAAAAAAAAAAGAAAAAACAATATAAAAAAAAAAAAATTGTCGGTCTAAAAACTAAAACTAAAATGGTAGATGACGATAAAGCGTCAGTATCGTGTGCTTTGGTGCAACCACAGGCTATGTCCATCGCAACGGCTATAACGCCTATGGATTTAAAGGCCTCAAACTTATCAGCCGCATGGCAAAGCTGGAAGAGCCATTTTCTTATATTCATGCGTGCTTCAGGTCTTGAAGAACAAAATGACAAACGAAAAGTTGCACTGCTGTTGCATCATCTTGGTCCGGAGTGCTTAATTATTTTTAATTCGTTTAATGAAAATTTGGACTCCATCAAATACAACGATTTATTAA
Source organism: Melieria picta (assembly GCA_964056695.1). Lineage (NCBI taxonomy): Eukaryota > Metazoa > Arthropoda > Insecta > Diptera > Ulidiidae > Melieria > Melieria picta. Next base: position 29,124,708 of record OZ057400.1, on the reverse strand, counting down.
AAAAGTTTGATGACTATTTTATACCAAAAGTAAACATTGTCATGGAAAGACATAAATTTTTTTCAAAAAAACAAAATTTCGACGAAACTATCGATGAGTACATTACACAACTAAAAAATTTAAGTTTGACATGTGAATTCGGCAATATTCGGGAAGACCTTATTAGAGACATATTTGTTTGTGGTTTAGCTTCAAATTTTTCACAAATAAAAGAAAGACTCCTCTCAGAAGGAAATATTAAGCTAGAAAACGCCATCACAATTGCCAAAAATATAGAACTAGCAAAAGAAAATTCAAACAAGCTAAAACATGTGAGTGAAATATATAACAGCCATGTAGCTGTAGTCAAAAAAGACTATTCAACCAAAAACTTACAAAAAGAGTCAGTGTGTAAAAAATGTGGTCAAATGCACCGAAATAAGTGTCCAGCGCAAGGAGCAACTTGTTACGTATGTAATAAAAAAGATCATTTTGCTAAAATGTGCTACAGTAAACAACAACAATACAAGATGCATCACAGCAACAACAAATACAGTAACAAGCAACAACAAACGACTACACACAATAAATATGTAAATGAACTACAAGTACATAAATCATACGATGAAGATAACGGCGAAGGTGAACTCTTCCTAGGAATGGTACGAGAAGAAACATGCATGCAAAAGGGGAAAGCAGAAGACCGCGAGCAGTGCAGACAGATTTGCGAAACAGTAAACAACAATGGAGGCAGACACACAAAAGAATGGACAGTACGAGTCAAAATCAATAAGTGCGATGTGAATTGTGTTATCGATACCGGTGCGCAAGCCAATATTTTATCACTTACAACAGCATCATTTTTGAATTTGAATAAAAATCTTAGACAGACAGGCTCAAGCTTATTAACATTTAGTGGTGAAAAACTACCTCTTATTGGTATAGTAAATACAGATGTCATTCTTGGAAATAAAAAATTTAATTGCATATTTCATATTGTAAACATGAAGTGTAAAAATGTTATCGGCCTAGCCACAGCAATGACATTAAATTTAATTAAAGAAATCAATGTAATTTCATGTAAGGTTATTGATGATTATTCCGATGTTTTTGAAGGCTTAGGACTTTTAAAAAACAAATGCAGTTTAAAGCTGAAAGAAAATTGTGAACCGGTTATAAATCCACCAAGGAAAATACCATACACATTGTACAAAGATTTGAAAAGTGAATTGGATAGGATGATAGAGTTGAAAGTAATTGTGCCTGAAAATGAGCCTACCGAATGGGTGAATTCGATAGTTCTGGTAAAAAAGCCAAATGGAAAATTAAGATTGTGCCTAGATCCGCGAAATTTGAATAAGGTCATACTCAGACCACACTTTCCATTTCCAAATGTAGAAGAATGTAAAGCTAAATTAGCAGGTTCTAAATTTTTCAGTTCGTTAGATGCTAACTGTGGATTTTGGATGGTCCCTCTGGATGAGAAATCCTCAAAATTATGCACTTTTAATACACCCTATGGTCGTTTTAGATTTTTGAGACTTCCTTTTGGTATTAACGCTGCCCCCGAAATATTTCATTCGGAAATGGTCAAACTCTTTGACGACATAAACGGGTTAATTATTTACATTGACGATTTTTTAATTTATGCATCCAGCGTTGAAGAGCATAATCATATTTTATCTAAAGTTTTGGAAAGAGCTAAAATTGTAGGCATTAAGTTTAACAAAGAAAAGTCAAAAATTTTTCAAGAAAAAATTAAATTTATTGGTCATATTTTCGACAAAACTGGTGTTACTCCTGACGAAGACAAAATAAAATCCATTTTAGAAATGCCGGCACCAACCACAGTTACTGAATTGCAACGATTCTTAGGAATGGTCAATTACTTAGGACCATTTATCGAAAATTTATCATCAAAAAACAAACATTTGAGAGACTTACTAAAAAATAATGTGCAGTGGCACTGGAGTCCAATACAAGAAAAGGAATTTAATAGTTTAAAAAATGAATTGTCGAAAGCACCAGTTCTTACATACTTTGATTGTAATAAGAAAATAACATTGTCTGTCGATGCATCCAAATATGCTTTAGGTGCAACTATATTGCACGGCAAAAACCCAATTGCATACGCATCTGCATCCTTAACTGAAACACAGATTAATTATGCACAAATTGAAAAGGAGCTATTTGCAGTTTTGTTCGGCTGCACTCGCTTTCATCAGTATGTCTATGGACAAAAAATTTTAGTAGAAACTGATCATAAGCCGTTAGTACCATTATTTAAAAAGCCTCTTTATAAAATACCAGCTAGGCTGCAAAGATTTATGTTAAGGCTACAATTATATGACTTAGAAGTGGAATACAAGCCAGGAAAGTATATGTTTATAGCCGACACGCTTTCGAGAGCACCACTGCGGGAACCTAGTTTAGTTGAGTTTGAAGAAGAGCTAACGTTGCATTGTGATTTACTAAGACAAGAAATTGATATTTCCACTGTTGAAATGAATAGAATAAAAGATTATACAAAAGAAGACGATACGTTTCAGAAACTTTTTGAATACATACACAACGGTTGGCCACAAAATAGGAGGCTAGTAGAAGATAATATAAAGCCATATTATAAGATTAAAGACGAGTTGAGCGTCATAGACGGTATTTTGTTTAAGAATAACCAAATAGTTATTCCAAGTGTTCTACGAAGTGGTATTTTAAACAATTTACATGAAGGTCATATGGGAGTACAACGTACTCAAAGTTTGGCAAGGCAGTCGGTTTATTGGCCAAATTTGTACAACGATATTTATAACATAGTTACAAATTGCGAAATATGTATGAAATATCAAAATTCAAATGCTAAAGAAGAACTTATGCCACATGACATAGTTAATATACCGTGGTTTAAGGTCGGATGTGACATTTTCGAGTTCGGTAAGAAGAAATATTTATTGGTAGTTGACTATTATTCAAAATATGTTGAAATTGAATTGCTTAACAATGGTTTCACTAGCACAGAAGTTAAAACAAAATTAAAATCAATTTTTGCCAGACATGGCATACCTCATATATTTATTTCGGACAACGGTCCACCATATAACTCAAAAGAATTCAAAGATTTTTGTAGCCAATGGAAGATTGATCATCACACATCGAGTCCATATGTCGCTAGATCGAATGGGTTAGCCGAGCGTACCATACAAACGATTAAAAAAATGTTAGTCAAATGCCAAGAAAGCCGAACTGATCCTTATATCGCCTTACTCAATTATAGAAACACACCTAAAGAAAATATGCCCAGCCCCGCTGAATTATTAATGTCGCGGAAACTGAAAACTAAAATTCCAACCATTTTAAAAAATCTTACACCTAATATTATAAATTATAGACAGTATGAACATCAAAGGAATTCTCAAATGATAAAAACGCATAATAACTATAATAAACGAACAAAAAATTTAAAGCCTGTATTTCAAGGAGAGAAAGTAATGTTCAAAAGAAATCCCACTTCGGTTTGGTTTCCAGGAACAATCTTAAATAATTGCAAAGAACCTCGATCTTATATGGTTCAAGATTCTGAAGGTGCAGTTTATCGTAGAAACAGGGAGCATATACTCAAAAAACCAGAACAAAAAGTTATTATAACGAAAGAAAATGAAGATGAAATTGAAAAATCTATTGTAACTAAAGAGAATGAAGATGAAATTGAAAAATCTATTGTAACTAAAGAGAATGAAGATGAAATTGAAAAAAATAAAAGTGATAATATAGATATTGAAAATAATGTAGACAATAAATATATTACAAAGAAAGGAAGGAAAGTAAATCCTCCATCACGTTTACAGTACCAGTAAAAAAAAAAAAAAAAAAAAAAAAAAACAAAAAAAAAGGAAGATGTTGTAATAGTATTGTAATAATATAAATAAATACTATACTATAATAATACTATGCTACTATAATACAAAATGTTAAAACATGAAACATGCAACCCTACTTAAGAACTAGATGTATGAACTAGAGGTCATTAATAAAGTAGACTCGGTCATGGAAAGACGTTAATACAACATTGATGACTTAAAAAATAAAAGTCACTGAATGATTTGCATTTATGACGAAAAAAATCAGTGACTAACTGATTTTTATTGATGACTTTTTTAAATAAAAGTCACCAATAATTGTAATCATAGGACAACTGAAATAAGAATCGAAAAACTGTTATTTTTGGACGAATGTGAAAAAATCAAAAATAATTTTTATTAAAGGATTTTTAATTTATAAATAAAAAATAATTCTTATTTTTTAATTTTTCCATAAAAATTGCCAAGTTTGATCTTGGTATGCTTCATTTATTTGTATGACCTTTCCTTCATTTTAATTTTTTCAAATATAGTTTTTATAAAGAACTGTTACTTCCGGTCCCTGTTTGAGAGTAGTCACCTGCAATCGCTGAGGTAGCTATAATGAATTTTTTAAAATTGATCTCAATTAATGAATTTAATTCTTTATAGTATAAGTAGCACAAAATAATAATTTTGTAACTTCTTAAGATTTGTAAAACGAACAATGAAAAGTTAAATAAAACTTTGGGACGTGGGTGTTTCTACTTCAACTTCATGGACACCAATGAACTTGTGCCCATCGATATGCCGGGCTCCTACCGGTTTGAACCATTTCATGTTCTTCTGCCTCATTTCATGTTGGTGCCTCGAGGCTATTGGTTTTAACAGTCGAACCAAATTTTGACCTACGCAAAATATTGATTCGAATTTTATGTCCCCGGATAAAAGGATGATTTCAGAATTTGTGAGTATACAACATAATATTCTGGCCCCAACTTTCATAGCATGGGAACATTTCTACCAAGAGTGGTTTGGTTTTCAAAACGAAACTACGTCCCGAAAGGGTTAATTAAATTTCAAGTTTAATGTAAAACTCTTTTTAAACCTTTCGACCCCAAAGTTGCCTGAGAGCAACTTCACCTATTTGTCATCTTATAGCAAAAGCTACGATTGATTAAAGAAACAGGATTTTGATCAAACGCGTCCAATTCGTAGACTTCAATTAGAACACAAACTTTCCCTGATATCGCAGCAAATTATTGAAAATTATTTTGGGGATAACATTAAAATTTTTGTAATTTTTTTATAAGTGAATTTAAAGCACTTATAAAAATATGAATTTGTTGGTGCCTACTTAAATTAAACCCATTAATAATGGTTAAATAAAATCAAAAAGTGATAATTTTGTATTTTTCCATAAATATTATATGATTTTTCTGTAACTAAAAAAATATTGATACAAAATTTATTTAACCAGTTTTAAGCTAAAATTGTTCAAACGTAAACTAGCTCTAGAACTCTAACAAAGAGGCGTGGCGACTTCAAATTTCGTATGTGATGAAATGAAAAAACACGACCGGTTTCACTTGTGTTTCGTTGTGAACAAACTAGAAATTACACACTTTATTGAATATGAGAAATGACAGATGATTCTAAGGCAAACATATCAAAAGTTAGATTCTAAGTAAAGTGCACGTTGCGTAAAGTGGCTACGCCAACAGTATGCACACTGTTTCATGATTTAAATACCAAAAAGTAATATCGAGATACTGGGTAAAATTCGCGTCGAAAGGGTTAAGTAATGCCATGTCTTTACTGATTCATTATCGTGGAGTCCGAACTGTTCACGTGCAATCCGAACCTCAGGTGACTACAAGATGCAATCTGAAGAGTAGGTTTTACTTTTTTAACAGTGGATATTGCATTCGTGTTACTTTTTTGTCAAAACAGTCGGTGTCGTTCGGTTGGTGGCTACGAATTTCTCACTTTCCACAATTTCTCACTTCTATTGCCAACTTTCACACCCGAAGTCGCCAACTTGTGTGCGAGGTTGGTATGGACTTGAAGATTTCTCAAATTCAAAAGGCTTTCCTTTTCTTACTCTCCCCAAGTCATATTTTCCATTTTCATTAAAGAATCTAAATTTGGTTAAAAGTAGAAATTGCGTCTCCCTCCAAAATTCCATGCAGGCAATGTGCAAAATTAAACAAAATGGCGAACAAAACTTGCATGCGCATATTTTTCGCTATAATTGTGCACAATTCAGCGGCAGCAGTTGCAGCAGCAACACCAACAATACCGGCACTAATAGCGAAATCGCGCAGGCACCAACAGCAGATTGCGCGATTAATTCATGCGGCAGCCGCTCCGGCGCTGGCCCCGGTTGGCGGCAATGACTGCCAGCATAATTTGCAAAGGCGAAAAATTATGTCAGATTTGTTTAATGCAGCGTTTTACTGCAAGACGACAACGACGACGAGGACGGCAGGCAGCTCTCGCTTTGACGTCAAGCGGCAGCGACAGCGGCTACGGCGGCAGCCAGTCACGCAGCAGCAGACGCGCACGCGGCACTCGGCACATGCAGATGTTGGCTGCTGCCAGCAATTTACTGCGAGTGCGTCAGCGAGCGAAATTTCGCTTTGGTGCCATGCGCCGGCAAGCAAAAACTCACACGCTCGCCTGCACGACGCTGCAAGGCGCGAGTGACGCAGCTGCCACTGCCACTGCCGCACGTTCATTAGTGCAAATTTGCATTTAAAGAATTTCAAGTTTCGGCAGCGCAGCAGCATGCAACGTGGCAAATGTGGCGCAACTTGGCTGCATATCAATACGTGAGCGCGCAATGGCGACAACGGTGCAGCCTCATTGATTATGGCAGCAACGATTTTGTGTAAGGACAAAGGGACAGCAGGGGCACTGTGACGTAAACTAAATAATTGAGTGAGCTGCGGAAGCGAGCAGTCGACCCTGAGGATTTTAGCTGCGTGCGCAATAATTTTCATGTGCTGATGGGTATGTGGTCGACGACAGCTGTGTGTGTGTCGAATTGTCAACGCCTTTTCGAGCGGAGGGAGATAAATTGTTGCTAAATGTACAATTGACATGAAGTCAGTGTGAAACTTTAGAGTTACGAGTACATTTTGGCGTGAGATAAAAAGGAAACTTCTGTACATTTATGCTGAAAATGTATAATTTAAGAAGCACTGGACGTGGCACTGCGGAAATATATTAAGTGATCCGATGCCTGAATTAAAGCAATCATAGTTTTTGATGAATCTTTACATATTTAGTCTCGCTAAATTGCAAGCAATACACATAATTCTAAGCTATCTTCCATCGTTTCATAGGCTGAATTATAAATCTAGGTCTTCTTAACCCTTTATTGATCTTGCAGATTTTTATGAAAAAATACTTATCTAATTATTTCTCATTTTAAGTGCTTTCACCATATTTTAAGTCAATTCCCCATACAAACTCTTAACCCGTCAACGATGTTGGATTTTTATTTTCGAAAAAATTAAAAACATGCGTCAAATTATTTCTCACCAGGAATACTTTCACCAAGTTTGAAGTCAAAGGCGTACAAAATCACGTTTCTTCATACAAAATTTTAACCCTCGGTTCACCAGATTTCGATTTTCGAAAAAATAAAAAACACGTTTCGAATTATTTCCCACCAAGAGTGCTTTCACCAAGTTCGAAGTCAATTATTGCTCATTAAATATTGTTTTTCCATACAAACTCTTAACCTATTGTTGACCCGTTAGATTTTGATTTTCGAAAAAATTAAAAACACGTGTCGAATTATTTCTCACTAAGAGTAATTTCAGCAAGTTTGAAGTCAATAGGCCCATTAATTCATGTTTTTTTCACAATTTCTCCGAATAAACTTGTAACCCATAGTTGACAACGCCAGTTTTTTATTTTCGAAAAAATAAAAAACACGTATTAAATTATTTTACATTTGAAGTACTTTTACCATGTTTGAAATCGAAAGGCGCCAAAAAATTTGTTTTTTCATATAAACTTGTAACGTGTCGTTCATCCAGTTAGATTTCGATTTTGAAAATAATGAGAAACACGTGTCTAATTTTTTTCGATTTCAAGTAGATATTTTTACAATTTTTGAAGTCAATAAGCTTATCGGTTCATGTTTTTTTCGGGGTCTTCCCGTAAACCAACCTTAACCCATAGTTGACCCAGTTAAATTTTGATTTTCAGGAAGTTTGAAATCAATATGTCCATTAAATGACGTTTCTTCATTCAACACTTGAGGACATGTTTTGCCCTTTTGGACCCCGAATTTCAAAAAAATACCATCCTAGCGGAGGTTAGTTTTTCAAGATGTATCTACAGTTCAAATTTCATGTTTGTAGCTTCAGCGGTTTGGGCTGGGCGATGATGAATCAATCAGTCAGTCAGTCAGGACAAACAATCTATATATATATAAAATAAAGGCGGTACCACGTCTCCTTATCCAATGCTCACAACTTTCTTCTAGTCGAATTGTGCTACTAAGTAGAAGTTCGTACTAAGTTTCATAGATGTGCAACAAACTGTTCCAAAATTATGCCGATAGTTTGGGTCAAACAAATGTGCCACACATGACACATCTATAAGACGACGGTACACCAAACTTCAATGCTGTGCGGCTTACAATTCCGAAGCTATTCCATATAAAAGATTTGAGTTGTATGCGCGGTGCCACGCCCCCTAGTTAAATACCCGCCAAATTCCAAAAATTTAATTGATGTGTGACTTATGGTTCCTAAGTTATTGTCTAAAATTGTATGCTGGCGGTGCTACGCCCCTTTTTCCCGACTTTTCTTTTTTCCTAAACCTTTGCGTAGCAATTACGAACAACCTTAGATTCATTGCTTTTTTAAATACTTACTTATACCAGCTCGTGTCCTACCATTCACAAGAGATCCATCCATAAAAATACGTAATGTCTCTTTCCTGAAAACTTCTTGTTCGGGAGATCATCTACAATTAGAATATTGTAGAACCTTGCGGCCAACTTCCAACCATGCATGACATCTCTGGATATTTGTTTCGGACCTAATTCAGATTGGCATCAGTTCAGGGATCCGTTTATTTTCCTACATCACACCAAACTTATTCCATATATCGGTCTGGTTCAAGCGAAGCTTCTTTAGTAAAGTTCTCAGAATGACCAAGTCAAGCATCAAAGGCTCTGCTAAAGTCTCAATGGCAATTTTTGAGGTTATTTATGTGGGGTTTATTTCTTATACTCGTAGATTGTTGAATGCTTAAGGCAATTAACTGTTGATCTTTTATGCAAGCCTGGTTTTAAATCTCTAGGTTGTGTCTTTTTATTAATTTTGAATGCCTCCAACTGGAGAAATCTTTTTCGGCTGAGTGCAGAGCAATTACAGAGAACACGTATAGAAGTTTCGGTCCTTGATTGTATTTCCTGTAGACATCCGAAGCGAAAATTCCCATTTTATTGAGTGAAACCTTAATGAACAATGACCAGTTGGGGATCTAGTGCGGATGTGGAGATCCTGCTTCTGAGGAGTTTTCGGAATAATCCTCTGTCTGGGGTTAAGAACCGTTTTGCCTGGCATTGCCCCGTACTGTTGGTCCATTGCTCGGCATTTTGGTCTACCCACTTCCTCAGCCATTCCTGTGTGTCCTCTGGTAAGTCCATAGAATGGATTAGGTTCTATTAGCACATTGCACCTCTTTTGCAAGGCTGTCGGCTTGTTTGTTGTCTTTGTTTCTCTTGTGTCCTGGGATCCAGTGTAAGTCTATATAGTTATAGAGTTATGGCCTCTCAGTTCATTCAGAAGATTGTGACAATACTTGACCAGTCTTGAAGAGGTCGCACAGGCTTGTCGTGTCTTTAGGGCACCAGAGGTTTTTCTGCGTAGGCAATCTCTGATGCATGTACAAGGTAGATAACAACCAAATATTTGGGTTTCTTCCAGGGTTTTAGGCCTCACATTTTAACAAAAATCCCTTCTCCCGTAAAGTTTGACTCTGTTGTCGACATTTTGAATCAATATATCAGGTGTACAACTTTGCTTCCGCCGTTTTTTTTCCAAAATTAAAAGCTTTATTGCGAAAAAGTGCTTACAGATGTATTATTCAAAGTATTGTCCGTCGCTAGCGACAACTTTCTCCCATCTTTCCGGCAATTTTCGGATCCCGGCTCGAAAAAAGGAGTCCTCTTTTGACGCTATCCATGAAGCAATCCATTTTTCCAATTCTTCGAAGGATTGAAAATGTTGATCTGCCAGGCCGTGTGCCATCGAACGGTGGAAGTCAGAAGGGGCGGCATCTGGGGAATACGGCGGGTGGGGCAAGACTTCCCATTTCAGCGTTTCCAGGTACTTTTTGACCACTTTTGCGACGTGAGGCCGAGCATTGTCGTGTTGGAGGATGACTTTGTCATGTCGCTCTTGATATTGTGGCCGCTTGAGACGTTTTGAAATGGCTTGCTGACTCACTCCCAACGATTCGGCAAGCTCTTCTTGGGTTTGGCACGAATCTTCATCAAGCAATGCTTCTAGTTGTTCATCTTTGAAGGTTTTTTCTCTTCCACCACCATGTTTGTCTTCGACATCGAAATCACCATTTTTAAAACGTTGAAACCACTCCCGACACGTTCTTTCACTCAGAGCAGCATCACCGTAAGTTTCTGAGAGCATTCGATGCGCTTCAGCTGCATTTTTTTGCGAATTGTAACAGAAAAGTAAAACTTCCCGCAAATGGCGAGAATTGGGCACATAAACGGACATTTTCGAGCGTGAATAATACGAAAACAAGAACAACTGTCACTGAAACGGCGATGACAATTCGTTAGGCACTCAACCAGCCTCAGCCGGTACAGCCACCTATCGGAAAACGGCGGAAGCAAAGTTGTACACCTGATAATAAAATTTGTTTTCATTTTTTAATGAGTGTTAAATGAACCGTGTGATAACAAATATATTCCTTTTTGAATAATCTTAAAATAAAGCGCCAATGTTACTTCCTCTTCGGCCTTGTTGAGGTAGTTACCAATGCTTCGTTGTACTTCGACGATGGCTTTGCAACTCCTTCGCATACATTCAGTGCGATTGCTTAGCTTGGCTGCTAGAAGAATATGAATTGTTATTATACAAAAACAAAACATATCTGTTCAGAGAAGAGCCAACCATTAGACACCAAAATCTATCAAATAACTCATGACTTGAATGGAGTTGAATAGTGGATAGTTGAGAACAAAAATGGTCCCATTTTGTGGCTCCCTTTGAAAAATCCTCCTAGTTAAAACTCCCTGTTGATTCTGGTCAATAAAAGTCCGACATGTTGCTGGGTTTACACGTTCTGTAAACATTTCCATTCACTGTGCCAGACACAAAAATCACTTTCTTGGAAATCCAAGAACACTCACATTTTTCAGCTGATTTGATTTCAGTTGTTCGATATTGATTTGAAATATGTTCAGTTGTTGTCATCTTTGTATGCAGTTTTGCTTTCTTGAAAAGAAACCTAGGAAAATACCTTAAAACGGTGTGATGCCAGCCCCATCTCAGAAACCGAATATCGTATGTTCCATTGAACCCAATAGGATATACGACATTTGTTTTCTCAGGCAACTCCTTTGTGTAAGAGATCCTTCGTGAATTCTTTTGCCTCTTCTCTGCCGTCGTTTGTATGTTACGTTCACAATAAAGATCAATTTTAATTATATTTTTGAGGCGAGTTCTTCGTCAACGACATCTGTAGGCAAAATTGTCCTCATACGATTTGAAAGGGATAAACATTTCGCCATGTCATCTTCATCAAACACCACAAACCACCATTTTGAAGTTGACATGTGCCGCAAAAACAAAACATCTTCCAAAAGAGCATTCCAAGTAATTTCACCGTGACGTAGAATGTTTATGGCCATCACGGGCAGATCAGAAGGAAAATTATGGCCCAGGCAGAGCCAATGCCAATATTTACTATTGCCAAATTTGCGCACATTGACGGGAATTGCGGACAAAGTCATCGACGCAATGACATAAATAAGCGCGGAGAGCGTAAACATGGTTTGTTGAAGCGGACTGACATGTCAGTTAACGGCGGCCAAACGTTTTTCACGCGTTATTAGTTTATGCGATGTCTTGCTACGCTTAACTTTCGTTTTCGGTTGCCGTGCCACACACACGCACACACACACAGAGCCATTCACGGATATAAAACACACTTAAGATGTCGAAAATTCATTTATCTGCGAAAGCCAAACAACAACACAATAACAACAATTTAGTACATACATACGATGGGCTGCGGTGACTCGCTGCCTCGATAAAAATTGTCGAAAAAACGAAATGACTTTGCTGCTTTGCTTTGCTACTACGAGTACTCCATGACGCAAGAGATCCTTCGGTGAATTCTTTTGCGTCGCCGTTGCCTTCGTTTGTATGTCACGCTCACAATAAAGATAAATCTTAAATATAAATTTGAGGCGAGTTTTTCGTCAACGACGTCCATCATTGTTGTCGTCTTTTGTTTCATGCTCACTTTTTTTATTTATTTTATTTCTTTAGTTACTTGTGTTATCAGCTTTCGTGGCATTTCATTGTTTTTCGGTGCTCTGGCGGAAATTTTCGAAAACCGACACGAGTCTATTGTGCGCGCACAGCACTTGAGCCAACGCACATGTGCTTACACCGTGTGACAGCATTTTTCACACCGGGAAAAATCCATATGTGCGTAAAACTTCAGATCAAATATAGTAATACTGCGTACTCAGTTTTTCATTTCTACATCCTTTGTCCTTTTAAAAGGACTTCAAAATTTTGAAGGGGATAAAACATAAAAAAATATAAAAAATACTTAACCTCGTTAGAATATGTATATCAAATGAAAGAGGAAAGGCTCAAGAATTTAAATAAAATTGACTTTTTATCTATTTGTAAAAAAATGATATAAAAAAGTCCTTTCAAAATTTTAATCCTTTATATCCTTGAAAATTTATATAGAATTTTCTTGAAAAGTAACTATGTTAAAACCCAAGATCTCCTTGATCACGTGTCAAAATTTCATTACTCTAACTTTATTTTTTCGAAAGTTATTAAAAAAAAGGCGGAAGCTGCAATTTAAATGAAGTACAAAAATTCTAATTTATTTGTCTATCAGTATTTTAAATCATAAAAAGATACAAATTTTGACACGTGATCAAGGAGATTTTGGGTTTTAACATATTAACTTTCCAAGAAAATTCTATATAAATTTTCAAGGATATAAAGGATTAACATTTAAAATTACCAAATTCTTCGGACAGGCGGAATTTCAACTTTAAAATTTGTGATTATGATATCCTAAATACATTTATCGGTAGTACTGATTGGATTAATAAGTTTACTAACTTTGATACTGCTTCTTGCTTTGATATATTTTGCAATGATCTATATGACGCTTGTTGCAGATGGGTTCCTTTGGTCAAACCAAAAGTTTACAAGTTACCCTGGTACACTAAAGAATTGAAAAAGTTGAAGAATTTAAGAAATAAATTTTACAATCGCTTCAAGACGTCAAATGACACAAATGATAAAAACGTATTCCTAAACTACTCAAAGGAATTCGCTGTTCTCGACAGATTTTTGTTTAATAATTACATCTTAAACTTTGAATCTAGTATTAAAAGCAACCCAAAAGCCTTTTGGCTGTTTATTCAATCCAAAAAATCGCATTCGGACATTCCTTCGTTAATGGCTTATAATGGAGTTTCTTCGAACTCTACGCTTGGTACCGCAAACCTATTTGCTAATTTCTTTATGTCAAATTTCGCAGCGGATTCAGAGTCAATTGACAGCTCCATATTAGACAATATTCACTCGTCGTTTGAGTTTGGATCTTTGAAAATCACTGAAGGTGACGTTATGGCAGGTATCATAAAACTAAAGCTTTCGGCTAAGGCTGATAGTGATGGCTTCTCTTCTCTGTTTTTTAAAAACTGTGCTTCTACAATTTGTAAGCCTCTGTGTCATATTTTTAATCTCTCTTTGTCTTCTGGTGACTTCATTGGAAGATGGAAAATTGCGCATATTACTCCAGTGTTTAAAAATGGGAGCAAAAATGATATTTCAAACTATCGCCCAATTTCGAAACTTTCAACCGTGTCAAAATTGTTTGAAGTAATTGTGAAGGAATACTTAGTTTTTCCTCTCTCTAGAATTATTTCCCCTAATCAGCATGGATTCATCGCTGGCCGGTCCACTGTAACTAACCTAGCTGTTTTCACTGAATACTGCTTCTCAGCTTTTGAAGAGAGACTTCAAGTTGACACTATTTACACTGATTTCTCGAAAGCTTTTGACAAAGTGTCACACAAACTTCTTATTTTGAAATTGGAAAGGCTTGGTTTTCATTCTTCTTTTTTGAAATGGATACACTCTTACTTATGTGGTAGACTTTGCCATGTTGTTGTGGATAGCATAAAGTCGAAGTCTTTTGCTGCCACATCTGGGGTTCCCCAAGGAAGCATCCTTGGGCCGTTATTTTTTCTGTTGTTCATAAACGATATCGAGTCTTGCTTTCGCAATACAAATTTCCTGCTGTATGCAGATGATCTTAAAATCTTTCTTAGAACTCGCTGTGTTAGTGATGTGGCGCGTATTCAAACTGACTTGGATAGTTTGAATATCTGGTGCCTTAAAAATCACTTAGCTCTTAATGTTAAAAAATGCTCTCACATAACCTTTTCTAGATTGAATAATAATATTCACACTTTATTTTCCATTGCAAATAATCGCCTTAAAGATGTTAATGAGATATCAGACTTGGGAGTACTGCTCGACTCCAAATTGACGTTTGTCAATCACCTAAATAATATTATCCCTAAAGCATATGCTATGCTAGCCTTTATACGTAGAAACTGCTCTGATTTTAAGGACCCCTATACATACAAGCTTTTATACTCTGCTTTCGTGAGGTCTAGGCTAGAATACGCTGCTTTTATTTGGAATCCGTTCTATGCTGTTCATATTAATCGCCTCGAAAGAGTACAGAAGAAATTTCTAAAATTTGCCCTATTCTCACTAAACTTTCACGAACCGATTCCTTCGTATAAGTCACGTTGCTTACTTATAAATTTGAAATCATTAGAATCGAGGCGCATGGTAAATTCATTATTATTCGTCTATGACGTCATTTGTGGCAGTACCAAGTGCCCTGCTTTACTTAGTCTTATAAACTTCTTCGTCCCAATCAGAACTACTCGCACAAATAAATTATTTGTAGTAAAGCATTACAAGTCGAATTATGCTTATAATCAACCGCTTGTTAGATCATTAATGCAATTTAATAATTTGGCTTGCAGCAATGATGTCGATTTTTCCATTTCAAAACCAAAGTTTAAAGAATTAATTAATATGTTTTATACTTAGTCCAATTGTTAGTCTAATTCTTAAGTAATGTTCATTTTGTTTATTTTCTAGCCTGTAGATATTTTGTATTTCGATTGGCTTAAATAAATAAATAAATAAACATTTTCAAAGGACTTTTTTATATAATTTTTTTACAAATAGATAAAAAGTCAATTTTATTTCAATTCTTGAGCATTTTCCCTTTCATTTGATATACATATCGCCATATTCTAACGAGGTTAAGTATTTTTTATAAAATTTTCATTTTTTATCCCCTTAAAAATTTTGAAGTCCTTTCAAAAAGACAAAGGAGGTAGAAATGAAAAACTGAGTACGCAGTATTACTATATTTGGTCTCTAGTTTCACGCCCATATGGATTTTTTCCGATGTGAAAATTTTTTTTAATTTTTGTCGCACGGTGTTATATACTCATATGTGTGTGTGCGTGTTCAAGTGTATATATCATTTATTATATGAAGCTTATCCAGATCCAATGAATGCGCCGCAATGGCCGTCGGCAGCGCCAAGCAATGCGCCGATTTATTTATGTGGCAATTTGGCCCCTCGTCCCCACTTCATTTCATGGCCTGCCGCTTGGTCATGTGACATGCAATTCGCATCATTCGCTTTCGCATTATTCGAAATGGATTTTCCGCACTAATATTGCAATGCTTAGCAGATTCGCAATGCGCACGCGGCCGCACCGCAAAACCTAAATTATGATCATTACATGGTAAGTGCGCGCGAGTACAAATGGCCAGCATGAAATTCATAATCATTGCGCGTTCATCACTTATCAATTTTATGTTATTACCTCACACACGCAACAACAACAACAGCAACAACAATAAACACAAAAGTCAATTTGCCATCAAAAGTTGGCAGGACGAAAAGATTCTCGATAGAGTAGAGCTAAACTAATGTCGATACTCGTAATTGCCAAGAAATAAGAGAGACAAACTCAATGGATCGAAAAAATAATAATTTGATTTCGATTTACATTGAAAGGCGGCCTTAGGTTCGAATCTTAGCTCAGCAGCAGATGAAGCAGATGAGAAAGAAAAAAAACTGCCGAACACCGTTCGGATTCCGTTAAACTATAAGTGTCCGCTCCTTCCTCCTTATGGGCTTTTTAGACCTCCGAGTGTATCTCTTACAGAGGCAGCCACCATAACCTAACCTAACCTAACCTACATTGAAAATTGATTTGAATTGAGCTTTTTGAAAAACACTCAACTTTTTTAATTTCTTCTCCAGAATAATCGTGAATAGATTTTTTCCATCAAATTTGAGTGTAAATTTTCAATTTCTAGTCAATTCTCTAAAGAACTGTTTGATGCTTCAGTCAAGTTTAACTTTATTTGAAATACTCTATGCGAGCGTTAAAAACAAAAACCATAAAATCGATCAATCATCGTTTCGATTTTTTAAATCGATAAATTTTAAATTTAGACTAGAATTAAAAATAGATTTTATTGAATATTAAAATAAAAGTGTTTTCTAGACTTACTTTGGGCCGCTGAACACGAAACTGAAAATCCAAAAATTTTTGTAAGGAGCGGTTTCGAAAAATCTTCGAAAAACGAGTTTTTTCCCCTGTTGTTTCAGTTATGAGCACATATCTCGTAAACGAATCATCCGACTAACAACACACTAACACTGTCCGCCAGTCAGAAGATAATACCTTAACCTTTCCAGCAATACATAGATTGTGCGAATCAGATGAGATTTGGGGAAGTTACTGACGGTGTAAGTTGTAAAAAAGGGAATTTTTGGACCATTTTCAAAAATCATAAATTTGCGAATGATTTTTTTATGGATAAAATAAATTATCTCCTCTGGTTTTAAAATTTAGGGCCAAAATATGTCAGGTAAGGAAAACATACATGTTTTGGATCTCAGTCTGTAGATTCATACAACTAAATTTTATTCTATTTCAAAGTTCTGAAAGTTCAAAATAGAAAATTTAATTAAAAGAAGACAATTTTCCTCTTGATACCCATATCTTCATCATTGCATAACCGCAAATATTAAAAAAAACATTTGAAATGTGTAGGCCCTTAAAATTTTAAAGTCTTTTAAAAAGAGCTTTTGGTCAGAAAATTAAAAACTGACTATGCCAGGTTACTATAAATGACCTCTGGTTTCACGTCTATATCAACATTTGGATGGGTCTCGGCAAACAAAAAACAATTTTCGCACGGTAAATAAATGTCTAATTGGTACTTTCACTCAGTGCATCTTAACTTTGTAATTTTTTTTTCGATTCTATTGATGTTAGGCTTAATATTTGCACAAATAATATATCTTTCATCTTATACTACGTTTACACAGACGAGATTATCCCGATTTGCGCGATTAAGTCGTTAATCTCGTATCAAAATGTGCGATTACCCATACAAAGTTAACCTCGCAAAAAGCGCGATTAAAATTTAATCTCACAAAGTAATCTCGTATTTCCCCAAAGCAACTCTGCAAATTTGGCTGAAATCGATTATTTTTGTATCATCACTAAACAAAAAAATGAATTGTAGCGCGAAAAGGTTTGTGTGTTGGATTAATCATTGCAAGGAATAATGCGTTTCTTTGTTGGCGAAGGGCATGTAGCGCGAAAAGGTTTGTGTGTTGGATTAATCGTATTCAAGTTAATCTCTATGTAAACGGGCAACGAGATTATCGTAATCTCGATGAGTTAATCTCGCTGTGTAAACGTAGTATTAGATTTTAAAATCAGATGAGATAATTTATTTCATCTATAAAAAAATCATTCGAATATTTATAATTTTTGAAAATGGTCAAAAAATTCACTTTTTACAACTTACACCGTCAGTAACGTCCCCAAATATCATCTGATTTGGACAACCTGTATATTGCTGGAAAGGCTAAGGTATTGTGTTCTGACCGCCGGAAGTTTGTGTTAGTCGGATGATTCGTTTACGAGATATGTGCTCATAACTGAAACAACAGGAAAAAACTCGTTTTTCGAAGATTTTTCGAAAATGCTTCTTAAAAAAATTGTTGATTTTTCAGTTTCGTGTTCAGCGGCCCAAAGTTACTCTGGAAAATACTTTTGTTTTTAGGTGCACGCGATTAACCCATTTTTTTGTTGAGTAGCGTAATTAGAAGGACGGCAAAATTTAAATATTTTAAAATTGTATAATTTTTAGAAGGGCGTGGGCCCTTAAATGGGAATTGAACCCACTACCTCTGGGAAGGGATGTCAGAGTACGAGGCGGTTAGAATTTTACGGATGAAACTGGCTTAATCATTTCGGTTTTTTTTAATATTCGGCCGAAACCGAACCCGACACCGAAACTTTCTAGTTGAATTAAAAATCACCACATCAAGCATCAAAATCACAATTTTGCAACAAAAGAATTTTACTTTAAGTAAATAAAGAACAAACATAACAAATAAATAAATACTTATTAATAAAAACAATTTATTCATTTTTTAAAAACATAAACATAAAAAAATCACCCTTTTGTACCTTACTCGCTAATATTCAAAATGAAATAATTTAATATTTTATTCTAAAAAAAGAAGTTGATTTACATTGGTGGCATCTAAATTCTCCTTCTCATCCTTTCACTATATATCTGCTCGGCTGCACTAAATAGCTATTCACTCGCCACACAAAAAAGGTAAAAAATATTCTAGAAAGTTTCGGTTTCGGCCGTTCGGGCATTTTTTGGCCGAAACTGAAACCGGAACACTTATTTGGGCCGAAACCGAAACCGAATATTCGGTCGGACACTAATAATTTCATTTGTGTGTGTTTTCGGCAATGTCTATGTCCTGACAGTCATCTGCACCGAACCTAACCTTTCAGAATCCGAACCGACAAACCTATACAAAGTCCGTCGCACATCAACATTTCACTCTCAATGGCGGCAACAGACATTAAACATTCAGTGTTCTCCGCAGCCTATTTTTCTGCAATTTGTTTTGCGTTCTGCAATAAGTTAGCTGAATGCTGTTTATGCACACTAAGACTGTTTAATTAGCCTACGTCGTCCATGCACTCACACCTTTTTATTTATGAACGCCATTTTAATTTCTTAATGCTTTGTGGACTGCACCAAGGTGCCAAGATATATTCAGTTCAGTGTCAAGTCTACAGTAAAAAGTAGTTAACCGTCTGCAAATCTGTCTGTCCCAAAATAACTTTTCATATAGCTTAGATATTGAAATGAGATTTGTTGAGAGTTGAACTGATCATTTGGCTAAGAATTGAAGGCAAAATCTTCTAAGTCTGCCCATTTTTTGCTAGGGTTGCCATATATGCGTATTTTACAATATATAACAATTTTAGTATTAGCCAAGAAATTGTGCCTATTTGTAAAAATTAAAAATTTACAAAATTTATGGGATGCACCTAAGCCCATTAGAACCTTTTGAAATGCATGTTTTCTTAATGAAATTATTTGTAACCGAAACGACTTCTTTATTTGGTCTTGTTTGTTTATTCATTCCTTCTCTTTTTCCTGTTGCCTAATGCAAATTGTTTTTGTTTTCACATTATTCAAAATCCATTTGCGTGCTTGAAGTTCGCAGCCGGAGGGACTTTTAGCTTTTAATAAAGTGCCACATTTTCAAGGTAAAAGTTTAAATCGTAAATTAAAAGTTATTAAATCAAAATGGCGGCCCAATTAAAAAACCAGTTAGAGATCAAATTTTTAATTGCTTTCATATTAAAACTCAAAGGAAGCAAATAATGTTGGCCTCTTTCACACAAAACATGAAAAAAAATGAAATTAATATGTTTTGGTTTTTATATTTATTGCAGGAAAAATGAAAACTTTTTTATAAAACTTAATACATTTTGTGGCAAAGTTTACGTAAGCGCGCTTCTCTAGTTTGCTACTTTTTTTTAGAAGTTTATCGGGTCAGCTCTGAAAACCAGCTTTTTCCAGCTCACCCATGTAGCCTACAAGTTACCATAACAACAACATTAGCACAGCTCGGCCACAGTGTTACACAAATGCATCAACAAAATAGCAAAATTAAAATAACACCAACAACAAAACTGCTTAAGTATGGTAAATACCGTTGTTATTACAAAAGTCCAAAACTAAAAACTTGACATGGAAAACCTGCATAAATACAACAACTATAAAAACAACAACAATAAGTATACCAAAAACAATAACAACAACGACAACGCCAACAAACCAAATTTTATGAAATAAGAAAGTTTCACTCCTTCACGGCTTTAACTTGTGCGAAAAACATAAACATGAACAAAAACAAAAACAATGCAACAAAAAATTATTCCAAAAAAAGAGAGAGCGAAATAACAACAACAAGCAAAGTAAAGGATTGTACAAACAGGAAAACAACAAATAAAGCCAGCAAAAAACTTTCAAATAAACTTTGAAGCGAAAAGCGTTGGAACGAAGTTAAAGAAAATAGCGCCAAAGTTCAGGCCAAACTAACAACAACAACAACAACAACAACAACGCCAATGCTTACAATTTTTTTCATATCTTTAATGCAGCCTTCATAAAACGTAAACTTCAATTTACGCGCCACATGAAGCATGCAACTCCGGTGCAGCCGCCACGTCCACGTCCACGTCCAGAGCCGAGCCGCGACACGGACTGGCAAATGAACGGCGCGTAAGCTCGCTCACTTAGGTGCATATGCAAGCTTGGAAGTTGGCAAAACTGTCCGTGTATTGGTGCTTTGTTTTTGTTATTTACAGCTCTGGTCTCTGTAACACAGCACAAATCCTCACCGAGATAGTTGGGTGGCTTATTTATTTGGCATTGTTTTGACACCAAAAAATCAATGATTAATGACGATCAAGAAGAAGAAGATTTTCACCCTGAGTTTGTTTTGTATGGCATTCAAAATACTAAAACAATATATAAAAACATGGTTTTAGCGTTGAAAGAAATCTGCAATTAATATGGTTTTTAATTTTTTTTGTAACAAAATCTTAAAAAAATGTCTCACTAAACAATTCTGTTGTCATGCATTGGAAATTTGTTTATGTATGCAATTTTTCACAACTAATTCTAAAAGAGCTGTTATTATCCTTAAAATGACCACAACAGAAATTTTTCAGAAGTCTTATTGCATTCATGGATCCTTTAAACTTGGGATTCCATTTTGAATGTGATTCGATTTAAATAAGAACTTTTGTTTGTTTCCCAAAGAAATAAATTCTCATGCGCATATTGTAGAAAAGTAAAAGAACTATTGGTAAAATGTGTAATATATTTTTGATAGTGTTATCATTAGGGATCGGATTTATATGCAAGTGCATATTTTTTTGGAGCTTCGAATTTGAACGGGACCAAGACAGAAACTATTTTTATTGAAAAATATTAAGAATGAGCTAACATATGCACTGCATATTTGCATATGTTTGCTTATTTTTTGCATATTTTGCATATTTTTTGCATATTTTGCATATTTTTTGCATATTTTGCATATTTTTTGCATATTTTGCATACTTTTTGCATATTTTGCATATTTGTTGAATATTTTGGCATAATTTTGCCAGTTTTTTCCATTTTTTTCCCGGATTTGGCGTAAGTATGTATATAAACATATTCCCCTGTGTGTAAGGGGTTGGGCGGGGGGCAATTAGGACAAGCCTAGACTTTTGTTATTCTGACATATAACACTGATGATAACACTGTACCAAAGACAATTAAACTATAAGATGTCTTACGTTCATACAAATCAGTGGCGCTTCAAAAATTTGCCGTGGCTTGTTCAATAAAGCCACGTGAGAGTGGTTTTTACAGCAGCGCCACATCCGGAGAACAACGATGAAGCCACGCAAGCAACTCTCTCTGCTTGCAGTCGGCAGAGATGTGAATATGCCTGTGATCTCTATGTGCTCTTGCGTTGATTTTTTTGGTGGGTGATTGTTTTAATCAGTAGCGCACACGGGACGGGAACGTTTGGTGATTCAAACCCCCTCAAATACAAAAATTAGTAGTGAAATATACCTCCAAAAAGAAGTCCTGCCTGCGCCACTGACTTCAACGCATGTAAAGTGAGCGCACACAATTTTGCTTTTGCTTGGCAGCGATCAAAGCCGTTGTGCTTTGTGTGAGCAAAACAATGAGCGTTAATATTATTACGCTCTCACTGTACCGACGCTTGCTTGCTCTCGATAATGAAAATTTTGCAAATTCGAGCTCGCCTTATGCCATTCGGTTGTATGGCCGTAAGACATCTTATTGTTTAATTGTCTTTGACTGTACAACAGCATGTCTGTTGCATGGAGTTTTTTACATAAATCTGAATCGTTTTCCCACACTGATTTCTAAACCATACTCCGTTTTTATGTAACAGCTCTAGTTTTCGCAAAAAATGGGCGTGTCACTTTTATGAATTTTCCTCGGCTTTTTTCTCGTTTTCGACTGTACTTTCCGAACCGATAATCCTATCGACATGATTTTTATATAGTTGCACTTACAACATCTCACGCCATCTTTCTTGGCATTAATCAATTTTATGCGTTCTAAATTGGCGTTGTAATAGGGTTTCAAAGTAGGAAAATATTGAATTTCAAGGCGTTTTTTCTGATGGCGAAAATTGTACAGATGTTTCATAAATCAAGTTACGAAGTATATGAATATCTTAAGAAGAAACATCAAGCAATACAAAACAGCCAAGTTATTTGGCGGAATACACATTCGCATCGAAATAATAGCAAAAATGTACCATAGCCATTTTCATCACTTTTCATACTTTTTCCTTAACCCATTTCCTTCCTCTGTTGCGTATACGCAACGTTACTATTTAAAAAATTCGTATGTGCAGTGTGTGTGAGGTATTGCGATACATTTTTTTTTGTTCGGAAGGTATATCCTTAGGCTTTCTTCTCCTCCATATCTCAACCACCTACAAAACACACACTGACACACACACTTGTATATGTAGACACATGTTTTTCAGACAAATTTTGAATCGCACACTAAAAATTGTCAAACGTTAATTCTTTTTTTGGTCGACATGAAAATACGTTCACATAAAGGCAAGGAAAAATTATAATTGGTTTGTGAATTATCTGGGTGTCATTATGCGTGTTCTAGATAAGTCTCGAATCTGTGTTGCGTGTACGCAACGTTGGCGCGTTGTTCGACAAATGAATTCGACTTTCGATGATTTCGATTTCGATAAGTTTTTTAAGAATAACTGATAGCATATACACCCATACCTCGCTTTGCGTCGTTTCGTTTTGCGTTGTTTCGAAGTTGCGTCGCTGCTGAATTAGTACTAATTTTCACTGTGCGTCGTTAGATTTTCGAAGTTGCGTTGTTTTGGGTTCGAGTCTTTAATTGTTTTTTTTTATTTTCTTTTTTTTTCTAAAAGATGGCACGACTTTTGTTTCTAATTGCACCATGACATCAAAACTCGGGGATTCCCTTTCTAACTGAAAATCAACGCAAACATTGGACCAATTTTTTGTGACAGAAAGCCGACTTACGACAACAGCCACTATGGACTCATTAGACAGTGATTAATTTGTATTTTGTTTTTATAAATTAATTGAATATTTTATTTTGTTTTAATTGAATTTCTTTTTTTTGTTTTTTGTATGTATGTAATAAAATTTTATATTATTCTTGTTTTATAAATGTTTACTTTGTTTAATTTTCTTTTTAAAAAGTTGTATTTTCGTAACCCTAGAACCTATTTTCGATCTTTACATAGTTTGCTATAGAAAATCATAATTCACTTTGCGTCGTTTCAGTTTGCGTCGTGTTTTTTTGGAACGTAACCACGACGCAAAGTGAGGTATGGGTGTATATAGATTTTACTTGAATAATAATTTTTTTCGCAAAAACGGCGAAAATGGGTTAAAATATTAGGAGCCTCAAAATATGCAGGGTTTTTAATTTTTTTTGTTTCGAGCAATTCAAAATATTTTTGTTTTTTGCTTGTATTTCAGACTATAAATGGAACATATAAAAGAGCATATTTTGAGGCCCCTAATTTTTTAAGCAAAAAGTATGAAAAGTGATGAAAATGACTATGGTACATTTTTGCTATTATTTCGACGCGAATGTGTATTCCGCCAAATAATTTGGTTGTGTTGTATTGCTTGATGTGTCGGCTTTCATTATACACCTAACTCGTTAATGGATTTACGAAAATTGTGTATGTTTTTGACCATAAAAAAAAACGCCTTAAAATTCCATATTTTCCGACTTTGAGGTCCAATTACCGCGGCATTTTAAAACTTATAACAATAAGTAGCAAGTTGGAAAAGAAGCCGTGCGGTGTTGTTAATGCGATAAGGTGAAAATCATGTCAATCGGTTTTTTGGTTTAAAAATTACGATCAAAAATATGGAAAAAGTAGAGGAAAAACTGAAAAAATGACACGGTACCTATATCTCACTAACTAGAGCTGCTAGAAAAAAATCTGAGAATAGATTCGAAATCAGCGCACCCAAATTAATAAGAAACAGTAGAAAAACTCCATGCAACAGAAAATAAGTGTTTTTTTGTTGTGCTGTGTAATTATTGAGGGTGTTGTATCAGGTGTACAACTTTGCTTCCGCCGTTTCCCGATAGGTGGCTGTACCGGCTGAGGCTGGTTGAAATACATAGATGGTAATGCCTTTAAAGTGAGTGTGGACAGTGCCTAACGAATTGTCATCGCCGTTTCAGTGACAGTTGTTCTTGTTTTCGTATTATTCACGCTCGAAAATGTCCGTTTATGTGCCCAATTCTCGCCATTTGCGGGAAGTTTTACTTTTCTGTTACAATTCGCAAAAAAATGCAGCTGAAGCGCATCGAATGCTCTCAGAAACTTACGGTGATGCTGCTCTGAGTGAAAGAACGTGTCGGGAGTGGTTTCAACGTTTTAAAAATGGTGATTTCGATGTCGAAGACAAACATGGTGGTGGAAGAGAAAAAACCTTCAAAGATGAACAACTAGAAGCATTGCTTGATGAAGATTCGTGCCAAACCCAAGAAGAGCTTGCCGAATCGTTGGGAGTGAGTCAGCAAGCCATTTCAAAACGTCTCAAGGCCCTGGGCATGATTCAGAAAGAAGGAAACTGGGTGCCGTACGAGTTGAAACCGAGGGACATCGAGCAAAAGTGGTCAAAAAGTACCTGGAAACGCTGAAATGGGAAGTCTTGTATTCCCCAGATGTCGCCCCTTCTGACTTCCACCTATTCCGTTCGATGGCACACGGCCTGGCAGATCAACATTTTCAATCCTTCGAAGAATTGGAAAAATGGACTGCTTCATGGATAGCGTCAAAAGAGGACTCCTTTTTTCGAGCCGGGATCCGAAAATTGCCGGAAAGATGGGAGAAAGTTGTCGCTAGCGACGGACAATACTTTGAATAATACATCTGTAAGCACTTTTTCGCAATAAAGCTTTTAATTTTGGAAAAAAACGGCGGAAGCAAAGTTGTACACCTGATAGTTTGGTTCGCTAAGCCATTTTCCGGGGCATTGCTGAGTAGAGCATTCAAGAATAATGAACGTTTTCGGCACGTTTATACATTCAACAGCATTATGAATGCATACCGAGATCACTCAAAAAGCTCGAAGAACACGGTATGCGTTTAACTGAGGCGATGGAAATAATCACGGAGTTGCGGAATTCACTGGAAATCGTGCCTGACAAATTTAAGATTATCCTTCAAAAAAATAGTTTCTTTAAGGATCTGGAAGAACTTTGCTCACTTTCCAAAGATCCGATATGGGATATATCTAAGATAACGATCAAGCCGGAGCTATTGTCGAAATACGCCCCCATCACTTCGTGTGATGTCGAAAGGTCGTTTTCATCGTATAAACACATTTTTGGCGAAAACAGGCATAGGCTGACCGTCGAAAACTTAGAGCAAATTTTAGATATTTACTGCAATAAGTAGTTAATTGTTTTTAATTTCATTTTTAGTTTGTTTTTGTTTGTTGTTATTAGAGTTAAGGTTTTGTTTTATGGACTTTAAATAAAGAAATGAATTCTATTTAAAATGCAATGTTTTTTTACACTATGTCGAATTTCCCAAATTGCACTAAATTCCTGGAATATAAGGTTAATGAAATACTTAAATAATTTTGATTCCCCAACTAGCAGGGTCCCGCGGCTTTGCACGCATGTTTGAAGTTAGTAGGCTCAATAAATCAAGTTTCTTTTAATCCTTCGTTCTTAAATATATTTCCCTATAAAATCTCTTAACCCATCATTGATCTAGACAGATTGCGATTTGTGAAAAAAACACACATTTCGTTTTATTTAGCATTTGGTGCACTTGAACCAAGTTTGAAGACAAGATCCTCATTAAATCATGCTTATCCATACAAAGTTTTAACCCTTGATTTACCCTGTTAGCTTTCGATTTTCAAAAAAGGGAAAGTCACGTGCCGAATTGTTTCTCACTAAGAGTGTTTTCACCACGTTTGAGGTCAACAGGCCCATTGATTCATGCTTTTTCACAGTTTCTTCATACACTCTTTTAACCCTTACTTTACCCTGTTTGATTTCGATTTTCAAAAAAACTGAGAAACACGTATTTGATTATTTCGCATTTGAAGTACTTTTACCAAATTTGAAGTCAAACGGGCCAACAAATTCTGTTTCCCTATACAAACATTTAACCCTTGGTTTACCTCGTTAAATTTAGATTTTCACAAAAGTAAAAAATATGTGTTTAATTATTTTTGATTTTGAATGTTTTCCGCAATTTTTAAGTCAATAGGCCTATCGGTTCATGTTTTTTCGTAGTCTTTCCGTATATGAACCTTAACCTTTGGTTGACCCCGTTAAGTTTTGATTTTCGAAAAATTGAAAAATATGCGTCGAATTATTTTTTATTTGAAGTGTTTTTACCAAATTTGAAATCAATAGGCTTATTAAAATGCGTTTCTTCATACAACACCTTATCCCATGTTTTGCCCTTTTAGACCCCGAATTTCCAAAAATCCTTTTTGAACGAAGGTCCATTTTTTAAGATGTACCTACACTGCAAATCATGTTTGTAGCTTAAGCGGTTCGACCTGGATGGAGTGCATATGTTTTGCATATATTTTGCATATATTTTGCATATTTCGTGCATATTTGGTGTGCATATAAATCCGATACCTAGTTATCATATTGAAAAACTGTTCCTTAAAAATTGCTCTTTCTGACTAATTTTAGTAAGTACAAGCAAACATTTCCTGCAACGTCATTCGTTAACGTTTTAATCTTAATTACCGGTATTTTAGTTTCGCTGTGGCCAATCAAGACAAACCTTTTTTTTCCTTGTTTACTCCTCTCGGGAGCATTGGGCATTGCCTTGTGTTGGTTATGTTAATCGGTTGTGTTTTTCTGCCAGGGTAGGTAATTGGCCTGCAGCAGGTAGTCCTAAGAGATGGGGCTGCCATCTACCGCCGCTTAGGAACGACACCTATGATGTTGTGAGCTACCGTTCATAGCGCCATCTGTTGTGTAAAGGAGGTGACAGCAGGTTGGTTGGGGACTTCGCTAAGATCGGTTTGGTGCGTTGCTTTCGCTAATGCCCGCGTCCCCTAACAGGCGTGTACCGTGTTGTTGCATATTGGTTTTCTTTTTACAGCCGCACAGCGCATGATTGCGCGTAATATTGCGTGGGAGCGAGTGGGAACGGCTCATCTGAGGGTCGGAATTTTTGAACTGGGGTATGTTGTGGACTAGGGAATATTTAGAGAACAAAAAAAATTGTGTCCAACCCACGACCTCTGGGATTACAGTTCACTAGATTATCGAGGCAGCCAAGACAAATCTTGGTTTATCATATTTGTTGCATAATGTGGGTGAATAATTTGACCGATTGGAAAAAGGGTCCCATCATATGTCATTTTCTATACTCATGATTTTGATCAAACCAGAGATTACTTTTATTTTTGTCTTATATTCACACTAACTTACCTTCAGTCATAAGACCAGTCCCACATAATGAAAATTTGTCTAAATGAGTTGAAGCTGTGTTCATTGACAATTGCCAATTCACAATCCTCCACTTCAAGCCAATGTGTTGATGAGGATGATGACTCTGAGTTTAAAGAAATTCTTACCAAGTCACACGTAATAACTTAAACAGACCTAAAAGATTTGGTTTGGCATTTAAATTTGACAAAAAAAATCAGTCAGTACGATTAGGATCGCAATAAAAAGGACGGAATTTGTGACACCATAATACTACAACCCATCAGGACATTTTAAAGAGGGGCAAGCGTTACCAGGGCAAATGGAGCTCAAATATGGTGGCAGCAGTGGCGCACTCAGGTGGGTTTTGGGGTTCAAACCCGCCAAGTACAAAAATTTTTGGTGCAAAATACGGTGTCAAATGAAATTGGGCTAAAAAATTGTGCATAAAACCCCCCAAAATGAAATCCTGTGTGTGCCAATGGGTGGTAGACTACTGCTGGACTTTCAAAATGCACCAATCGGGAGTTTTCTTTGATAGCAAACCTTTGATCGTAGCTTCACAATAAAACTTTTCACACGTTTGCTTTAGGAAGTCATTGTTTTTTTAAATTATAGTTTTATTAGATTATTTAATAAATTTAAATTATTTAAATTATTTATTTTATTTTAGGTATTAAATATTTTTAAATTATTTAAGAGAGTAAAATTCTTGCCAAACAAATTTTATAAATGTTTGTTTTTACTGAAAACCACCTATTAAAGTAAAAAATATAAAAAAATATCAAAAAAACAAAAAAGAAAGTTTGTTTACCAGTGTAATTAAAACAATAAAAATGTTGCTATGCGTTGTAAAAACACGATTTTTTGTATGTCTTTTCTTTCTTTTTCATTCTTTTGGTTTTACAATTTTTTTCTCAAACACACTTTACTTTTGTAAGTCACAACAACATTTTGAACAAAAAACTAAATAAATAAATAAATGAAAAAGTTTGTTTTACTAATAATTAGTAACATGTGGTAGTAACAATGAAATGAAGAATATGTAATTTTTTTTCTGAAAAGAAAAATAATTTTTGAGCCTTTTTTCTTTATTTCCATTTATTTCATATCCTTCTGGCTTTAACTTTGTTTTTAAACAGATAATGTTTCTACATCTCAAATTTACTTCTAGCAACTTTTTGAACAAAAATATCTAAACATGAAATATTAGAAACACATTTCTGTTACGTTTTCCATAGCTAAATTTTCATAACACTCATACGCCCCGTGAACTTTGCGTTTCGTTTCAGCATTACGTATACGTACCGTAAACTCTATGTGAATAATTTATGATTACTCATACGCCACGTTGGCTCGGCTGCGGCTCCAAATTGCAGCAATTTCTATGTGCCATCGTTTTATTTATGTTTTATTTTTGTATTTTTTTGCCGTTATATTTAAACACTATTTGAGCGCATTTTTTAATGATGAATGGCATCATCAGCATCACGCTTTTATTATAAATAATAACTACTAACTTGCAAAGTTGTCCTGCGTCGCTTTTGCTTCGCTCCAATTTATGCCAAGTTATCGCCGCTACACTGAAAAGCTCTAAAAAGTTAATGCAAATTCTGTACACACACACACACACACACACACACACACTTACACACACAAATGGCAGTTATACCGCTCCCGATGCGATGCGCTAATGAAAAGTGTTTTTGCTTTTCGCTCGGCAAATGGCTGATTTTAATTTATTGTCGTTGAAAGTTTCTTCAAAGTTGCATTATTCACATTTCGTATTTCATAAATTCCACTCGCGACTCTCGACAGAGGTGCCAACAGACAGCAGCGAGTACGTTGAGGTTGGCGAAGGTGGACAAAGGTGATGGGATGAAAATGTCGTTTTGAAAAAAAAAACAAAAATTTATGGAAAATTCTAGCACCATTTTACCTAGAAGACACAACAATAAATTGCAAATATTTTGGCCGATGAAACTTGGACTTTAACGCTCGCCATAAGCGTTGCGTGTGGGCAGGTCAGCGAGTTGGTTTTTCACAAACTTTGCCACAAAATTTAGAGAGACAAATAGGGCAAACAGTTTTAGTGAGATTTAGCGCTTCCAATTAAGTTTTAGTGCTTCGCTTAGGCGGAATACTAAGTTTTGTGGTGCAGTAAAACAGCCTTTAATCATCTTATCTCACATTCGCACTCATACCGACTGACTGCATGATGCTGCAATGCCATAAAGACTTTTGCAATCAACATAAGAAGCCCAAGTAACGACAACAATGATCAGGAAAAAATAATGAAGATATAGAAGCAACCGCACAATCGAATCAAATCAAATGAAATCAAAGTAAACGAACCAAAATCTCAATTGAATGCAGCACATTACACATTAAGCAGCATCAGCAACAACAACAAAAACAATAAAGATTGTAACAGCTACAACGACTGCAACAATGTCGACAATGAATATTTGCTCGTAATGTGCTCCACCATACATTATGTGTCGCTCTGTCTGGCTGTCTGTCTGTCTATCTGTCTGTCTGTATGTATCCATTACTAAACATGCACACATGCACAGAAATACACCATCTATATGTAAATATGTATGCGGAACGCTGCAATGTGACATTTGACTGACTTAATTAAAGGACAACAACAGCAACAGTGCCGTGCAAAACTTCTGACAATAAAAGCGGCACAGAAAATCGTAAAAACTCATTGCGTAGCTGATATGCTGTGTGTGTGTGTGTGTGTGTGTGTACCAAACATATTTCTCTGCATACATAAACACACACACCAACAAAAAACCATGCTCAACATGTCACAAAGGCAAAGCAGAATCTTTGGCCAAGAAACCAACCTGTCTGAGTGCCAACTCAAATTTTGCGCCCAATAGGCAAATTCAAATTACCAAAACAGAGAGTACTGAGTACAAGTATAAAGAAAGATATATGACAATTTTTATAAAGTTTTTATAGGGCAATTAAAAGATTTTTCATTAAGCGTATCTGATGTTTAAAATTGAATTTAAACAAAAAGTTGTGTGCAAGATATGATGGACACATTTATTGCGAATTAAAGTACAGTCAACACCATTGTGTCCTGAAAATGTCATCATTCAAATGATCTCCGTGGCTTCATTTACAGTAAGTACTCAATTAGAGAGATCCAACTTTGAATGACTGTGTTGCATAAGTTGCGCTGGATCTCATAAATGCTTTGAATGATTTTGTTTTCCAGTTGGTTAATTCTTGTTGGTTTGTTGCCATGTAAAAGTGACTTAATTTAACGCCAGAAAAAAGTCCAAAGGCGTTAAATCGTGTGATCTTAGTGGGGATTTTTTCTTCCAACAACAACAACTCAATTGTAATGTTGGGCTATCTGGTTGGAACGACGATTGACGAGCCATCGTCTGGACATTCTTGTTTCGGAATATGTATGGCCCAATAAATTTAGGAAGTTTTGGTATTACAACGATATATATAGGACTAAGTGTGTCTTATACAGAGACAGACACTATAACCTAACCTAACCATGACCAAACATTAAGTTTTTCCATATGCAATGTTTGAAAATACTAGTGTCCGACCGAATATTCGGTTTCGGTTTCGGTTTCGGCCCAAATATGTGGTTTCGGTTTCGGTTTCAGTTTCGGCCAAAAAATGGCCGAATAGCCGAAACCGAAACTTTCTAGAATATTTTTTACATTTTATTGTGTAGCAGATATATAGTGAAAGGAGGAATAATTTAGATGCCACCAATGTAAATAAACTTCTTTTTTTAGCATATAATATTAAATTATTTAATTTTGAATATTAGCGAGTAAGGTACGAAAGGGTGATTTTTTCATGTTTACGTTTTTAAAAAATGAATAAATTTTTTTTTTTTTTAATAAGTATTTAGTTATTTATGCTATGTTTGTTTGTTTGTTCTTTATTTACTTAATGCAAAATTCATTTGTTGAAAAAAGTGCTTGATATGGTGACTTTTATTTCAACTAGAAAGTTTCGGTTTCGGCCGAATATTAAAAAAAAACCGAATATTCGGTTTCGGTTTCGGCCCAAAAAAGTGGTTTCGGTCGGACACTAGAAAATACCAACAAAACCAATAAAAGATGTACAGGCAGGTTCTGCATTTCATTTTCGAGTGAAAGTGAAATAAATTCACTATTTTATGTTCCATATTTCACTCGTTTCGTTTCAAAATCTTTTTGTTAAAAAAGTATGTTCAAAGTGAAATTAGCTGTTCTACAAAACGAATTCCCTTCAAAACGAATAAGAAAAAAACACTTCAACATCTTACGTATCTAATGTTGCACATCAAAAGAAAGGTATGAAAAATACCTTTCGTTTGATACCCATATCGTACAAATCAGTTGGAGATTAATTTAGTTTTTTTGATAAAAACATTAAACTTTGACCACGAGGCACGCTTTTTATGGGCGTTTCCCAGGCAAAATTTTTAGTTTATTAGATGCAGGAGCCAACTCTCTATAAAAAAGCATACTCATTTATTTTTTTCACGAGGGTTCGCTATACTGCATTTATGCCTCGACGAAAAAGTGGGGTTTTTGGGACATTTTTGTCAAAAACACAGTTTGAATGTATTTTTTATGGATTGGTGTCTGAAGCAAATTTGTTGGTCGTTAAAATATCTACAAACTTGCCGAAGACAGTAAAGCGATATTCAGAACGATTTAGGACCAATTAGCATTTAAACGTTTGAAGACTTAAGCGACGAACTCGACTGAAATGAGCAAAATTCAAACTCGGATTTCTCATAAACTAGAGCCAATCCAGCCAAACGCCTGGTGGATCTCAACTCAGTATACCTATAGAAAAGTCGCTCAGTAGGTCCCCCGCTTGTTGCAATTTTTTAGGGTAAATTTCACGCACAGTGTAATTATTTTAGGTCTCTGGTATGTAGAGACTGGAAAGCGGCTGTTGGAAAGAAAATTATCCACCGGAATACCAAACTTTTCAAGGAAATGCTGTTGGATTGACTTCGTCTAACAACATTTTGAAGGCACATTTGTTGCCAAGTGGTAGTAAGAAAAGCTTAACAATCTTTATTGATCTGCCACTGCTACTTACACTCTATCAGTTACTTCTAAAGGGTTGTAACAGTCTTGCATCGTGCGCCTTTTAAATTTGTTCATTCAAATTTTCTTCATTTTGACCCAAAAGTGCAGAAAACGCTGTAATTGCACTCTTTTTTTGTAATACGCAAAATAATTCTTGCAACATTTCTCCGTGCGACAACGATCAGGTGTTTCGAACTTCACTTTGACGAAACTTCACTTTCGAAACAAGTTCGAAACATATGAAACTATTCGTTCTCTAGGACACCAAATTCGAAATCCCTCGGTTTTATATTTATTTTCATTTTCCCCTTTCAGTCGGTTTCTGAAACCTACCTGATAACCATGTTTTTTGTAAACATTTTCACTATGCAGATGTTTAAAATTTAAACTAATTCAGATGCTTAGTTAGTGCTTAAGGTTCAAGTAGAATCTCCAAAGAAACCCGGCTTGTTGCTCAGTCAAAACAAGACCGATCAACTACTGCGCCTTGGGTGTTCCTCTATTTCAGTTATAGTCTGATGGCCCACTGTACTGTTTACTGGTATCGTCCCTTCAATCACCATCACCGTAGTTGCACTGCGATGTATAGCGGTAAAAGTATGCCACAATTGATGCATCACTGACCTCATAAACTTGACAAAGATTAATATGCCCTCACGCTCGAGGGGGGGCAACGTGAGTGTCGCACGACTCATGTTAAACTTAAATCCTCTGGAGCAGTCAGACTAACCCAACTCTATTTTACACATTACAGATTTTTCCTAACCAAATTCCTCCTCATAAGAATTGAAAAGGGTTAGGAATCAAGTATTTCATTGCTGTCGTTATGTAAAAATTATTTCAGGTTTAGCAATATGAAGAAAAAATTTTATGCAGTTGAATTCATAACAATTCTGTGCGCCTTTAATCTTCATCAGCAGCTGACGGACCTTCAGCACCTTAACTTCGGTTGTAATGAGCCAAGAAAAACAAACTGAATTAAAAAAGAAAATCATTGAAATTTACATTGCAAAAACCCTGTCTCGCCTGATTTACATTTTGCATAAAAATTAAAATTAAGAAAAAATTACAACCTGCTAGCGAGTTGTTTTCTTAAATCCTTTGGCCTCTGTTTGTCTCAACGATTTTGTGCTTTATTTGCACAAAATACAATAACAACAATGTTAATAACAGCAATTGCTATCTTTGTTGTTTTATTTTCAATTTATTTTTTTTTGGTTTTAATTTTTTGCGTAATTTTTAACTCTGCCGATCCTTCTTGTCCCATCGAATATGGATTGTAAATAAAGATAATTGATTTTGAACGTTGGCCGCATTGGCTGGCTTCGACCAACATTTATGTGCAATTAAATTTAATTATGAAAAGCGCATTAACTGCGAGCGCACGAAATGACAAGCAAAGCAGATAAAAATACAAAAATTATGTCGCAAAATATTGCAAGCCAATTAATTAAGTCTGCGTTGCGGCTGACAGCGAGTAGCGCTGAATCATTTTTCAAATATTCATATATTTGTTGTTGTTGTTGTTGTTGCACTCGTTAATGCAATAACACACGCAGTACTTAAAATATCGATGAGTGCGGCAATGTGCGATTATTTCGAGTTGAGTAAACTGGCTGCGGTTGCGCGTTGCGGTGCAACGAGTCGTCAACTGGCGGCGCGCCGTAACCAATTAAGAACGAACGCGGCCAATGATGAGAACAAGTTATGCGAAATTTTTGAAGCATTTGCACAGTTTCGCCTCGCCTTGTAAACATTTAGGAACTTAAGTACTACGGAATCTAAGATATTTGATGGCTGAAAATTTTAACAATAATGTTGTGGACTGTGTTGGCTGAAAACTTACACTAATTTTCCTTTTGGCTGCTGCGCATTTGAGTTTTTTCCTTTATTGGAAAAGCCAGAAAATAAAACTATCAGACAGTGTTTACGTTTCTTGTTTATTTGCTTTAAGTCTACCCGACCTCCGAAGAAATCTGAGTAGATCCTGTGATGCCAAATAGCCAAGTTGGTCGCTTCTAAACACATCAGCGCCAAATGTTTAAAACCAACTTTGGGCGTTTTAGACTTCTATGTGGTTATATTAGCAACATTCCATAAGAAATTTTTTAATTTTTATACTCGGACCCTGTATTTTAGAGTGTTTTTCTATGAGAGCAACCACATCGTTGTGGCTGTGGCAATAATTACTGAAATATAAAACTTTTTACGCATAACGAAAATTTAAATATTTCTTCATTTATTTCAGCCAAAATTAAAAAAAAAAGTATCTAAAATGAAAGAAAACGTCAAATTAAAAAGTTATCTGTTTTCTGCTTCTTCTTCCTTTACTATGTCAAGATATACCATTAAGAAAACGTGTATACTTCTCTTCTTTAAACTTAAATATTCAGTTTGTTAATTTCGTATTTTTCCTAAAACTTCAAACTATTCTAAGGACCAATAAAAAATGTATTCTTTTAACCATAGAGGATGCAGACGTCCACAAAGTAGCATGTGCCATATGGCAACAAAATAGCGAAAGGGTTAAGCGAGGCAGACACAACAAGTAAAAGTCTTAGCTCCCAGTTAAAACTGTAGAGAATATCTCTGTTTCTTTTTTAAACATTTTTTGTTGTTTATCTGCCTGCGGCTTTAATTGTGTTGCATTCAGTGATTTTAAATTTTCAATTTCAAAGTGGTTGCTCTCAATTTATACCAATTTGCCAGCACATTTGTCAAGCTTCCGCTGCTCAGATTTTTGCTGTTATTTTTGAATATGAAATTTCCCTGAAAACACAATTACACCGACATCCGAAATATGTCCAGACGTGGCCCGGGCCAAAGGCAAATGTACACCGCATTGTCCTAAACTGCATTAGGCTGCACGTCTGTCCGTCAGCATTGAAGAGACACGTATTTGTAATATGTATGTACCTATGTATGGACATACATACCTATTGGCATTGTGTTTGTGTGCATTTTTACATATTTATACGTAGATATTTTATGAGGCAGGAATGGCTACAAAAAAACTGACGCTGCTTTTTTGATTTTTCAGAGGAAAGTTGCAGAAATAAGAGCAAAGCTCCTGTGTGAGTGATATAGAATTTTGTATTAATTTTGAAATTTACAATTTGAAATTTTCAATTATTTTTCATGCTTTTTTTCTCATTACTTATTCATTGATGTAATAAAGTATGAATAAATTTTATATTACATATTAATAAAAAAAATAATAATTTCAAAAAGATAAATTTTTTCGTTTTCCATTGTTTCTCCCTTTACAGGTTTGTGCAAAGATGTGTGTGTGTGTGTGTGTGTGTGTGTGTGTGTGTGTGTGTGTGGTATGAAAAATGCAAAATCCATAACAGAAGACGACTGCGTCTGGCCATCGTTCTGCGGTCTGTCTTGATAAATGAATGAGTTGGGAACAACAGTCAAACGTCAACCTGCACAATAAAACTAGCGTTGACAGCTACAACTGCCACCACAAGTGCGGTGGCGAGTGACTGGGCAAACAGACGTTGCGTCTGATGGTGCAGTACAGTGTGACCGCTTTAATGTGAACTGAACCAATGCTTTTATGTGCGACTTGGTCAAGTATGAGTGCAGCGATGCGACTTTTCTTTTCTAATTATTTAAGCACTTTAAAGACGCAACACAACTAATATTTAAATTGCAATCAACGCTCAGGTCATCAATTAACGCTGACTTATGCTTTTAGAGGGTCTTTAGTTCAAATATAAATTAAAAAAAAAATCCAAATGAAAGCTAAGCATTTCTTGATGACTTGCGATGCAAAAACGTCAGCAGACGTTCGTTGAAGACTTCGTATAAGGAGAGCCGACCCGTAGTAGGAAAAACCTAGCAAGAAGAAGAAAAGATGTGTTTTTTGTTTTAGGTGGCAATAATTCAAATGTGGTAATTTTATTCGGAGTATTTGCATAGATCGTAGAGAGCGCCATCATGAAGGCCAGTTTACAGGCTCGTCTCTGGAGATAATATTACCGCCGAACTATTCCTTCAATAAGGTAACTATTCCTCTTTTGGTTCGATAATGTCTCCGACTCACAGATCATAGAGTACATTTTTTTGTATGAACCTAAAGCTTTTTGATCTGTTCTGTATTGATATCACTACATATGAAACAATTTTGCTTATAAATTGGCAAACTTATTGGAGGTTAGAGCGGCAACAGCGAAAACCGCCCTTTACTCCTGCAAGACGATGTTCGGCAAAAAATGGGGACCTATAACCGCACATCATCCACTGCATGTATATAGCGATAGTAAGACCCATACGGTGCCCTGGTTTGGTGAGAGGCTGCAGGTAAGATGTTTCACCTCGACATCCTAACTAGGAGACTTGTCTGTCGGGGAATAATTGGATGCATGATATCCCAGACGGGACTGTGACTCCAAAACGTGCATGGCTTCGAGATCTGCTCTCAGACTTCGTGCTGTGGGCTGTTTCAAGTCACACACGATGGGGCATGCCTCCATACTACTACTGGTAGGTCAGGGGTACTCGAATTTTGAATGTGACTATGTGGTACCGACTCTTTGTTTTAACAGGACTTATCGAACCTACTTTCCAATCCGGGAGGGGAGTGCGAGATTCCCATCTTCACTGACGGTTCGAAAAGAGACTACGAACAGGTCTATTCGAATGCACTATCACTAAGAAGGTCGTTTAAACAACCTGGTCGGTGTAGTCTTTTTCAAGTTGAAGTTTACGCTATAACCCAATCTGCACGTATGATCGGAGTACTGCACTTGCCTTCATCCAACCTCATCATCTGTGTAGACAGCCAGGTGGCAATCAAGACACTGGACTCTCAGACTATTTATCAGAACGAAGACAGTTATGGAATGCCGTTAGTCTCTGTACGGTATCAGGGACCACAACATCAAACTTTGCTGGAGACTTAGCCACAAGGATAAACCTGGCAAAGAAAGAGCGGTTGAACTGGCTCGGAAAGGTTTAGAGCTTCAGGACATTTACAGTGATCTTGACAGAGAGGCATTGACAGAGAGAAGTGCATTCATGATCAATGGAGCCTTCAGCCTGACTGCAAGATCTCACGCGAGCTGTGACCGAAACTGGACCAAAAAGGAAAAAATTGTAACATTTTAGGAATTGTTACTTAGGCACAGGATATGATTAAGTCTGTGGAAATTGACAGAATCCATTTTTAATTGTTTTGTATTATTTTGCATTATTGCAGAAAAGCCTCGAACCTTTTCTTATCTACATCTCTCTACATATATGTAATTGTTTGTCCTGACTGACTGACTCATTCATCATTGCCCAGCCCAAACCGCTGAAGCTACGAACATGAAATTTAAACCGTAGGTACATCTTAAAAAATGAACCTCCGCTAAGATGGGATTTTTGAAATTCGGGGTCTAAAAGGGCAAAACATGGGTTAAAGTGTTGAAGAAACACGATTTCAAATTTATTAAAAACACTTAAAATCAAAAATAATTTGACACGTATTTTTTTCGAAAATAAAAATTTAACGGGGTCAACAATGGGTTAAGGTGCGTATACGTTAAGACTACGAAAAAAACATGAACCGATGGGCCTATTGACTCCAAAGTTGGTGAAATCACTAACTTCTCTTTTTTTGAAAATAAAAACTTAAAGGGTTGACCCAAGGGTTAAAAGTTTGTATGAAGAAATATAATTTTTTTACGCCTTTTGACTTCAAACTTTGTAAAAGTACTCTTAATGAGAAATAATTCGACATGTGTTTTTAATTTTTTCGAAAATAAGAACATAACATAACAGAACATAACGAGGTCAATTATGGGTTAAAAGTTTGTATGGAGAAACAAGATTTTATGGGCCTTTTGACTTCAAACTTGGTGAAAGTACTCTTGGTGAGAAATAATTTGACACGTGTGTTTCACTTTTTTGAAAATCGAAATCTAACAGAGTGAACCAAGGGTTAAAAGTTTGTATGAAAAAATATGGTTTCTTACGCCTTTTGACTTCAAACTTGGTGAAAAAACTAATTCGATGAAATAATTCGATACGTGTTTTTCACTTTTTTGAAAATCGAAATCTGACGGGGTCACCGATGAGTTAAGGGTTTGTATGGGGAAATATGATTTAATAGGTCATCATATTTCTGTTATCGAGGTAATACAATAGTTCGAGTTCTGTACCACATTTATTTGTATAGAAAACGTGGGTGGGTCATTCAGCACACACACACACACGCGCACACACTATCAGGCACAATCGCCTCTGTGTGAGTGCTCGGCTGTGGCTATGTGTGTCCAGCGCGTGTATGGTAACAACAGTCAAGTAGAACAATTGCCGCTGAATTGGTCTACACTGAATTACAGTGCGCCGACGGCAGTGACGGCTGCAGCGGTGTGGGAATGACGGCGAAAATGTGCTTTTGCCGTTGTCGTAGTCGTTGCCTTTGCCGTATTTGTCGCAGCATTGTAGCTCGCATTGAGCCACAAATTGCAGCCCGCACTGTTTTTGGCTTTAGACGTCAACCGCCGTGTGTGTGTAATGTGTGTGTGTGGGTGTTGTGCTGTACGTAGCTTAGCGACACACAATGCACGCGTTGCACCAGAGGCGTGTGCCATCATTCGTTATTCATGAGAATCGCTCCCAAACGCTGTTCCCGGTTACGTGTGCGTTCGCGTTCGGCTTTCGCACGGCCACCCGGCAAGTTTGCGGCATTGTTTTGGGGCCAGTTTTGTGCGCCGTCTGTTTTGTTAGCCGCTCGCTGCACTTGCACAAACCGAACTAAACCAGAATATGGAAATGTCTTATCGGCGCAATGCCTTTTTGTTTGGGCAAACATTTCCATAAATGACAAATGTCGCCGAAATGCTTAAAATAGCCGAGCGGCAAGTTTTCTTAGAAATCGTGCAATATTTCACATTCAAGCAGCTTTTGCAGAAAATATCGTTTGCAAAATTATTATTTAGATGTGAGTTTTGTTATTTAAGTTTAAATTTTTAAAAAATTATCCTTTGTATATTGGCCTTTTGCTGAGTCCTATTTGAATTCTGAGTGCATTACAAAAAATAAGAAAATTAATTAGATTACATTTTGATTTTCGAAAAAATTAAAAACACGTGTCAAGTTATTTCTCGGTAATAGTAATTCCATCAAGTTTGAAGGCAATAGGTCCATTAATTCATGTTTTTCATAGTTTCTCCATACATGTTCTTAACCCGTTGTTGACCTCGTCAGATTTTGCTTTTCGAAAACCGATATTTCGATTTTTTTATTAATTTAATTTAATTTTTTTTATTTTATTTATTTGTTTATTTTATTTTAATATTATTATTATTAGTATTATTATTATTATTTTTACTATTATTATTAATTTAATTAGATTATTATTAATTCCATTTAATTAATTTTTATTTATTTTTTCTTTAGAGTGTTTTTACCAACTTTCATGTCAATAGACCAATCGGTTCATGTGTTTTGAGTAGTCTTGCCGAACCTTAACCCATTAGTGACCCCATTAAATTTAAATTTTCGAGAAAATGAAAAATACCTATCAAATTATTTTTAATTTAGGGTATTTTCACCAAATCTGAAATCAATAGACCCATTAAATCACGTTTCTTTATACAACATCTTAATCCATGGTTTGCCCTTTTAGACCCCGAATTGCAAAAAATTCCATCTTAGCGGAGGTTTATTTTTTTAACTTCTTTTTTAACTTTTTAACTTTTTATTTATAATTCAGTCAAACAAAAATAAATTTTTAACAGACCATCTAAAAACTGGAATATTACAAAATAATAATGTTAAAATTGAAAAAATTCAACAATATTTCTTAAGACTATAAATCTTGGAAGAGAGAGAACTAAGTATGGAATGCGATTAAGTTCCGAGAGCGTACTAGCAAGAGGAGCATTTTTTAAGATGTACCTACAGTTTAAATTTCATGTTCGTAGCTTCAGCGGTTTGTGCTGAGCGATGATAAATCAGTCGGTCATTCAATTAGTCAGGATAAAGGATATATATAGAGATAATTCCTTCATATGCCTTTCATGTCATGATTTTCGGACAACTGCGAAAACAGCGCACCAAATTGATCTAGCGAGGTCGCCAACTATTCTGCTGTAACCTCCTCACACAACAGATGGCGCTACGAGTGGAAGCTCGAAATGACGGAGGCGACGTTGCTAAGCGGCTTTAGATGGCAGCCCCATCACTTAGGCCTAACTGCAGCAGGCCAATCACCTGCCCTGGCAGACCAATACAACCGATTAACGTAACCAACACAAGGCAATAGTTTTGTGGAGGCCCTCCAGAAAGGAGTGAACAAGGAACAAAAAAAAATCCTTCATATGCTTTTTATGGCATGATTTTCATTGCGTGAAATTACCTACTTCACCATTACTGATATTTTTTGTGGCGCTATTTTTGTTGCCTCATTGGAATTCCGTCTAACTTCTCGCATGGCAATAACGAAAAGCAGGACATGGTGTCGGATTTATGCGCAATGCTTTATGCTTATTTAATGCAAAAAACACATATTATATAATACATAAATAAGTATGTACTTGTGTACTTGCGATTTAATGCGATTTGTTGTTCTTGTAGCCAATAATCACAACTTTTTCGGCGAGCAGCCGTCGAGCGTGTTGCAAATTGAATTGAATTTTCATTTTAATTTAAAGTAAATACCAAACGCATTGTATCGTTTTCAATTACCCAGTGCGCACACAAACATACACGGAGATGAACTCACACACACACTCACATTTCATGCCGGCTGATGTCTGCTTTTCGCGCATTCGCACGCAGAATCTCACTCACCTCAAATTGCAATTCGCTTGTACAAATAAAATGTTCGCTCGTATAAAATATTTTTGTGTGATTTTTACTTTTTTTTGAGTGCGTTATCCGAACGTTTTCGCTGTTGGCGTCTTTGTTGTGTTTGTTTTATATATAATTTTCTTCTGCGTTGCGTTGCGTTTTGTTTTGCTGGCATCATTTCATTTTGTTTTGTTAATGCCGCATATTTTATAGTCGCGCGCAATTTTGCATGTGGTTTACCGCTTTTCATTGCTGCGGCTGCGGCTGTTGGCTGCTGGCTGCTACTGGCCGTGCGGTGATGCGACTGCGGCCGCTGCAGCTGCGCCAATCGTCGCGTCGCTGCGGTTGTCGTTGTGGATTTTTAATTTTGTACGCTCAATTTGTTCGCAGTTTTAATAAAACATTTCATCGCTTTGTGCCGCATGTCAGTGTGCATTGTGCGGAAGAAGTGTTCAAAAATCAATTCATCGACAACAGCGGCACTGAAACTCTGTACGCTCGAATATGTCGAGTGGAGATTTATAACGTTTTTCTTTAGTTATTTGTATGACTGGACGATGCGATGTTGTAAAAATCGACATATAAATGGAACGAGATATTTGATGATTTGCCCATGAACCGAATTGGTTAAAAGGAGTTACTTCTTTAAAAAATGAACATCGATGATTGGAGACAAGTGATGTAAAGTTTTGGAGGTATCCAAACTAAAATTGGAGTAAATATTCGAGATAAGACAATAAATCAGATTAGATGAAGTGTGTCGCTAATATCAAAAATGAACTTTGATGACTTAAGACATCTGTTGTTCAGTTATGAAAGGACCAAAACTTAAATGGGATTAGTTTCTCGAGTAGATCTGACAATGGCCAATGTTGACCGAAATGAGTTACTTCTTTAAAATGACCGATGGACCGATGATTGGATATTTTGATGCTGATTTAAAGTTCAAAGGGAGAACAAGAAGAAATGGACAAAATTGGTTGAAGTGTGTCATGCCTCCTGATAATCGTCATCGATGGTTGGAAACGATATTAAGTTTTGGAGGGGGTCGATTATAAAATGAGACTAAATTCTTAAAGTATTGATTGAGTTGGCCGAAGTGAGTCATTGCTTCCAAAACTAAAAATAGCCAACTGGAGGCGTTCTAGAGGTAATGAATCTAAAATTAGATTCGATACTCGAGCTATAACAAAAGATTGAGTTGGCCGAACCGAGTCCAAAACTAAACATAGCCAACTGGATTCATTCTGGAGGGTTTGAATCTAAAATTAGATTCGATACTCGAGCTATAACAAAAGATTGAGTTGGCCGAAGTGAGTCACACCTTTCAAAACGGAACATTGCCAACTGGAGACGTTCTGGAAAGATTGAATCTAAACTTAGATTCGATACTCGAGCTATAACAAGAGATTGAGTTGGCCGAAGTGAATCACTCCTTCCAAAACGGAAGATTCCCAACTGAACTCGTTCTGGAGAAATTGTATCTGAGATAAGATTCGATACTCGACCTATAACAAAAGATTGAGTTGGCCGACGTGAGTCCCACCTTTCAAAACGGAACATTGCCAACTGGACTCGTTCTGGAGGAATTGAATCTGGGATAAGATTTGATACTCGAGCTACAACAAAAGATTGACTTTTCCGAAGCGAGTCCCACCTTTCAAAACGGAACATTGCCAACTGGACTCGTTCTGGAGGAATTGAATCTGAGATAAGATTCGATACTCGACCTATAACAAAAGATTGAGTTGGCCAAAGTGAGTCCCACCTTTCAAAACGGAACATTGCCAACTAGACTCGTTCTGGAGAAATTGAATTTGAGATAAGATTCGATACTCGAGTTATAACAAAAGATTGAGTTGGCCAAAGTGAGTCCCACCTTTCAAAACGGAACATTGCCAACTAGACTCGTTCTGGAGAAATTGAATCTCAGATAAGATTCGATACTCGAGCTACAACAAAAGATTGACTTTTTCGAAGTGAGTCCCACCTTTCAAAAAGGAACATTGCCAACTGGACTCGTTCTGGAGGAATTGAATCTGAGATAAGATTCGATACTCGACCTATAATAAAAGATTGAGTTGGCCGAAGCGAGTCCAAAACTAATCATAGCCAACTGGATTCCTTCTGTAGGAATTGAATCTAAAATTAGATTCGATACTCGACCCATAACAAAATATTGAGTTGGCCAAAGTGAGTCCCATCTTTCAAAACGGAACATTGCCAA
Source organism: Melieria picta (assembly GCA_964056695.1). Lineage (NCBI taxonomy): Eukaryota > Metazoa > Arthropoda > Insecta > Diptera > Ulidiidae > Melieria > Melieria picta. The sequence continues at coordinate 29,080,541 of OZ057400.1, read as the reverse complement.
CTGGATTCATTCTGGAGGAATTGAATTTGGGATAAGATTCGATACTCGAGCTATAACAAGAGATTGAGTTGGCCGAAGTGAGTCCCACCTTCCAAAACGTAGCCAACTGGATTCGTTCTGGAGTAACTGAATCTGAGATAGGATTCGATACTCGAGCTATAACAAAAGATTGAGTTGGATGATGTGAGTCACTCCTTCCAAAACGGAAGATTCCCAACTGGACTCGTTCTGGTATTCTGAATGGTATACTGAATAACCCTTGGACTGCAAAATATCCCTCTAGACATATCAGCTGTCTATGCATATTTTTTAGTTGAATAGGTCAAAAGATGCTAACATCTCTTGTTACATCAACTCGATCTTTGCAACAAAGAAAAAGCATCGTTCGCGAATCTAGAATTTTTTACTTAGAATTGATGGAATTTTTTGCATTGAGACTAGAAGTGATCTATTGTGCCCCCTACAAGGTGTTTGAGGACATCTCCTAGACGCACCGGCTTAATGAAGCTTAGTATTTCACGGGGGTTTAGGTGCTTGATGTTCTCTTCGGTAAGCCAGAACTGGACCAGGTAGCGCATCCTGCAACGACATGCCGCATCGCAGTTTCATACGAGATGTGACAATTAAGTAATGAGACTGATTCCATAAAAACCGTATATTTAAAAATTTTTCTACAACTCTGCCATCTCCTTCAAATTGCTGCCCTTGGGCAGCTATACAACGATTCCAGCGTGGGTTCCATGCTTCGTAACATTTCTGGAACGCTTCGACTGGGATGTCCGCAAGTACCCTCATCACGGCCGCCTGGATGTCCGTAATCGACTCAAAATGGGTTCCTTTGACCACCGATTTTGTTCTAGGGAACAGAAAAAACTCACAGGGTGACATATCGGGCGAATAAGGCGGCTGTTGCAACACGGCGATCCCTTTAGAGGCCAAATACTGGGACACGCTGAGGGCGGTGTGGCACGGCGCGTTGTCGTGATGAAGGATCCAGTTACGAGCGATGTCTGGGCGCACCCTGTTGACTCGTTTTTGCAATCTTTCGAGTACTTGGCGATAGTAGACATGATTTACGGTTTGCCCCGATGGAACAAATTCTTTGTGGACGATTCCACGGCTAAAAACGCAACGCTATCGCGACGCGTTGCTCTTGATTTCGTTTCTCCATTTTCGTGACGAGCACCACCAACACACGTCTACTCAATACGACACAACAGGCGAACTAAACAAGCTAGAGCGATGGTAAATATATCAATGGAGAGGGGAAGGATACCGGGGAAGGGGAAGGGAATTTCAAGGTCGCAGGTTTACCACAAGCGCGGCAATAAACTCGTCGTATAATGTGTTCGGGAGTCTCCTCTGCTGTTCCGCAGAGTCTACAGACGCTTCAGTTCAGTTCTCTGAGGAGAGCTAAGAGGTTTCTGTTTCTATCTACAGTACACCGAAGAGTGACAGATTTGATGATTTAAAATGTCTTCGACCCAACTGTAACATTAAAAATCTCGATACATTTACAAAGGATGCGTGCAAGTTACTTCTCCAATTATTATGTCCATCAAGAACAAACACTTGTTATTTCCTCTCTATAATATATGTAATTATAGGGGCATTTATTGTGAATACGTCTTTGCAAAACATGAAAAATCTTGTTGACTTATTGACCGCCAAAACGCCATAACTCGATGTTATTTCTCTGTATTTGTATGTGTGTTCCTTCGGTTGTTCTACTGTTTGTTTGCTTAACAGTATTTAGGCAGTTGATACATGATACCAAAAAGGTCCTTCAACGAGATCCATTCATTCATATAACCACATTTGTTGCCATTAATAATCGAAACAACAATCTCTGATATCGTTGGGCGCGAAACACTGAAATCACAAAAGTTATTGTCGCCTCAATTATTTAGTCACTTTGTTATGCATTTGAAGCAGCGGCAACTCGGCAGCACTGCAAGTCGTGATGAATGGCCGCTATTTGAAAATCAATTGCGCAACAAACGGATAATGGCCAAAGCGACAATGGTCCAACAACGACGTATAGAAACTTATACGATTGAAATGACCAATACAGCAGTGACAACAACAACAAGTAGCTATCATCATCAACAATGGCCAGCGGCAGCAACGAAATGTTTGACGCAAATACTAACAACTTCATAACATCGCTGCATCTGTCTGTCTGTGTGTCTGTCTGTGTGTCCTTCTGGCAGCAACCTCGAATGCAAATATCACACACACACACAAAAACACTCATATTTTATATGAAAATGTCCATCTCTATGAATGTCTGGGTGAGCGATATTCATTTGTTTGTGTGTGTGTGTGAGTTTGTGTGCGTCTGGCTTCCTTCCATTTCCATCCATTTCATTCACTTCAGTCCGGCCGTTGCGAGTGCATTATAAATGTTGCCAATATTTTTGTTATGCTCGAGCACTTTTTGTTGTTGCTTAAATCTACAGTTTGCGAATATGTACAAAAATAAAGAAGACAACAGAAAAATGCCGGCAAGGCTTCCGTTACTGCTCGCCAAAGTGCACACTAACATAAAAAGCATTAAAAAGTGCCTCGTCCTTTGGTCAGAGCAACGCTGAAAAGCTTTTATGCGTCTGGCTGAGCGGATGAGTTTTTGTGTTTGTGTGTGTGTGTGCGCGCTAAAAAAGCTTCAGCGCAGTGGCATTTGATGAAAATTGTTTGTAGTAAATTTGACTGATTGGCAGATTGATTGATTGATTGATTGCTCGCTTGTCGCGCTAAAAGTGCACAAGTTTGTATAAGTGTGTGTGTTTTTGTGTGTGTGTGTGTGCGTGAGTGCAGGCAATAAATGTTTCATTGAAAATTTGTTTCAATTGGCTCGCGTCGCTTAACGTCCCCCGTCACTGTGCGAACATATCGAATATTATTTCATATCGTTTCCAGTACTCGCTTTACTTCTGACGCTAATTGAATACTCGATCACCGTCAATGCTCGCACTAAACGCTTCTTGTTAATGATGATTTCGTTTAGTGTCAATTTTTAATGCCAATTAGCCGAGAGCGCATTTCATTCTCGTTGTATGATTGACGATGAATGACAAGAATAACAAATAAATAAATTTATAATGCAAATATTTTGTGCCCTCGACGACCGCAGTTTTGCTGCCCTGTTGATTGCGGTAGCTTTCTACCATCCAGTTGACCCCATTACGAGTTTCTTTTTCCGTACGAGATGCTTTTCATTCAAAAATCGCTTCAATAGTCCAAATGTGAGCTTTGTGCAAAAACCAGCCACATTGCATTTTGTGGCCTTTTCTTTTGGTCAGCTGATTTATGCCGCTAGTTGCAAGTATGCAACAATGCAAATCGCTCACAATGCAACGCCCAAGAAAGCAAACGCATACTTCACACCGAATGCCACAAATGCAACAAATGAATACGCAAACAGCGTCGATGTTGCGAGCGGATTAGAATTTTCTCGCGGAAATCAGGTCAGACAGCAGGCAGTGTTGTTTCTATGATTGTGCGAATTTGTGTTCTGTGCTATGTGGATATTTGTGGAATTGGAGAAAACTTGGTAAAAAGTATAAAAGAACTGCAAATTAAATTTTGAGACGATAGGAATTTGCTGCCTATTTTTGTTTTGTAACCCATAGGGAAAGTGGATTTCATGGGGTGCTCAGCATTTGATGTGGACCTAAAGCTCATTATGGCAAATTTTTCACCCGGTACTAACGTCTCCACTCTTGAAAAAATCAACTGGCGCAACATTTGAGGCCAGTGGCGCAAACAGGATCTCATTTGGTAATCTCTTTTGAGCTCAATACCTTTCGAAACCATATTCTCCACCCACAACTTTGAATTGATTTGAATCTCTACTGGGGTTAGAAGACTTGTTGATTTACTAAACTTAGACTCTTACTTTAAATTAGACTATTGGTATAAACAGGCAGTGATCGTTGATTTTTTAAAAACAATTTTCTTTAGTGATGAGGCTAATTTTTCATTTCAAAATTAGCGAAATTTCTGTAACTTGGGAAAGTGAAATCCTACAAATATTTCAGGAGAGGCTAAAGCTTTTTGGAAAATTGGTCGTCTGGTTGTGAATTATGACCTGATGGCCTTATAGGTCTGATTTGTTTTTGGATAAAGATACATGAACTTTACTTTCCATGGTTACTTTCAAATTCTCTGCCCAATGATGATAATCAACTTTTTTTGGACTTAATTTCAAGATATATCTACACAATTGATGTATTTTTTCCCCCAAACTACGAAAAGTAGTTTAGAAGAAGAAGAATAGAATAAAAGTCATGACAGGCGAAAAAATTATTACAAATGCCAGACATTGTTTTGTAAAAAATATTGAAATTAAGTACAATAATTATTAATAGTTCATACACATTTTTTTTACAAACTACGAAAACTACAGGGTGGGGCAAAAGTTGTCATTCAGTATTCTTGGCTTTAATTGGTTTATGAATGAATGCATGAATGGATGAATGAATGAATGAATGTATGAATGAATGAATGAATGAATGAATGCATGAATGAATAAATGTATGAATGAATGAATGAAGGAATGCATGAATGAATGAATGTATGAATGAATGTATGAATGAATGAATGAATGAATGCATGAATGAATGAATGAATGAATGAATGAATGCATGAATGAATGAATGTATGAATGAATGTATGAATGAATGAATGTCAAAGCAGCAATTACTTTTGCCGCCTTTGCAAAAGTTATAGCATCTGCCGTTAGGGTGATGACTTTTGCGCCACCCAGTAATAATTTTAGGGGAATATTTTGCTCAGTTATAAAAATCGACAGCACCACATTTATGATGTCATTGCCGAAATATCTTTGTAAATTGTTTTCTAAGAAATATTGAAATTACAAAAATTCTAATTATTAATAGTTAAGTCAAGGTTAAGTCCTTTGTTAGCCACGACTTTGCCTCATCTTTCAGGCAGCATAGGGATTCCGCATTGAAAAAAGTCTTTGTCTTTTGAAGCGATCCAAGAATCGATTAAGTTTTTGGCTTCTTCGTAAGAAGTGAAGTGCAGCCCGGCCAGATCATGAATCATCGACCGGAATAAGTGTCAATTGGAAGGACCAATGTCTGATGAATACGTCGAGTGGGATTGGATATCCCATTGAAGCACGTTAAAGGTTTCCTTGACGACTTTTAACACTTTTGGACTTTTGGACAAACGTTGCCGTGCAGAAAACACATCGCGTCCTTCAAATTGTGTTTTGTTCGCACAAAGGTTCACCTGGTTGGAACATAAAGAAAGTATGTTGTTTGAACTTCGCTAAAATGACACATAATGATTTTTAGAATTACAATTACAATTAGAACATGATCCCATGTGGTTTAGTGTTGCGTAATCTTTTCTAAGTCCCTCGAAACTTCTTTCTTCCCCCCATGTGATGTGAGTGTGGGCAGGAAGGCTACAAACCTTCCATATCTCTCAGACTATTTAGACCATTGTGCTATTTGTTTCCCTCATAACTAGTTAGCTGAGCAAACAAATAGTTTTTAACCGGGGTACCGGTTAATTCGTGCGGTTTTTTTTGGAAAATTGAAGCTTTATTGTGAAAAAATGGTTACAAATTTAATATTCAAAGTATTGTCCATCACTAGCTATAACTTTTTCCCATTTTTCTGGCAATTCACGAATACCCTTTCTGAAAAATTCGGCCGGCTTTTCCGCTATCCACGAATCGATCCAATTTTTGACTTCTTCATAATTGGAGAAGTGCTGTTCAGCCAGGCCATGTTGCATTGATCGGAAGAGATAGTAATCGGATGGCGCAAGGTCTGGACTATACGGCGCGTGGGGTAGGACATCCCATTTGAGCGTTTCAAGGTAGGTTTTGACGACCTGTGCAACATGTGGCCGAGCATTGTCATGTTGCAAAATTACCTTGCCGTGCCTTTGTTCATATTCCGGCCGTTTTTCGCGCAGTGCTCGGCTCAAACGCATCAATTGTCGTCGTTAGACTTCCCCTGTGATCGTTTCATTCGGTTGCAACAGCTCATAATAGATCACACAGACAGACAGCTGGTCAAACTTTTTTGGCTGTCCGGGCCGTTCATCGTCCTCCAAGTCAAAATTGCCACTTTTGAACCGTGCAAACCACTTCTGGCACGTACGCTCAGCTAGAGCATACACACCATACACTTCCACCAAAATACGATGACTTTCGGCAGCCTTTTTCTTCATATTGAAGTAATGAAGAAAGTACTCCCCGCAAAAACACTTTATTCGGCACAAAATTCGACATTTTCAGAGTAAAAAAAAGTATTGTGGTTTACGCTTCAGCTAAATGGCACATACTGATTCTGAAACTATATGACAATAGCTTTCCAACACATATTTGGAAAGGTGAGGTGTGAACAGTGATTCCACTGTTCACAAAATCAAGTTACGCCATCTGTTAGAAAACCGCATGAATGAACCGGTACCCCTATTAGTTTATCTAACTCCCTAATAAAACTATGAATCACCACCGAATTTGATGGGGTGAGGTGCAGTGACAGCTGCTGGACGCTCTCCTCTAATATTTCTGGGCTGGAAATGTGGAACTGTGACTATTTTCCAATATTTCTTAGTTAGTATTAATGAAAGGTGTGTAGGTATAATACATAAAAAAAAATTATAGCATTTCGAACTGGTAACACTTAATCTGATTTTTAGTGTTCGACCGAAACGGCTTTTTTGGGCTAAAACCGAAACCGAAACCGACTTTCGGTTTTTTTTTTAATATTCGGCCGAAACCGAAACTCGAAGCATCAAAATCACCATATTTCAACAAACGAATTTTACTTTAAGTAAATAAAAAACAAACAAACATAACATAACAGAAATAAATACTTATTAATAAAAACAATTAGTGCATTTTTTAAAAACATAAACAAAAAAAAAATCACCCTTTCGAAATCACCCTTTCAAAATTAAATAATTTATTATTATATTCTAAAAAAGAAGTTTATTTACATTGGTGCATCATCCTTTCACTATATATCTGCTCGGCTGCACTAACTAAGTAGCTGTTCACTCGGTACACAATAAAATGTAAAAAATATTACAGAAAGTTTTGGTTTCGGCTTTTCGGTAATTTTTTGGCCGAAACTGAAACCGAAACCGAAACCACTTATTTGGGCCGAAACCGAATATTCGGTCGGACACTACTGATTTTTAACTATCAATGAAACATACAGTTTTGCATTCATGTTCCATCGCTTTTTCAAATATGAATTTGAAAAATTTTTTCTGTAACCAAAATAATTTGTTCTGTATAATTTGATGAATATTTTTCCGTAACCAAAATAATACTATTTCTAGCGATTTTCAACTGGGCACATAAGGGTTAATCTAGTCTTGATGAACAGACAGAACCGTGCCTGGCTCACTTGACTACCATTCTGATAGTTCGGATTACAAATACACATCGTGTTTATGGGATCCTCCAAGCCACTCGTTTTTCACTGACTGACCTCCTTTTGCTCGCTCAAGTATTAGCAATAATTCCGTTTAAGCAACGCCAAGTTAATTTCGACTATTAATTCACTGTTTTGTGTGCAATGCTGGCTTAAAATTCTGGTGACCCATTGCGGGTCAAATGCTTTCATTCAATTCACACCCGACAGCGCCATGCAAACAGCAACTCTTGTCGCTGCTGCCGCCAGCGACTGGTGTTGTATTTATTTCCGCTGGCACATCTCCAAGTGGATTTAATTTTATTAAATAGAAGGAAAGAGAGACAATGCACTCGGTTCGTCCTTTCGTTGCTTTTTACGACAGCGAATGCCTTTTGCCAAGAAGACGAATGTCGCACACAAAACGCATTCAAATCAGCGTCGCGACTGGCGGCGGTGCTGGGGACACGCCCGCCGTAGTTGCGACAGCGACAGCACAAACAAAAACAAAAATAACAACAACAACAACAATGCTGACCAACATCACAATGAAGTCCAAATAATGTGCGCAACAAAAGTTTTCAGCAATTTTCGCCCAAAACACTTTCCTCGCCCGTTGCGCTGTCCACGCAAAATAGTCAGTTGTGTGTGTCTATGTATGTGTGTATGTGTGTGTGCTCGGTGAAAAGAAGGAGTAATGGCTGTCAGGACACTTCCGTTTGTAATGTGGACATTTAAAAGGGAAGTCGTTGCCATGAAAATTGCGAATAAGATAATTTTCATAATTTTCTATTACATCTCTCGAAAGAATGCGAGGCGGCAGCGTGGCCATTCGGAGAATGCACCGCTCGCAAGCAGTTCAGCGTCGACAGGGCCGGCACTCGGTGCTGGGTGCGTTGAATGGTGCTGGCAGGGGCTGGCCGCCACTGAGTTATTTTACAGTTTTGCTTAACTGCAGCGGCATTTGCCACACTGCGACACTGCAGTGCGACTGACATTTCACTGTGCGGACTTGTGGCGTTCCTCGGCGTTTTCGGCATTTGTGTGGGACGACTGCCTCGGCTTTTGCTTTGTTCGCGGTGTCGTAAAAATGTTGTGGCGCTTTGCAGTTGACTATTTGTTGTTGGAGATTTTGTGGTTTCCAGCTTGGGTCATATTTAATGTCCTGCGACATAAATACACATAAGTAGGTACATTGTTTTTATGTACACGAATACAAATGTTTTAATTGTTTATTGTTGAGCTATGCACACTCGAACTATTAAAATAATTTCGGTTAACTAAATTACTGCAAGTTGCCTAAATGTGCTAGAAGCCAATTATGACTCATGTAGTTTAATATTAACTGTTTTTTTTTAATTACTAATGCATTGACTAATGATTCATTAGGTGCTTTAATGGATTTTTTGATGGATATTTATTTAGTATATGAAAAACTAGCAGGGCCCGGCGGCTTTGCTCTCATGAATTTTAGAATTTCATTGAAATAGTCTTCACTCACTTAATGATTTTTTCTAATGTTATGTTATGTTTCTTTAAAATTGTTTCGAAAACTGAAAAACATGCATTGAATTATTTCCAATTTTGAGAATTTTTTCCAAGTTTAAAGTCAATGAACCCAATAGTTCTAGTTTCTCTTAACCTTTTGTTGATTCCGTCAGATTTTGGTAACAAATACTTATTTAATTATTTTCCATATATGTAAATGCTTTCCCCATATTTGAAGTCAACAAGCCCATTAAATCATGTTTTCCCCAAAATAATTGTTAACTCATTGTTGACCTGGTCCGATTTTGATTTTTAAAGTGGAAAACACGTGTCTAAGTATTTTTTATTTATAGTGTTTCACAAATTTTGAAGTTAATAGGCCGATTTATTCTTTTGTTTACCTACTTTCTTGTTGACCCCGTCAGATTTTAATTTTAGAAAAATTGTATAGTTACGTGTTGGATTATTTCTCATTGGAAATGCTTTCAGCATATTTAATGTTAAAAAACCCATCAAATCATAATTCTCCATATAAGCTTTTACTCCACCGCTGATTCTGTCAGATTTTGATTTAAAAAAAATTAAAAACATGTGTGTATGTATTTTTTTTATTATTATTAAATGTTTTTACCAACTTTGAAGCCGATAGGCTAATTGATTCATGTTTTTCGTAGTCTTCTCGATACGAAACTTAACCCATTGCTGACCCCGTTAAATTTTGATTTCTGAAAAAATGAAAAACACGTATGTAATAATTTTTTATTTAGAGTGCTTTTAGGACTTTTGAAGTAAATAAGCCCATTGGTTTGTGTTTTTTTTATAGTCTTCCCGAATACAAACCTTAACCCATTGCTGACCCCGTTAAATTTTGATTTTCGAAAAATTAAACATTTAATGTTGATCCATTTTAAATTTGGAGCATTTTCACCAAGTTTGAAGTCAATCAACCCATTAAATCACGTTTCTTCATACAAACCTTAACCCATGTTTTGCACCTTTAAACCCCGAATTTCAAAAAATTCCGTCTTAGCGGAAGCTTATTTTATTTATTTATTTGACTATTTATTTTATTTAGCCAATGAATACAATAAAAAATTCTTAAAGGCTAAATTGAACACATTTTAAATGTACAGAAAAAAATGTACCTGTTCAAATATTTGTAACTTTAGCGGTTTGGTCTGGGCGGTGATAAATCTTGTCAGTCAATCAGACAGGCAGGGTAAACATTGTATGTATATGGATTTTTATGGGCGGTGCCGCGCCCCTTCTATGCAGTGCCCAATCCATTCTTCCAGTCGAATGGTGCGACCCAGTTTCATTAATGTGCGACTTACAGTTCCAAAGTTACGTGGAAAATTTGAGTCGCAAAAAATGTGCCACGCCCTTTGTCTAATGCCCATCAAATTTTACCAATAGAATGACACGTTTATGAGACGACGGTATACAGAATTTCAATGCTATCCGACTTATTATTCCGAAGCTATTCTACATTAAAAATTTGGGTTGTATGGGCGGTGCCATTCCCATTCGTGCCATATCCACCGTATTCCTCCTATCGAAGGGCACGTCTCACTAGTAAGTTTGTGCCAAATGTCATTGATGTGTGACCTACAGTTCCAATGTTATTCAAAATATTTGGGTCGCTTAACAGGTGCCACGCCCCTTGTTCAACGCTTATGAAATTTTTCCAGTGAAACGATATACCTAAACGGTGGTTTTTTACTAACTTTCAATGCTATCCGACTTATAATTCCGAAGCTATTCCACATTAAAAATTTGTGTTGTATGGGAGGTGCCACGCCCACCTGTCGGGTCGAATTCGCACTATGTGGTTTACCGAGATTTAGTCAAGATGAACATTCCGTGGAAGATTCAGCTTAATCGGCCATCTAGTTTTTGAGTTTTAGTGTCGTGTGACCAACAAACAAATATACAAACAGACATTCATTTTGGTATGTGGGTCATTCTTTTACAAACCGAACAACTTTTTTGACCCCATAATTTATATTCATCCCAAAATTTTTTTTTCACTTCTGGGCATAAAATTAACCGACACGTATATCAGAATTTATTCGAAAAAAATTTTTTTTCTTTATATAATTATTTAAAATTTTGAAAGTTACGCGCATTTTGCTAGATTCAAACATGTTTAAAATTTAATATCTCCGGTTCGGCTTATCTTATCGACACAATTTCAAAACCGTTTTTTAGCTTATTGTATGCACTTTAGAGGAATATATTTTAAAATTTTTTTTATTTTTAATAAAAAAAGTATATTAACAATTTGATTGTTTAAAAAATTTTTTGATGATGTTCCCCAAAATCAATTTGATTGAAAAAAATTATGCTATTTTCGCAATGTTATTACCTACAAAACGCATATTTCAAAAAAGTGGAGACTTAAAATAAGTGGAAATAAGTCAAGCGTGACGAGTCCCATCAAGTCGCGCGCGCTTGACTTGCGGTGGAAATTTTTTTCTATCTTATGATCTAATTAAGTCTCCACTTTTTTGAAATATGCGTTTTGCAGGTAATAACATTGCGAAAATAGCATAATTTTTTTCAATCAAATTGATTTTGGGGAACATCATCAAAAAATTGTTTAAACAATCAAATTGTTAATATACTTTTTTTATTAAAAATAAAAAAAATTTTAAAATATATTCCTCTAAAGTGCATACAATAAGCTAAAAAACGGTTTTGAAATTGTGTCGATAAGATAAGCCGAACCGGAGATATTGAATTTTAAACATGTTAGAATCTAGCAAAATACGCGTAACTTTCAAAATTTTAAATAATTATATAAAGAAAAAAAAATTTTTTTCGAATAAATTCTGATATACGTGTCGGTTAATTTTATGCCCAGAAGTGAAAAAAAAATTTTGGGATGAATATAAATTATGGGGTCAAAAAAGTTGTTCGGTTTGTAAAAGAATGACCCATGTGTAGTATGTGTAGATATGTACAATTACATACAACATACAATTCCAGTATTTGCCCAAATTACTTCTGATAGATTGTGTGTGATTTATTTGCAAAATAAAGCACTTTTAGTTCAGTATTTCAAGAACGCCACCGTGGACTTAGGTAAAGAAAGTATTTGAAGCGAAGTTCCCATTGGCGGTAAGGCAAAGCGTCAGAGTGGAGCATCTTTTGTTCAATTCTTATTAGTTGTTTTTGTTTTTGAAGTCAGCACTTAGAGGTATAAACAACTTTATTGTGCCCAGCCCAACCAATGGCTATGAATTTCTCATATTCTTTATACACACGCACACACACGCACACGCACACGAATGGACCAGAATGCGTGAGTGCGTCACGGTCCGAAATTGCAATGCGGCAAGTGCACTTTTGCTCGCAACTAACTCAACTGTGCATCGTACACGTGCCGGCGACTCGACTGCTCGGCTGCAGGCGACGCACCTCACCTGTTGTTGTGTTGTGCGAACAAAAGTTTTCAAGTGGGTGCGTGCGGTGTGCGTCCGTGTGCGAGCCAAAGTGGATGCATCTTCGCGCGCAACTTGAATGCGAACTGGGCGGCGTGCATTACAGGCGTATAAATAATTTTTATTTGACTCTTGGCTCGGCGCGTCGACGTGACGGCGAAAAGTGCTGCAAACTTTTGCAAAAACTTTCACTGTCTCTCGCATGCGAGTTGGAGTCGGTGCCACGTCCCTCGCTTTCTTCACACATTTCACATGCGTGTGTCGTGAAAAGTTAAACATTCAATTGGCCGCGCGTACCTTAGCGCTGAGCGCTTTCTTTGGTACTTCGGCGAGAATTTACTGCGCTTCGTTTGGTTGTGTGTGAATTCAATTCAATTTAAGTCAATTAAATTGTACTGAAAATTGCATGCAAGTGACTGGCGAATGAGCTATTGACTGCAATCAAGTTGATGACAAATATGCTTTGGTTGTGTGACTGAATGAGTGACGCCATCCGGCTCCTTTGATATAGCAGTTTGGTTGATGATACCTGTTCACAGACTGGATTTTCATATCAATAATTGCAATGCATCGGAGACATTTGATGGGCAGCAAGATGTCCTGTCTAAGCTGGGCAGAAGTTGTGCATTTTTGGCTCTTCGTTCCTTGTCGATTTTACTGACCTATCAACCATCATAATTGATGTTTCTTCTGGTCTTATTTGGAGACGAATTTGTCTTGGACGAATTTGTCTTACTGACCTATCGGCAGCAAGATGTCCTGTCTAAGCTCGGCAGAAGTTGTGTATTTTTGGCTCTTCGTTCCTTGTCGATTTTACTGACCTATCAGCCATCATCATTGATGCTTCTTCTGGTCTTATTTGGAGACGAATTTGTCTTGGTCGGGGACCATGTCGACCATAGCAGTGTCTACACTGTTCAATGTATTTTTTTGGAGCACAAAACTTTTACTAAACAAAAAACACCTGTCTTAAGGACAACAAATCGAAATTATCTCAACACTCTGAGTAATGTCTACTGGTTTTGAGGAGCCTTACATACATTCAGCAAACTCGGTGATAATTAATTTGATAACTATTCAACAGCAATTCATCTACTTAACGCCTGATTTGCGGTTTTGTGTTGTTGCTCACTTGGAAGTGCAGCACGGACAACAAAACTAATTAATTGTGACATGCTGGCGACGTTTGATTAGTAATCTCATTAGACGCGTTCGCCATCGTTCAACACCTCATTATTGTTGAAATTTGCTAAATTTGCCGCACGCTAAACTGAGATGAATGACCGCTGAATGGCGATTCCAATGGGCCAATTAATTTCGCTATCTGCTCGTACTACATTTAATTAAAGTCGCAAATGATAATAAACTGTCGACATTCGAAATTTGTATAGAATTGAAATGTCGCATAGGCAATGCAAATTTTTTAATTTCTGATTGTGAAGGAATTTGAAAAATCGACAAAAATGACGAATCAGTACACAGTGAAAAAGGTTCTCGATATTTGGAAATATAAAGTTTTTCGTGGTTGGATTCGTTAGATAATTTGGGTGTGATTCCAGTAACTGAGTAGTGAGCAAGTAAGCGTCCTTGGAATTTACTTGTGATGAAAGAAACGTCAGATATATTGCAAATTTGGTTACTTTCGCTATTTATCACACACACAAACAGGACTGAGAAATCGTACGCGTCTCACATTAGGAGATCGATCATAGTTGGAGAGTTCCTTCAGATTGGCGATTCGAGGCACTAATCAGTTGCTGAGTTTTGGTATAATTACTCACTAAAGATTAGGACAGACTACCTGTAACAGAGATCTATTTAAGCTGAACCTCTGGATGGCTAAACACAATACACTGAATAGGAGAATGATAGGATTAAAATTAGTGGTTTGTTCCGGTATATATTCAGACAGAGGGCGGTTCTAGTCATTAAGAATTAATTTATGTATTTACTTAGTAACAATCTACCGGGCTGTGCCCTCACAGATTACGAGTATAAAAAAGCAATTTTATAAATTAACAAAAGAATTCATATAAAAGGTTTTTTAATAAGATTTCTACTTAAACTAAAGTCATTAAATCAGTCAAAACCGCTTAACCGAAAAACCCGCATAATTGAAATAGAAGTCAAGGTACCATTTTTAGTTGGAATTTTTCCTGAAAATTATTATTATTATTCAGTTATTCAGTTTATTTAACTGAAACTTCGTGTAACTTAAAAAATCGATTAAGTGAAAAAATATTTTGGGCCCGAAATATAATTCTACACTACTTATTTAAACTTCGCCTCAGTGAAAAAAATTTGTGTCACGTTTTATAATAAACAAATACTGCCCCACTATTATTTGGCCGCATTATTGCATTCCTGATAAGTGGATCAGCTCATTTCGTTGGTTGGCGCGGTTGGTTTTTGAAATTGCAAAGACATTTGAAAGTTTCGGAATAAGAATGTCTGTTCATTTCTCTCATCCTAAAAACACTTAATTTATAGGAATTTCACTTAACTGGAGTTCGCTTAACTGGTTAACTGGTTAAAGAAATGGACGAAAAAATCGACTTGCAGTTAAGCGGACATTTTTTGGCATCTATCAAGAAAATCCGTCTCTTTCACACAAAAAATACATCTTTCTTGACTTCGTTTCTCTTTTTGCTTTTAGCTTGATTCAGAAAGAGACTCTAGAACTGTTTGACAATATTTCTTCGTGTGCATTCATTACACTCGAAATAATAGCACGTTTCATATATAAATATAGGGTTTTTCATTTCGAACCGAAAACTTTGACAGCCCTGCGTTCGACAACCGCAGCTGTCATCTGTCGTTGCATTGTGTTAGTGTTTGCCATTATGAAAATGGACCGATTTAGCATCGCTCAACGTGTAAACATAGTGAAAATTCACTACAAAAATTGTGAAAATTTGAGCACCACTTTTCGCGCACTAAGGAAGGATTTCGGACGTCACGGAAGGCCTGTTTTGTCAACAATTTCGGATTTATTGGCGAAATTCGAACGAACTGGTTCTGTACAAGATGTACAGAGGCCAATACATAATCGCCCTGCTCGTTCGGCCGAAAATATTGCTGCTGTAGCTGCCAGTGTTGAAGATGACCCGAATTTATCGCTTCCCCGGCGTTCACAACAATTGGACATCTCCATCACTCCAATTTGGCGTATTTTGCATTTGGATTTGCATCTTCATCCATATAAAGTTCAGTTGGTGCAGAAATTGGAGCCGGGAGATCACAGGATGCGAACACGACCGAACATGACAGAATTGCGAACCATGTTCGATGAACGCATAATTTCGCGTTTTGGTGATGCCAATTGGCCGTCAAGATCGTGCAATCTGAACCCTTTGGACTTTTTTCTTTGGGGCTACGCGAAAGACCAAGTCTATGCAGACAATCCGCAGACTCTGGAGCATTTGAGGGACAACATACGTGCAGTTCTTGGCGCCTTACAGCCTGCTATATGTAAAAAAGTCATCGAAAATTACCTAAAAAGAATCGAGGCGTGCCAGGCTGCTCGTGGCGGTCATTTGAATGATGTCATATTCCATTACTAATGGCACAAACCAAATATTATTTTGATAATAAAGTTTCATCAAAATTCAAATTTTAATTGATTTTTTTTTCTTTATTTACTTTTTCGGCTCATGATGAAAAACCCTATATTTTTTTATTGCAGCCTTTTAATTAATTCAGCTTTAGCTTAAAAACAACTTAACAACTTAACATAAATAAAATATATAAAAATGAGATCGATATGAAATTAGCTTTTTTAAACTCTCTGCATAAATTATACATTTTGAAGCATACAATTAAACTAAATTAAAATTAATAAAATTAAATTAAATTACATTAGATACTTTAACCTTTAATATTCCAGGCTTCATTGTCTCTAATGATGTCAAATGTATCACCATCAAATTCTCCTAAACAATTCTTGCTCCTAAAAGGCCAAGAATCTCCTAAATCTAGGAGAAAATCGCCTGATCTGGCAACACTGCGTCTGGAAATGCAACGAGGTGCATCAGTTCTCTGTGAAGCAGGCTGATTGGAACTTACGATATCCGTTCGTGGTGGCCAAGATGAAGGAGGTCAGGCGCTACTGACTTGATTTGGGCATTGCTGGCTTCTGCATCGATGCGCCGTCGTTCATGTTGGAGCGAGGACCTGATGCCGCCGGCAATTTCCCCGACGAATCGGTCATTGATGATGTGAGCGCGTGTCTAGATCTGGACGTAAGATCAGCCCGAGTCCACAGAGATGGTGTACCAGTGGTACGAACTGGTCGAACAGTACAAAAAGGACTGCGGCGGCGAGACGTGAGTGCTGCTCACCGAGGCCTACACGACGTTCGAGAAATTGCGACGGCCTTCAATTTCCACTTCATGAACAGTGTGAAGCGAGACATGCGGGCTGCCGAGTTGGTGGCGGTTGTGCAGTAGTGGATGGGCATGCCAGCATGCCGGCTGGGGTTCAGGCCAACTGACAATCATGACAATTGGAGATTCTCGACGTGACTGGGAGTCGAACGTTTGGATTTGTTCAACATACTGTTGCAGACGTTGCCCGGGCAATGCTGTCACGTACTACACGGACTGCCCCACGGAAAACGAGACCTGCTCAAAAACAAAGCAACAAATATTTGTTTTTGCAAAATTAGTCACCTTCGAATGATTTTTTGGGCCATCTGTATACATCGTCGTCAAAATGTCGGTCGTCGCCTTTTGAACCGCTCCGACATTAGTTGTCCTTTCATCGACAAATGAATTTTATCGAACAGATAGAAGTTACACGAAGCCAAGTCAGATGAGTAGGGCGAGTGGTACATGGTAAAAATTGAATTTTTGACCAAAAAATCAGTTACCAAGTTGTGTCGATGAGACGGTGCGTTATCGTGTAGCAGGCGCCAGCAGATGTACTTAAATGGTCGGTCAAAATGCGATGAATTGAATTTTTTTACATACTATATTCAATTCCATTTCCATGTGTCGCAATGACGATTTCGATGACGATTTCGTGGTTTTTGAACCACGATATTGGAAGGACCTCGATGTTCGTCGTCCTTTATGCCTTCACAACCGTTCTTGAACCGCTGAAACCACTCATGTACTCTGGCAGGAGATTAAAAATCATCATCATACACTTGTTTCATCAAATTAAATGTTTCGGTAAAAGTTTTACCAAGTTTAAAACCAAACTGGTATTTTGAGCTACTTGCAAGATCTGCTGGCATTAGTCTTAATGAAAAAGCCAGCAAAAGGTCTTCCAGCTTATATTTAGGTTTGTGTTTATGAATTTCCATTGTAGGGCAAAGAAATTGCCATGATTGAGGAAAAGAAACTGTGGACCCTCAGATCAATGTGATGCGAATAGCAGCAGCTATGAAAGCTACTCACGTGATCCCGCCCGAACGTCCTTTCAGTGGGATGCCTCCAGCAAAGTAGCTTAAAAGCAACAGGGGACAATCACATCTGGCTGCCATTCTCAGCAAATTATTGCACGAACAACGCTTTGAACAAGCTGTGTGCACCGAAAAGTCACCCGCAGATATTCAAGAAGCTGATTAGGCCACGCAAAGCGGCCTTCATGCAACCCACTCAAGATGAAACCAATTTTCCACAATAAAATTATGAGTGGAGTAGAATGGAATTGAAATCTATTTACTGGTGTGAAAGGCTTGTTTTTTATTTCTTCCTACTAATAAACAAGAATCCAGCAATGATTTGTTTGTAGTGGTACTAAATCTGGCCAATAGCACTCAAACACTGAATCTGAGTGAGCATTTTGAGTTGGCTTATATTGGCCTATAAAGGTGGGTGAGGAGCTGTGTTACTCGTAGTGGAAGTGAACAATTTTACTTAAATTTTATTTACATTCCCTTATAGCGAGATTACACCGTGCGACAGCATTTTTCACACCGGGAAAAATCCATATGTGCGTTAAACTAGAGACCAAATATAGTAATACTGCGTACTCAGTTTTTCATTTCTATATCCTTTGTCCTTTTAAAAGGACTTTAAAATTTTGAAGGGGATAAAAAATAAAAAAATACTTAACCTCGTTAGAATAGGGCGATATGTATATCAAATGAAAGAGGGAAGGCTCAAGAATTAAAAAAAAAATATTTTTTTATCTATTTGTAAAAAAGGATATGAAAAAGGTCCTTTGAAAATTTTAATCCTTTATATCCTTGAAAATTTACATCGAATTTTCTTGAAAGTATCAGGTGTACAACTTTGCTTCCGCCGTTTTCCGATAGGTGGCTGTACCGGCTGAGGCTGGTTGAAATACATAGATGGTAATGCCTTTAAAGTGAGTGTGGACAGTGCCTAACGAATTGTCATCGCCGTTTCAGTGACAGTTGTTCTTGTTTTCGTATTATTCACGCTCGAAAATGTCCGTTTATGTGCCCAATTCTCGCCATTTGCGGGAAGTTTTACTTTTCTGTTACAATTCGCAAAAAAATGCAGCTGAAGCGCATCGAATGCTCTCAGAAACTTACGGTGATGCTGCTCTGAGTGAAAGAACGTGTCGGGAGTGGTTTCAACGTTTTAAAAATGGTGATTTCGACGGCAAAACCGAATATTCACGGCGCCAAGGTTATGATTTGTATTTGGTGGGATCAGCTCGGTGTGATTTACTACGAGCTCTTAAAACCGGGTGAAACCATCACAGGAGATCGCTACCGAACGCAACTGATGCGCCTTAGTCGCGCGCTAAAAGAAAAGCGGCCACAATATCAAGAGCGACATGACAAAGTCATCCTCCAACACGACAATGCTCGGCCTCACGTCGCAAAAGTGGTCAAAAAGTACCTGGAAACGCTGAAATGGGAAGTCTTGCCCCACCCGCCGTATTCCCCAGATGTCGCCCCTTCTGACTTCCACCTATTCCGTTCGATGGCACACGGCCTGGCAGATCAACATTTTCAATCCTTCGAAGAATTGGAAAAATGGATTGCTTCATGGATAGCGTCAAAAGAGGACTCCTTTTTTCGAGCCGGGATCCGAAAATTGCCGGAAAGATGGGAGAAAGTTGTCGCTAGCGACGGACAATACTTTGAATAATACATCTGTAAGCACTTTTTCGCAATAAAGCTTTTAATTTTGAAAAAAAACGGCGGAAGCAAAGTTGTACACCTGATATGTTAAAAAAAAGTATGTTAAAACCCAAAATCTCCTTGTGTCACGTGTCAACTTTATTACTCTAACTTTATTAGTTCGAAAGTTATTAAAGGAAGCTGTAATTCTAATGAAGTACAAAAATTCTAATTTATTTGAGTATCAGTATTTTAAATAATAAAAAAAAACAAAATCAATGAAGCGAGAATAATGAAATTTTGACACGGGTTTGGTTTGGGTTTTAACTAGTGTCCGACCGAAACCGAATATTCGGTTTCGGTCGGACACTAGTTTTAACATACTTACTTTTCAAGAAAATGCGATGTAAATTTTCAAGGATATAAAGGATTAAAATTTTCAAAAGACCTTTTTCATATCCTTTTTTACAAATAGATAAAATATCAATTTTATTTAAATTCTTGAGCCTTTTCTCTTTCATTTGATATACATATCGCCAGATTCTAACGAGGTTAAGTATTTTTTATATTTTTTTTATATTTTATCCCCTTCAAAATTTTGAAGTCCTTTTAAAAGGACAAAGGATGTAGAAACAAAAAACTGAGTACGCAGTATTACTATGTTTGGTTTCTAATTTCACTCCCATATGGATTTTTTCCGGTGTGAAACATTTTTTTGATTTTTGTCGCACGGTGTTATCAATCCAACTAACTTTACAGCTGAACCAAATGTTGGTGTAGTGCTGGCGAATGTTATTTAGATTTCAACGAATGTGTTTTAAGTTGAGTTGATTTGTTAAAAGTTCACACAACTTTAATTTAAATAACAAAATCAAAGTTTTATTGATTTAATTTCTACGAAACTTTATTTTTGAGAATATTTTCTGCACTTAAATGCTCATAAAGTTGCTGCAACCACTTCAAAGTCCTAAACTTTCTTTTTTTAAAAAGTTGGTGCCACAAAATAGACACACAATTGGCTTCAAAAGCCTTGTTGTACCAATTAATTTGCTTTAATTGGTAGCAAATAAAAAATCGAGCAAATTTTTAAGAGCCTCAAATATTTGAATTTCTTCCAGTCTGTGCTTTAAAATGCCATCAAAAGTTTTGCATGAGAAATGTCTGTCAGACAGCCACTGGCACATCTAAATACAAACATACTCACACATACAAACTTGTACAAACATACATCAAACAAGCAAACATCTGTCTTTGAATGGCAGCGTTTGCGGCCGCGCATAAATCTCACATCCTTCAGAGCTGTCAAAATGAAAAATTTTTGGATAAGAATTTGCATCAACGCAGCGATAAAAATGCCCGAAAGTAAAAGAAAGAAAAAAGGTTGAAGCAAAGGGTAAACCAGTCGCAAAGAAGCAGGGAAATGTGTACTAAGTGACTGGATTAGGAGCAGATTTTAAAATGTGTAAGCGAAAGCGTCACTCGGTAGTTGGGGTTTTTGTTTTTGTTTTTCCGTCGAAAGGAATTGTACGAGAAAATCAATGCCACATCTACCTAATGTGAATTTTAAGCGGCTGGCAACAATAAACAGTTCGTTAAGGTGAACTTCGCGCACACTTCGAATTGCGCCGAACGTGTTGAACATGGTTGGTTGTTGTTGCACGTATCCAGGCGCCAGACAACCCACACACATTCATACTCACACTTACAGACACACACCACTTTGCCTTATCAAGGCCAACATGGCGCATTGTATGCAAATGCTGCCATTGTTGCGACAACATTTATGGCTGATGTGTTTGTCTGCGCTCGTACACAACGTGGGCCGAGTCGGATGTGCACATCAGTCTTTCGCTTTGGCTTCGTGTGTACGCCTTCGACTTTTTTCCGCTGTCAGTCGTTTGCATTTACGTTCAATGTCAGCGCTGATGTTTATTATTATTATTACAATTTGCAACAACAACAGCAACAAAAACAAATTTCTAAAAATGAAAATGTATGCAACGGTAGTGATGACTCCATACAGGGTTATCCTCTGCGTAGTTTCAGAACAACAACTCTGTCATTGGATGAATCTGAGACATGACATGTAACATGTAAAGAAATTACATTTGTTTAGCTAAGGTTTTATTGTACAAAATGGATCGTTCAGTTATCGCAGATTGCTTTAGAATTGTTATAATTTACTATGAGTCTGTCTTTTTAAGAGTTATTTATGGTCAGCTTAATTAACCATCCTTGCAAGTTGTGGGTAAATTAGTGAGAAAATTCAAAGAGCTGATCAGATAATGTGTTGATTGATATTGCAAAGTGAAAATGTGGCGGATGAAATTTATTGATTTCACAAGCTTGTCTTACATTGCATACAGCGCAGTCTAGAAGAAATTTTCGGCACCTCGGGACTTGTTTTTAGCTGACCTGGACGATTGCAGTGCATTGCCCGTTTCATGAGAGAACCACAATGGTTGCCATCTTCTACCCAGGGCAGTGGTACGTGCAGCTATAGGTTTTCTTATTTGTAGTGCCACATGAGTCCAAGCCTGGGTCCATAAGCTGTTAATCAAACCTAGCATAAATCTTACCTTAACCTCAATCACAATCTCGATCTGAACCCATTATGAGTATAATTTTAATTTGAATTTGCTATTTAATTTCAATTTTAATTTTAATGTTAATATTATTTTACCTTTTAGTTAATAATTAAAAAAAAAAAATTTTAATAATTAATTGTAAATTTAAATCTAATTTTACTTTTAATTTTTTTTAATAATTTTTTTTAATTTAAAAAATGTTTTAATTTTCAATTTTAATATTAATTTAAGTTTTAATTAAAATTTAAGTTTTAGTTTTAATTTTAATTTCAATTTCAATTTTAATTTTAATTTTAATTTTAATTTTAATTTTAATTTTAATTTTAATTTTAATTTTAATTTTAATTTTAATTTTAATTTTAATTTTAATTTTAATTTTAATTTTAATTTTAATTTTAATTTTAATTTTAATTTTAATTTTAATTTTAATTTTAATTTTAATTTTAATTTTAATTTTAATTTTAATTTTAATTTTAATTTTAATTTTAATTTTAATTTTAATTTTAATTTTAATTTTAATTTTAATTTTAATTTTAATTTTAATTTTAATTTTAATTTTAATTTTAATTTTAATTTTAATTTTAATTTTAATTTTAATTTTAATTTTAATTTTAATTTTAATTTTAATTTTAATTTTAATTTTAATTTTAATTTTAATTTTAATTTTAATTTTAATTTTAATTTTAATTTTAATTTTAATTTTAATTTTAATTTTAATTTTAATTTTAATTTTAATTTTAATTTTAATTTTAATTTTAATTTTAATTTTAATTTTA
Source organism: Melieria picta (assembly GCA_964056695.1). Lineage (NCBI taxonomy): Eukaryota > Metazoa > Arthropoda > Insecta > Diptera > Ulidiidae > Melieria > Melieria picta. The sequence continues at coordinate 29,057,789 of OZ057400.1, read as the reverse complement.
ATTTTAATTTTAATTTTAATTTTAATTTTAATTTTAATTTTAATTTTAATTTTAATTTTAATTCTAATTTTAATTTTAATTTTAATTTTGATTTTAATTTTAATTTTAGTTTTAATTTTAATTTTAATTTTAATTTTAATTTTAATTTTAATTTTAATTTTAATTTTAATTTTAATTTTAATTTTAATTTTAATTTTAATTTTAATTTTAATTTTAATTTTAATTTTAATTTTAATTTTAATTTTAATTTTAATTTTAATTTTAATTTTAATTTTAATTTTAATTTTAATTTTAATTTTAATTTTAATTTTAATTTTAATTTTAATTTTAATTTTAATTTTAATTTTAATTTTAATTTTAATTTTAATTTTAATTTTAATTTTAATTTTAATTTTAATTTTAATTTTAATTTTAATTTTAATTTTAATTTTAATTCTAATTTTAATTTTAATTTTAATTTTAATTTTAATTTTAAATTCAAACCACAATTGTGAGCAGTTGTACCAAACCTGATTTAATTAATTAATTTAATTTTAATTTTAATTTAAAATTTTAATTTTAACTTTAATTTTAATTTTAATTTTTGTTTTAATTTTAATTTTTAATTTTAATTTTAACTTTAACTTTAATTTTAATTTTTGTTTTAATTTTAATTTTAATTTCAAACCACAATAGTGAGCAGTTGTACCATTACTGATTTAATTAATTAATTTAATTTTAATTGTAATTTTAATTTTCATTTAAAATTTTAATTTTAACTTTAATTTTAATTTTTGTTTTAATTTTAATTTAAATTTTAATTGTAATAAAATCAGGAAAATCATTAAATCAGGAATGGTACAACTGCTCACTATTGTGGTTTGAAATTTAATGAAAGTACACTGGGGCCAATACATAGGTTGTAGGTCCCAGTGGGGAGAGAGATGGACAGTGGACAATGAGACCAGTGGACAATGACAAACTGCATAGAAACATTGCTACTACATCCTCAAAATCGGAACTTAGCACCTATGAACTAATTTTGAGCCATCATCGCTCACAGCTCTACTTGATTGGAAGAGGGTTGATCGTTGTTTAAAAGAGCAAACTAAGGCTTTTCTGTTGATATATAAATAACTTTTTAGAAATAAAAAATGACGCCATGACGTTTTTTTTGTTTCCCTTCATTCATTTTCACTAAGGTTTCAATTGTATTTTTTGTTGGGTAATGTAGACATTTGTTGATATGTAAGTAGACAATTTAAAAGAAAAATAATGCTTACTGTAACGAGCTCGATTTCTTGAAAATCAAATTAACATTTGGTTAGGTTTTTGTTTTTTTATCCCACAATTCATATCAAAAGGGAAATTTTCCCGTTTGAAGTTTCAAATGTTTTAAGAACGATTTGCTTGCTATATTATTATGTGATCGGCATTCTGCGTGAACAGATGTTAGGCTGCTTAGGCTGCTGTTTTGGTTTTAGGCTGATTGTGAAATGATTTATTTGGCTTAACCTTGTTAGGTTCTAATAGGTATTGTGATTGGTTGACTTTTGTTTGAACAACCAGGCATTTTGCTTATTATTTTGACGTAATTTACTAATTTTTGATAGGCACTAGGCTTATATTTTGGTCTGATTAATTCATTAAAAAATTTTAAAGTGAACATTTCAAGTGAGCGATCTCGTTTAAGAGGCTCAATTTTGTCAAATGTAAAACAGCACAATGTCAAGTTATTCAAATATGCAATTGTTCTTTGCTGTAAGTATATTATTATATTTGTAATAATTGGTAAATTTGTAAAAAAATTTCTACGGTTTTGATTTTTTTTTCAATAATTTTTTATTTTGTTATTTTTTAGTATTTTTTTTAATATATTCTTTTAACCCTCCATTACTATCGTCAGGGTGGAATCCACCCTGTGAGTTCAATTTCTTAGTAAAATATAGATTTTTTAACCAAAACCAAAATAAAGTTATAATGTAATCCACATTTGCATATTTCTGAAGGTTTTAGAGTACATTGCAGTTGCATAAATAAAGCTAATGCTTTTATACAATTGTTTTAAAAAGTCACTGGGTGTGTGGTTGCTGGATGCTTAACACCGATTGTTAGTAATGAAGTTGTATTTTTTATAAAACACATTTATATATTTTTATTCACTTTTTGGAGAAAATTTTTTTAAATAACGTATAGACCATTTACTTAGTAGAAAATCCTTAAAAATTATGCTCTAGGATAAGTAACAACAATTTTATAACATTAAATTTATTATATCTGAAACTAATAAAGTTAGAAGGACGAAATTCAAGCATGTAGTAGTGTACATTATAGTCCTTAAGATATATAAAAAAAACTATTGGAAATTTCCAAGACTATTCAAGGATCAAGTGTAGTTTAAAGTTAAAAGGACATTTTCAATACCTCTTCGTCCTTTTGCACCAAAACGTGAAATTTACTGAGATTCTAAGGATTTTTCTCTTTCATTTGATACCAATATTGTTATTCTTCAATGCGCTCAATTTTTAAATAATTCCTTGAAATAAACATATCCTTGAAATTTCAAAGTCCTTTAAAAAAAATCCTGACGTCAGAGAGAAAAACAAAAAACGCAGTTTTACTACATTTGGCGCCTAGTTTCGCGAGTATATCGATTTTTTCGTGTGTTTGAAAATTTTTTACGGTGTAACCTTTAAAAGTAGCAGGTATATTGTTGATTTTTGTTTGAGTTTTTACGCAAAATTTTACCTCGATTCGAAAAAAATTATTAAATAATTATTAATACTTATGTTTTTAGCTTTCTAAATCACTAAGCCCAAGAAACATAGCTTAAATATTGTGCAAGATGTGGCTTTTTTCCCAATACAACTTTTTATTTCATATTTTTTTTTCTTGAAATGAGATGCACATAAATAAATGTGTATATTAAATAAATGAATTAACAAAATTAAATAATTTATTTTTGTTTTTACATGTTATGATGTTCTGATTACGAAAAAAATTGATTTTTGTTTATTTTACCTCAATGGATAAGTAAAACAGATAATCAAAAGTTTTGGGTGGATTACACCCATAGTTAGTAATGGCGTTAGTGTAATAGACGATAGTAATGTAGGGTTAAAATAAATCACAATAAAATCACATTATTTGAAGCCTTAGATACTTATTTATATGTGTCCCAGATTGCAACAGTCTGCCTTGAGAAACAATGAAGTTATTGGGTTTTGATCCGAGGTCTCGATTTTCTACTTAAGCCTTAAAACATGGCTGCCTTTGGCTCTGTAGCGAGAAAAGTTCCCATGCATTGCGCAATTTCAAAATTTGTGCACTGCAAACTGGGCTTAAAGATTCTACGATTTGCCTCAGTTGAAAGTTTTTTTGTGGTGCTAAGCAAAGATCTACAATTTTTTTTGTTTACAATCCTAAAACAACATTCATGAAATTATGAACGAAATACGAGCCAAAATGTGCCAAAGAATTAATGAAAATTACCTCAAAAGAATCAAACTGCAAATATTATCGTAGAAGTCTTTTAATTTAAGTTGAATTAAGCTCAAGTTCGACTGAAATTTCAAATTTTTGTTATTGTTTTTTTAACTTTACTTCCGCAACAAAATGACATCCTTACTTACTTATACTTATTTGTTATTTCATATAAAATATTTGACCTAATGTGCTTCGTCTTTAAGACGTTACACGTTGACATTGCGGCTTTCGGCTTTAGTGAAATTAAATTGTTCATTGTCATAAATTGAAAGACATGTTGCTGACATAACATACATATGTACGATATATGGCGGGACCAGGCCGAGTGCGGTTTCCTTTTTTATGGAAATGCAAAGCGTTTTTTATTCATAAGTTTCGACAATAACTTTTCTGAACGCGCTGCTGTTGAGTTCATCGAGCTTTAAGTGGTCCTACATATGTGAGAGCTCATCACATGAAAGGACTATTTTATTTTCTTTATTTATATTGTAAATTGCCTATCATAATATACAATGCGCCCATGAAGAAGTGCTAAGTTGAGATGAAATTATTAGGTTTTCGTTTTCATACTTCTGAAAATATAAAATAACTTGAACTTGAAATAAAATAACTTGATTCAATGAGATTATGCAATATTTGTCCTCGCCTCCTCCACAAAGCTCGATTGCCACTTAAGGCTTCCTCACTTTTTCAAGTTGTTCAATGTTTCCTTCCTTCTAGTAGAATCCCATTCCATTCACATTTCGTTGCCTTGGAACAAGTTCGACACTGACTTAAGGATCTTGTTTTTCAGTAACGAATCCAGTACTTGGGTCCAGAAGCAGGAGTTTTCTGTTTTGTAAAGTTTAGTTGCTGGTATTTAAACATTGAAAACTTTCAGGGAATAATTGTACGTAGAATATTTGTGGAAAACAAGCTGCATGACACAATTGAGAGCTTAAAAATTACGCTTACTGAAGCTTGGGATTCAAAGGACGATACTGCTTTCTGCTCTTAAGTCTTGTAGAAAGTATGTTAAACCTAAATTTCAAGCTAATCCAAAAGAAATGAAAACCTACTCACTACTAATTCATTTTCAAATTAAAATTTTTTTTATTAAGTTTTCAGTGCTTTTTGAGTCACATTTTAAAGTGCGTCTTTAGCTGTGCACCATTCAAAAATTGTATGGTCTTGAGTCTTGAAAAACAATTTTAGATATTTGAACAAAATTTTTCTTCAACTCTGCATTATTAGATCTTACAAATGTTTGTCTCTTAAATTCCTAAATTTGAGCGAATATAGCAAACATTTGTTGCGCCACTTTTTACAGCAAACATTTGCTGAATTTTCACCATACAGAGAAGCGAGAAGCGTCACTTCAAAGGATAATAGATGGCAACTCTATCACCTGGGACTGCTAACGAAAGGCTAAACACTCACTGAGGCACAATTTCAGTCGATTAACGTAATCGACACAAGACATTAATCTTGTTGACATCCTACACTCTCAAGCGGAGTGAACAAGGAGGAAAAATGCAATATTTAGTTTTTAAAATATTGAATTGAGATTTCATAGGACATGCACACAGCAACGCAGTACTGAGTCAGAACTCAGTTTAGCATTTGTCAAATATTTGCACCTGCGTCGAAGGCGTTTGGACTTTATTATTGCGAAACGCTGTTCAGCGACTATTCGACTAAAGGCTTTCGGAGTTATTGACCACATTGCAGCATCGATTATGGTAGCTTTCAGACCGTACCGAGCACAGTTCGGGTTCCCAGCTGAGTTCGCTTCACACAGCAGCAGTCGATTCTACCTCAAAATATTCACCCAATTCGGCCATAATTCAGTTTTATTCGTCTTAGATTGCTTAACAAATTTGCTTGGACCCAAACCAATTTTTTTGTTACCAGCTATAATCCCAACAACAACAACAACAACAATACATGAGGACTGATGTGCTTCGTTGCAGCGTTCGGGCAGGTGCGTGTTTCGGTCCAGCTGTGCGCTGTTAAATGGCGCAGCACACGCTGGCGTATACGTAATAAAAGCGGCGTGCTGCTGATTGCGTTTGTGTGCGCTCGTTTGGCAATGTCTGTGTGTGTGTGCAAATGCAAAATGACGTATTGCAAATTATTCACTCGGGCACATTTGAACATTTTCGACTGTTGACGTCTTTTATGGCAACAACAACAACAATGCGCGTTTGAATTTTTGTAACAAGCAGAGCTGCACACTCGTTGTTTAGCCGCTTTTTTGTTGTTGTTTTTTCGCCCCGTTAGTTCGTTGGTTTTTTCTGTTTTATGACTTTGCTGATGACCGATTTTCCAAATTGTTTAGTGGCGTTTGTACGGTTTGGTTGTTGTTGTTGTTGTTTTGTGCAGTTAGCTTGCTGGTTGCATGGTTTTTGGTTTTTAGTTTTGTGCTGCATTGTTTTATTATTATTTTCCTACACTTGCTGGCGCACTTTTCGGCAGTGTTGTTGTTGGCAGCATCGCGCTTTATGCTGTGCGCCGATGTTTGCACTGTGGCGTCCCCGGGGATAAAATGCAGCCGAGCTGCGTCGCGTGGCGAATTGCGCGCATTCGGCGTGTTTGTGCTGGCCGGCGAATAACGCGTCCGCGTGTGCGTCCGCCAGGCAAACGGGGTCGAAATTAATGAACACGCGGACGGACGGCCGCGTGAATTCGTTTCGCTGTTGTAGCGGTGATTGCTGTGGGCCGACGCTGGAACGTATTGCAGTTGTTGTTGTTGTCATGCTGTTGGCTGTTGCTGATGACTGTGTGCTGCCACTGCTGGTGGCTGTAGCTGCTGTTGATGCCACTGCTATTGTTGTTGTTATTATTGTTGTTCTTGTTGCTGCTGATGTTGTTGATGCCTCGTTGATGTGCTGTCCAGTGCCGTTGTCCCGCTGACCGGCTGACTGGCTGTCCGGCTGTGCTGCTGAATGCATCTAATATTTGCGCAAATAAATCAAATGCTTTTTGCTCGCTTCGTCCGCTTTTATTGCGCTTTTTTATTTATTTATTTTGCTATTTTTCACATGTTAGAATTTCAAATTAGGTTTACAGCCAAGCAATGTCCAAAACAAATAAATAAAATAAAATACCGTACAACAGCAAACAAATAAACAAACAGATGAATGCGTGTAGTAGAAAAAAAATAACAAATAAATAACAACGTGAAACAAATGACACAAAATGCAATTTTAAACGCTCGTCGCTTATGTAACTTTCGTGAATTGTGTTGCGGTTGCGCCATTGCGTTTCCGTGTCTGCGTGTGTATGCTTTGAAAATTACAAAAACACAATTAAACGCAGACAAACATTAAATGACAACAAGTGGAAGGAATGAATTGTTTGGATATGCGGACAGAATATGCAACCGCAAAATATTTGCATGGTTCGCCATTTCGTTGAATTATTCTGTTACATAAAAACTACAGACAATCAAACAAATATCTAAATGTGTTATGGAATTAACACTAAAATACATATTTGCAACATTATTATAAACAATGAAATTTTAATATTTTAGGAACTAAGAAGCTTTTTTGAAATACAAAACCAATAAAAAAAACTCTTTGCATTTTCGAAGCAAATAACTTCAAATAACTTGCAAAAAGTTTTCACCAGAAGGTGGGAAAAAGCTGGAAAAATTGATTACACCGTGCGACAAAAATTAAATGAAATTTTCACACCGGAAAAAATCCATATGGGCGTGAAACTAGAGACCAAACATAGTAATATTGCGTACTCAGTTTTTTGTTTCTACATCCTTTGTCCTTTTAAAAGGACTTCAAAATTTTGAAGGGGATAAAACATAAAAAAAATATAAAAAATACCTAACCTCATTAGAATATGGCGATATGTATATCAAATGAAAGAGAAAAGGCTCAAGAATTTAAATAAAATTGAACTTTTATCTATTTGTAAAAAATGGATATGAAAAAGGTCCTTTGAAAATTTTAATCGTTTATATCCTTGAAAATTTATATAGAATTTTCTTGAAAAGTAAGTTTGTTAAAACCCAAAATCTCCTTGATCACGTGTCAAAACTTTATTATTCTCACTTCATTGATTTTGTATCTTTTTATTATTTAAAATACTGATACTCAAATAAATTAGAATTTTTGTACTTCATTAGAATTGCAGCTTCCGCCTTTTTTTTAATAACGTTCGAACCAATAAAGTATTACTATGTTTGGTCTCTAGTTTCACGCCCAAATTTTTTCCGGTGTGAAAAATGCTGTCGCACGGTGGTATCCAGCATTAAATAATCAAAGTTTGTTTTTGCAGACATTGACTGTGTAGAAGTAGAAGTCGACTCTGACGCCCTGACGACCACTTGGATTGCTTGGCGTCAAAGGATATCAAGAAGATTTTTTCAAAAAAATGGATGGAGGTTAAAAATGGAAGCAAACTGAACTTGAGTGCATTACAATCAACGTGAAAGTGTTAAGGTACTGCATGTAGTTGTATATATCAAGAAATTCTGCTACGGTTAGCAATTTTTAGTGCATTACAGACAGCAACAATTCATTATTTACCCTGCCTGCCTGTAATCATGTCAAGCAAAAAAGCAGATATCTGCCAACTTTAAAGCATCCGTAAACTGGTGGTTCTGTGGTTAAAATTAGAAAATTTTAAAATTCTTAACAGCAGTAATAATTTTCAAATTAATGACCCAATAAGTCTTGAATATCTGTTTAAAATTTCTGATCAATGAAATTAATACTTTATTCTTTATTGTGTATGCCAATTGTAAATATTTGCAAATAGAGAAAAACGTATTTAAACGCAGAACATTTCTGACACGTAAATCGATTGGAATTAGAGAATAAAATATTTGAATTATGGAAATTTCTAATTAGTTCAACTTCCTTAAGGGTCATAAAATTCTAAGCAGCAGCGGGCAATACAAATATGCCATCCTGCGACAGACACGAAAAAATCAATGTACACGCAAAAATAAGTGCCAAGTATAGTAAAATTGGGTTTTTAGTTTTTCTCTCTAACGTCAGGATTTTTTTTAAAAGAACTTTTAAATTTCAAGGACATGGATATTAAAATTATATAAAATCACCTAAAATTTAACAAAAATTTGGTGCGAAAGGACGAAAAGGTATTGAAAATGTTCTTTTTAAACTTCATTCTTGAATATTCTTGAACATTTTTTTTTAATAAACATATTGTAAGGACTAATGTGTACACTACTACATCCTCGAATTTCACCTCACTAACTTTAATAATTTAGGATTTATTCATACGTTAATTAAGTATTTCGTACGGTGCATTACATTCTTTGTTTTATAAAGATAAGTATTAAAATTTGTTTATCCCAAATTAACATAACAAATGGGAACTACGAATATCCTTTTTAAGCCTAGCTATATCTTTAATTTGTTTCTCCCTTGTCGGAACAGTCTAGCAAACTCAGACATCACATACGTTCATTATACTACGACTTGATGTTCCCTGTTAATGCGATTTGAATCTACCCGACCTCCGGAGAAATATGGATAGATCCTGGGGTGCTAAGGAGCCAAGGTTGTCCCTTCTCAACACATCAGTGCCAAACGCCTTAAACCTGATTCGGGCGTACGCGGGGTAGACACACAGAAAGTGGTCCGCCGTCTCATCGTCAGAATAGGCAGGAGAGGCGGAACAGGCTCAGAACCGGTAAATGGAGCCTCAGAGCCCATTCTAGCTGGGGAGTCAGAGATCTCGTTACCTCTGCCTGAAACACAGATACGTGCGAGCCTAGGACAAAGAACTGTCGAGTCCCAGTTGATTCGACGAAGACATCAGAGCCAGAACTCTGTTCTGTTTTGGAGTCATCCGTGAATGTAAGGAAACAGTGTTTGACGGTCTCCTGCTCAGGGTCTGACCAAGAGTGAGCCTCAGGCAGCAACACCGTATTCCGCTTTTTTAGTTTGACTGTTGACGGCATAGAGTCAAGGAGCATGGATATGACCGAAGGATCGATGTCGGTGCCAGCATTATTGTCCAGTGCCAGACAAGTACCATATCGTTGCTTTAGCCTTCGGATGTCCTTGAGGGCCTTTTCTTAAATGAAAACATCAAGTGGAGGCAGTTTATTTATTTATTCAGTTTCACCAGGGCATCTAGCGACGGGCCAGAAGTAGTCGGGAAAGTCCCCGTACAACCTGTGGCCACAGTACATTGCAGTTTGGACAAGGTTTTTCTGACTTCTGCTAGAGAGAGTCCATGTAGACCATGTAGACCACCAACGCGTAGGAGTCTTTTCATCAGCAGTATGGATCTTTTTTTTTCAGCCGTATAGATCTAGAGAACCTTGCTAGGGAAAAGTTTATTGTGTAATGATTTAGTTTGTAAGTTATAAGTTATTTTTTTAATTAAAAAAATATATATTTTCAAGCACATTTCTAATGCCCCGTTCTGACTATGTCATATCATAGTGAAATTAAAAAGTGTGCCAGATAGCAGGAACTCTCTCTTCATCGTACACTTATTTTCTGACAGTTAATGTCATTATGCTGACAAATGCCAGTTTTCATAACCCGTCTGTGCTGTATGAAAAGATGTAAAAATAAATTTTTGCTTGAAAAAGGAAATACGTTCTGCACTAAAACCGACATCAAAAACGGAACTACATGCCAGGAAAAAGTGCTCTCTCTGCAAAACAACACACGGCAATGCAGTTTCTATGTTTTTCTAGCATAAAATACATTATATTTTAAATGCATTTAGGAACAAACGCAAAATAGGAACTTTTCTGCTTTGAAGCGCTATAACGCACGATTTATCGTCACTTCACATTCTTCCAGGCTCTTTCAAGCCTAAGGCTGAACATTCTGCATTCAACTATGTTTTTTATAGACATGCAATTTGTTGGCCCTTAGAAAGGTATTTACAGTACATATCGCTGCTAAAAAGGTAATAAGTCGCTATGGTAAGAAGGTTTTCTTTTGATTTATACAAATATTTCTGCCATATACGCGCATATAAATATATACATATTTCTTGAGTACTGAAAGTAAATTTTAAATTTTATTCTATTTTAGGGACAACAAAAATAAATGTTAATCGAACTGACACAAATAAATTGACACATTGACAATTGCTACTCAGAGAAATAAGTGTCATCTACCTGGTACACTTTATTGATTTCACTAAGTATGTGTCGAAAGTACGATTTGACTACGTTTGACGACAGCAAAAAAATTTCAACATGCTGGCATACTTGCCAGATACCTGAAATGACTTTCTCCTAAATCTTAAAAAAATACTGAAATTTCCTCCCAAAAGTAAAAAAAATCTCCTACATTTGTTTTTATAATTTGCGTAATTTTAAAGGAATTAAACTTCTCATCTTCTTATATATAAAAAAATTCAAAAATTCTACATGTTTGTACGGCAGGTGGGCGTGGCATCTCCCATACAACCTAAATTTGTAATATGGTATATCTTCGGAATTATAAGTCGGACAGCATTGAAATTTGGTACAGTGTCATGGCGTAAACGTGTCATTTTACCGGCGTTGGACAGGGGGCGTGGCACTTTTTAAATTCCGGTGTAACTTCGGAACTAGAGCGTTCACATCAACGACACTTGGTACAAACTAACGATTTGGTCGTGTCCTTCGACAGGAAGAATGGGGTGGGTTTTTGACAAGGGGGCGTGGCACCGCCTCCATTTTTTTATACATAGATTGTTTATCCTGACTGACTGACTAATTGATTGGTTGATTTATCATCGCCCAGCCCAAACCGCTGAAGTTACAAACATAAATTTTGGACTGTAGGTACATCTTGAAGAATTAACCTTCGCCAAGACGGGATTTTTTGAAATTCGGGGTCTAAAAAGGCAAAACATGGGTTAAAGTGTTGTATGAAGAAACGTGATGTAATAAACATATTGAATTTTAAATTCCTGAAAATATTCTAGATCAAAACTTATTCGACACGTATATTAATTTTTCGAAAATCAAAATTTAACTGGCCCAACAATGGGTTAAGGTTTATTTACGGAAAGACTCCGAAACAAACAACACGAACCGATGGGCCTATTGACTTCAACAATTGTAAAAATAATTGAAATAAATAAAATTAGACACGTGTTTCTCATTAATTTCAAAATCGAAATCTAACTGGATCAACGACGGGTTAAAAGTATGTATGGAGAAACTGTGAAATGAAAAATATGAATTAATGGGCCCATTGACATCAAACTTGGGGAAGTACTCTTTGTGAGAAATAATTTGACACGTGTTTTTTGAAACTCAAAATCTAACGGGGTCAACAATGGGTTAACAATTTGTATGGAGAAACAAGATTTATTGGGCGTTCTGACTTCAAACTTATCAAAAGCAGTTCAATCGGGAAATAATAAAAACGTACTTTTATTATGTTTGACAATCTAAATCTACAATGGTAAAGCAAGGGTTAAGAATTTGTTTGGAGTAAATGTGAAAACATATGATTTAAAGGGCCTTCTGACTTCAAAATTTTTTAAACACTCGAAATCAAAGATAGACACATGTTTTTTTTTTAAATCAAAATCTGATGGGCTCAACAATGGGTTAAGAATTCGTATCGGGGGAAACAGGAGAGCTTGCGTGCAAAGCCGCAGGGCCCAGCTAGTAAAAAATAAAAATATTTAATGTAGCCTTTTTTATTCATCTTCAGCTTAACAACAAAAACTTAACAAAAAGAAAAAATATAACAACTTAATTAAATAAAAAGTGTAATTTTTGACGGGAGTCCATTGTGACAGCAATAAGTGAGAACGAGATAGAACGAGCCTATATTTTGTAAGCTTAAAAATTTTTAACACAATAGGGTGCTTTGACTATTAAAATAGTTGCCAAAATATGTTTTGTTGCCAGTGTGCCAAATACATCATATCATTCGTTATCCAAAAATCTCCCAAAAATCCACTAAGGATCCGAAAAATCCCCTAACATAAAATAGAAATCTCCTAAACTTTCTCCTAAACAATTCTTCCTGCTAAAAATTCTCCTAATAGGCCAAAAATGTCCTAAATCTAGGAGGAAATCTCCTGACCTGGCAACACTGATGTGTGGCGATAGACGAGATATAACTTTAAACTTGACTGCAATTCTTATCTAAAATGACATTTGGTTGTTTCAACTGCACCGTTTGAGTTGGTCACTCGAAACCCACTGAAACACTCTGATTGTTTTATTGCATTTAGAAACTTTACCCAACGTCAACAAGTTCACAGATGCATTTTGGAGCTGTGGGCTTTGAAGCGTTGCATTGCAAATGCCACTTTGGAAAGCGGCCAAATATGGCAGTGAGGCACGTGAAAAGCACTGCCAAAATGATCGAATTTCAAAGCGCCAGCATGAGTTCATATAAATTGGGATGCCAAAACAAAAATCGGCAGCAAAACAACAAATTTATGGGCAATTTGCGAGGCGCGGGAACGGCATGGCCCGACATTGCCGACGGCCGCAACGCTGTAAACGAAAGCGAAAGCACCACAACTGGGGAGAAGCACAGTGAGCGTAGAGCAAGAAGAAAGAAAGAAGAAAGAAAGTAAATGCGGAGAAAGGAAACGCATTATGAAATGGCCATAAAAATGCCGACGGTGATAAAAATGCCGCAAATTTAACTTAAAGCCTGTGCGAGTGGCTGTTCATAGCTTATGTTTAGTGTGTGTGTGTGTGTGTGTGTGTGTGTGTGAGTGCGGTTTATATGCAAGTAGGGTTAGCGTGTGGTTGAAAGTAGGAAGCGGGCTGTGTTTATGGGTCGTAGACAACAGCAAAAATATTGGAGGCATAAAAAGTTGCTGCCAGCGGCAAAAAACGTGCGCTCAGCTCGACGAAGGAGCTCGAAGGAGCGCCAATTGAAACTGAAAGCGAGCAGCTGTAGGCTTTTGAATCTACAACTTGCAGCGTTTGACGCACTCAATGCGACCACAATCGAGTCGAGTTTAGAGCATTGGAAAAAGAGAGCAAGTTGCGCGACTATTGGCGCTCCGCTGGAAGTTGAGTGAGCACAGCAATGGCGACGGCGCAGCGGAGCGTTGTGCAGCGGAAGTGCTCGAACGATTGTGTGCCGCAACACGGAAATGTTGCTACTGTTCGCCATAGGCGAGCGAAAAGCTACACAACTCCGAATACTCCGAACACTCCGAATTGTGCAGAAATCAAATATTTTCCCACTGGCTGCATTGGACGTACAGCATTCCAGCTGTCATTTGCCAATAATTGTGTGTGTGTGTGTGTGTGTGTTGTGTGTTATTGTTGGTATAGTATTGCCGTTGCGTTGGGCAAGATGCACGCAACGACAACAAGGTGGAGGTTAGCGGCGCTACGGCCAAACGTTCGAACGGACGGACAGTGTTTGCTCTGTGTGAAGTTTTCTTGACGCTCGCATTGGGTCGCACGCACCGACGAGCGGATAGTACACAGCGAAAAGTCGTTGACGCTGGAACTGGCGGCGCGCTGAACGAGCGTGAAACGTTCACGTTTACGTGCGTGCGACAAAGTACGTAATTCAACAAGCGAACAAACGCCGGGCGTGAGTGGCCGTTGGTGGGTTAAGGGAACGAAAAGGCGAACGAAATTGCTGACCGCTGAGTTTTGCAGAAGTGTTGTTGCGCTGTTGGACTGCATTGGACGCAATTTTTGGGCTAAGTGGGGCCATGGACTGAGGTGTTGGGCCTAGGAGCAAAAGTTGGAAGGAGGAAGTAAGCAGTTGGGACCAATTTTGTGTTATGAAAGTTTTGCGGTGAGTATTTGTGAAATCAACATCAAAAAGTGTTTAATACTTATAAATATTTAACAATAAATATGTGCACACTATGTACATACACACGTGTATATATTCCACTATGTACATATGTCTGCTATCGATTTTACGTTGTCTCGTATTTGTTGTCTCAAATTTCATATAAACCAAATGTCATATAAACTAAAAGCAAACTGTGTGGTTAAGCGTTTATGTGACATTTATTGTCCAAAATATTAGCTATCAATTTTTGAAGATATAATTAAATAAGTTTTGCCGGTTAGCTGTCAACTTAATGTGTTTAAGATTAACTTTGCTTATTTGCCTCTGCGTGTGTGTATGTGTATGTGTGCTAACGCCCACACAAAAGTCAAATGGCGGCATTCAGCCTCAGACCGCAGACTCGCGTTGATCGCTACTCCAAACCTTTGCCACATATTTGCGTATGAAGTACTTATTTTGTTACGGAAATTTATTGCCTGTTCATTGACATACACACGTACATACACATATATGTACTTGTGCGTATATATATATATACATATATATATATATATATTCATACACATGTATGTACTTGTATGTGTGCGTTTGTATGGATGAATGAATATTGTTGGATATACAAAGGACTGTGTACAAGGACAAGCTGTGAGATGAATGACTTCGCACATAGACTGACGTGTTTGTACTTTGAAGTATGAGAAAGCAATTAGTTCACTCAATCTTTTTTCATATGCATGCGTTGTATAAACTGAGAAACACAGCACAAAAAGCAATAGACAGCAATAGAAATTGAGTAAGTCATATCAAAGTCATCTGGACAGGCGTGCAAAGCCAGTGGCACACTTCACTTATTTCTCAAATTAAATTGAACTGAATTGAATGACTTGCTTGTTAGTATCAGTAGGTGAGGTTGGGTTAGGTTAGGTCATAGTGGCTGCATGAACACGCAGAACTCATTAGGCCACAGATGGAAACATATTGATACCACAAGAAAGTAAAAATCTGGTTGGGTTAGGTTAGCTTACAGTGGATATTTGGACACGGAACCTTGCCATAGGACACACTTGGGCCTACTGTGATACCATAAGTTATACAGGAACCTGGTTAAGAGAGTTTGTTTCGTGAATGAATTCGAGCAGGTCTCTTAAATTGGCTGATACGATGTCATCCAAGTTGTCAAGAAATGGTGAATCGAGAGCTTTCCATTTCCATCTAGAGAAAGTCGGGCAGGGACCGAGAAGGTGACTTACAGACTCCTTCCCCTCTTCATGCAGTTGGAAATTTTCATAGATTCGTTATGACTAAATTTTTTATTTTGAAATTATCATATTATATATTTATATATTATATTTGATTATATAAATTTTCTATTTTTTTAATACCTCAAAATTGTATTTTTCTAATTTCGTAGACAAAAAATTATTGCGTATTGTTATTTCATACGAAATTCCTGCGTATAAATGGAAACTTATTTTTTTTAACTGTGAACCAATTGGGATAGAATAATAAAATTTGGAGGTATTATACCGTGCGACAGCATTTTTCACACTAGGAAAAATCCATATGTGCGTGAAACTAGAGACCAACTATAGTAATAGTGCGTACTCAGTTTTTCGTTTCTACATCCTTTGTCCTTTTAAAAGGACTTCAAAATTTTGAAGGGGTTAAAAAATAAAAAAATATAAAAACTATTTAACCTCGTAAGAATATGGCGATATGTATATCAAATGAAAGAGGAAAGACTCAAGAATTTAAATAAAACTGATTTTTTATCTATTTGTAAAAAAAGGATATGAAAAAGGCCATTTGAAAATTTTAATCCTTTATGTCCTTGAAAATTTACATCGAATTATGTTACAACCCGAAATCTCCTTGATCATGTGTCAAATTTTCATTACTCTAACTTTATTAGTTCGAAAGTTATTAAAAAAAAAGGCGGAAGCTGCAAGTCTAATGAAGTACAAAAATTCTAATTTATTTGCGTATCAGTATTTTAAATAATAAATAGATACAAAATCAATGAAGCGAGAATAATGAATTTTTGACACGGGTTTGGTTTGGGTTTTAACATACTTACTTTTCAAGAAAATTCTATATACATTTTCAAGGATATAAAGGATTAAAATTTTCAAAGGACGGTTATCATATCCATTTTTTATAAATAGATAAAAATTCAATTTTATTTAAATTCTTGGGCCTTTCCTCTTTCATTTTATATTATTATTATATATTATTATTATATTATATATATTATTATATATGGATTTTTTCCGGTGTGAAAAAATTTTTTAATTTTTGTCGCACGGTGTTATATTACATACCAAGATCCAAAACATTTAATTTTTCCAAAGGATTCGTTAGAAAACTTGAAGGATATCGAAGGATACATCTTTGAAAGGACCTTACTGACATATTTTAGTCTTGAAAGTTAAAAAAAAGAAATTTAGTCCAAAAGCGAAAATTTTCTCCAACCATTAGATGCCCATATCTTCATCATTGCACAACCGCAAATATTTAAATAAATTCCTTGAAATATTTATGTCCTTAAAATTTTTAAGTCCTTTTAAAGGGACATCCGATCAGAAAATGAACAACTGAGTATGCCAAGTTACTATGAATTACCTCTAGTTTCATGCCTATATAATCTTTTGGGGATGGGTCTTGACAAAAGTGAATTTTTGTCGCACGGTGCTATGAGTAAGTCAGTGTTGTTGTATTGGAATTTTTTTAAGAATTATTGAACATTTTTGAAATACAAAACATAAGGATCTCCAAAATCAAAGTCCTTAAACAAAGTGTTTTTGTTATACATATTTCAACTTTAACAGTTTTCGAGTAAATTCTTGTGAGAGGAAAATACTTTGCTGTGTGTGGGAATATTTCAGATTTCTTATCATTTTTTTATATTCTACAGATAACTTTACTTTACGACTTTCGAATTTGAATTCTTTGTCAAGTGTGCGAATGAGCCGAGCAGGCTTAGGCTTGTTAACAAAGATCAGTGGCGCACTCGAGGGGGTTCCGTACATAACTTTTTTGGGTGTTCCATACATAAATTCCTTGAGAGTTTCCATACATAAGTTTTTTTCCGTGTTCCTTACATAACTTTTGAGCCCAATACCACACGGAACCATATTTACCACCTACAAATTTCGTAACAAACCGATATTTGCTGAAGAGGGACGGGATAGAATGGTCAGAATGATTATGTCCTATAAGAATTGTGTTGCCTTTAATTTAATGTTCTTAAAATTACATCTTACAATCTTATCGATTTCGTGCACAAAACTTCTTCGAATAGGTTCAATTTTTAATCCAGTCTAAATCTTATTGAGGCAATATTTTTTAAAAATTAAAAAAAAAAACAATTTGAGGGTTTAAATACTGTTTTGAAGACAAAATATTGCTACTGCCTCGTAGCCGCACATACTCGGTATTGGACACTCATACGCCCAGTTGTGCCGTAATCCGCTTAATCTGCTTTGCAATGAATGCTAGCAGGAGAAGCAATTAGCAGCTTAACTTGTAATAAAATAGAACAACAATGAAATGGTGTTAGAAATGAAAAATATAGCTTTGAATTATAAAAATTAATTCTTAGAAAATTTTGTGTGAAACTTTTTTGACAATGTTAAGAAAACGCGCTCTTTTTTCACAAACACTGGCTCCAGTATTTTTGTTTGAATGGTTGTAAAGCAAGACTGAACTGTAGCATACTTTTAGGCAACTATTTATGTGCTCATATGTTGGGGTATTTTACTTGAAATGACCAATAAAAAAATGTTAAAGCAAAAATTGTTTCACAAGTGAGTGAATTGTACTTTTTCTTATTGTAACTAGACACATTTTCTGATCTATTCTATTATTTTCCATTATTATTATTATTTTTTTCATATTATGTGTATTTCAAAATTTTTCACATTGCCTTAATAGTTTTATGTTATTTTTGATTGCAAAGATGTCTGATGTTGAGTTCAAAAGAGTTCGTACAGACTTTTCAACAAAATCTTTCAAATAACACTTAATATATCAGATATAAATTTGTGGCATATTTATGGTGAATGTCTAAGTTCAAGCACTGCAAAACTGGCAATTGTTGAAAAAGTTCACATGGCTCGTGAATTGTATGCCTCAAGTCTTGCCACAACTTGTTAGCAGCCAGCAGGGCGAAACGTCCGACCTGCATGTGACTAACGCAAAGAAAGTGTCGGCAAATGGCAACTGCGAAAAGTACAAGGAACAATGACGAGCACAACAACTACACAAACAAATAAACAACAACTCCAAGACCAAGCAGAAAAGTTAAATTAGAAACAACAACAATAAATAGTTGCAGCTACGAATAATGCGGTAAGAAGTAAAATATGAAGGCAGCCAGAGGCCGTCTGCGATATATTTCAACTTCAATTTGTTTGCGCCTGGCGCTTGTCTGTCTGTCGCTTTGGCCAGTTGGTCGGTCTGTCAGACAGTCAGTATGTCTGCGTGTAGACAGACATGCATATGAAGAGCTTTTATAATATGACATATGTGTGTGCTTCGACTATGTTCGCATTGTATTGAACGACTAGAGTTAGGGTTGTAAAGTTTGCAGGGATTTCGAGATTTCGGCATTTTACTGATTCGAGTTGAGAATTTGCAAATCGTTTGAAATTTAGCAGTAAATGTGTTTCAATAACAGAACAAAATAATTTAAAGAGTTTTTAATTTAATTTTTAAATTAATTAATTTGGCATAACATTGATCTTGAAACGAATTTTATTTGGGAAATTTCGTTGTTCTTGGATAATTGAAAAAGGTCACCGAAAATATTTATGACTGACTTTGCTTTTTGCTTTATACGAGGGCCATTTGATAAGTCAGGGAAATTCTAATTATTTATTTCGAATTATTTATTAATCACTCTTTCTCAATTAATTATTCTTTCTCAATTAATTATTCATTATCATTTAGATGGGCCCATTGTGATACCACAAAAAAGAAGCATACGGGAGTGTGCCAGTTTAATTAGTTGATGCATTTAAGCAGGTCTCTTCCATAGACAAATTGAAAATTTAGTTAAAAGAAGACAATTTTTCTTTTTCATTTGACACCCACACCTTCATCATTGCATGACCGAAAATATTTTAAAAAATATTTGAAATGTGTATGTCCTTTAAACTTTAAAGTCATTTAAAAAGGACTTTGGTTCAGAAAATTAAAAACTGACTATGCCAGGATATTATAAATTACCTCAAGTTTCACGTCTATATCAACATTTGGATGGGTCTCTGAAAAATAAAAAAAATTTTTCGCACGGTGTAATAAATCTAAAATTGGTGTTTTCACTCAGTGCATCATAACTTTGTCATTTTTCTTTCAATTCTATTGATGTTAGATGTTAGAAATATTAAATTTGCTCAAATAATATATCTTTCATCTAAGATTTTAAAATCAGAGCAGAAAAATTTATTTTATCTATAAAAAAACATTCGAAAATTTATGATTTTTTAAATTGGTCGAAAAATTCACTTTTTACAACTTTCACCGCCAGTAACGTCCCCAAATCTCATCTGATTTGGACAATCTGTATATCCCTGGAAAGGCTAAGGTATTATCTTCTGATCGACGGGCAGTTAGTCGGATGATTTGTTTACGAGATGTATGCTCATAACTGAAACAACAGGGAAAAAACTGGCTTTTCGATGATTTTTCGAAAACGCTTCTTAAAAAAATTTAATGATTCTCAGTTTCGTGTTCAGCGGCCAAAAATTAGTCTAGAAAATACTTTTGTTTTTAGGTGCACGCGATTGACCCATGTTTTGTCGAGTAGTGTTAAATATTTGTGGTTGGGGGGAACATTGAAGCATTAGGAAGCTTGTTTCGTCGAAATTTTTAATTTTTTATGGGAACCTCAACATTGTAGTTAAGGTGATTTGTTGGTTGAGTGGTTGCTACTATAGTCAGGTAGCACAATTAGCACTTAAAGTGCCGTTTTGGTGGCTGATCCTCATTTTGTGTTGCCATTGGCTGGTATTTTAAATCCACTTTGTGAGATATAGTTGGTGTAGAAGCTTGCTGATCTTCATAGTTGAAATGGTTTTGAGGTCTTCAAGGAAAGGAGTCTCTAGCAAGCGTAGCCTACTACTACTACTACTACTTCTTCTACTAACTTCTTCCACTACTACTACTTCTACTACTACTACTTTTTCTACTACTACTTCTACTTCTACTTCTACTTCTACTTCTACTTCTACTTCTACTTCTACTTCTACTTCTACTTCTACTTCTACTTCTACTTCTACTTCTACTTCTACTTCTACTTCTACTTCTACTTCTACTTCTACTTCTACTTCTACTTCTACTTCTACTTCTACTTCTACTTCTACTTCTACTTCTACTTCTACTTCTACTTCTACTTCTACTTCTACTTCTACTTCTACTTCTACTTCTACTTCTACTTCTACGTCTACTTCTACTTCTACTTCTACTTCTACTTCTACTTCTACTTCTACTTCTACTTCTACTTCTACTTCTACTTCTACTTCTACTTCTACTTCTATTTCTACTTCTACTTCTACTTCTACTTCTACTTCTACTTCTACTTCTACTTCTACTTCTACTTCTACTTCTACTTCTACTTATATTTCTACTTCTACTTCTACTTCTACTTCTACTTCTACTTCTACTTCTACTTCTACTTCTACTTCTACTTCTACTTCTACTTCTACTTCTACTTCTACTTCTACTTCTACTTCTACTTCTACTTCTACTTCTACTTCTACTTCTACTTCTACTTCTACTTCTACTTCTACTTCTACTTCTACTTCTACTTCTACTTCTACTTCTACTTCTACTTCTACTTCTACTTCTACTTCTACTTCTACTTCTACTTCTACTTCTACTTCTACTTCTACTTCTACTTCTACTTCTACTTCTACTTCTACTTCTACTTCTACTTCTACTTCTACTTCTACTTCTACTTCTACTTCTACTACTACTACTACTACTACTACTTCTACTACTACTACTACTACTACTACTACTACTACTACTACTACTACTACTACTACTACTACTACTACTACTACTACTACTACTACTACTACTACTACTATTACTACTACAAACTCTTTTGTTGGTTGGAGACAGGGGTTAATGTGTCGAGAAAGTGGTTTAAAGAGTAAAACTCTTGAGGGTCGATCCTACATTGAATCCCGTTAGGAGCAACTTCTAAGTAACTGTG
Organism: Melieria picta; assembly: GCA_964056695.1. Classification (NCBI taxonomy): domain Eukaryota; kingdom Metazoa; phylum Arthropoda; class Insecta; order Diptera; family Ulidiidae; genus Melieria; species Melieria picta. Next base: position 29,036,375 of record OZ057400.1, on the reverse strand, counting down.
CAATAATTTATCTTTCTTCTCTATTCTTTATTGCACTCTAAAATTCTACATTATCTCCACTCCAGCCACAGATTGCTTTAGTTCAGACATTTTTCTCAACAAACCTCACAAAATGTGCTGTTGCAGCGTTTCAAAATAAGCGTCATATACATTGTTGTTGTACCTACTATGGAGTAGGTATCCTTGCAAATTCATAGTGGGTATCTTCATACTATTCAGAAGTAGTTATCTACGTCATATAAATAAAATTGCAACACATAAACATATTCACATTTATCCACACATACATACTTATGTATGTAACTGTACATAAGATTAAAGAGATCGTTCTAAAATCCAACTTTTATATTCAACGCAATTGTCGCTGTTAGTTGTCGACGCATTTTGACGGCATTTTTCTCTGCGTGTATGCTGGTCTTTTTTTGCGCCTTCCACTCGTAACTGTTGTACATTTGAATTAATTTTTATGAATATGGCACAGCATGGCGTGCCATAGGTTGAACTACACACACACTTGTATGTGACACACACATACAACACATACACACATGTATGTGATTGTGTGCGAGTGTGTTAGTGGCGTAGTGTAGTACACTAAAGTTTTTATCCTTATCTGTGCGTGCTTTCGAGAGGTCCTTTCCGCCAGCTAGTGGCAGCGCAGTGCACGCGAGGCGAACCAGTAATTTAATGGCCATTTCAGTTAAGCTTTATCTGTGGCTGGCGATAGCAACCCAGTTGCCCACATGTGACTACACTATGCCACAAAAACACACATCCATGTACATGCAAACACATATGTACGCTCCATTCATATATGTGTGATATGTACGTATGTATGTATGTACATACATAGTGTGCACCAGGCTTTTCAGAAAGGATTTGTTGCAATTTCAAGTGGCATTATTATGAAAGCTTGTGGCCACATATAACCAGTGATATTTATAATCTCACTAATAAATTTCCGTTTTTTCCGGCCTGACTGCACAGCGGCAATAACGTCTTTAGTTGGCTGGGCGGTCGAGCGGCCACCTCCAGCTTCAGCATCCACAGATCCATGAGCTGTGTATTGTGTATAGCAAACATACAAGGCACAAGCATTTGCTTGTGTGTGTGTGCGTGTGTGTCTGTGTGCACAGTAATCGAGTGTTTGTTGTTGTGCAGCATTGAATGGTTGCGCCAAGTGCCTTTTCAGTCAGTCGAACAATAATTTCAACAGTGGCAATTTATAAATAATACACACACACACACACGAACTTATACACTTGCAGAAAACAACATTGATACAAACAAATCGCTTCTTTTGCCGCCATGTTCAATATTTGAGCTGCGAATGTTTCGCACTTGAACGAGTTTGAATTAAGTGCTCTCGCTCGGCTGTAAATACGCGAAATTGAGTTATAAATACGTCGATGCGTACAGCGGTCATAATTTTAATTTCAGTTGTAGTTGTATATTTTTTCTGTCTTTCTGTGTGTGTGTGTGTAAGACAACTCAACACGATTGCAGCAACAACACGATTGTACGTGCAAAAAATTTGCAATATTGATTACAGCCGCTTTGTGTCCGGTGCTCTTAATGCGATTTTATTTACGAATCGGTAGTGTGCTGGCCGAATTACGAATTAAATAAGTCATTCAGTATTTATGAATGGAATTTGGAGTCGATGCTCGATGCACCAATAACCATCGGGGACGAGAAGAAACTGTTTGCTGGTACCAGATAGAAATTTAAAGTTGCTGAAAATCACTCTCTGAGAATTAATTTCGATTAATTTAAATTAATTTATTAATTATAAACGTTTATGTATTCTAAAAGTCTAACAATCAACCGAGTTTCAAACAACTGTCGAAGACGAGTTTGAGTGGTTCCGTAAATATTTTCTTATTGCTTAGTTTCGATTAATCCTAAAAATGTGCAATTTCCAAATAGTAATCGATCAGTGTTTCGGATCAATGTACCATTCAAAATCAAAAAGTTTTTTAAGTGACTCCAACTCTCTTTAAAATTCGCTCACGAATGAAAAAAATTATATTGAATAATTTCGACTAATAAATAAATGTTATAAATGTGTGATTTCCAAGAATTTAGCGATTAATTGTGTTTCGAAAATCAAAAAGAGCTGTAAGGTGATCAACTCCCTTCTGAGTTTGCTTATCGGTAGAAAAATTTATATTAAACCGATAATTTTTATAAATGTGTGATTTCCAAGAATTTATCGATCAATTGTGTTTCGACAATCAAAAAGACTTGTAGGTGATCAAATTCCTTCTGAGTTTGCTTACGAGTGGAAAATGCTATATTAAATCGAAAAATTGTATAAATGTGTGATTTTCAAGAACTTGTCGATCAATCGTGTGTAGAGTCCACGTTTCATGAACCAGCCATTGAAAATGAGAACAAACTGTTAGATAACTGCAGCTTCTTATGAAATTTGTTCATAATTGAAAACAAACTAATATTGATTTATTTCGATTAAGCTATCAATTTTGAAATTTATGAACTCTAAGAATAATTTAAGAGTTTAAATCGATTAATCGGTACATTTTAAAAATAGATAAAGTTTTAAGAGTTTGAATTATCGATAAATATCTTGAGATAAGTGTTCTTGATCCATAAAATTCGAATAATGCAATTTGAATATTTTATTTTTAGAAACTTGAAAAAATTTGAACAATTTCTTACAATTATTAACAAATTTATGAATTTATCCATAGATGGAATACATATTTAAATTTTTCGCATTTAAAAACTAAATTTGTAGCATTTATAATCGAACATTTAGATATATCGATAAATTATATAATAGAAATTATATAAAAATAACGTATAGATTTCTAGATAATACGTTTTTTGAATTTATAAGTATTGATGTATAAGTATTGAATTTATAAGTATTGGTACTCTCATCTAAGATCAGTCGATAAGTTCTAACTTAATATATATTTTAACAGCCCAATTCTGTACACTTGATAAATTCACCATATTGAGTATTTGTCAAGTTTTTACTATTTGTCAAGAATCGGTATTCTATTCCCTAAAATAAAAGCTCTTTTCTTGATAAATTGTCAAAAATGTGAATGCTATTGACAACAGCATACAAATTGAAATTTTACCTATTGAAAATGGAAGAATTGTGCATGTTAACACTTTTACATCAGAGAAAATAAAAAAAATTCCGTTACCTCCCACGAATTATTGTTTGTATGCAAAAAGCGCCTATTGTGAAACTATTGGAAAAAAAACGCACGAACTTATGGCTGACCTGATAGATGAGCGTTTTTTCCAGCCCGAGCCAGGAATCGAACCTGGGGCGCTCGGTATGAGAAGCCAGCGCGCTACCCGCTGGGCTATCAAGGCCGGCTTTTTTTCAAAACTTACTTTTCTTAAATTTTTTGTCTTATTTTTTGACAATTTGACAGCTGTCGCATATTCACCTTATGTTGAATTAAATGAATTATTTTATCAATGTTGCATCAGAATGCCAACAAAGCTTTTGCTTGATAAAAATCTTGACAAAATTCCTTGATCAAAAATTTGTCAAGAATACACAGAATCAGGCTGTAAATCGTTATCCATAAATACTTCAAATTTCGATATACTGATAGAAATTGTAAGAGTTTGTCCTAAAAATTTTTTTATTTATCTTATAATTTGTCCAACAAATTCTAAAAACAATTCGATATGGAATTTTTAATTTCTAAGAATTTATGAATAAATTTATAAAAATAAAAAATTATAGACACATTTTTAGAATGCTTCTAAGACATTCTTAGAGTTTTTGAAATATCGAATTCATAAGTTCTAAGAATTACAAATAAATCCTTAGAAAAATTCAAGGAAATACTTAGAATTTTTTATGATCAAATTTATAAGTTCTAAGAAATTATAGATAAAGAATCAGAATTAAAGACAAATCTTTAGAATATTTCTAAGAAATTCTTTAATATGATTCTTTGAACTTTGTGATACCGAATTTTTAAGTTCTAAGAATTTATCGATAACGAATCAGAATTTTAAACGAATTCTTAGAATGCTTCTTAGAAATTCTTAGATTTATTTTAATATCGAATTTATAAGTTCTAAGAATTTATCGATAACGAAATAGAATTAAAGACAAATTCTTAGAATGCTTCTGAGAAATTCTTAGAATTTTTTCAATGTTGAATTTATAAGATCTAAGAATTTATCGAAAACCAATTAGAATTATAGACAAATTCTTGAATGCTTCTAAGAAATTCTTAGAATTTTTTTAGTGTCGAATTTATAAGTTCTAAAAATTTATCAATAAAGAATTAGAATTACAGACAAATTCTTAGAATGCTTCTGAGAAATTCTTTAATTTTTTTATAGCTAATTTATAAGTTTTAAGAATGCATCGATAACGAATTAGAATTACAGACCAGTTCTTAGAATTTTTAGATTTTTTTAATATGGAATTTATAAGGCCTAAGAATTCATCGATAACGAATTAGAATTACAGACAAATTCTTAGAATGCTTGAAAGAAATTCTTAAATTTTTTTAATATCGAATTTATAAGTTCTAAGAATTTATCGATAACGAATCAGTATTATCGACAATTTCAGAATGCTTCTAAGAATTTCTTAAATTTGTTAGTATCGAATTTATAAGTTATAATAATTTATGATAACGAATTAGAATATATAAATACATGGAATTTATTGACTAATTGATAAATAGTTTATACATTTTTAGAATTTCTTGATTAGTAGATATATTTTTAACGGCCGATATTTACATCGATATAGACTCTTAAATTATTCCATTTTTCATTCAGAATCGTTAACGAGAGCAAAAATTAACATGAATTAATTTCGATTCATACATACATTCCCTGAATTTATAAAGATTAATGGATCACTTTATATATTCTACATTATAATTCAGCAGTAGTAACTGCAACTATTTTTACCCATGTCGGTCAAGATCTTTCATTTAATTTAATTTCATTTATTTATTTCTATTGTATAAAGTAAGACTTGATCTTTTTAATGTACTTCGATCTGCATAAATATTAACATCATAAATCCTTAAAACTTAAATCGAAAAATACTACTATTATTAAAATAAATTTTTAAACTAACATTAACAAGAAGAAAATAGTTATGAAATAGTAAAAAACAGTAGGAAAATAAAGACGAAAGTAAAGAAAAAAATTCGTTATTAACTGGTCTGTGATACTTCAAATCCCTGTGATCGTTGTGAAATGGCCAAAGCTCGGTTTTCAACCGCACTCTCCGCTACAGTGGCGATAGTTTTAGCTAACCTGCCTGAAGGAGCAGGAGTTGAAGTCCTTACATCACTAACTTGATCGAATCGTTCGAATTTATTTAATAACTTTGAAATAGTTGTGCAAGAAGTTGACTGATGTTGACCAAAAGTAGTACGAACTTTACAAACAGTTTTCACTATTTGACTTAATTGATTCAGAAGGATCAACAGATACTTGAAAGTCGTAGTTTGTCATCAATCAAAAATTTTTTAGTGTCAGTTATATCGTAATGACAGTTGCATGTTAGCGGCTTAAAAATGTTGAAAAACTTAAAACCTCACCTCTTATTAAAATACTTTGCATTGATAAGTTGAAATAAGTTTTCAGAGAATTGAACAAATATACCCGTCAATATCCATTTGAATGTCTGTACAATAACGAACAATAATGGCTTTGACTTTGACATTTCCATGAATCATTTGCTCTTTGCCGACATGATTAAATATTCACACCAAATCAAATATTGAACTTTCTATGCCACCGAACTGCCAGCGCAGTCGCTATCGAAATTATTCGATTTCCTTGAATTGGATTAGGTAACAAGTCATTGTGCTGTGCGTAGATTTGTCCTAATTAACCTCACATATGGCGAACAAAATCGAAAGCTAAATGCCAAAGGGTCCATAATTTAATTTGGATAATTTCACTAATTTGCGTGTGGGCCGTATGTCGTTTTCTAAATCAGCCAATCAATCAATTGATTGCGTGGTTGTCACACACAAATATGTTTGTATGTTTACTTAAGTGCTCGAATGTAGACAAATATTGGCGGAAATCTGTTGCAATTTCTTAGCACTTTGTAGCAATTACGCGACTCAACTACGAGGAAATAAACGAGTAGAAATTTTAAAAATTAAAAAAAAATTGAATTTTTTTCCACGCAGCAGTAAAAAAAAGGACTCGGCTGCGTGAATCAACGTGAAGGTCATTGCATTTTTAGCTCATGAAAATTTAAATTCTTCGTTCAGTTCAATTAGATTGCGCCCGACAACTCTTACACAACTACCATGCCATTTATGGCCTATTTTGAGGCTGATATACCCGAGCACGCATACGTTTGGTTGCTTTGCATTCTGTCTGGGTGTTGCCCCGGTAATTAGTGCAGGCAAGCGGCTTATTTGTGAACTAATTGTGCATGCATTATTCATTGCCCTTGTACGAGTGTTATGATTTGACTGCGAATGTCATGTTGCTGGACAAAGTGGAGGGTCCTTGCAGTGCTTGGAGGCATTCGAAACTTTGCATGCGTCTAGTTTGGGTTCAATTAAGCAGACAGGCTACTATTGGCGAGTATAGCTGGAGGTCCTTAAGGCTTAATGTGTTGTCCTATGAAAATGTATGTTTCAATCAGATGTATATTTAATTTTTGTTTGTTTGTTGAAATTGTAAATTCGATTCTCTTGGCAAATCTGATCACAAATCAAGACATTTTTTTTATATTGAAGGCGAATGCGAAGTGAAAAGGTTGTGAATTTGGATGTTTTTTTGTTGGCGATTCTTTTCCTCATTTTTTTTATTTTCTCAGCGCACAATTACATTCTTCCAAAAATAAAACTGTAGTCTATGAAAAGGTCGTTCAGGTTATATGCCTGTCGGACCTGACCCAACTAGTTTACAAAAGTCAATGTTTTTTCAACTGGTCAAGTTAATTGGACAATTAGTTGTACAAGTAGTTGTCAGCGAAGGCAGAAATCAATCAGTTGCCGCCCAATCGTTCACGTTCTGTGTGCGCGTAAAAATAAAAGAAAGACGAAACAGAGGTGAAGTAATAAAAAAAAACACTTTTAGGTCTCATTCTATGATAATTTTGTTTAACGACGACATATACATTTTTGGTTTTTCCGTTTTTTCTATGCACATGAACATGTTAATATTTTTCAAGGGTCATTTGTTTTGCCTTGAATGATTTCAATTGAAATTTTGCGAGGATGGCACAGCACCGAAATGTGGCAGCAATACGAGTAGTGGTTTCTAATAAATTTCTTATAATATATTTTTAAAATTATTTTAATACTTTACAGATACTAATAAAACTGTCAAGTCTCTTGTTAAGCGCAAATTGAGAATGAAATATTGGCGCTGTTCTGTGGTTTGAAGTTTTAAGTATTAGGCTTCAATGTAGGTGGCACGAATGGCAAAAAACAAACAATTAAGGACTCGCAAACTTGGTCGATGACGAAGAGGAACCGAATATTTTATTGCGGCAAGACCAAGTTTTTGCATATTATTATTAATCATTTTTTGGCTTTTCATTTTTTATTTGTTTATTTTATTTATTTTTGTATTAATATTATTTATTTTATATTCTTTATATTAATTAATTAATTTTTTTATAATTTAACTTATTTAATTTATTTAGTTTAGTTATTTTATTTTATTTATTTTATTTGTTTTATTTATTTAATTTATTTGTTTTAATTAATTTATTTAATTTATTTTTTTAATTTTATTAATTTTATTTATTTATTTAGTATTTTATTTAAATAGAATAATTAAACAAGATTTTATTGTATTATTTTTTAACCCTTATTCTCATACCCAAACTTACTAACGTCGTTTGGCACCCGGGGTACCCGGGTACCCATTTCATGAAATTTTTAAGTTTTCAATATTAGAAAACAAAATTTTTTAAATATATGATTTGTTCGCTTTTCACCTAAATAACGAGTATCCGGAAGGTAAAAAAAAAATTTTCATTATTTGTCAGTTTTTTTCACGAAAATACATCGCAGTGGGCACCCGGGTACCCGGGTATGAGAATAAGGGTTAATCAAATTCAACTGGTTACGAAACTAACCTATGTATGTAAAACCGACTAGATGAAAAACTATCTGACATCTGGTTTGTCAATTAAATTTTAAATTAAAAGTGGTTTAAATTAAACGTGAAGTAAAAGCCTTAGCTTTGCAAATTTTGAGAAAACATTAAAAGCGAAAATGGCCACATCATTTCTTAATCTATATTGAAAGTCTTAGCAACTTCTTGGTAACCATGTATTTGAACAATTTTTTTTAACTCAATAGACTAAAAAACAGAAAATATGTGTTTACATTTTTTAGTAAAAAAAGTTTCAACTTTGAGCCGCTTTTGCACACACACTAATTAATTTTTAGCATAGATTTGTTGGGGTTTTCTTAGTTGGAGTTTTACCTTGTCTGACCTGTCTATGGAACGAATCACTGTGCAACGTCTAAAAATTATTAAAAAATATCGAACTTCCGACTCAGTTGTAAATACGCAATGTGAATTTCGTGGTGAGATCAGTCATCATCATGGCTTCAGTGAGCAGTCAATTCGTTGCACCGTTGAAAAGTTTGAGTGTGAGTAGACCCTTTTGGACTTTAAGCCACCAACCGGACAAAGATTGCAGCAAAGTGAAGAATACATAGCCGCTGTATCGAAGAAGACCAACATTCGAGAGACTAATCCTGGACTGGACTGAGTCATCAAAATTTGAACTGACCGCTTGAAGCGTTGTCAGCGAAGGCGAGGTGGCTATTTAAATGATGTGCTCTTCCATACATGAATGGCATGAATACAGCTTAACAATAAAGTAATAATCAATTTGATATCTAACACTGTTGTTGTTTCGTTTGAATTTATTTATTTAACGTTCTTATTTGGTCACTCTTTACAAAAGTTTAGAATATTTTTATCGCTTTAGTGGCTCTTAGAGAAATAACAGAGAGTTGAACGTTTTTCTAGTCGCATTGAGTAGTGCTATCCCTTAATTTAAGTGATGTTTAGCTCTTAAAAAAAATCTGTAAAATATGATCGCTACCTCTCCAGGGTTATTGTACGATTAAGTCTGACTGCCATCCTCTGATGTCATGTTTTTCATGAGGAATCGATAAATTTTTAGTTTTAGCCATGTCGCAACGATCGGAAGCTGAACTTGGTTGCGTCCTACGCGATCGAAACGAGGAAGTAAATTATGGCGGCAATACTTCCGATTCTGAAGATGAGGAATACGTCGAAGATCAGGAGTCAAGCGACACAGAAGTTTCATGTGAGAAAGCAGATACTGGCTGATCTTATGAGTCGCAGCGAATTTTTATCAAAACTTGGTCTATCTCCGATGAAGCATCATTTGACCGATCGACTGCAACTGCGTAGGGAAATCAAGTTGAATATTCGGATTATTTTGGGAGAAAAAACACAAGTAGCACAAATACTCTATTGCCAAGTAAGATGGATAAAGGAAACGTTGTCATTTTTGTAGTTCTAAGACAGAAAAAAGACATTTATATGCTGTACCAAATGCCGTTATCCTGTATGTGAAGATCACCGATATGAGTTATTTTTGGAATGTGCATAATAATTTTACCAAAAGGTTTATTTTTATATTTTTTATACTAATACTCTATACTATACTACAAATATACTAATTAATAAAAGTAATGTTACTTTTATAAATTAGTATAATTGATGGCATTTTCATGAATAAAATTGAATAAAATAAATAAAATGTGAATTTTCATATTTAGGTATCTTTGAAAAAATGCTATTTTGATGTTCAAAACTTAAGTATCTTATTTAATTGTACATTTCTCCAATATTTTTTCCTTCAAAGTACTGTTCTTAAGCTTTATTTTCCCGTTTGAAAATTTAAAAAATATTGATTTTTGCCAAACTAATTTTCTGAAAAAAATTTCAATTTTCCACGTTTTTTTTTGTTCAAATAGTTATATTGTTGAAACAAATTAAATAAATCGGTAATAAAGCAATTGGTCCTTAAAATAGAATCATCAACAAAGTATCGTTAATTTTTTCAAATTTTTTTTAGCACTTTTACGTAGATTTTTTAAAGGTTCGGACACAAGTGACTTGACGTTACAGAGATGCGAAACGACACAAAAATCGAAAGGATGACGAATGATTTACAAATCAAGTGCTTGATTATTGCATGCATGCATAAATATACAAACTACAAGCACGCACACACACACACACACATAAAAAACTGAAGAATCAGATTCAGGAGCAGGTTGTAATGGATGAAAATCTCATACTACTAACAACCGAGCGGGTGAATGTCTTTTAAGAATTTCTACCTCTCATTTGGGATGTATACAACTATACATATACATATATACATACATATGCACTCTTGGACGGTAGGAGAATGTGCTTCGTCATATTGCACATCGACGTATGTACACATCATTCATATTACCATATAAATATGAAATTAGGAGATATTAAATCTTCAACTTCACCGAATCGCACTGAGCATACGAATTGCCGACTGTGCGCCACCGCTGCAACTGTCGCTGTGGTTAGGCAAAATTGCGTGACAGTCCTCGTCAGAGAAATCGACAGCACAATCAACGACAAAAAATTCAAGCAATGTGCATATGTGTGTGTATATATGAATGTACATACACGTACATACCTACATATATATGGAACTAATACTTTTTGCTTGCTAGAAGCGGCCATGATATGAATTTTACAGAAACTAATTTTGTAAAATATAAATAAAATGTCATATTGAGCTATGCTGGTCGCTGCGAGACATGACAAAGTATGAATTTTCCCAGATTGTGTAAATGGCGTTTTTGCTATTTCGAACGGGTGCATGTTAGTGTGTGTGCATGTAAATAAAACAAGTTTTAATTTCGAAGTAGAAATGTATTGTTTACAGGATGTCATATTTTAGAGACATCGAAATTCATCATGAAATAAGACACTAAAAATCATGGCCAAGCTATGGTCAAGAGCTGGCTTTATTTAAGCGGACATTGAATCATTCTTTTGACTTTAGTGTTTAAAAATCATGCTTGTAGTTCAATGAAAGGAAGGTTAAGAAAAATACAAAACGTCGTTTAAACTGCAAAATCGCGTATACGTCGATACTCAAATTTTACAGGAGAGCATAGAAACTGTTTTATTTCAAGACCATTCGATATTTTTGTATATAAACTTCGTTTTAGGTTAAAAGTTGGAGATAGTGATTAGGTATGTATGGAAAAAAATATATGGGAGGAAAAATAAATGGGGGTCAGTCTTATATTTGATACGTCTGGAGGCTACCTGGGAGCAGTTGAAGCCTATTTTATAAAAACGATCATTTTGTATGGGAGCCCCATTAAGGGTTGGAGTTAGGGTATAAATAAGTTCAAAAGAAATGATCAGAAGGAAAAATTAGTGGGGAACATTCATAGATTATAACCCTCTAAGAGCCATTTCTGAGCAGCTGTGGAGCAATTTGTCGAATTTTCAAGCAGTTTTGTGAACTTTGAGTTCGATGCGACGCCATTAAACCTCATTCGAGTCACCCAACTTTTGGGATCATGCTTTTTTTTATCAAACCGCATAAAATGAGAGGTTCCTGAGCATCGAGAATCCATTCTTAAGAATCCCCATTTTTTGAACGAGGGAATGTGAAAGCATACGCGTTATTGCTTTCGAATCTCATAATAATTTTAATTAATTTTAAAATAAAGTTCTACTGTAATTATGCTTTTTTGTTGTCCAAATATCAATGTTTTGGCATTGATTGATAGAGCTCGGCTTTCAGAAACTTAGGGATACCAAATCTCATTTTTGGCACAAGTGGCGTATACGCGATTTTGAAGTTTAAACGACGATAAGTTTTTTCAAATGAATATTTTTTGTATTTCGTTTGTAATTGCGTGGAATTTTTTGAGCAATTAAATGCCCAAATATTGAAAAACAATAACAAAATAAAAAAAATATAAATTATTGTAGGCTTTTATTGTGTTCTCAGAACTCAAAATTTATTTTGACATACAAAAAGTTGTTGGCAATATAAAAAAAGATATGCGTATGGCAGACAATAAGCTGTGATTTCGTTTTCGTTGTTAATAAACACATTTGACCTTGAAAAATAAGACATTGTTTTTTCGAAAATGCAATTTCTAGAAAAAAAATATAAAATCGACTGTTCTAGTCGCTAAAAAGGCAATGATGCTGCAATATTTCGCCAAACCTGCATAAAAGTGATGCAAAATGCCAAGCAAAAACTTTGCTACAAATATATCATCTAACTAATCAAATATCCTATGTCCTCCAAAACTCAACGAAACATACGACATTCGTTTACTGATACTACGAATAAACATCAGCTGTTTGCGAGCCGGCAGAAATTTCAATCAATTCACCAAATTTTAGCCAACAAACAAATTGCGGCAACCACTCGCCGACGATGCGAGCAAAGCAAGCGAGCCGAATATGCATTTGCCTGCCTCGATGTTTGCAGTAGCTACTAGTTTCAAAAATTAAAAAAAAAATGCCAATAAAATCAGCAAAAGCTGAAATTGTCAATGGCCAGCGATGACAATCATTGCGAAATTGATAGAAATGGTCTAACCTGCATTTTATAGTCCACACACTAGCCGGCCATACACAAATACACAAACACACACACACATACAGACAATTTTTAACAGAAAAAACCTGAGTGACAATATTGGCAAACTTTGTAAAGGACTTGGCATGCACACCCCAAACAACAACAACAAAAACATGCCAATAACACTTGACTAAGCAATCATAAAATTTTGGGGTTAGTTTTCAATAGTCACTCACGTCGTCGTTACGACGTTACGACAGTGTTGCGAATAGTGACAAAAATGCCAAAAATGCAATGTTATAACTACAAAAATCTGAGTATAAGGTTTTGTTGAAAATATTTCAACGAAGAGAAATCCCAAGTCTTTAGGAAATATATTAAATAATATAGAAGTTATGAGCTCTTAAACTACACTCTCACAGCGTTGAAAAAAAGTGTGTACAAACAGCAGATTTTTGCTTCCACTTTGAGGTTCAATATTTCAAAATCAATTATGAGCGGGCCCCTAAAACTTACTGTTGCCTTAAGTTTCATATAATTTAGATCTGGTAAGACCAAAATTTCCCTGATGATTCTCACCTCTGAGCAGTACCGTTATGAAGAAAATGAAACAAAGTAAACAAGTGAATAAAAACTGAGTTAAAACTTTAAAGTTAGACTTGATTTAAAAAAAATACTTTTTATCACTTTTAAAATTGTTTGATATTTTGTTTTGGCAAGTATGTACATTATGCTGTAAAATTTTCAGCTGCGCGAATGCAAGTTATAAGCACTTTTCGGTGAAGACTTGAGTGCAAATTCGCGATATTTTCACCGTTTGGCAGAATGCCAATGCAATCGGTCAAATAATGCTCTGTTGCAAAAATTTGTTGAAGCTAGCTTTGGAAAATCAATTACGATTACTATTATATTCGAAATAGAGGGGTTAATGGAGTTTTGAAAGTACACTTTGATTTTTTTTCGTACTGCCCCAACCTAACTACTTCACTTGTATGTGAGGCACCCTCTGGTGGTGAATTTTTGAACTTGAATTAATTTTGTATTTTTGGCACTCAGAAATGTTGACGATTGTTGAATAAATGATTCAAATCGGTTCAGTAGTATCCCAGATACGATGTTTCCTCGCTTGTTTTACTACATTTACAAGTGTGGAGCCAGTTCCATTGAAAATTACTAGTTTTGTAAGACAGCTTCCTTAAAAGTTGGAGATAGCGATTCGGTATGTATAGAAAAAATATACGGAAGGGAAAATAAATGGGGGTCAGTCTTACATTTGGTACATCTGGGACCAACCTGAGAGTAGCGGGAGCCCACTTTCTAAAAACGATAATTTTGTATGGGAGCCTCATTAAATGTTGGAGATAGGGGGTAGATATGTTCGAAAGAAATATTCAAGAGGAAAAATTAGTGGGGGTCAGTCTAAGATTTTAACTCTCTAAGAGCAACTTCTGAGCAGCTGTGGAGCAATTATCGAGATTTTATTTTCAATCATTTTTGAAAAAAGCGCACTTTAACTATATAAACATTTATAAATAAATTTATATTAAAATAAAAATATTTTGAATGTAGGTTTTATGAACTAAGATCATTTTCATTGTTAATATGAAGTTTTTTCAAATCCGTTTGTGTGGGAGGTGGTCGAATTTTTGGTCCGGTTTCATTGAAATTTTGCACAGTAAGTTCTTTACTCATACAATAACTGTATACCAAATTTTATTTATTTACGACCATTCCTGCTATTTTTGTCACTCCGCTATATGAACTCGCAACTCTATGCGACGCTTCCACAATGAGGTCTGACGAACGGCATTTACTGCTCCAGCTCTGCAATGCAACATTTGACCGTTTGGCTGTCAGACAGACATCTTGCATGATCTTCAACCACAGGCATTGTCTGAGGAGCAATGAGACACAAGTCAACAATTTTCCAAAACTTGAGTATCAAAATCGAAATCTACATTTAAGTGAATTGGATTGGCTCAGAGAAGTTATTACAGTGCACAATTAATACATTTTAATGGCATGATTGAGATTGATCCGAGGATAAACGAAAACTAGTATGGAAACCCTAATGAACTGGACCAAGTGTTCTTTACATATAGAAATGTGTAGATTTTTACAAGTTTGTAGATTGAATAAGCAATGAGCCATAAAAGAATACAGAGTCCCATTCGAGTGTAGAAATTACACATCCTTTGGATATCAGAAGGAAATCAGTTCAGTAAACCTTAATGAACTGAAATATGTGAAAAGCCTACCATACAGTGTTGCATATACATTTCAAAGTGGTGACATTGTGACATCACAATGAGCCAAGTGTCTCCCATACAGAGGCAGCCACTTAAACCAACTAAACTTAACTATTATCGATTTTTGACTGTCTTGTAGGTCTTAAGCAATATTTCATAATCGGCTCAGCGAATTTTACATAATTTTGTCAAAGTATATATTCCTGTTCCATGTTTATGGCATCCGCTGTCCCTAATGTTTCGCACATTTCCGCACCATTAGCTGCGCTCAATGCTCGCAATTATTCTCGGAATGTATCTGAAATGCCATGAGGCGCTGTTGCGTTTAAATGTCGGCAAACTTGTCTCCTTAAAGGAAGAATTCATCAATGAATTCATGGCTGGCGTCAATAGTTCGTGGAAATTGCTTTCAGTCGATTCGAGCCTAAGGACACTTTGAATTAATCATTCGTTTGCTGATAATAGTTTGCGCATTTGAGCAAGAATTTTAATGTTGAGCTGATGACTATTATTTCCTGTCCTGCTCTTTTAAGTATTTGCTGTAAAATTTAAGCTGAATTGACTTTCATTGAGTTGAATATAATAATAACGCATAATGACTGCCCAAATGTCCTGCCGTATGTATTTCTTTGAATTTATCAAAAAGCTTTTATAGGCTACAAAAGTGGCTCTGTGAAATTTCAGGTCTTTAACTTTTGATATATGTAAGAACTAAGAAAACAAATTTAGACTTTAAAATTCAATGTCATTTAACAATGTTGAAACAAAAATCGACTGTGAGTTTTAAAAATGGTTTTTAAAATTTGTTTTGACTTTATTGAATTTAAAAACTCTCTTTAAATAAATCAAGTGATGGCCACATTTTAATTAATTCCTGTATAATTCAAATTTTGCTAAGATATGTTAATGTCTTTGAAAGTTATGTGGAGTATCGCTCGGTTGACAGACATATGGACTTGACTAGATTGATTTTTCAGGAGATCCTCACTCTAGGTTGGCTGGTTGATGTAGCCGCCTCAAGATGGAACCCACTTAGACCTTTGATACCACAAACAATTGATCTCTCATTGAATCAGTTTTAGCTCCTAAAGAAGCCTTGGAGACTGTGAATAGTCGTATTGTTTAGATCCTTTAGATTATCGAAGAAGAAGTCTTCCTTCTTCTAGTTAATGCGGGACAAGTAAGTACATAGAAGATGAAGCGCGCTTTGTTCATCTTTTTTGTCCGTACAGCTTTAAAAGAAGTCATTACAAAAGAAACCCAACATTCTTGCGTGGCTATTATAAAAATTATACAATGACCCGTGAGAACACTTATCATGGTTCTAATCTGGTCCCTTTTAAGTGAAAGAAGCTCTCTAAAACGATGGAAGTGTAAGGTTAGTCAAATTTCCTATCCTGACTACAAGTCAGGATCAAAAATCAGTGTGATGTCTTTAAACAGTTCCAAGTTGTGATCCATTAAACAAAACTATTTCATAAGCATTTCAAAACCCATTCAGCAGTAATGAGTTAAGTAAGTGAGCCTTGAACAGTTTTAACTACTGAAATTGAGTAAATTTTGAGCGTTGAGAAATTGTGTAGTGGTGAGCTTCACCATTCGCTGCAGATTGTATTAAGTTTGTGTTAAAAACTGTACAGCAACATTTAATTGTGCTGCAATTTGTTGCTGCAAGGCGAAAATTCAACTTAATGCATTTGAAACGAAAATTCACGACAGTCAGTGCCGTTGACAATGGCGCACAGTGCTCTGTTAGTGGACAAAAATCGGAAAATAATAACTTTATGTTATTTAATATATTTCATGTCTGTTACTTGTTGCTTGTTACTAGTTGTTTAAAGTTTTTTGAATTAGAAAAATTGTGTCATGACTCAAAATGGTTTGGTTAGATGCGGGAATGATCGTATTTAGGCAGGTAGGCAGTTCTGGCTGTACCGAAGGGAGCAAAAATAGGCTAAAGTGGCCCATTCTGATGTCACAATTTGTTGGACTAATACATATTTCTTGCTAATAGAACCAATTGCAGCTTTTAAAAAAGCTTTAGACAGGTTATCGGTTAGATCCCACAGTTTGTTGAAGGACAATTTATTTACTCAGATCAACCAGGTTGTTGAGGAAGATCTCAGGTAAATTTATTTTCTTCTAAAGAGCTTAAGACAAGTAGGGACATAGGTAGAAGATGAAGCACGTTTTCCCTTCTTTCTCATCCATGCAGTTTCGGCAGGACTCATTGGTAAGTAGTCCCAACGTTTTTGTGCGGATGCCTATTAACCCTTTCGCTGCAGGCTTTTACAGGGGACAGTTAAAATTTATAATTTATAGATTTAGGGCTCTGTGTGCTTATATCAACAATATTTCGAAATAATTTTTTAAATTTTTATAACCGGACCCTTTTTTTAGATTGTTGTCATATGAGAGCAACAATGGCTGAAATATAGGGTGGAGCAAAAGTTGTCACCCAGTGTTCTTCGGCTTAAATTTGTTTATGAATGAATGAATGAATAAATCCTTTCTATTCATTCATTCATTGCGACAACTTTTGCACCCTATAATTACATAAGCATAAAATTTTTACCGCATAACTAAAAATCGAATCTTTCTTAATTTACTTGAGCTAAAATTATTTAAAAATTTATATCTGAATTAAACTAATAAGTCAAATTGAAAATGTATCGTATTTTTTTCTTCTTCCTTTACTATGTCAAAATATGACATTAAAAAAAGTTTATATAGGGTGTTTTTTTTAGAGGTTTGTTTTTCGAATAGAGATAAAACTGGCATTTTGTGGTCAAATCTGGCAACTCTAATGTCATTTATGTTCAGTTTGGTTTGCCATTTCATCATGAACAGGTTGACAAAAGAACAACGCTTGCAAATCGTGCAAATTTATTTCGAAAATAATGGTTCAGTTCGCGAAGTTTACCGCAAGCTCCGTCCATTTTATGGTCGACGTAATCGTCCATCAGAGCAATTAATTCGGTTAACCATGGGTCGTTTTCGCACTACGTTTACTCTATGTGATAATACGCATCCGCAGAGACGTCGAACAGTGCGCACCGAAGAAACAATTGCCGCTGTAGAGCAAAATGTTGAAGAGGACCCGAATGAATCGATTCGCCACCGTGCACAGCAATTGGAGCTTTGTCCATCAACTTTATGGAAGATTTTGCGCAACATGAATGTGGATGAGTTGTGGTTCCAACAAGACGGCGCTACATGCCACACAGCGCACGTCACAATCGATTTATTGAAGGAAACATTCGATGAGCGCATAATTTCGCGGAATGGACCTGTCAATTGGCCACCAAGATCGTGTGATTTGACACCATTGGATTATTTTCTTTGGGGATATGTGAAGTCGCTCGTCTACGCCAACAAACCAGAAACGTTAGGGGACTTGGAAGCCAACATTCGTGGCGTTATTGCCGACATACGGCCCCAAATGCTCGAAAAAGTGGTTGAAATTGGACCTGTAGAATTGGCTTTATTCGAGCCAGCCGCGGCGGCCACATGCCCGAAATCATATTTAAACATTAATGGCATAAAATTATCCTTCCAATAAAGCCAAATTGATGGACATTAAAACGATTTTCTTGTGTTTTATTTCAATTCGAAGTTCTATACCTCTAAAAAAAACACCCTATACTTTTCTTATTTAAACTTAAACATTCAGTTTATTAATTTCATATTATTCCTACAACTTCAAATTATTCTAAGAATGAACAAAAAAAGTTATTCTTGAAATCATAGAGGGTTCAGACGTCCTAAAAGTAGCATATCGCCATATGGCAACTAAATAGCGAAAGTCTTAATCAGTGATCCACCAGGACATCAACGATGATCCAAAGCTGGTCCCTTTCTATAGAAACATTTATCTTATTCTATATCTTTATCTATATCTTTATATATCTATATCTTTATTCTATAGAAATATACTATTTATTGAAATATCTTTCAATATATTGAGAGAAGTTCTCTAGCACTATGGAAGTTAAGAATAGATTAATTGCTATAATTTAATTGCTGTTTTCTTTGTTAGGTCAGTTAGGCTGTGCGATCCCAGATACTTTAGTCGCTTTGAACCTAACTCCGGAATCGATGAATCCATAACATAATCCATATTGACTTTGAAGCATCGATTGACCGACACATACGCAGTTATAAAAATCTATAAACAGTAAACAAATGTTATACGAGGGATTTGCATTTTCAAATGTTCACCTTCTGATCAAAGTTTTATATATTTTGAAAGTAACTAACTACAGAGACAAATGAAAGTTTGTTTTATCTGTAAGACTTTTGAAACACTATTTGACAAGTATTAACAAGCGAAGGTAAAGCGAAAGTCTTAGTTTTTCGTTCTTCATAGACAAAGCTATAGAAATTACGGCATATGAGTTCTTAGACGAAATAACCAGAACTCCAAAGATTTCTACTGAAAAGTCGATAAAATCGAATGTCAAATCCAAAAGTCGAAAGAACCGAATAAAAGTTCTTCCAAATTTCTCAATTCAATTCAATTCAATTCAATTCAATTCAATTCAATTCAATTCAATTCAATTCAATTCAATTCAACTCAATTCAATTCAATTCAATTCAATTCAATTCAATTCAATTCAATTCAATTCAATTCAATTCAATTCAATTCATTTCAATTCAATTCAATTCAATTCAATTCAATTCAATTCAATTCAATTCAATTCAATTCAGTTCAATTCAGTTCAATTCAATTCAATTCAATTCAATTCAATTCAATTCAATTCAATTCAATTCAATTCAATTCAATTCAATTCAATTCAATTCAATTCAGTTCAATTCAATTCAATTCAATTCAATTCAATTCAATTCAATTCAATTCAATTCAATTCAATTCAATTCAATTCAATTCAATTCAATTCAATTCAATTCAATTCAATTCAATTCAATTCAATTCAATTCAATTCAATTCAATACAATTCAATACAATTCAATTCAATTCAATTCAATTCAATTCAATTCAATTCAATTCAATTCAATTCAATTCAATTCAATTCAATTCAATTCAATTCAATTCAATTCAATTCAATTCAATTCAATTCAAATTCCTTCTTTCAATTCCTCAATTCCTCAATTCAATGTCCTGTTCAAACAGCTAAATAAATTGAGGCAATTTAGTTCTTAATTGAGTTTATTGCTTTTGCTGTTCACACGCCTCAATTTAGCTTACACCTCAATTTAACTACTATCGAAAATGTTTTTGTTTTGATGGAATAAAGGTTTTTCCTGTTTATGTATATTATGAAAAAGGTCTTAAAAAAATTGTTTTTTTTTGGGATTTCAAAAGGTTGGCGTCACTAAGAAAAAAATGCCAGGTCCTTCGTCACTTAAAAACATTCATAAACAAATGTTTACAAACGTCTTTCGCTTCTGTCAGTTTCTCAATTTCGTTTTGGTTCGGTCTATTGTGAATGAATTTGTTTATCGATAACAGCACGAAACAAGATTGCATGACAAATCGAATTCAATTTATGGTCAATTTAGCGCTAATTGCAATTAGTTAAATTGACATTTTTGTATGACAAATTGAGCTCAATTTAGACCTAAATTGAGAAAATTATTTTTTTCCGCAATTAAGATGGCTGTCTCAAAACGGTATTGGAGAGGCGAAGAATTCCACGGAGTAATGAATTTACTGTGGTGCCGTGCAATCTATGAAATTAAAAAAAATAAAAAATTAAGTTCAAGGAGCAAATTTCATAAATTTCAATCGACACATATTTTTGTCCATTTGTTGCATGACTGTTGAGCACTGTGTGCCGCTGTTCATTTCGTTGACAGCGTAAACTTGTGTCAAGTGTTGACGTGTGCGGTGACTGACGCGCTGCCCTTATCGGCTGCATTTTGTTGTTGTGTCTTTTATTTTATTGCGCATTTTGCGAAAATTAATTGCACTGCGCATAAGAGTGAGTAAATATTTCTGTGCGAGTGTGTGTGTGTTTAAAGCAAGATGAACGAAGGAGATTAATTGTATTTTTTTGTTGGCATTTTAAAAGAGTTTTTTTTGTTAAGTGTCTGTATATGTGTGTGTGTGTATGTGAGAGAGAAATTGTTAATGCACATTATCGGCGCATGAAAACTGTATTTTTATTAAAATTACCGCAATTTCAATATTTATCTATAAATGCGCAAACTCAATATTGACGGCGCCCTACGTGACAGTTGTTACATGCAGAAAAAATATAACCAATGTCACTTGTAATGCAAATGCATCGAATATATATAAATCTGTAATCGCTTAAAATGAAATGACGCGAAAAGCTGAGTGCGAACCAACTAGAATACAGACGCATGTTGCATTTTCGAGTAGCGGCGCTGTTGAATGAAATTTTCAATAATATTTTTGCTGCAATCGCTCGCAGAACGGCCGTCGAGTGAATTTAATTTTTAGTCACAATGATTGAATTTTTGAGTATAAATATTGAATATTTTTTTATTTAACATTTTTGGTGCTGTTAAAATTAATTTCCGTAACTTACACTTGTTGCTGAAAAGTATAAATAATTTGACAAAAAGTAATTAATTGGTCGTTTAAAATGTGATTAGTAAATTATTTGACTAATTGCTTAATTGCACATATCACAACACAGACATAAATACTTATATCATATATCTACGTAAGTTTACCTGTGCATGTGGGTTTGGTACATTTAATTGTTGGGAATTCAAAAATAATTACCGTCTCGCGCAAATATTTCAGGTTGCCGCCCGAACGTGCTTCGAAAATATGTTTAATGATAATGAAGACAAAACTCAACAGCCTGAAATTAGTATAATTTAATATTTGAAGTTTTTCCGCAACTTTCCTAGACCCAAATAATTGCACTTTCACACGAACTCATTGGACTTCTAATGTGGCAATTTAATGTGCTGGTTTCGGTAATGTGTCCACCAGCCATCTCCACTTCGGGATCTGCGCAAACCTACTATTCGCTGCCATATATCCGGAGCGGATCAGCGTTCGTTGCGTGTCGTGGGCGAGTTTTCAAATGGTCACCGCTCCTCAAAAATGCCAATGTAAATGGTGTAATTTCCACTACTTTCAGTAGTGGGTATTTTTTGTTTTGTTTTATTGAAATGGCGCAAAGTAATAATTGGCAATGCGACAAAGTTTTGCAATTACGCCAAAGTGAATTGTCAACTTTTCAATGTTGACTTTTGCCGGTGTACAAACAAATTTCCGTAGCAATCAGGAAATGGAATAAGCATAACTAAAAGTAAATAAAAGGAGGAGAAGCAGCAAAAAATATGAGTATACCAAATTTGCGCACGACTCGTCAGTTGAATTAGGCAAGAATGTCCAAACTTTGCTGTCATAGCAACTCAGCGCATTTGATTAATGACAAATGTCAGTTTAACTATCGAATGTTGTTAATTCAAACTGCCGGCTTCCTATTTTAAATGTTTCGTAATTTTACTAAATATTCCTTGCAGACCTGGGCCCAGGCCCAAATAATCAGTAATCAATGGCAAAAATACATCGACATTTTTTAACATGGAATAGTTTGAAAATCTTAGATCATTGTAGAAACAATTTTTTTAAATAGGTCATAAATATTTATTATTTCTTTTATAATTATTTCTTATAGACTTGTTTATATTTTTGATAAAATAAAACATAATTTGTTAGTTTTTATAAATACATTTAATGGATTTTTTTCAGATTTGTGATTGTCAGAAAAAGATTCGTTGTTTTTTGACTAAAAAGAATGAATCAAGTTTTGAGATATTAAAACAATTTTTTTTTATAGTATTTTACTGATTACAGCGTGCGACAAAAAATTTTACACACGAAAAAATCGATATACTCGCGAAACTAGGGGCCAAATGTAGTAAAACTGCGTTTTTAGTTTTTCTCTCTGACGTGAGGATTTTTTTTAAAACGACTTTGTATTTTTAAGGACATGTTTATTTCAAAAAATTATTTTCAAAATTGAGCGCATTGTAGAATAACAATGCGGGTATCAAATGAAAGAGAAGAATCCTTAGAATCTTAAAAAATTTAATGTATTGGTGCAGAAGGACGAAGAGGTATTAAAAATGTCCTTTTAAAACTTTATCCTTGAATATCCTTGGAAATTTCCAATAGTTTTTTTTTTAAATTATATCTTAAGGACTAATATGTACACTACCACATCCTTGAATTTCGTCCTTCTAACTTTATTAATTTAGGATATAAAAAATTTAATACTTCTCTTGTTTTGTTCATTGTTAGATTTTCAAGCTTTCAACGATGTCACTTGATTTGTTTCGTTGCGATATTTGAATCTTCGTTGGCGACGCCATTTTCTTATTTGTGTCTGAAAATAGTTTATGAGGACTGCGCTTTACGGTTGATTGATCCTTTTTACAGATTCACTAATAACATGTTCCTACATTTCAATGATTCAAAGTCAGTCACAGCACTTTGACGGTTGTCTGCTTCATTTCTTTTTTCGTGTAAACGTGGATTATTGTGAAATTTTCCCCAGAATTTAATAAAAACCAATCAATCACATGTCACGAACTTTCAGTTTTTCTCCGATAAACTATCGAATTGTCTGATTATCCAATTTTCTTTGTTGTGTTTAATGTCCTCTATAAGGCATCGAAAATAATGTTCTACACTCTAAAGAAACTTAAATTGAATTAACTCAAATTGCCATGCCACCAACAGCGTCGACACGAGTTCGAGCACTGAACTCCATACCAGCACCTCACACCCCCGAACCATCTACAATGTGTTAGACTGCCGACTATTTATGTGCTTTGAAGGTTTAACGCTTTTGTAATGCAGAAAACATCGATTTTCAAATCGATTCATTCGGTAGATGATGAGCGTATGTATTGTATATAAATATGTATGTATGTATGTACCTACAAATAGCAACAACAAAAACGTATTGCAAACACCGCGTGAGCAGTAAAAATAACAATTGCCAAGAAATGGGAGTTCCGCAGAAATTGCCTAAATTGACTGTTCCGCAACGTGAAAGCGACAAAGCCAATAAACAATGACGAATCACAAATAAATTGTTGCCATTTATTATACGCCTTACGTGTAGTTGTTGCTATGTTCCGTTGTGTTGTGATTTTGTGATTTTCTTGCGTTTTTGTGTACATTGGCGCCTTCATAACACAACTCACACACGCGCACACCGACACCTACCATACAAATACAGACACTCAAATACACATACAGACACAGCCACAGACACAGCTGTGGCTACGGCCTTGTAGGTACCCGAACGTGTCTTGTTTGCCAACCCACGAAACGATGAAGTCCCCCTACCGTCTCCTCTGCTCCGCTCTCATGCTACGAGAGCTCGTACCCAACGAGTCTGCCGTGAGCTCGACCCGGCTCTGCAGTCGTCACTGACGGCGAGTGCTATAACCTTAAAATTGAAATTAATGATTTTTTTCAACCATTTACAACTGCCGTTAGTGCAAGTTTTTGTTGACTTGAAAAATGAGCCCTTCGTCGACGAAAGGTTGAACGGTGCGTCGTTATGGCGTTAGTGCGTACCGACGAGTAAATAATACACGACGCGTGGAGAAAAACGCTGGCAGCTGCTGTGCGCTGCTGCTGCCGACAATAGTCCTTCGCCTTAAAGCGCGTCGACAATGATGATGATGCTGAAAAATGACAAAAGGATGTTTATCCTTAGGCAAACAATACGAAAACACTGCGCTTCCCATTTCATTTTTGATGCCCTCCAGTGGAGGTATTAAAGCGACGAGCATTTCAAGATGAATATGTGGCAACGATTTTGGGTCTACGACCAGATCCTATCTGTGTATCTGGCAATGGAGAGTCATAAATAATGGTTGCCAAGTAGTTTGTTGCAAATAAGTGCTGAAAATAGGTGCGTTTTATTCATCTGGTCAGATTAAACGATGACATAGCGTATCCCTTTCTTTGTGGTTCTTTTCTATAAATTTCCGCTTTGAATATTCGTTTTGCTCGGTCATTGCTCGTGTAAACGACATGGGCGAGTTAATGGTTCATGTCGTTAAATTGCTCATAAAGCTCGTGGTTGCTAGATCAATTCTAGCTCAAGTCTAGTTCAAGTCTAGCTCGAGTCTAGTTCAAGTCTAGCTCGAGTCTAGTTCGAGTCCAGTTCAAGTCTAGTTCAAGTTTTATTCGAGTCTAGTTCAAGTCTAGTTCAAGTCTAGTTCGAGTCCAGTTCAAGTCTAGTTCAAGTTTAATTCGAGTCTAGTTCAATTCTAGTTCGGGTCTAGTTCGAGTCTAGTTCGGGTCTAGTTCCAGTTTAGTTCAAGTCTAGTCCAAGTCTAGTTCAAGTCTAGTTCAAGTCTAGTTCGAGTTCAAGTTCAAGTCTAGTTCGAGTCTAGTTCAAGTCTAGTTCGAGTCTAGTTCAAGTCTAGTTCGAGTCTAGCTCGAGTCTAGTTCGAGTCTAGTTCAAGTCTAGTTCAAGTCTAGTTCAAGTCTAGCTCAAGTCTAGCTCGAGTCTAGTTTAAGTTTAGTTCGAATCTAGTTCAAGTCTAGTTCAAGTCTAGCTCGAGTCTAGTTCAAGTCTAGTTCGGGTCTAGTTTAAGTCTAGTTCGAATCTAGTTCAAGTCTAGTTCAAGTCTAGTTCGAGTCTAGTTCAAGTCTAGTTCGGGTCTAGTTCCAGTCTAGTTCAAGTCTAGTTCAAGTCTAGTTCAAGTCTAGTTCAAGTCTAGTTCAAGTTTAATTCGAGTCTAGTTCGAGTCTAGTTCAAGTCTAGTTCAAGTCTCTTTCAAGTCTCTTTCAAGTCTCTTTCAAGTCTAGTTCAAGTCTAGCTCGAGTCTATTTCTAGTCTAGTTCAAGTCTAGTTCATGTCTAGTTCGAGTCTAGTTCAAGTCTAGTTCAAGTCTAGTCGAGTCTAGTCAAGTCTAGTCAAGTCTAGTTCAAGTCTAGTTCGAGTCTAAACTCCTGTTGTCATCATTTAATAACAGTGCCATGATTTTTCTGACTTCGGCCCAATCAATGGAAAGCCATCAGTCAGAGCAGCAATCAGGATGTCATCTCAATGTTTCATATGTTCTCATTGTCTCAGCGTTGGATCCTTGTGAAACCAAGTTTTCATGTGAAAGCCGTATTTCTCTTGAACTTAGTACAAGATGTAAGAGTTTAATGGAAAAGTAGTGAAGAACTTGGATCACCATTTTGACAAGCGGCGTCTCCAATCTTCGAAGGACCATCTTTGCTTTGAATTGTTGGCTCCTCCTCCTTCCTCCAATCTGGCTCATGTATTTTATTAAAAACTACAACCAGCTAAAAAATCAGACTGAATTGAATTTGAAAATAAACTAAACTTAAAGCCAAAAGTCATGTTCAAGTTACAACGAAGCGAAACAACATTTCGCTGTGTTGCTTCGAAATCTACACTTCATGCACGATTGCACCCAAACTTCTAAAAGCGACGACTTAGTTGCGCTACTATCGGCACTTTCACGATCTCCTCTTAGCGCCAGCTTTCTATTTTATTTAGCAAAAGCTATAAAATGCTCGCCACAGTCTGGACTCAGGGCGAGAAAGTTAACCAATCGTTGTGGCCATTTTGTGCATAAAAAAGGTGAGCACAAAATTAATTTTATTAACCAAAGCAACGGCTAACGGTGAAATTCAATTAAATGCTGCCTCACAATTTTCCGTTATGAAATTGGCGTCCATTGTCGAAATTTGCCGCACGAGGCGCTCGGCCATAAACAAGCCATAAAACCTTTCAACGCTGCTCTCGACACAGACTCACACAGACCCGTCCGTGCCGCGCCCTCGGCCAGTCGCCAACCTGAAGCGGCGCAGCGCAACGGCATTCAACCAGCGAAATTTCGATAGGATACTCGTAAAATCCATTTGCTGCGGCCGTTCGCAAGTAGCCATCGGTTGCTTTTCCTTCATGTTTCCTACCTTTTGTCAGGCATTAACGCATTTCTCATTTCTGCCGTCGGCACGTCCGTCCGGCGGCCGTTAACATTTTTCGCCACAGTCGCCCTTCACCGGCTATCCCGTGTCGGCTTTCAGTCGACCTGATTTTAGGCGCTTGCCTGCCATTCCCCCATTGCGGCGCAGCATTTGGCCGCATTTACCGTTAAGTACTGCCGCCTGCCCGACGAATTTGCGCAAAGGGCGCAAAATAAACATTCAATTTACTTGCAGTGTGCGGCTAATGTTGCACGGCCGGTGCGCGACACACCATCACAACGCCAGTGTTGCAATCGCTTGTGGACGCAGCTCGGCGAGAAACCGCAAACACAAATCAATAGGAGCCAAATCGGATTTTATTGTGATTTACCATCGAAAGCGGCAGTCGTTGTTGCTGTCGTAGTCGTTGCAGCGGCAGCAGCGATGGCATTCACATTGCCGACGGCAGCGACAATGTCGCCAACGCTGCTACCAAAACAGCTGAAAATATGCAGAACAATTGCCAGTGTTGCATGACAATACAAACAACAAAAACAACTAATGTAACAGTAGTGGCAAAATAAAACTTGCTCACTATGCGGTGCCACCGAACTGGGAGGTTGCCTAGTTGCGAAAATAAAGGGTGATCCAATGAGAGTTTTCTGCATTGGCAACATTACAAAAGAGATGGCCATCAATAATCATGCAAATCTTAGTATCAAATAAATCGTATGACCGAACGAACAATTTGGAAGTTTTTAGGTTAGGCTAGGTTTAGTTAGGTTAGTTTATGTTGGGGCAAGTTGGGCAAGGTTGAACGGCCAGCTTTCTTATCATTGCTGTGCACACTCGAAGACCCTTAGGGCCTATTTTGGTATCCAGTAGAATGTGTAGTTCTTGCATCTTTCCTTTGCCAGTGAGCTGCATAAGAATCTCATGGTTTGGCTGACTGGAGCCTAGAGAAGCATGTCCAGGTGGTCAAGGGTTCCAGGGCCAACGTACTGGAGATGTTTTTTCTGAAGTTCAACGTATTCGCGGAGGAAATGTGTTGCCAAGATTTGATTCTCTTTTCATCTTTACAACTACGACGGTAGTCTCGATGAGATGCACTTCGAACCTCACAACCACGGAGCCGATGGCACAATGACTCCGGGGATCTCAATGACCCCAGTGTCTTCAATGAGTATGTGAAAGTATCTGACCGCAGTAGAGATGTTTTTTATGTTACTGTAATTTTTACTATTTACAAGGCGCCTAAAATCATGCAATCAGGATGAGCTTCATAGCTCTCTTTCTAGATCGAATAAGTATTCATAGTAACGCAGATGGCTTGTGCCAACTCGAACCCTCTTTTGGCTAATTTGCACGCTGTTCTTCAACTGGTTTACCACATTAACTGGGAACAACAGAGATGGATGTTGTGCTCTTCGATTTGATTTAGAGTCCACTTAGGATGCACTGTGTTTTGACAATCTGATCACATGAGCTGAAGGTGCTGCGATTTATGATGTACTGTTTGATCTTTGGTGAAGACCTAAATCTGGAATACATTGCAAATATCTGAAATGTATACTACTGCAGTATCCTTAGACTAACATAATTCCTGCGCCTTCATCACAGTTTACATCTGAGTCGTGTGTATAGAGAGAGAGAGAGAGAGAGAGAGAGAGAAAGAGAGAGGGAGCGAGAGAGAGAGAGGGATCCCTTTACCAGTAAAATACGATGAATACAATTCCTAATTCTTAGGTCTAGGGCATCATTTTTGCCTGTAGGTCCCACCACTCCTTGAAACGCCTTTTAAGCCGTTTCTTCGTGTGTTCGTCTTCTAGGCCAGCTGGATTCTAAGCTAAGTTTGACTTCTAAATACCAGCTTGCCTGCCTCGATAATCCAGCGGGTAGCACGCTGGCTTCTCATACTTGTACCAGAGGTCTTAGGATCAAATCCTAGCTCGGGCTGGTGAAATACTCGTCTGCTGGTCACTACTCGTCACTTTTTGGATTCAGCGTTAAATTGCAGGTCACCTCCCGACTTTCTCCCATTCGCGTGAAATGTGTGTTGTAACACATGTTGGAAAAAAATAGTTTTGCATACACATTTAAAAACGAGTAGAATAGTTATGTGGTATCACAAAGGGTCTAAGAGTGTGTTTCTTACAGAGGCAGCCGCCATAACCTAACCTCAATACCAGCTTCTCCGAAAAGTAAAATTTCACCATTATTGAATTTTAGGGATTCGAAAGGAACTAGAAGCCTTTAGAACTTTTTTATTTGGAGCAATTCATATGCAACAGGGAGGCGTATATTTTTTCGACAGCCAAGTGGCAATGAGATCAGTAACGAATTCTATTACCATGTCAAATTAGTAACTAGTAATAAGGAAAGGTCTATTGATTCCAGTGGGTAGTTAACCCTTTCGCTATTTTGTTGCCATATGGCAACATGCTACTTTGTGAACGTCTGAACCCTCTATGGCTTCAAGAAAACATTTTTTCGTTGGTCCTTGGAATAGTTTAAAGTTTTAGGAATAATACAAAATTAATAAACTGAATATTTAAGTTTAAGATAGATAAGTATACACGTTTCTTGAATGTTATATCTTTACATAGTAAAGAAAGAAGAAGCCGAAAGAAATGACAGACATTTTGAATTTGACTTTTTGCTTCAATTCAGATATATTTTTTAAATAATTTTAATTTAAGTCGATGAAGAAATATTTGATTTTTAGTTATGCGTAAACAATTTTGTGTTTAAGTAACTATTACAGCCAGAACGATATGGTTGCTGTTTTATGACCACATTCTAAAAAACAGGGTTCGATAACAAAAATGTTAAAAAATTAGTATGGGATGTTGTTGCTATAACCACACAGAAGACTTATTCGACAAATTAAAAATTTTTATTTTCTCCATTAAAAACATGTAGCGAAAGGGTTAAGTGAATGACATTATCTGCTGAATGCTCGGCCACACCTAAATTATGTGCAGTGAGTTAGCAGATGAACTGGCAAGAGAAGGTTGCATTATAACATTGATATAAATGCTGGTAGACAAATAAGGAATCTTTTCCTTTTGATGACAAATCAAAGGTGGTCCAGATACGATCCTTGAAGAGTAAAGGATTTTTTGCCAAGTCCACTTAGGGATTTGGCTGGGGCTACGACTGTGATTATGCGGTTTTGGTCTATTGGCACACACGCAGGTTCAACAAGATACGAGGTGTGACAATTAAATAATGAGACTGATTCCATAAAAACCGTATATTAAAAAATGTTTCTACAACTCTGCCATCCCCTTCAAAGTAGTCCCCTTGGGCAGCTATACAACGATTCCAGCGCGTTTTCCATGCTTCGTAACATTTCTGGAACGCTTCGACTGGGATGTCCGCCGATTTTGACCACCGATTTTGTTCTAGGGAACAAAAAAAAGTCACAGGGTTACATATCGGGCGAATAAGGCGGCTGTTGCAACACGGCGATCCCTTTAGAGGCCAAATACTGGGACACGCTGAGGGCGGTGTGGCACGGCGCGTTGTCGTGATGAAGGATCCAGTTACAAGCGATGTCTGGGCGCACCCTGTTGACTCGTTTTCGCAATCTTTCGAGTACTTGGCGATAGTAGACTTGATTTACGGTTTGCCCCGATGGAACAAATTCTTTGTGGACGATTCCACGGCTATCAAAACGCAACGCTATCGCGACGCGTTGCTCTTGATTTCGTTTCTCCATTTTCGTGACGAGCACCACCAACACACGTCTACTCAACACGACACAGCAGGCGCGCGGCAATAAAATCAGTCTGGTTACTTAATTTTCACACCTCGTATATCTCGCTATCACTGTGGTGAAAGCTGTAGATTTGAAATCTATATGACAACTAACCTTGAAACAAAGAGTACAGAAATAAACCCTATGGAAAGCCTGTAGGTGTGGTACTCCGTGACTCCTTCCTTACTTGACTCAGTAGCTAAGCTATCCGGACTGAGAAGCATCAAACCGTATACTTCCGGATGCCTACAATGGCCATTTTTATTTCTTAATAGAACCGTCAACACACCATAATTGGCAAGAAAATAGTATTTGGCTAAAATGAATTTCGATCACCCTTTATGTATGAAAACTGGAATACCGAAAATGCCGCTTAAGCTGCCATACAAAATTATTTATTATCCGTTCTAACATTTTCAGCGGCACGTTGGCAACTGCGACGGGGGGGGCGGTGTGCGGCTTATGATGGCACAAGGAATGTTGTGCGTCGAGATAAGGCCAGGTGAGTTGCCACCTGAATTAAGTGAAAGTTCCGCGTCTGCTGTTCGCCAACATGGCTGCGATGCTGCAAATGGCACTAACATTTGTTACATTCGTGCAGCCGGTTTTCGTTGCCGCCGCGATTTATGACTTGAGCTGCCGTTTGTAAATGTTGTTGCTAACGTTGCTGCTGTTGTTGTTGTTGGACTTGGCAGCAAAA
The DNA here is from genome assembly GCA_964056695.1 of Melieria picta. NCBI lineage: Eukaryota > Metazoa > Arthropoda > Insecta > Diptera > Ulidiidae > Melieria > Melieria picta. The sequence goes on along the minus strand of OZ057400.1, from coordinate 29,005,151 downwards.
GCAACGCGTGAATAGATGCGACATCAAAGTCATCACGTAGCGCGCATAAAACGAGAAAGTGAAATTGGTGAAAAAAGGTAAAAATCGGTATTTAAAAATGGCGCAAAATGACGAAAATTTACTGCTGCCGTGCGGAATTTCAATGTAATCGAAATTGAAAGATAATCGACAGTTCGTTCAGTTTAATGTAGCCGATTTCGGGGGTTTATCAATTGCAAGCCGCGATTGTGACAATTTTTTTTGACAATTTTACGTTGCACGTTTGACCCGAAACTGTCTCTCGCTTGAGTGCTGCCAGCGTGTCCATAAAACGGCACGGAAATCAAATCTGTATCGGTTAGACGCATAGACACGAAATCGCACTCAGTCGCTGACGCAGACAGGGGCACAAATATGTAGACAACAAAAAAATTGTGAAAAGAAACGTCAACGAGCGATCAAAAATGCATTGCACTTACATGAACGATTGTTTTGGCGTCGAGTGTCGAGTGTGTAGAAACAACTAAATTTTTGCTCACAACTGTCAAAAATTAACAGTTTTGCGAAGCGAAAAGCTGCCTACAGCAATAGACTGTCTCAGTCTCTCTGATGTTGTTTGAATGTAAGAGGAGTATGCAAATTTTTATGTTAAAGACTATGGAAGACTGTGCTATATTGTTTTAGGGGTCGTCTGATAGTTAAGTCTGTTGTTTGTTATTCAGTCACAGATACCAAATCCCTTTTATACGATTGAACAGTGGGTCCAAATGATAAAACTTTCTTATCCATCTCAGTGTTTTTTTAGTGCAAACTTAAAATTTTTGGCTGATAAGGTGTCACTTCAAAGTGAACTTTTTAAAGTTTGGTGGCCAAATTTGAGGCGATCGGTTCGCCAAACAATCAGTCAGCATTTGTACTTCAAAGGAACGCCAGATCAGCTGAGAACATGACATGTCTATGAAAATGTGCAGGAGAATCCAAGGCAATCAATTCCTTCTTGTGCACTAGAACTCAGCCTTTCGCAGACATCAACTTGACAATATTTATGTCTGAACTTGGGTCTGCATCCGCGCAAGATCCAACTGATTCAGGAGTTCAAAGGTAATGACCGCTGAATGAATGTTTGTTTGCTGACTGAGCTTCAGAAGAAAACCCCAATTTTGGCCGAAAGATCATCTTTAGACAATGATTTCATTCATTTGATTCGAGACGATTAATTTTTGGATAAATGATTGCGTTGACAAGTAAAATTTTCATATATGCGATGGAAATGCATGTACAAAAAGTTAGTTTTTGAAGAGGATTTTCACTAATGCTTCTATAAAACGGTACTGTTTGGTGCAGATTTGATCTGAAAACGACCTTGGTGAGACTATCATCATCAATGGCGAGCGCTACAGATCGATGATAGTCAATTTCTTTGGGCTCAAATTGAACGATATGAATGAATGTGTGTACGAATTGAAAAAATTTCGTTTTATTTTTTTTAGATATCATGCAGGTGGAAAAAAGTCCAACAAAAATATATATTTAAAAGCACTATGTGAGAAATATATAGAAAAGAATTGGTGATTGTACGGCAAACATAACTTAAAAAATTCAAAAATTATATTTTATTTTTATAAAAAAAATTACAAAATTAATTTAATTTTTTGGAAAAAAATGTCAAAAAATATATGTTGTAAAATACTATATGAGAACTATGCAAACTTTGGTGTTGTTAAACATTATATGAGAGATATATAAACAAAATTTGGTGATTGTACCAAAATTCTAACTTGAAAAAAGAAATTTTTAAATAAAATAAAAATGGTTGAGGTTATATTTACTTTCACTTATTTTCCACCAGTTTTCTGGTCATGCGTCTACGTGATATCTATATGTCTCAATCTCATCTAAAGCAGATGACCACTTAGAAAGTGATTAACTTTTGCTCTTTACTATATTAATTTTGGCAGATCGGGGATTAACTATTATGGACCAAAACTCTGGGAAATGGTTACCTATATTAATACTAGTATTACAAAAATATAACAATCCAAATTGGCCGAGGGCACTTTGCCCTTCCTTATACGGCTATGACCTTTAGCTGAAATTCTGACGAAGTCACTGAAGATTGGATCGTTGGAATCCGTGTCTCCGTGCAAAGCCGCAGCGAAGCTTTCAATTATGTCATATTTGGAACATAATGGCAAACATGGACTTTTCAAATGAAAAAAGATTTTCATTAGTAAATAGCTTACACACAGTTTGTTTTGTTCCTGTTCAAGCCAGTCCAGCACCGTCCTTATTGAAAAGCCCCGTGAAAGCTGTTGAAGTAGCTCTCGTCTTTAGTACCCATCCGGCTTAAGTAATCAATATTTGTGAACACTATGCGCTATGTGAGATTTCAGTACTCAACCTGCTTGAGTACCTCAAAAAAACTTGTTTGTAATAGGTGAAGTACTTGAGCGGGTTTTGCTGTACCTATATATTTTTTTCGATAGTCTGCATATAAATACAGATTTTAATGCAAACAGATATTTGACGGCATGTAGGTTAGGTTATGGTGGCCGCCTCTGTAAGAGGCACACTCGGAGGCCTAAGAGGCCCATTGTGATACCACATATTTCACCCGTTTTTTTAAATGTGTATGCATCCAACATGTGTTACAACACACATTTTAAGCGGTTGGGGGATGAAGGGAGGGGACCTTCCTTTCACACTTAGAGGGTTTGCCATTGTCTGTTAAAAAGGCACTTCTGCGATTCTTGTAATTCTTAACTGCTTCATATGGATAGCAATGGAAGTAGATGAGGGTTTTACCAGCCCGAGCTAGGAATCGAACCTAGGGCCTCTGGCGTGAGAAGCGAGCGTACTACCCGCTGGACTGTGAACCACTTCTGAATTGAACCCGTTTTAAACTGAACCTTTTTGGCTTCTTGGCCTTTGAATCAAACTTTTAACAATGGTTAGAAGGCTCCGCAAACAGCCGGTCATTCCTGTTGAAAATAAAATCTCGTCTGTTTTAAGGCTTTCCTGCTTGCTTTGCTTTGCTAGGCTTCTTCAAATTAATGACATTAGAAAATCACTGATTTCTCAACTGGATTACTTGAAATAATAATAATTCCTTCGAACTCATATATTGTAAATTTTCAACATCATTTCTATGTGCTGGATTTTCAACATCATTTCTATGTGCTGGATTTTGCCGAACAGTTAATAGTTCATTGTAAATGCAAAATTACTGTGAAAATTAATTAAATTTATAAACGTCTGAACGCAGCTAAACAAACAAGGATTTTGAAATTTAATAGCAAAAATCTTCAGCTATTTCGCTGTCGCCTTGTTTTGGTTAATTGCGATTGTGGCGGTTTTGAGTTGCCTTCATTTTGCATTGTTGCTGCTAGCAAAATAACCGACAGTACTTCAAAATGTTATTCGAATTAATTGCAGAGTTTCTATCGAAACAAAACGTCGCGGCATTGGTGTCTAGTCCTTGAAAAAGCCAAACAACAACAATGGCATATTTTTTATTATGCTGCTTAATGAAATTGCAAAAAATTAAATTGGCATTAAATAATTTTGTTCATTTCGCAAGAGCGCACCGACAGCAGCCGGAACGGTTTAACGGAAGAAAGGACGCTGTGCTGAGCGGTGAGTGGCACAAAATGTGCGGTGAAAACTTTTTTAAATAGGCACCTCATATTTAATCGGCCGGCTGAAAGCATTTAATCCACTACACAAGTTCAACTTTTAGACAGACAGAGACACCTGTGTACCGCTCGCACCAGTACACTGCCAAGCATGTACACGTGTATTGATGTGTATATGTATGTATATACACTTTGTACACATATTAAAAAATTGTCTGCGATTTTTCGAGTGAAAACAAGCCGCACGGGCGAGCGGCCGGCCTTCAGCCAAGTGTGAGTAATTGAATTAGTGACGTAGCTACATACAAAAAAGGAAAAATAAACGGTAGCTACTATTAAAAGCAAACATGGGGGCGGGGTGTTTGCGTGTTGTGTGCAGTGGTCACACGTCGGCAGTAAAATGCTTCCTTTTTTCCGAAAAAACAACCGTCTCACCTTCAGCAGTAAGCAACGCCCATACATGTGGCAAGAGGTGGCAATCGTCTTTCAGGCAATCGCCACAACAGAAGCGCCCACAGTGGGAAAACGTTTTTTATATCGAACACAACTTTGACTTTAATTGATTCGAAATTTTTCATGAGATTATAAATAACAGGAACAAATATTTCAGTTTTAGCGTTTAGTGAATAATTATAATTTGTACACCGCCTTGTCACGTCTAATGACTAGTAAAATTTTTCCATTCTTAATGCAAAATTCGAAAAAAACACTCTGAAAAAAATTTCCATGCAGCTAAAAAATATTTTCTAAACTAAATTTGTGTCGTTGCGATTAGCGACAAACTTGACGACAATTACCAAACTTCAAAGTCGGATTTCTCATAAACTAGAGCCAATCTTACCAAACGGCTGGTGGATCTCAACTTAGTATACCTATAGAAAACTCACCCAGTAGGTCCCCCCCATGTCTAAATTTTTGAGGGCAAATTTCATGCACAGTGTTATTATTCTGAAGAACTCGCTTTTAAGTGGCTGTGACAATGGGTGGTTCGAAAATATTTTTTTTTTTTTTTGTTCCGTGTTCACTCCTCTCTGGAGCATAGGGCCTCCACAAGGCAGCCTTGTGTTGGTTACGTTAATCGGTTGTATTGTTCTGCCAGGGCAGGTGATTGGCCTGCCGCAGGTAGTCCTAAGCGATGGTACCATCTAACGCCGCTCAGGAACGCCGCCTCCGCTCATAGCGCCATCTGTTGTGAGGAGGTTACAGCAGAATGGTTGGGGACCTCGCTAGATCAATTTGGTGCGCTGTTTTCGCAGTTGTCCGCTTCCCCTTGCAGATGTCGCTCGTGCGCCGTGTCTAACTGTTTATTTGTTTTGCTTTTATCAGCCGCACAGCGCATAATTGCGCGTACTATTGCGTGGAAGTGTGTGGAATAGGAATAATTTGGTTGGGAATCAATGAACTTGGATATGTTGCAGGGTTTTTAGGAAAATTTAGAGAACAGGAAAAATCGGAAAAATTGGTTGGAAAAGTGCAGGGACCGTGCACACGGCGGGAGTTGAACCCACGATCTCTGGGATGACGGTCTAGTGCACTCACGCTAGGCTATCGAGGCTGAAAAATAGGTATATTTGGAAAAAAAATACATACGGCCGAAATCGTAAAAAAGTGGCTTGATTTTATTTTCGATATTATCGGATAAATCAAAATTGTTTCACATATGAATATGCTAGTTTGTACTCGGTATTGCATCGGGTAATTGTACTGAACAAGATTTATGTAGAAAGCTTTTACCCAGACCCCTATTTTGATACATAAGTATGACAGTTGTTCGATATTAAAATTTTGGGTTGCTTGAAGAGTACCACGCCCCTATTTCAATGCCAATGCAATTTACCTGTTTCAATGCTATAAAACTTAAATGGTATAAATAAATATTTTAGTTATAAATAATACATTTTTCCAGTCGAATGGTACGTCTAAGCAGAGAATTCTCACCGAATGTCATTCATATGCGACTTTTGGTTTTAAAGTTATCAGACATTTTTTTAAAGGCCCATGAGATTTCATCAACGGAACAACAAATCCATGGAACAACGTTGTACAAAATTTTTATGCTGTCCTACTTATAAATTCGACATTATTCAATATTATAGATTGAAGTTGTATGGGTGATGCCACGCCTTCTTTTCAATACACAACAAATAATATCCAGAAAGCCTCTACTGGACATATTATCCATTGTGACTAATAACTTGATTACACGTAACGAGGAGAGTGGCGATTCAGTAATTCGGACGAGTGCTCGTTACATTTAAACAGTAAGGCGAGTTGTTGAGTCACTAGAATCAACTTTTTTTAGTGAGCCGAGTATTATTTCCCCGTTATACTCTTTTTCTTCCCGCATCGATTCACTGACTCGCTCGTCACTTGTAATGACTGTAATAAAACTGAACCACGTGGAACAATACATTTGAACACCTAACGCCTGTACTCACCCATCCAAATCTCTCGGCCTAGTAAATACCATCTTACTGTTTCGCCACTTTACTAGTAACGTGTAATCAAGGAATTAACTTCAGATCAATCAGTCAAGCAGTTTCTACTCGTAACCACATATTACACCGTGCGACAGCATTTTTCACACTGGGAAAAATCTATATATGCGTGAAACTAGATACCAACTATAGTAATAGTGCGTACTCAGTTTTTCGTTTCTACATCCTTTGTCCTTTTAAAAGGACTTCAAAATTTTGAAGGGGTTAAAAAATAAAAAAATATAAAAACTACTTAACCTCGTAAGAATATGGCGATATGTATATCAAATGAAAGAGGAAAGACTCAAGAATTTAACTAAAATTTACTTTTTATCTATTTGTAGAAAAAGGATATGAAGAAGGTCTTTTAAAAATTGTAATCCTTTATATCCTTGAACATTTACATAGAATTTTCTTGAACAGTAAGTATGCTAAAACTCGAAATCTCCCTGATCACGTGTCAAAATTTCATTACTCTAACTTTATTAGTTCGAAAGTTATTAAAAAAAAAGCGGAAGCTGCAATTTTAATGAAGTACAAAAATTCTAATTTATTTGAGTATCAGCATTTTTAATAATAAAAAGATACAAAATCAATGAAGCAAGAATAATGAAATTTTGAAATTTGAAATTTTTTTGAAATTTTTCTATCAATAGCTTTACAGCTCTATAGCACAGCTCGGTAGTAAAGTGAGATAGTGAAAATATCGATGAGTATAAATTTAGTAACCAATTCTGAAAGTGGACCTCATACAGATAATTTTTTCCGAAGAATGTAATAGTCCAGCACGTCTGAGTTTTTTTATTTCCACATAAAGGTTAAAAAGGTCACTTTAGATCTGTACACGGAAATTATGAAAACTTGAAGAGATTGAACTTCGATGTCTAAAACAAAGTGGTTGGGCATAAAACTATGAATATTTTTTGTATGCACATGAACCCTCCAACCCCTTTCTTACCCCTTTTTTACTGTTTTTTGTAGTAACTTTTTTCATAATAAGCTTGTATTAAGTAAAATATTGAAAAATATAATATAATATAGTATTTTGAGAAAATATTCCTCATTAAAAATTAGGGGGTCTTTGAACAACAAAACTTTTTCAAATCCTCTCCCAAAAAAAATAAAAAGCCTTAAACAAAAAGCCTTCACTTTAAAAAATGCTTGTTCTGCTTGAAATGCAGAGGAAAAATTTATTATCTTAAAAATAAATATTTTCCATTGGTAAATATAGTGGTTTCCAACAGATCTAAGTATATATAATATAAAAAACATAAACTTTAGCTTACACAGGTTTATTGTAATAAAAAAAATCTGCAAACATGACTAATTTATATGATCCGTTAACGAATCAAAGGTACGAAATGGGCTAAGAAAGTAGTCTCTTATCCTTTTCAACGGCCCAAATCAAATAAGATAAAGGTTTATTTTGGGTGATTGTCTAAAAATTTTATTTAAATATCGTAAAATTAAAGTCTAAAGTATCAGTCAAACAAGAGTGAAGTTTTATAAATACTAAGTTCATATTTATTTAATTTTAAAATTTTTTCTTTTATTTAAGCAATTAAAGTGAACGTCAAAACTGTTTTGGGTTGAGGGCAAAGTTAATCTTACGTGAAATGATTTTTAAATGCCAAGATTTTAATAAGTCTCAAAGGAATCACAGCCATAAATGCGAAAGTGTGAAAAAGAAGTGACAAAAAAAAGTGAAAATTGTAAATAAAGCGAATTAATATGTGCGAATGTATCAGTAAAGAAAACGAATTCATGGAAGGCGTTAGAAATAATTGTTTTTGTGTTATACTTCCGCATTTTTCGTATAAAGTACATATAAAAGAAAAACTGAATTCCTGTTTGTTATTTTGTGCATGAATGATTTTATTGGATCATCAATGCAAATCAACCAATGCAAATCCGTACAAATACCAGTATTTTATTCATTAGTCTTGTTTCTGGTACGAAATTGAGTTCTTCCATCTCAACAAAGGCGCATTCGTTTCACTGAATTGTGCTCAAAAATATCAGGTGTACAACTTTGCTTCCGCCGTTTTCCGATAGGTGGCTGTACCGGCTGAGGCTGGTTGAAATACATAGATGGTAATGCCTTTAAAGTGAGTGTGGACAGTGCCTAACGAATTGTCATCGCCGTTTCAGTGACAGTTGTTCTTGTTTTCGTATTATTCACGCTCGAAAATGTGCGTTTATGTGCCCAATTCTCGCCATTTGCGGGAAGTTTTACTTTTCTGTTACAATTCGCAAAAAAATGCAGCTGAAGCGCATTGAATGCTCTCAGAAACTTACGGTGATGCTGCTCTGAGTGAAAGAACGTGTCGGGAGTGGTTTCAACGTTTTAAAAATGGTGATTTCGATGTCGAAGACAAACATGGTGGTGGAAGAGAAAAAACCTTCAAAGATGAACAGTGATTTACTACGAGCTCTTAAAACCGGGTGAAACCATCACAGGAGATCGCTACCGAACGCAACTGATGCGCCTTAGTCGCGCGCTAAAAGAAAAGCGGCCACAATATCAAGAGCGACATGACAAAGTCATCTTCCAACACGACAATGCTCACGTCGCAAAATTGGTCAAAAAGTACCTGGAAACGCTGAAATGGGAAGTCTTGCCCCACCCGCCGTATTCCCCAGATGTCGCCCCTTCTGACTTCCACCTATTCCGTTCGATGGCACACGGCCTGGCAGATCAACATTTTCAATCCTTCGAAGAATTGGAAAAATGGATTGCTTCATGGATAGCGTCAAAAGAGGACTGCTTTTTTCGAGCCGGGATCCGAAAATTGCCGGAAAGATGGGAGAAAGTTGTCGCTAGCGACGGACAATACTTTGAATAATACATCTGTAAGCACTTTTTCGCAATAAAGCTTTTAATTTTGGAAAAAACGGCGGACGCAAAGTTGTACACCTGATACAACAACAAAATTCTTTAACGCAGTTCTAAACTAGTGTTTAAAATTTTACACTCTACTGTCTCTACACGTGTTACTCATTGCCCTACTCCGAGTTGCAAATTTGCTTGTCAAAACCAAACTCTTCCCTCTGCGCTGTACCCGGCTGCCTTTAATAACTGTTTGCTTGTAGCGCAGCTCGTTCTCGAACATCCCAGTATTGCCTCGAGTTGTTCTCGAACATCTCAGTTTCGCCCCTTAAAGTATGCCATACTCGTTGCGCAACTCGTTCTCAAATATCCCATGGCACAGTGACGGCGAGCATTATCGTTCACATTTCTTAACGGCGCGAGCACATTTGTATGGAGTACTGGAGTTCAAAGGTTTTGCTTATCTATTCTATCAGAAAAGTCTTTCATGGGCATACAAGGACAAGGCTAAACTATTTCAAATTTCTGGAGAATTCCCTCCTAAATTTTGTCTTTATGATAATTCAAAAATGTCTTCGATTCATATTCACGATCATAAAATTAATCGGAGTTCTTTCATAAAAATTTCCTTAGTCCAGTCGGAATACTCTAATGAAGGATGAACTACTGGAACTTGAGCCGCCGGGCATCTTTCGCTTCACGAAAGTGACGGATCGGTCAAAGGAGGTCCAGAGTCTCTGTGAAACTTGATGTCAAGGGCTGCTTGTTGAAGGCCGCAGAATGACCAATGGTGGGGCTGGACGCAGCTACTTCAAGTAGTTCCGAGTCCGGGCACTTGGTGGTCAAGTGGGGAGGCAATAGCTGTGGAATAATGGACATTAATGTCCATGTGACTGTGTCCATGGACACTCCCAGCAATATATAATAATGATAGTCGGAATACCACGACGTTACTTTGACAGCCAGACACATACACAAAATGAAATTTTGTGCCAACTTTTGGCTCATTAATTTGTTTACTATGAATTATAAATTTTTTTTATTAGTTGAGAAAGCATGGTAACTCAACCACAAATTATTTTCTTTGTACAATTTGACTTCTAATAACTTCCTGTCATGATATCCGACCCAACAAAAGGCTTAACAAATTATATATTTTTTAGTATTTAGTATGCCAGTAAAAACGACTAAATATTAACTTTTTGGGCCTTTAAATTAATTTGCTTGTAGATTACATATTTGTACGTTTTTACTTGCAGCCTGTACATTACGTCTTCGTAGATGTTCGAGGCTTTGTCAAACTGAAAACATCTGGATTTTGCTCTAAAAATTTAAATATTAATTAATAATTATAATTAAAATTATTATTTAAAAGGTATGTGGGTTCGCAAAATATGTTCATTCTCATTTCAATTATCGGCCGTCATTGAACAGTTTTTGAAAGTATCAAATTGCTATGTAACTATAATTAAATTTACGGGAAAAAATAAACTTACTTATTTCTTACTTACTTAAGTGACCATAACAACCCGTTACCGGGCTACGGCCTGCCGCAAAATCTCTCTCCAGGCGCCTCTGCTTTGCGCACGCCTCCTCCAGTTGGTCACAACAAAAGAAGATAGGGCGTGCCAACTTGGTCCTTCCACCGGAGACACGGCCTCCCTCTTCGCCATCGACCTCCTACTACCGCATCGAACACCTTTTTCACCAGAGCTTCAGTGTCCATACGGCAGACATGGATGGAAACAAACACACTTAGCAAATTTTAGCCATAAAGTGTCCTTAAAATTTATCAGAACTTCACCTGCTGTGCTTGACAGTAAATTAGTGCTTGGTGACCTACTTTTAAATGTCTACCTTTGTGTATAGATAAACAATACACTGACAAAACTTGACGTAAAACACTTTTACGTAGTAGTAGTTTTTGATCAGTTCAGGAAGATTTTTTAAATACAAAAACATTAACTGCTAAGGTTCTTAGTTCTTGGTGATTGAATACTTGTAATGAAAATTTTCAATTTAAATAAAATGCATGTTTTATTTAAATCTTATTTTATAAAAGTACAAACAACATATGTACGTACAACGTGATAACTTCAGAATAAAATTCAGTTGAAAATTAACTAAAAAAAAATATTGTGACGATCTTGCAGCTCGCTCTGCACAACTGCGTGCCGAGGCGGTTCGAAGCTATGCTGAAATGTTCGAGAACGAGTTACAATACGGGCAAACAAGTATAAAAGGTAGCCGGATACACCTTTTTAAATTCAAAAATTCAATCAAAGCTACGTGAACTAACTACTAAGGTTCTTTGTTCTTGGTGATTGAATATTTGGAATAAAATTTTTATTTGCTGTTTTTTAATTAAATTTTATTTTGTAAAAGTACAGACAACATACGTACAACTTGACAACTTCAAAATAAATTTGAGTTAAAAATTAAATATAATTTAAAATATTATGACGATCATGTAGCTCGCTCTGCACAACTGCGGGCCGAGACGGTTCGAAGCAATGGTGTTGTGTTATAGTTAGATGCCTAGTTGGTTGATATTTGATAGAAATGTTGATAAAAATTTGTTCCGTAATCCCTTTGAACCAAAAATGCCACAATGATTCATTAGTGGACTCTGTAGTTTTAGAAAAATCGTAGATTCTGTGCTCTAGAAGTGTAGAAACAGTGTACACTTGGGCCCATCGGTCGCATTTTTGATAGGATTCTAAGTGGGAATATTTATATCAGAAATAGTTCAAACACCAAAAACATTCAATAGCATCTAACAAATTGAACAGCAAAAATACTAAACACTATAAGTTCCAATTAACATTAAATCAATAACCACACAACCCAACACTCTATAACCAAATACTTTTTCTAAATAAAGTCCTTAACATTTTCAAGGGCAACATTTCTTTCCATTCATGAACGATTAAAAGTAACATCACTCACCATTCCAAACGTAAAATCCTACATTCCATTCGTTATTTTTTCATAATTGCTTTATCGAACAATGGCTTAAATCAATTAAGTGTGCTTTCCCCGGAGCTCAATTGTGGCAATCTCCTTTTTTTTTAATAATTCAAAAGGCGTTCATAGACCTTTTTGTGTAGTGTATCTTTTTGTATTAATTTGCCTGGCAATCATCTTCAATCGGTTCCCTATCCCACAGTTGCCTCCAACTCAAACAATTTGAAAAATTCATGGCAACAGGTCACCAGCCGTCGCATTGAAAAAGTCATTAAAGTGATTAAAACTTTCTCGCAAAAAGGGACGTTTTGCAATTATGTCTATGTGTGTGTGTGTATGTGTGTGTGCGTTTGTTGGTCTTTTGCTACAACTTGCACATGTTGGGCGCTCCTTAAGTAATGCGTTCTGTTAATTTCACTCCGGCCAAAAGTTTTTTCCACATAAACAGCTGCACGACCGGCCATTTGGCAATTTTTTTCTGCGTAATTTTTCATACTTTGTATACATTGTACTGCCATTTCGGCGCTTTGTGGCCACTTTCAACTTCAAAGTCAAATTTATTGCTCAATTTTCGCTACTGAATTTTTTAGCAATTCCACGCTGAAAGGGTTAAAAGTTTTCAATTACGCAGCATCGACTGCGCGCCGAAAAGTTTTCGATTGCTACGTTGACGTCGTTGTCTTCATTGTTGTTGTTGTCTTTTCTTGTCTCTTTCAGTTGCTGAGCCAACTGCGTCACATCGATGGATTTTCAATGTTTAAAAATTTTCTATTTTGACCTTTGGCGAGAAAATATGCGAGTGGTAGTTTAAAATTGCTTCGTTGGTAGAAAACGTCAATTTTGTGCGGTGTTTATATAAACTTTAAGTAATCCATGCAAGTGAGAAATATTTTGAGGAAAAGCGAGTTATTTTAATTTCTTTGTTGGTTCATTGGGCCCCATAACAGAGGTTCGTGGGTTCGAATCCCTGTTAACCCAAAGATCAAGTAAAGAAATTGTTACTTTTTGTGGGGAGATTTGCGGGTTTCAACACGCTCTGATACAAAAATTGCTGTTGAAAAATATGGTTTCAAATGGAATTGGGCTCTAAAACTGTACGCAAAACACCTTCAATATGAAATCCTGTGTGTGTCACTGACCTCAGAGTTCGGTGATGTGTGGTGACACGAATCATTACTGCTTTCATCGGAAAGACATGAATATTTATGTTCGATCAATTGATCGATATTAGCCCATGCCGATCAAATATTTTCAAGTTTATTTTAATTTGATAAAAAAAAAAAATGGGTATCGGTCAAACACTACTAAATAACTACCTAAAGCAAATAATCATTTATTCAACTATTGATTGAATCGAGAGTTACATATTTATTTAAATTTTTAATACTTGAAGCAAACATAAAAGATTATAAAGGTCTGGTAGTCTTTTCGTGAAGTCAAACAAAAATAATTTCTTATAGTTAAGAAGATTGAATTGAATCTCATAAATGTTATTACATACAAACTGTTGGTTTGATTGATAAATTTTTGGCGTGAAGAAATTGGTTTCAAAATTTTGATATGTTATGAAATGATAAGAATTTTTGTAATAAAATGCAGTGAGTAATAAAATTTTATTATAATTTTTCATGAAGATTTTCATCTAATTTCATAACATCTTATAACAAAACATTATACTACAAAGGATAGGATAGGAAACCACTTGCAACTACGGTACGGTTAGAATAGAATAGGCTGGAGGAAATTGCTCCTCAAAAGCTCCAACTGGTCACTTAAGTGCACTTGAGGGATGGCTTATAGGAATAACACATTCTGATGGCACTCCTTGCAATCTAAGAGCCTGGAAGTCATAACACCGTGCGACAAAAATTAAAAAAATTTTCACACCGGAAAAAATCCATATGGGCGTGAAACTAGAGACCAAACATAGTAATACTGCGTACTCAGTTTTTCATTTCTACATCCTTTGTCCTTTTAAAAGGACTTCAAAATTTTGAAGGGGATACAAAATAAAAAAAATACTTAACCTCGTTAGAATATGGCGATATGTATATCAAATGAAAGAGAAAAGGCTCAAGAATTGAAATAAAATTGATTGTTTTTATCTATTTGTAAAAGAAGGATATGAAAAAGGTCTTTTGAAAATTTTAATCCTTTATATCAGGTGTACAACTTTGCTTCCGCCGTTTTCCGATAGGTGGCTGTACCGGCTGAGGCTGGTTGAAATACATAGATGGTAATGCCTTTAAAGTGAGTGTGGACAGTGCCTAACGAATTGTCATCGCCGTTTCAGTGACAGTTGTTCTTGTTTTCGTATTATTCACGCTCGAAAATGTCCGTTTATGTGCCCAATTCTCGCCATTTGCGGGAAGTTTTACTTTTCTGTTACAATTCGCAAAAAAATGCAGCTGAAGCGCATCGAATGCTCTCAGAAACTTACGGTGATGCTGCTCTGAGTGAAAGAACGTATCGGGAGTGGTTTCAACGTTTTAAAAATTGTGATTTCGATGTCGAAGACAAACATGGTGGTGGAAGAGAAAAAACCTTCAAAGATGAACAACTAGAAGCATTGCTTGATGAAGATTCGGGGTGAAACCATCACAGGAGATCGCTACCGAACGCAACTGATGCGCCTTAGTCGCGCGCTAAAAGAAAAGCGGCCACAATATCAAGAGCGACATGACAAAGTCATCCTCCAACACGACAATGCTCGGCCTCACGTCGCAAAAGTGGTCAAAAAGTACCTGGAAACGCTGAAATGGGAAGTCTTGCCCCACCCGCCGTATTCCCCAGATGTCGCCCCTTCTGACTTCCACCTATTCCGTTCGATGGCACACGGCCTGGCAGATCAACATTTTCAATCCTTCGAAGAATTGGAAAAATGGATTGCTTCATGGATAGCGTCAAAAGAGGACTCCTTTTTTCGAGCCGGGATCCGAAAATTGCCGGAAAGATGGGAGAAAGTTGTCGCTAGCGACGGACAATACTTTGAATAATACATCTGTAAGCACTTTTTCGCAATAAAGCTTTTAATTTTGGAAAAAAAACGGCGGAAGCAAAGTTGTACACCTGATAGAATTTTCTTGAAAAGTAAGTATGTTAAAACCCAAAAATCTCCTTGATGACGTCTCAAAATTTCATTATTCTCGCTTTATTGATTTTATATCTTTTTATTATTTAAAATACTGATACCCAAATAAATTAGAATTTTTGTACTTTATTAGACTTGCAGTTTCCGCCTTCTTTTTAATAACTTTCGAACCAATAAAGTTAGAGTAATGAAATTTTGACACGTGATCAAGGAGATTTTGGGTTTTAACATACTTACTTTTCAAGAAAATTCGCTATAAATTTTTAAATATATAAAGGATTAAAATTTTCAAAGGACCTTTTTCATATCCTTTTTTTACAAATAGATAAAAAATCAGTTTTATTTCAATTCTTGAGCCTTTCCTCTTTCATTTGATATACATATTGCCATATTCTAACTAGGTTAAGTATTTTTAATATTGTTTTTATTTTTTATCCCCTTCAAAATTTTGAAGTCCTTTTAATAGGACGAAGAATGTAGAAATGAAAAGTTGAGTACGCAGTATTACTATATTTGGTCTCTAGTTTCACGCCCATATGGATTTTTTCCAGTGTGAAAAATGCTGTCGCACGGTGTAAGGATTCTAAAGTGAACTTTGCTATATTTCTGAAATTTAGGTTTGAAGGCTAAGTAAGTAAGTCTAGTAGGGAGCAGGGAGCAGGGAGCCTAAAATTGCTTGGGTTTTCCTGGCCAACACTGGAAGTGACACTTATATACGAAGTGTAAAACTCTTTATTTATCTTCTTTAGAACGATAATCACAACTGTCTGATTGGCCGAATGAATTAATTATTCACATTGTTCTTAGGCCATTGAGAACCATTTACTTCGAGGCTTTATTTTAGCTTTAAAGATGCTGCAATTGTCAGGTAACTGGTAACAGGTAATTGGGAGTTGTAGCCATATCTTCCTGGGAATATTTCAATCCCTAGCCTTCCTTATGACTTGTAGCGCAGTTGGGGCATTAAAAGTTCTCTAAGTATTGTACATAGAATACATTTAATGAGCGCTTAACCCAAACTTCGACGAAAATGGCAATGAGGTAATGAAAATGAGCCCAAGAGACAAGATGACAAGATTGTAGATGATACGAACAGCGTTAAGTTGACAGTAATGAAAAGAGAAACACTAGTAAGGGTTTTGGTTTATTACATTTTAGTGTAAAAATCCATTATTTTCAGCTATGTGTATGTACTGTATGTGCTCTAAGTCTTAAACGGTTGGAGATCACGTTTTAATTTTTTTTTGTGGAGAATGAGTACATTTAAAGCTTTAATTTACGTTAAAATAAAAAAAAAAGGTGTCGAAGTTACTCAAATATCGATTTCAAATTTTCACTTCCGGTTTACTATACGTAAAAAAAATTAAAATTTAGAATTCGACAAAAACAAAAAAACAACAACTTTTTTCCTATAAGAAACAATACTTTTTAGTTTTTTTTACAAATTAATTGATACAGATAATAAGCATCCAAAAATGCATTACTTTCTGTTTAGTCAATTTTTAGAAGCTCATAACTCAGCAAAAAAACATCATACGAAAAAAAAATTGGGTGTACACATCCACTTCTACTAGAAGTGTAACTGACCAGAATATAAACAAAATTCATTTTTTTGGGATGTCCGCTTGACGTGAAATGCCCCATATCGCTTATTATTTATTTATGTTTCATATCACGTCAACCAGGAGACACCTTGTTTTTTTGAGTCCTCTCTTTGCCGGCCTCTACTGACTTCAATTTTTTTCAGTTATTATACATTTTTATACTTTTCAAGTATCAATAAAAAACTGATAAAAACATGGATAGTAAAAATGATTAGTGTTTTTTTACTAATAATAATTTTTATAATAATTGACTGGCACGAAAGCCCGCTTACGCGAGACTAAGGCCTAGCTTCCCGCAACCACCCGTGTTGTGCGTGTAAATTTGTACGCGGGTGGGGTTTATTAAGTCCGTAAAATCACCTCAAAATTGAGCATCTAGACTACAATAGCCCCTTAAAGGGAATACCCCCTTATGGAATCATCAGATCCCATATCGTTTCCAGCAAGAACCTACCATTAAATAATACGTTGAAAATTTAACTATTAATTTATAGTCATAAAATCCTGCTTTTCTATTGGCAAAACACTGAAACAATTGACATTTAAAAGCTTCTTTTTTCTTTTTTGAGGATAATTTTTCACCACCAAAATCATTTGTCATACACAAAAACAGAAAGTAATGACTTGGTGGCAGGTGCGGTCTATAAGCTGAATACATAAGAACCTTCCACTTATGTCGCTATCGATGTGTGTCCTTTTTCTTTTCTGGCCGCTTCTGGGCGATTGCTTCCTTCAACCGGTCCAATTGTTGACAGTACATGTCCGAATTAAAACTTTTGCCTTTGGAAAGCAGCTCATTATATATGATCCCCTGCCAATTCCACTAAACACACAGCACAACACACAACACACACACACACACACACACACACACCGTTTGCGTCTTCTCACCGCGGCTTGACCACAACCATTTTTGCTTGACCTTGTCGTAAGTGATTCACATTTCGTCACCAGTCTCCATGTGCTTCACAAATGGATCGATTTTGTTTTGATTCAGCAGCGATTCGTAGAAGAAAATTCGGTCTATGAGGTTGTTTGGCGTTGCCTCGTGTGACACTCACGCATTGAGCTTATTTTTGTATTCAACCTTTTTTAAAGTGGTTCCAAAAGGTTTTTTTGTGCAATATTTAGCTTTTCGGACAGACTCGACCGTTCCTTGATTTTATAGACATTTTAAAATTTCATTTTTCATTTCATCACAAAATTACCGGAACGAAATCAATGAAACCAAGATTGCGCGTGATTGACTGTTACAGTCTCGCATCTATAAACGCCATTCACATTTTTAGCCGGCTGACTTGTGTTTTCTCCTCATCGATGAAAAGTTTTCAAGTATTTACTATTTACTGGTGTCCATCTTTGATGTGAGCTCAATCAAACCTGATGCAAGATATCACAAAACTGTCTTAATTCCAAAACTTTTGCCAGATTTGGTTAAAGTAAATTTTTTTGTTTTTATTTTTTTTTTTGCTAATTTAAAACCCAAGTTGCTGAAAAGTGTTTTAATTGCATTAATAAATTTTCCAAATGTCGTAACATAAAATAAGATTTGTAGCCGCTGCTGTCTACCGTAACGCGTATCTATAAACCTTGACTTGAATGCTGTAAATACATTTATTATGGCTTAATTTTCTTGGGGTCTTTGCTTTTTGGTTTAACTTTCTCTTTAATTAATGTCGTCGAATTAAAAATTGATGCGGCCAGGGTTTGTGAGTGCGAAAACTTTTGTGGGCGGGTTCATCTCTCTGATGGAGGGATGAGGTAGAAGATGAAGCGGCGTCATTGATTGAAATGAGAAAATCGAGAAGCCACAAAAGTATCTGAAGTGCAGCCAGAATCCATTAAGTGGTTATTAACTCAATTAAATAATAAACGATTTGTTGTAACGAAACTTCAACACTCAACCTGCTTCAGATTTTGACACATTTGCCATGGCATCAATTTTAAAGCTTAACGATTTGTGGTTAATTTGATTTGATTGGATTCAGACAGATTTGTTATTGCACGAATGCGAACTTTCCAACTAAATATTAGAGTAGGTGAAGATTTTTGCATTTCGAACTGGGCAAAACAACGTTCGTGAACATTTGTTACTTCCTGGAAGTTGCAGTGCTCGGCAGCTGTAGCCAACATTTTCAACACTTGCAGCCGAGTGGACAATCAAACTGCCTCTTCCCCCTCCCGGTGAATTCTGCAGTCGAGCGCAACTGGTGCTGTGCATTTTGCATTTCAATGAAAGGGTGTTCAAGTAATTCATTTCGAAATTTTTATAGTGCACAATATTTTTTATTGCAAATACAAATTAGCATTATGTGGTTTCCATGCTATAAAACGGCTTGTTGTTGACTTTGAGGAGAAACGTCAGCGCGTTACATTGTGGCACAACGTTGTGTTAGCCAATTTACAAGTAATCATGGCCAGAAAATTTACATAAAGGGCTCAAACTGCGTGCAAGCATGCGGCAGCGGGGTGCACGGAATTAAGCATATATAGTTGTACAACAACAACAACAAAGTACAGCATGCCCCGAACCTCGGCAAACTTTTATTGGGCCATTTGCAGCGACAGCCGCAGCGAGCGGACGAGAACGAGGTGGCGGTGTTTGGTGAATAGTGCGACGAACGAACCAACAGACGGACAGACGGGCGAGTGCGTCTGAACAGGTCTAAACTTTTGTTGTGTACAAAGTAATAAAAGTGTTGTTAAAACATTAGCATCCAAAATAGTGGGAATAGTAGAAATAAAACCAAGTGCACACGGAAGTAAACAGATTTGAAACAAATTAAGGCATATAAAAGGCAATTAGGAAATATTACATGGTAACCGAATGCTACGCGGCGGCAACTTTGCGTGAAATTACGAAATGGTTAAAGTTAAGTGGAAGCACTCGGCGACACATGACCGACTTATGTATATGTACTGAGTTTTAGGTTTATTCATCTCGGAGGGGTTTTCTCGAGAATCGATTGATTTTTGTATTTTATCAAATTTAAATTGACACATTTTTGAACAGGATTCCTACAAGTTTAAAGTTTAGCTTTTCTCTCTACATACCTACTTAAAAAAAATTTAAATATTTCATTACAATTGAAGTCCAATGTTGAAAGTCAGCTATTTGACTTTGACACACATTCTAATCCACAAGTCAGCCATTCAGTTAGTTTGTGTAAAGCGCACATTACCTTTGAATTATGAATAAATGCCATCAAATTGCAACACTGCCAAAGCTATGAAAGCACGTATCCTTCACAAATTCGCTAAAGTTGACTGTCGCCTTCTGCTTAATTTTTATATTTGACAACCATAAAATAAAAATTCAAACATTTATACGATGAGTTCTTCAACTGTGGCTGAGCTCAACTCAGGTAAAACACTCCAAAGCGATGAGCTTTCGTCGCTGAATGCCATGACACCATCTCTTCCAAACGCCTACTTTCGCCCATGCAAATAGTTACTGTGCGAAATTTAAATGCAATGAGTGCAGAATGGGGTAAAAACTGGGGCAACTTAATTAAAACATGCCACACTGCGTTGATTTAAGTTTAGCGGGCAGCTAATGTCGAGCACTTTTTGAATTGAGCATTGAATGAATTTTTATGCAAACAGCTTCAAAATTTCTCCGGCGTATCGCTGACGGTTGTCTTATCAAATTTAATTATGAAATTTTGAATTTTTTAATATTTTCACAAGACTTGAAAAAGCAAAATTACGTAAAAAAAATTATGAAAATTTAAACAAGTTATATAGAATTCTAAATAATAAAATACAAATACCCTCATGGGACGAGACAAGGGTTCGCATTCCTATACAGACGAATTGTGCAAGGATAGAGTAAAGTACTGGTAGAAAATACTGACAAAACGGCCATCCTAGAAAAGCAGACAGGCGACTGGCGAATCGAATGGAGGTGCTGAACTTTGAGAGACGCGGAACCGTTCGAATGGCAACGAGAATAAAAACCGAACTACATACAAAATTATTAAGCACAAACAACTATACTTCAATTAGAATAGAGTCAAGACTATAGTCGCGCCAGGGTTTCACAATCTTTGAGTCGTAGTACTCCTGGTGACGACGACTCCAACACTGACGATTGTGTTACAGAATCTGAGCTTTTAATTCGCAATTTTAATCTTGCAATGTCTGCAGCTGTTGTGCGATGTAAAGTAAAGAGAAACGATGCCGTACTCGTTCCGTACTTTTTATGTTGAGAAGCAATTTTAAGTCAGCTCAGCACCTTTTTGTATTCTAAATAATTGTACTGACTTTATAGTAAATTAGTATTTTTTGCATAAGTTTTTAGTGCAGAAATGTGGGAACGTAGAGAGGAATTTTCAGCCAATTTACCTCTTAAATCTTGTCTCTCTGCCTAAATTCTGTACCTATTTTTTACCCATGAGATGCCAATTAAAGATAGCGAAAAATAAGTTATTATAAATTATTTATGATTTAGAGAACTTTTAATGCCTTTGAACATAGTTATGCATTAAATTATTTAAGTGATATTTCCACATACAAACTCTTAACCTATTTTTGACCCCATCAGCGATTGAGTAGTTGATTATAAAAAAATTTGAAAACTATTAAAATTTTTAATTTATTCTAAGAACTTTTACTGAGTTTGTAGTTATTGGGTCCATTTGTTTTTAATGTTTTTGCAAACAAAATCTTATTGTAATGTTGACCACATAAATAGTTGAATGGTTAATTAAAAAATAAACTGAAAAATTAATGTCAAATCATTCTACATTTTTCGATTTAAGTAAATACTTAGAGTAAATTAAGGTTTTTTAATATTTTTTCATTAAAAAATCTATCTTTTCCCTCTTCCTTTATTTCTTATAGTTGGTTTTTTTATTTACACCTATATTAGTCTTAAGTTATTTTTATTAGTGGTTATAGTCCTAAGTCTATGTTGATGTACCGTTAAAAGACCTCCTGTTCTTACATTGTACAATCGCAATTGAATAAATGAAATGAAATCTTAATCCATTGTTGACCCAAAAAGTTTTACATTTTCACAAAAAAATCGAAATATACCTAAAATTTTAAATGGTTTCGTCAAGTTTCAATTCAATAATCTCATGTAATCATATTTTTTGATGCAAAGTCTTCACACAAGTTTGACCCATCAGAATTGATTTGAAATAAATAATAAATATAAAAAAATAAAAAAACCAATATCAAAAATAATAAAAAATAATTTAGTAAAAATATAAATGAAATTGGAGATATGTAGATTTTCCATAGATTTCCATGAATAGATTTATCGCAAGACAACACATTGTTATTCTTATTACAAATATGCGTAGAGTGATTTCTGATTTGGAATACGTTTCGCACGTTTGATATGCTTAGGTCCATGAAATCATGCCTTTGTGTACAAAAACTTAACCCATTTCTGACTCACAGTTATGATCTCTACTTAATTTTCATTTAAAGTGCTTTCACCAAGTTTGAAGTCTCTTATCTCTAAAATCAACCTTTTTGTTGACTCCGTCAGATGTTGATTTATACAAAATAAAACAGGAACATTCATGTCCGATTATTCATTCATTTGAAGTACTTTCAGCTAGTTTAAGGTCAATTGGCACATTAAATAATATATTTCTATTATGATTTATTACATTGCATTACATTGCATTACATTGCATTACATTACAGCGTATTACACAAGAATACATTACATTACATTGCATTACATTATATTACATTGCATTACATTACATTACATTGCATTTCATTACATTACATTACCTCAGATAACACTAGAATACATTGCATTCATTACATTACATTGCATTATATTACATTACATTATATCATATCATACTAGATTACATTGCATTACATTACATTACATTACATTACAATACATTACATTACATTACACTACATTACGTTACATTACATTACATTACATTACCTCAGATAACACTAGAATACATTGCATTCATTACATTACATTGCATTATATTACATTACATTACATCATATCATACTAGATTACATTGCATTACATTACATTACATTACATTACACTACACTACATTACGTTACATTACATTACATTACATCACATCACACTAGATTATATTA
This sequence comes from Melieria picta, assembly GCA_964056695.1. NCBI lineage: Eukaryota > Metazoa > Arthropoda > Insecta > Diptera > Ulidiidae > Melieria > Melieria picta. The sequence goes on along the minus strand of OZ057400.1, from coordinate 28,982,469 downwards.
CATTATACGTTAAAACATTTTTTATGCTTTTAAAATTTTCAAAAAAATCATTCTCAGTAGATGCTTGATCACTAAAATTAAATTACTGGTATATTTTCTGTTTCCAACTTATGCGAACATTCCAAAGAAATTAACTACAAATGCGCTAACCCAAAATGATTGTTGTAAGTTATATCGATACATTCAGCCACAACATCGGTCTTCATCCATCTTCTTTAGCTCCAACTGGTTCAGCTTGTAAGGGAAGCTATGGTTTATATTGTGGATCTCTTTGTAGCCTAGTGGAAGTCGGAAATGGGGCAGATAAGTGACAACCTATATGTTAAAACAATAAGTTTATATAAAGTCAAATTATTCTAATACAATCACTCCATCGAAAATTATCATTCATACCAATAATTCAAATCTCAAACTTCCACACCAACAATCATTAATCAAATGTCACTCATACGCAATGCTGAATCAGTTAGTCAATATAAACAGTTTTATGTATAGTAAATATGTAGATTTATATGTATGTTAACACTTCAAGCAAACAAGAAAAATTGCTTCATACGAATAATTACATTCATGAATTCATTCATTCATTTCTATAAATTATTCATTTTTATAAAAAAAAAAAGAAATCCATCATATGCAATACTTGTCGTATGAGTAATTTTTATTAAATAAATAAGACTAATCGAATTGATTTAGAAAACTGAGAGGCACGAGGATTTTATTTATTTATTTATTTATTTTATTATCAACATTTCTTTCAGAACATCTAACATGCGTTCATGTGTGGTGGTACACGGGTCGTATGAGTAATTTTAATTAAACATTTTAAAATAGTTTTAAAGAGTAATGTCAAGGACTGTAAGACAAGAATAAAAACTGACAGGCATGACTATTTAATGGGTGACCTGTCTTTGAGAGTGTGTAGAATTCTTTATCTGCATGTAAAGTTTTGTTGAACGGTGTACAAAGCAACATATTTACTTGCTATCACTTTTACATGTGATTCTTTATATAAAATCTATTCTCTTTCTGTATGTAAAGTTGTGTCAAACGATGTACAAAGCAACATATTTACTTGCTATCACTTTCACATGCGATTTCATATATGAAGTCAATATTAAAAATGTTGCAGATTGCGATGTGCTGACATTATGTATTTTCACTTCTATTATTGTGCCATCATTACGTGCTGTTTGGGCTTTTGGTAAACATCAACTTGAACATATAAACATACATACATAAGTGTATATAACTACTAAGAGTATGAACTGCGATTGCATGTATTTCATGCCAATCGTGCCGCAATAGATTCGTCTGTGATTTTTCATGAACTGGTACTCGGGCTTCGTTGTGTTGATTTAGGTATATTAATAGATTTCAGTGTGTCTGTGTGTGAATGACGCATACAAAAATGCTGGCACATTGCTGTTTGTGTTTAATTTGAAATGTGAGGCGTAATCGTTGTTTGAATTGATTCATATTGACGCAATAAGAGGCCATAAAGCGCAACATTGGTGTGCGCATTGAACAACTACGACACTGACCAAGGACACTGACACTATTAGGGCCGATTCTATAGTAACAAGTTTATTTGTATTGAACAGTTAACAAATGGTTTCGAACCAAGTGACAAATGCCAAATTTTGCACAGTAACTTTGTAAGCATTTAAAAATTCTTGATAATTGAATTGAGGCTTCAATTGATTTATATGCTATGCAAGCAAATTTTAAAGTTTTTGCCACAAACTGAGCTAATTTGTGTCTATCCTGGTTTCATATTAAAGCGCATTATGTGTTGGTATGTTTGTATGCATCTATGAACGCATGTATGTGTGTGTATGTATGTAGTTGTGTGTCCACATGCAGTTTGCAGAACGACGACAGACACGAAACGACGACACGCTGGTGCGCTTCTTCAAATGGCGCCGTTCGCTGCCTTCTCGCTTTCAATTACAAATATTGCCGGCTACTAATTATGAGCTGACATCGCCACGACGACAACGACAGCGACAATGGCGATGGCAAGAGCGACGGCGCAGCGCTAATTAAATTAAGCCGGCGAGTGCGTACTAAATAATTTCATTGCACCAAATGAACATTGCGATGCATTGAAATTGCGGACTGGACGTGCTCGCAGCGTTTGCTGCAATTTGAAACAATAGCCCCCAATGGCGGCGTGTTCGCATCTGTGTTTTCCTTGAAAAATTTATACAGAAAATAATTAAAAATTAATTAGCTCGCGCTCGCTCTCTTGTTTCAATATCAGGTCGTCAGTCTTCAGCTAAATTCTGCCGGCGGCCATTTAGAATGCAATACATTTTGCCTGGCTGTCAGTGAGTGCGAGGGTGTGTGAGTGGGTGTGTTCGTGTGAACGCAACTACAACTCGCTGCTGTGCTCTGACGGCACGCGATGCTGCTGCCTAATGGAAATGATGGAACGCCTTTTCAGTACGCAAGAAGCCGAAACGCCATTTAAATATGGCGCCTGCACTTCTTTTGCGTCCAGCCGAGACGTTCACTTTTCCCTTTCTCCTCGCCACTCACCAACAGCCTCTTCTATGTGTGTGTATGTGTGCGTGTAGGCGAGGCTAATACGTAGCCCATAAATACGGAAATAGCGGCGCGTTAAAGGACACACCGGGGAGAGATTAGCGCTGGAGATGAGCCGTCGCAGCGGCTACGACGCCTGCGGCTCCTCTGAATTTAAATGCGGTTTATGCCACTTTATTATGCTGCACGGCTTTGACCGGCTCTGCGGCCGCTGCTCGGGCACGGCGCTAATTTGTTGTGTTGTGTGTATGTAAACTATCGGCTGGCAGCAATTTTGATAAAAGCCAATGGGCGCGCTTCCTTCTCGCCGGTTGGTTAACATTTTTTGGCAGCGTAATTTCAAAAATAATTATCCATGGCCCCGAGCAGCACAGTGCAGTGAAGCGAGAGTGCGAGCAAGCGAAACATGCGGAGAAGAGCGCCACTTGAAGTGCTCATATTTTATTAATTTTTATGTTAGCATAAATTTACACTTTTTTCTGGCAGTTGGCCGTTGTGGGGTTTTGCAGCGCCACTCAGAAAACTTTAATGCTTGATGTAGGTCCTGGGCGGAAATTGGCTGGCACGCAGCGAAAGGATTCAATTCTGGTTTGTTTTTCTTCGGCTTGTGTGAGTGAAGCTTTGGCAAACTTTTTCATAGGCAATTATTTGACTCTCAGCTATGGGTCATAACTTGTTGATGTTAGAACAGTCGAATTGATAATAACACTGCACAACAGCATGTCTGTTGCATGGAGTTTTTTACATGAATCTGAATCGTTTTTCCACGCTGTTTTCAAAACCATACTTCGTTTTTATGTAACAGCTCTAGTTTTCGCAAAAAATGGGCGTGTCACTTTTTCGAATTTTCCTCGGAATTTTTCTCGTTTTCGACTGTAATTTCTGAACCAATAATCCTATCGACATGATTTTTATATAGTTGCATTTACAACATCTCACGCCATCTTTTCTGACAATAATCAATTTTATGCGTTCTAAATTGGCGTTGTAATAAGGTTTCGAAGTAGGAAAATATTGAATTTCAAGGCGTTTTTTCTGATGGCGAAAATTGTACAGATGTTTCATAAATCAAGTTACTGTGTCCAAAAAAAAGGTGACATTGTATTTATTTTGAAAATTCTTTATTTATTCTTCCAAATCAATTTCATCCCCTTCAAAGTAATCCCCTCCCGATGCAATGCACTTTTGGAGTAGTAGTAGTATATGAATATCTTAAGAAGAAACATCAAACAATACAACACAGCCAAATTATTTGGCGGAATGCACATTCGCATCGAAATAATATCAAAAATGTACCATAGTCATTTTCATAATTTTTCATACATTTTCCTTAAAAAATTAGGGTCCTCAAAATATGCAAAGTTTTTAATTTTTTTTGCAATTCAAAATATTTTTGTTTTTTGCTTGTATTTCAGACTATGAATAGAACATCTAAAAGAGCATATTTTGAGGCTCCTAATTTTATTAGGAATATGTATGAAAAATTATGAAAATGACTATGGTACATTTTTGGTATTATTTCGATGCGAATGTGCATTCCGCCAAATAATTTGGCTGTGTTGTAATGTTTGATGTGTCGGCTTTCATTATACACCTAACTCGTTAATTGATTTACGAAAATTGTGTATGTTTTTGACCATCAAAGAAAACGCCTTAAAATTCCATATTTTCTGAATTTGAGGTCCAATTACCGCGGCATTTTAAAACTTATAAAAATAAGTTGCATCGGAAAAGAAGCCGAAGTGCTGTTAATGCGATAAGGTGAAAATAATGTCAATAGGGTTTTTTGGTTTAGAAATTACGATCAAAAATATGGAAAAAGTAGAGGAAAACTGAAAAAATGACACGGTACCTATATCTCACAAACTAGAGCTGCTAGAAAAAATCTGTGGATAGATTCGAAATCAGCGCACCCAAATTAGTAAGAAACAGTAGAAAAACTTCATGTATCAGAAAAAAAGTGTTTTTTTGTTGTGCTGTGTAATGATTTCACTTGCAGCTATGGAAAAGAAATCGATTTTTGTAAACACAACTGAAGCATACAAAGCTTATATGATACATAAAAAATATTGTTGTAAGCATTTGAGGCCAATGAGAAATTAAGAAGAGATGGAAGATTAGAAAAAGATTACTTGAAAAAGGATTAAACAAGAATAAAAGGATTAAAATTATTCAAACAAAAAATTTGTTATGATAAAAACTTGTGGGTTTGAAAATTTGTGGGTTTGGGTTTCATATTCATTAACTAATGAATATGAAACCCAAAAAGCTCATCGGCCGTTCCATGCTGGATTCTGGATTCAACCTCTTCAAATTTATCTGAGTTATGTCTGTTGTAATTCGCTCAATAATGTTTTGAAGTTTGTAAATTGTTCCTGGTTTTTTACTATACGCGCTGTAAATTTTAATGATTAGCAAGTTTAGAGTTGTAAGCGTTCAGGAGAAAGTGCAGGAAACTGCCTACGGAACGGGTAAAAAGGAGCTGAATTTCCACAAGTTATGCGAAAAAGATGGTTTCTTTAACCTTTGGAGAATACATTGGATCATGTAGACCCATACTTCTCCTTTAAGCGATAATACTTGTTCCGAAACCTGTACCAAAACTTTTTTCCCGTAAATTGTTTCAAGTATGCTTCAAACTTCAGAGGTACTAATTTTATTTATATATTGTTAAAACAATGCGACGAAGATTCATTCTCCAGGTAGCGCTTCCAATTCGCAGCAAGCAAATGCGTAGGTACACAGAAAGTGCTGAACGCTTTTAGTTTCTTGCTCGTGTTTGCAGCTGAAAAAATCATTGAAAAATAAACTCAGTCTTTTTGTGAGTAAATGAAAATAAAGCAGTGATCTGTGAGGAATGCAATAACGGCCCATATCTAAACGGCCCTAAAAATCTCCTAAGCTAAGGAAATGGCCTGTCTTTCTTAACATAAAATCATGAGATGAAAATGAGATTAAATTTCAATCCTATTTATTAAGTAAACACTACTTAGTGTGTGGATTAATTTCACACTATATGCAAATATATTTCTATAAACTTTTTCCTTTGTCATTGTTGCATTTAACAATAAAAAATATTAAAATTTACTTTGCCAAATGTCACGCATATTTATTTAATATATTTCATTGTCATCCACAAAAATCAGATAAATGAAGTGTCAGTATCATTGATGAAACCAAAATGTTATTCAGCGAAAAAAAAAACCCATCCACAATCATTGACAAAGTTAGCGTGAAATTTGCTGAGTTTGCAAAAAATGCCGACAACCATTCTGGCACATGAAACTCTTTTACATTGAATTGCAACTTGTCCTTATAAACATAAATAAATATGCAGAAATTAAATACAAATTAATCAAGTGCAAACACAATTATTACATTCATAACGGCCCCTTTATTAGGTCAGTCTGACATTGAAAATTTCATGCGAAATATGTGGCGCGAATCTATCTGCAATGTTTACTTTGCATATTTAATAAATGTTTTTTTTTTTATGATGACCAACTTTTTGCTACGAATGACAATGCTGAAAGCGCCAATTAATTAAGTATTGATTCGGAACTTTTATCCACAAAAAAAAATGTAATAATTGTGTTTACACATTTGATACATGCAAAATACGTATACATAGATTATTTTTATTATTATTTGATATTATTGAATATTAATAATTGTATTTATTTTTGTTGGATTTAGTCTTCAATAAAACACTTTAATTTCGTTTAAGAACTTATTTATTTCACGACCTGTCACCAGCACTGATCAGCGAAGAATGAATCGAAGTAAAACTTCTTGCGCAGAAGTAAAGTGCAACTACGCATTGCGCAATAGATACACAACTGCAAGACAACGGATACACATGCGACTAGCGCACAAACTATCCTTTTAGTTAGCAGACAATTGAGCGGCCTAACGGGACTTTTCCGTTGCTGCATTGCGCATCAAATAAACAAACGCAATCGGACACGATCAATGCATTTTTGCTACGCACGAGCAGAATTCCTGCGCAATAACATATTACGCAGTTTATTAATAAAGGAATTCTTCTCGTGTATTCAACACACCTCCTCAAAAATTAATTGATCGCCACAAACTGATTCACATGTTTCTACATTAATAAAAAAAATATTTGCTGGTGAAAAGTCGTGTAATCTGGGGAATGACAATATTATGGTTCAACATTCGTTGCAAGGATTGGGAAAACCCAGAAAAACCCAATCAAACCATACATTATTACATTGTTTCTCAATATATCATATTACATTTTTATACATACTTATATACATTACATTTTTTTAATTAATTTTTTTGTTTTCCTTCATATGCTTTATTTCAAATTCATTTTACTTCTTAAATCTAAAAATCTGGCTCCAGACAGCGGCTTTGTCAAAATATCAGCTAGTTGTTTATCTGTAGGAATATACTCAATTTTAATTAGTTTATTTTCAACTTGCTCCCGTGAAAAATGATATTTAATATCGATATGCTTCGATCTTTTGTGACATGACGGATTATTTGCTATACTTATGCAACCTTGGTTATCTTCATATATTTTCATTGGTTCTTTCAATTCAATTTGTATACTATTCATTAACGACTTCAGCCGCAAGGCTTCTCTAACGGCTTCAAAAAGTGCCATATACTCTGCTTCAGTAGATGAAGGCAGCAACAGAGTGTTGTTTCTTTGTATTCCAACAAACTATACATGATTCGAACATCATAAATACATAACCAGTAGTGCTTTTCCTGTCACTAACACTTCCACCCCAATCAGAATCAACATAACCAGTTATCATTTCTTTGCAATTTAAGTTTTTAGAATAGACTAATCTTAAATCACTCGAACCTTTAAGATATCTTAGAACTCTTTTAAGGCACTGCCACAATTCTTTATTATTTTTATTGCTATATCGACTCAATATATTAACCGATGTACTTAAATCGGGTCGTGTGCACAACATAATATACATTAAACAGCCAATTAAATTACGACACGGTGCATCACAATTTTCGTCTGAATTCAATGCTTCATAATCTAGCCTACTTGGAAGTGGAGTACTAACTGCTTTAGAATCAATCATCTTAAATTTCTTTAAAACATTTTCGATATAAGCGGACTGACTAAGACTTACGCTATTATTAACTCTTTCGATCTTTATCCCAATAAAATATTTAATCTCAAATAAATCAGTCATCCTAAATTTGCTCTTCAAATAATTTTTAAAAGTGGTCATTGTTTCAATATTCCCTGTTGCTATTACTAGGTCATCCACATATAATAACACATACAGGTTGTGATGTGCATCACCCTTATCAAGAATGTAAATACAACGATCTACAGCTGAATTCATGAAACCGATTTCTTTCAATGCTTGTTCAAAAATTTCAAACCAACACCTTGCAGCCTGCTTAAGACCATATATTGCTTTATTCAATCTGCAGACTTGATCACTACCACAGGATAATCCCGGAGGAGCCGTCATATAAATCTCTTCTTTCAATATACCATTCAAAAATGCGGTTTTAACATCCATGTGGTGAACTTTCAAGTCAAATTGGTTTGCAAAAGCTAATATAAATCGGAGACTAGAAATTCTTGCTACTGGAGCAAATGTTTCATCATAATCAATTAAATATTCCTGTGTGAAACCACGCGCGACCAGCCTTGCTTTATATCTAATTGGATTGCCTAGCTCGTCATATTTCCTTGTAAAAACCCACCTACAACTAACTATGTTCTTATTTTTAGGTTTTGATACAAGAGACCAAGTTTTGTTATAAAAATGAGAATCAAGCTCTTCTTTAATTGCTTCTTCCCAATGTGACCTATCGCTTCTATTTTTAATATCATCAAAAGAATTTGGAACGCTATCAATGAAACTTTGTGCATTCATTATGCAACTTTTGACTAACAAATCACTTTCTTTGTATGATATCTGTGGCCGTTCCTTCAATCGATCACTTCTTCTGACTTCGTTTTTTTCCTCACTTAACTGTGAGTTTTGTAGCTGACCATTGTGTTCATCAGTATTCTCTAATACATTTTCACCAGTCTCAACTGGATCGGCATTCTCTTTACTTGTTACCACACCACTAGGCTGTTTATCTAATGCAAATTCATTAGATATCCTTTCCGTACTCTCATTCGGGAATTCAATTTCATTACCAGAGTTTCTCAACTCTACTCTGTCTTTTACAACAGTCCTAGAATTTACCATGTTTGTTTCATCAACGATCACATCTCTCGCTGACACAAACTTTCCAGTTGCCACATCCCACACTTTGTATCCATTTGGTTCGTATCCAACAAGAATACCTTTCCATGATTTTTCATCAAATTTTCGTTTTCTTGTTTTATTATGGATATATACTGTCGAACCAAATACTTTCAAATATCTTAAATCAGGCTTTCTATTGTGCCACATTTCAAATGGTGTTCTCATACTATTTTTCAACGCTTTACTTGGACTTCGGTTAATCAAATAGGTAGCTGTCAATACAGCTTCACCCCAAAACCGTTTGTCCAATTTCGCTCCACTAACCATAGTACGAGCTTTTTCCGTTATTGTTCTTATCATGCGTTCAGACACACCATTTAGTTGTGGAGTATGTGGAACTGTTAGGTGGTAACTGATGCCTTTTTGAACACAATAGTCGCGCATCTCATTTAACAAATATTCTCTCCCATTATCAATATATAAATTTACAACTTTTAAATTGAAATGGGCTTCACTTTTTGCAACAAAATCTTTGAAAGTGGCAAAAACGTCAGACTTATAGGTGATCAAATAAGTTACACAGTAGTGTGTATATTGATCAACAAAAATTACGTAATAGTTCTTTTCATCAACTGTAGAAGGTGTTATCGGGCCACAGACATCTGAATGGACTACAAATAAAGGTCTTTTAATGTAATTTTTATTTTTAGATATATTAAAACTTAGTCTAGCTTGTTTTCCATATACTTATACATGCCTCACATAATTCATCAGTTGGTTGCACAGTCTTTAAAAGTGCAATATCATTAAACATATTTTTGTTTTTTATTTCCAAGAACTTTCCTTTACTAATATGTCCTAATCCTTCATGCCACAAAAGATAACCATTATTTTTAACCATATTTGATGCATACGCTTTTCTGCTTAAAACAAAGTCGATAATAGGAACATTATGAATACATTTACCATCAATGATAACTTGACCATTCTTGCTGACTTTAACACCTCCTGCATCAAATTCGATTTTCAATCCAGCATCCTGCATCCGTTTCACTGAAATTAAATTCTGTGGAACATCTTTACAAAAAAGTACATCTTCCAGGGTAATTTCGTTTTGAGAATCATCACAGAGCCTAACGATGCCCTTCTTTGTAGCATAAATATATTCCCCACACTTTGCGATTGATATCCTTATTGGGTACTCCAGATCGACACAATCGGTGAAAAGATTTTCGTTATTAATAATGTGGTCAGAAGCTCCAGAATCCAGGAGAAAAGACACGTCGCCGACAGTAGGAATTACAGCTTCATTTCTTATCATAAACGCGAAACCGTTTCGCGGTGAAGTAGTTGCAAATTGTGCAGCTTTGGCATGTTCATTCTTTTTGTTACTCAAAAACCTTTTAAATGCATAGCAGTCTTTTTTTATATGTCCATTTTTACCACAGTGATAGCATTTCACAATTGGCTTGGTATTTGTTTTAAAAGTTTTGAATTTATTTTGGTTTTTAAAGTTTTGCGAGAAATTTTTATAGCTTTTATTGTTATTATTACACATCGCTTGCAATATTTTGGAACTTGTGTCTTTATTATCGCTTCTTAACTTAATTTCATGATCCAGCAACCGGTTCTTTACGAAAGCCAATGTTAAATTATCTTCTGACAGTGTTTCAATTGCGGTTACAACTCCATCATAAGATGGTGGTAATGTTAATAATAAGTGAGACACTTTGTCCATCTCATCAATTTTAGCTCCCGAAGCCAACAGTTCGTTAATTAGGTCATCAAATAAATTAAAGTGACCTAATAATGGGGATTCACTCTTTAATTTTAACGAAAGCAACCTTTTCCGCACAGCTAGTTGCGACGCTAAACTCTTTCGCTCGTATATCTGATCTAAGTTCTTAAAAATTTGCCTTGCAGTACTTTCACTACTTGCAAAGCCAAGAAATGAATCACTTAAATACTCGATGATGATGCTTTTAGCATTTCTTTCACTTTTTCTCCATTCGTCCGTAATGTCTTCTGGCACTTCAGTGTCTATCACTTTTAGAGCATCTGTTTCCGCCAAGAGTGCTCTAACTCTAAATTTCCAAATTGAATATTTTTCGCCATCGAAAGGCTTAATGTTTCTTTTAATTTTCTCCATTATTTTATATTAATTAATTCAAGTTTTCCAAGTTCACTGATTTACACCAAAAAATATTTACACGGATTATTTACAAAGTGGACGGGAGCTGGGCCCATAACCTGTTGGATTTAGTCTTCAATAAAACACTTTAATTTCGTTTAAGAACTTATTTATTTCACGACCTGTCACCAGCACTGATCAGCGAAGAATGAATCGAAGTAAAACTTCTTGCGCAGAAGTAAAGTGCAACTACGCATTGCGCAATAGATACACAACTGCAAGACAACGGATACACATGCGACTAGCGCACAAACTATCCTTTTAGTTAGCAGACAATTGAGCGGCCTAACGGGACTTTTCCGTTGCTGCATTGCGCATCAAATAAACAAACGCAATCGGACACGATCAATGCATTTTTGCTACGCACGAGCAGAATTCCTGCGCAATAACATATTACGCAGTTTATTAATAAAGGAATTCTTCTCGTGTATTCAACAATTTTTGATCTATGTTTTTAACTATCAATAATTTTTTAACTGTCAATAATCAAACAGAGGAAACAATACGAAGCGATATAAAACAGTATAAATTGACCATATTGAACCTCATTTCAGTTCAATAAACATTACTTTTTTTCTTCTTCATTCCGCTTAGGTGCAGCAAGGCCCTAGTGATAGCTGAATTTTTTCCACTAATCATTGATCTTTATTTAGTGGTAGTGCACTTTTCTTCTACTAATTTTTTTCTCGTGGTACTTTTTACCACTGTCACTAAATAAAGTTAGTGATTAGTGAAAAAAATTCAGTTACCACTAAATGTATTATGTGAGTTATGTCCCATTCAGACAGCCAAATAAATTGAGGCAATTTAGTTCTTAATTGAGTTTATCGCTTTTGCTGTTCACACACCTCAATTTAGCTGTCATCAGAAATGTTATCGAACATGTTTTTGTTTTGACGGAAGTTAAATTTTTTTATGTTTATGTATAAACAACGTTCTTAAAGACATTTATCGAACATTTAGTAATATTTATTTAACATTCACCGTAAAGTGATTCGTTCCATAGACAAAATTCAAAAAATTCATTGTCTCAAAATTTAACGATTTTGATGTCATTTGAAAGGTAAAACTCCAACTAAGAAAACCCCAAAAAATCTGTGCGAAAAAATAATTAGTGCAAGTGCAAGAGCTGCTCAAAGTCGGAACTTTTTTCACAAAAAATTGTAAACACATATTTTTGTTTTTTAGTCTATTGAGTAAAAAAAATTGTAAAAATACATAATTAGCAAGAAGTTGGTAAAACTTTCAATATAAATTAAGAAATGATGTGGCCATTTTCGCTTTTAATATTTTTTCAAAATTTACAAAGTTGAGGCTTTTACTTTTAATTTAAAATATTTTTCAAAATTAAAAATCTGAAAATTAGCAAAACTTAGAGGAAAATATCTAAAAAGTATGTGAAAGTATGTTCCTGGGTTTTTTTTAATTTTAAGAAGCATTCTTTCTTTGTCGGATAATGTAATTACATCCTCCGATATCTTCCGATCTCAGAAAATAATTCAATTTGAAAAGTGGTCTAAACACCTATTTTTCTACAAAATTTATTTTTTCATCCCTAAAAGTATGCAATAAGCATGAAAAATTTAAAAATCTGCATAAAGACAAAACTCACATCTATTATTATCGTTTTTATTGCAAAACTAAGGGGTCCTCATACAATTTCTGTTACTTTTCGCAATTACCAATGTTGACGTTACCGATTAAATGTAAAATCTGAAAAATCTAGCCAACACACTCGTTGCTATAGCTCACCAAAAATGACGAAAATTGTAAATTTAAGTCTCAGGCATTGCCAAACTACAAAAGTTTAAGAAAAACCAAATGAAGATTTCACTTCAGCAGACCATGATTAACTAGTATACTAAATTTTATGAAGAACGGACCGCTCCTTCTAATTTTGTCCCGCGGTTGTATGGAGTCGAATCACTGTGGACCGGACTGACTCTGCATGTGGTGCTACTGGATATCAAAATCTACTGCGCGCTGCTCATTACAACCGATTGTAGTTATTTTTTTATAAACAATAAAGAAAATCATAAAATAATGAAGAAATGCATAATTGAATTTCTGTCTGAAAAGCAGTGGAATAATAATGAAAAATGTCTAAAAAGTCGTAAAAGTGGTACACTTTTAGTTCCAAAACATATAGCAGTGCATTGTTTGTTGAAGTGGAATCAACACTTTCTACTCATTGAGTAAGGACACATCAATATTCCAAGCTAAACTCTACAATAGATATGAATTGGAACAGTTCGCTGCAAAATAATTGAAAAAAACGATTATAACTTTTTCGGAAAGCCTTTTGGTACTAAAAGCGATGGATAGCTGAAAATACACATCAGGAAACCTCGGAAAGTAAAAGCCAGTAATTAACTCAATTTTCTAGCTATCCAAAGCAAGGTTTCACTGGTTTGAATATTTGGGCATGAAGGTCATAAGTACAGTGAAGTTAGAGGCATATAAGACTTTGGTCGGCAGATGTCACTTGCAGATTTTACTGGGTTCCTAAGAAAGTAGTTTTGGTTTTTACAACCGATACCGGGTTTCGCACGAATTGAGAGAGATGCACTTCAAACATCCAAACAATGTTTACAATATTTATTTAATCGATTGTGATTAAAAATTAGTTGTTTACAATAACATCAAAGGAAAGACCTCAAAGGTGAACCAGTACAAACCACATCGAAACCTGAGTTGTATCAAAAAAACAGATCATGCTGTCAAGTTGTCAATTTCGAGCTGCTTTTGAAGAATCAAACAATAAATTTCGATGTTTAGCGCCAATAACAAACAAACTAGAAATAAAAGAAAAATAGCCAGAATAGGCGGATTGTAAAGGAATCGTAGTGCAAGGCTTGACTCATCTTTGATTATTTGTAGAAAACTATTGGAACTGGAATGGGAATTGTTGTCACATTGACCATTTAGTCTTGATTTGGCACCATCAGATTAGTTAAAATTTTTTTGCTTAAGTTTGTAAAACACTTTAAATGCCAAAACATTTACTGATGATGATAATAAAAAATCGAATTTGGTTCAGTTTTTTGCTGATAAGTAGAAGATCTATGAGAATGGAATCATGGCAGAAGATCATAGCACGAAATGGAAAAAATATTATTGATTAAAGTTCGTTCCTTCATAAGGAAATTGAGTTTTATTTCATACTATAAAACCAAAATTACTTGTCTGTATTAATTCTATTAAAATTATGTTCCGCTGAGAACCTTTGTTGTCAGTAGCGTTTTTAAGATAATTATTTATAATTTTCTCTAATTACATTTTGAACAAGTAAACAAATAAGTATAGACGATTTTTAATTACTAATTTAGTATCTCTAATAGTTAGTTGTTTTTTTATTAATACAAATTTAAATGTTATCAGCCGATGGCATCCCTAATAAGTTATGGAACTATTGCAACCGAAAATGTTTTATAAGAACGGAATTGATTTTCTGCTTGATTATTCATAATTTGTTTAAAACTTTCTGTTTTTATTTCTTTTCAGATATTTCAGAATGAAAAGCTGCTGGACTCTCCGATACTGTAAACAATACTATATAAGTTGATTGCGATATATTGCCACTCCAATTAAAATATAGCATGGTTACCCACACTTACAGAAATAATAATAAAGCAATAGAGAGTTAATAACATAAACAATATTAAATGAAATTTTATTGAAAACCATAGTTTCTGGCCTCTAGTGGAAAGTTTCGTCAGTAGGTAGCAGCAAAATTCCAATCATCTCAGGATTTCCGCTCGTGGACCGAATTCGTCTTTCCACTCAATTAGCCAAAGCGGCCATGCATCAACGTTCAGCGGTTTTGCGTGAGTTGTGTGCCGGCCATTTACAATACGTCTCTGAGTCTGTGCCTGTGTGTGTGTGTGTGCATGTGTGTGGGCATAATTTCAAGTCAGCCAAGTGGAAGCCATTGCAAACTATGCGCCGCACTTCCTGTCGACTTACTTAGTATCGGTAGCCGTTGCAGCTGCAATACTCACGTAAGCTTGTAAGGGCCTTACGAGTTGCAGCGACTGTGAGTGAGTGAGTGCGTGACCGAGCTGCGGACTTGCCAGTTCCGCACAAGTCTGCGTAAATCTTGCGCAAAATATTGAACTGAATAGAATCGAATTGGATTGAATTGGATTGAATTGGATTGGATTGAAAGAAGGGCAACAGCGCTGCAGCAGGCAACAATTAATTACTTGTGTTGCACTATGAAAACAGCAGAAAAGCGAACTCGGTTGGTAGGTCTGTTGTTGGGCGATATTAATGGGAAAATATTGCCACAGCAACACTTCAAAATATTGCAATTATGAAATTAATTTCAGCGCAAGTAAGTAATTGTTGCTGTTGGCGGGGAGTGTTCGCAGCCAATGCCGCATGGAAGAAGGCCAATTATTGCACAGTGCAGTGGGTGAGTGTTGTATGATGAATGCAAGGAAAGAATTTAATTTTGCTGTATTCTTATTTAGCACTTTAGTGTACAAAAAACACTCAAGTGGGCAACGTTACTGAATTATTATTATTGAGTTGTATTACAACTTTTACGGACATGTGAATTGCATTGAGGGTCGTTTAAATAAAGACTTGAAAACTTTCAATAACCATGTTAGATTCCAATGTTGTATACACATTTCAAAAGCGCACAATTTCTTATATCTGTATGTCTCATACAAAGGCAGTTACAGCAACCTAACCTAACCATGATAGATCACAAAAATGATTAAGTTTGTTGACATCATTTGAAGCATACATTTGGTAACTAATTTTAACCTATTAAAGCCTCACCACAGAATCTGCTGTAGGCGTTATTTATTTAGTTCATTTGGTTAATCATCTACCAAATCGTATTTGTACTTTCGTCTTCGTTTCTGTGTGTGGTTCGAGCACACCACAAAGCTCTGTCCTATCAGTTTGGTTGGAAATGCAGAATTTTTTTCGATTCACAACAGTTTTTACTTGGCTGTTTGCATTGAACTTTTTCCTGAGCTACTTAAAAATAAAATGATTTCTAGTTTGTCAGAAAATTTCAAAGATTGTGGTTGACCCGACTTGTTGTTGTGGTGCAAAGTGTGATAAATTGGTGCTGATAAATTGGTGAAATTGTATTAAATAATTCCAAATTTAACATTTTACATAGTCACATGTTGAAAGTGTGATTTTTTTCCCAGTGAAGTTGAGTATTTGTATTAAAATGGGCTTTATTCTTGGTCTCTTTCGATAGTGATGATCAGGGAAAGGAATTTGAGGACCTAAAAACCTATTAAAAAAGGCGAAATATAATAGCAAAAAAGGCACGGAAAGGCACTAAAAACTGCCAAAAAGGCAGAAAAAGGCACTAAAAACTGTCTAAAAAGGCAAAATAGGGCATTAAAAACTGTTAAAAAGGCATTTAATAATAAGAAAAAAATACTAGAAAATCTAAAAAAAGGGGAAACGGTATGTATTTTTTAATAATTTTATTTCATCTGACGTATGCAACATACAATATTTATACCTCGTTTTTTGTAAAAGAAAAGGAACATCAAGGTTTTCAAAGATAGTTTAAAAACTAAAACTAAGATATTTTAATTGAAATGTAGGCACATATGTTAAATTCATATTTTAACTTCTCATATAAAAACATAAAAGCCGTACTTGTATCACAAAAAAATAAATAAAAGAAAGGATTTCAGCACCTCTCTCAGCACCACCAAACTCTGCTATCAGCGCGGAAATTTTTTGCGCTAACCGAACTTTTTGATTTTGGCATGTTTTTTTCTTTAAATTTTCCACTGCACAAAAAAAAATAACGGCTTAGGAATGATCAAATCAATGTAAAAACATCGATAAGTTAACGAGTTGCCACTTATTTTTTTTTAGTTTCAAGGTATTTTTGCGAAACAAAAGGTGGAAAATATTAAAAACGCTCGACAAATCTTCAAAAAGGCATTTTGTGGCATTTATAGGCAAAATATGCACTAAAAAAAGGCATTTATGGGTGACAAAGGCAAACTGCCTTTTTAAGGCAAAAAAAAAGGCAAAACAAAAGTGGTATATTTTTAATCAGGAGGACCTAATTCGTGCGCATTTTCAATCACAAATGCTCTATCTAGCAGCAAACAAAAAAGACAATTTCCACAAAATCCTCTCCCTGATGATGATACATACAATGTGGGTTAAGTAGGACACTTTTTTCAATGAAAATCCTGTTTGAATTCGGGTATTAAACTGAAATTTCTAGATTATTGAAAGACTAGCCAAAATATTCATTTTGACATATGTAACTATTAACAGTTGCCACAAAACTATGTATCATATAATTCGAAGCGCTCGATTTGTACGGTCAGACTATCTTTGGTTTTGTCTGACAATTTATTTCGCCGGGAAATCAAACCATGGATCAAAATCAATGGAAATTAAGCTTCAACATGCCAAGAATATATTCTTGAAAGTAAGATGTAGGTAGGTAGGTATGTGTGGCTGCCCCAAAAGGAACACACTCAGGCCATGATGGGATGCGACAGAAGTTGTTTGAAAACAGCCCCAGCCTTTTTGCATGAGTGCCAATTAAGCTGTGACCTGTCAGAATATCCGTTATGGTTCAGATCTGGTCCCTATTTAGTAAGTAAGCGAAGTAATATGTAAAAACAGCAAGAATCAGGCAACGCCTGCTATTCAATCGAAAGCGTCAAATCGGCAGTAGTTTTTATCATTTATCGAAGACAAGGATTTGTGAATCATTTGTTTTGAAATATTGCCAACGCATTTGGCAAGAAATAATTGGAAAATGTAATGACCTTTTAGGAGAACTATAACCATTTTTGCTTTAAAGATATCTTCCTAAAATCTTCAACATAGTTGCATCCAACTCTTTAGACTTTTCAACGACACTAAATTTATCTTACTTTTATTCAACACAATTTTGCTTCAAGTGAAAAGAAAAAACTTGTTCTAGTATTTTTTATTGAAGGACTCTAGACCGAAAAGAAACTGCAAACTTGCAGTTCAACATTTCTCATAGTGTGATTATGTAATCAGAATGCAGTAAGCCCCAAAGCATGATCGAAGCTGCTTTCAGTGGCTTCTTATTTATTATTATTTTTTCATTGGAGTTTTTCGTGCCTCATCACATTGTGCGCAATAATTGCACTAAAAAATACACTACATACAGTACATACACAACAGCAGCAAAGCCAATGGTACGAAGCCAGTAAAAATGACATCGAAACTATATAGTTAAGTTTAGTATTATTATCTGCTTTCCTTAAAATTTGTTAAAAAGTGGGGAAAATATATTACATATATATAATATATAGAGATCCGAATGTTAAAGCAAAGGCTTTGACCTTCATAAGCAAAAACGAATCAATGTCGGTATGAGATTTGGCAAAAAAAAACCTGAACTCGAACCTTTGTTATTAAAAGAGTTAAAATCCTAATTAATTAGAAAGTATTGTAAAAGAAAGTATATATTAGAAATTTTATGACTGTTTATTTCAAAATGCTGTTGAGTGCATTGTAAACTATGTTAGAATGATCGTACAGTCAGTGTCAAATATTTAAGTCGAACAATTTAACCAGAAAGTTTGTGTTTTTAGTTTGTGTGTAGTAGTTCTTTACAAAGGACACTATATCGGTCAGTAATTAAAAAAAGAAGGAGAAGAAGTTAAATAAGTAAGTCTATATATGCCTACGTATAACATTTTATAATAAACCCAATGTGTCAACCCTACTTTGTACTGATTTATCTACTGAACCCTGGGCTCATTTCAAACTGTGTTGTTGTTGTTAAAAAAACAATATCTTTTATATTGAAAAAGAGAAAACCCCACCAGAATTTCGTCCCATAAAGAAGAACTGCGCTTCTTCCAAACGGATCTTGAGGAAGAATATTGGAAGATACTCAAGATCCTTCGAATTAAAAAAGAGGCTTAAAGCGAGCAGAGGTTTTAAACAAGAAGATTTCGAGAATTCAACAAAGGGACTTTAACACAAATTTTGGTAATTTAAGAGACTAATTTTTATAATTTTTAATGGCAAATACATGAAAATACATAGACTTTTAATATAAAAACAGTTGCAAGCGAAAAAATATTCGTAAAGACCTCAAGGTTCAAGCAATGTGTGCAGTTTTCTTTCGTTAGAGTTCTTACAGATTTATTAGTTAAACTATACTAAAGTTATATAGATATAAAATAAACAAATGCTACATATGATCTGAAGTCAGTTTATGATCTGCTCAGAAAAAAACAAAAAATCCAGACTGGCCCATATTTATGCCTGAGCTGCATCGACCTTTAGAAAGGTGTGTGTACAATATTTTCACTAGATAGACAAAATACTCATAATTTGCTTTAGGTACACTTTTGAAACATAAAAAATGTATTTAAGAACTAATACCGTTGTTTTGCATAAGAAACTCATATCACTTCTTCATGAGACATACGGGTCGTATGAGTGATTTTAATCATACACTATGATCAATAAGTACCGGGACTGTGTATTTTCCGCCGTTGCCCGATGCAGGTAAAGGTTTTAGGTCGGTAGGACCTTAATTGACATCTGTGTCAAATTTTGAGCGGGATTGCATCATTAGTTTTTGTTTGGCAGCTGTTAGCGTCAGTCAACTTTTTGTACTTCGTCGCATTTTACAATGGATAATTTTGTTGATCAACGTATTTGTTTGAAATTTTGTCTTAAGAACGAAGTTTCTTGTGCCAATGCGCTTAAAATGTTGCAGAAAGCATTTGGGGAGTCTGCTCTATCAAGAACCAGAGCGTTCGAGTGGTATAAAATGTTCAAAAGTGGTCGTGAAGTGGTCGAAGACTTTCCTCGTTCTGGACGTCCTTCAACATCGAATACCGACAAAAATGTTGAAATTGTGAAGAAAATCGTGCTTGAAAATCGTCATGTGAGCCTCAGAGAGATTTCTAACGATCTTAACATCTCTTATGGAAGCGCACAACACATTGTTGTCGATATTTTGCGCATGAAACGCGTCGCCGCACGGCTTGTTCCTCAAGACTTGAATGCGCCGTCTCACAAAGCACACATTATTCGCGATTATTTGAACAAACACAGTGTGAATATCATCGATCAGGCTCCCTATTCTCCAGATATGGCACCATGTGACTTTTTCCTGTTCTCCCGACTCAAGTTACCGCTTCGTGGAAAGAGATTTGAGTCCATAGTTATAAAAGAAAATGCGACGCGAGAGCTGAAGGCCATACCTGCTTCGGCTTACCAGAAGTGCATGGACGATTGGATTAAGCGTTGGCATATGTGTATTGCTTCAGATGGGGCTTATTTTGAAGGGGATAAAATAAATTTACCAGAAGAATAAAACAATTTTGTTTTTTTGACACAGTCCCGGTACTTATTGATCATAGTGTATATTGAAATGAATTAAGCAACAATAAACGAATTGAGTAAGTACATACATTTTATTATTAACTCTTCTTTCAGAATATATAGAAATTTTATACATGTGCAGTGAAATGTTGAAATTTGTTGAACGGTGTAGGAAGTTAATCAACACTCGTTCTTCAGGCTTTCTTCTTTTTAAGGCAAAACTGAGCCTACAAATCAGGCATAAATCAGTAACTTTGAACAGAATAAAACGCATTAAGTATATATATAAATAATATAAATTCGTAGCAAATCTTTAAAACAAAAAATGTCTGAAATGGATCTGAAGTCAGTTTAGTTCGGCAATGCAATTTACATTTCTTAGCCTACATGGAATTATTGTCCGCAAGCCTGTCAGTTGGTTGATGGAAAGGCTTTGCCAAGGATTTTTGCAATCGGCCCACAATAAAACTGTGTATCGGTCCATTGAACAATGCGTGGGCGCTGGTCAGCCACAGCTTAAAGTCCAAAATGATGCGGCGAAAACAAAGTAAAAATACTAGAAATTTGTTAAAAATTCGTTACATTTCCTACGACTACGCTCGTGACACAGACAAAATCTCAGGCAGGTAAAAATAAAGACAATATTGAAAAAAAGTGCGTCAAGAAAAGACAGAAATAGGTACCGGCTGACAAGGTCGTGGGCAGTAATATCATTAATGCCACAAATATTTCAATTGTGATTAAATAAAATTTGTAAATAATATGGTGCTCAAAAACATTAAAGACTCTATGGCTCCTTAACGCTTTGAGTTTGCACAAAATCTCTCAATTGCTTTAAAGTTCTTAATAACAAAAATACACAAACCAACATCTGCACATGTGTAGCTATACATGTATGTGTATATATAGTACTCGTATATGTATATGTGTGAGAATTATCCAAAACTGCTCGAGCCATTGAAATAAATAGAAGCCAGCGCGTATCCTTGACCCGATGCTGTGACCGTGTGCCGTTAGCTCGGTCTTGTCGCTTGAGCGCAGTCTGTGTTTACATTCTACTTCATTGGTTTTCATCGGCCAGCGAGCGTTGGGTTGCGCCGTCGAGAGGCGATTGAGATTTGTTATTTGCTGTTTGCTTTTTTAACGCCAGTCGCAATTGTGTTTGTTTATTGAATACTCCACTCAACGAAGAGCCCAACACTGGCGGCACACATTTGTTCTTTAAGTTTTCACGGCATTAGTTGCTCGAATAATATTGGCTTTGGGCTGCCATAGTTTTGGCCTACTGGCCATAATGAATTGCTGCATTTTGCGGCCGAGATTAAGTTGCCACAGCCTTGAATTATGCAAGTAAATGCAGTGCGCCGCGCGTTATTGGCTGCAACTGTTGCGCAGTTCTGGGTTACTTCTGGTGATTTCCTCTGTCGTTGTGAATTGGCCAATTTAAGGGCGTCTACATTGTATTGTTTCGAGTTTTGGTCACAAGTTCAGCTGCCAGCGATACTTGTTGATCTTGTCCATCTACCTAAATATTTAACCCTTTACATTTTATTTAACCATTTCCATGACCATGGGACATATGTATCCCTTATTCGGTGTCCACGGAATTCCTATCCTGTGTTTCAGTTTTAATTTCAATTCAATTTCAATTCTCAGTTCAGTTCCAAAATATATGTGGGACACAATATATATTGTATTTTATATATATATATTTAGTCCCAATATGTATACTAAAAAAGTAAGAAAAAGTGTGGCACATAAGTGTTGGACTTATGTGAATACTGAGTGTATGAGTTTATGTCTCAATGTATGTATCCTACATAATTATTTTTAATTTAATTTAATTTGTGTAACACAAACCTAAGTGAAGAACTTATGTAACAATATTCATGTCCCATTATGTGTACCATATACATTATTTTCCTTTTATACGTTTGTAAAGCACATAAGCATAGGACTTATTTGAACATAATGTATGTATGTCCCAATATGTGTAACACAAATTGTTTCCTTTTTCATAGCTCGTGAGATACATAAGTCCCAATATGTCTCCCACAAAATTTATTTTCCTTCTTTGAGCCTGTGAGACACATAAGTGTGAAACTTATGTGAATACTGCATATCTTATGTCCCAATATATGTATTATTATTATATATTTTCGTAAGCTTGTATGATATATAAGTGTAGCACTTGTGTGAATACTGGAATAATTGATATCCGAAAATGTCCCCCAAAATGTTTTCCTTTTATAAGTTTGTGAGATACATAAGAGTGGGACTTATGGACAATACTGAACTAATTGATGTTTCAAAATGTCTTCCGAAAATTGGCAATTTTTGGAGATTCCTGGGACATAAATCATGTTTCAATATTTGCCCATAATATTTTTGGCTCTTTTAAAACTTGTGAAAGGCACAGGGACATAAGTTATGTCCCAAAATGTGTCCCAAAAAATCGTTTCTCTTTTTAAGCTTACATTACATACATAAGTGTTTGACTTATGTGACATAATAAATGACCCATTATATGTCCCACATTTTTTCCTTTTGTAAGCTTGTGAGATACATACGAGTAGGATTATGTAAATAATGGTACGTAAATCATATCCCAATTTGTGCATCTAATATTTTTTTTTACTTTTTAAGTATGTGAGTCTCATAAAAGTGGGATTTATGTGAATATTATGACAAAACTGATGTTCCAATATGTGCCAAATATATATTCTTTTAATTTTTGGTTCTAGCAAAATCACAAAGTATACATAGCTTATATTTGCTTCGCTTGTAGCATCCATTTCTAATTATTAACGCTGGTGAAATCTTTACAATAAAACTCGGACTAAGATAGTAAAATGTTTATATGGGACACTGATCGTGAAAGCCCGAAATTTGAAGTAGACATGTCGTTAAAAGTTTTCAGTGAATGAATGATACTAAAATTTTTGTTGAGAAGCAATTAATGAACATTTCTGGACTTTTGGATTGGATGTATATAACTTGAGCTTTGTTATTTTATTTTATTTGCCTTTGAAAATGATTTCAACGTGGCGGAAAAGAAAGGCAGAAAGGAAAAGGCTTTATTTTTTGAATATGACGTGTAAGTTGATGAAACTTAAAAGAAAAATCAATTTCGGCCTCGTCTACTTCTATCGCTATCCACATGAAGCAGATGAGAATTACAACAATCGCACAAGTGCGCTCTTGGCAGGCAATGGCAAAACTTCCAAGTGTGAAACGAAAATTGCCAAAACCGCCGTTCGGATTCGGCGTTAAACTGTAGGTCACCTCCTTTCCTTTCCCCAGCCGTTTGAAATTTGTGTTGTATCACATGTTGGAAAAAACAGTGTATGCAACACATTTCAAAGGGGCGGCTCGACGAAAACATGATAAGTGGATATGTGAATGTTTCTAGCAAAGTTCAGCAGCGACTTAATATCGCGTTTGGGAAGCTCATCTAACCGAAAGAAGAACGGGAACGAGTAACACTCAATCTTGTGATAGCTGGACGGAAGAATTAAGAAGAAACATTTTTCTTTATTTACGAAAATAATTTCTTTAAAAAGTTTTTATATCCTTAGAGTCACAACGGGCTTGAGCGGAGTTTGCTATATTCGTGTCCCTTTAGTAAACTTTTTCATTAAATTTATGATGTGCAGATGTTGTTGCCGACATAATTAATTCTACATACATAATTGCACATCAGTGTGGTTGTAAATATGAATGTGTTTATATGAAATTTTGTAAAACGAAACCAACCACAATCTAATCAATTACACATGAAAGCATATTTTCGTCAGACAAATTGCAAAATCTTAATGAAGAAACTAACATAAATTGCTGTCGTGTGTGCAAAATAGAAATTGTAAAATGTTGTCGGGGTAATTGTTATTACCATAGCGTCACTTTAACCCATTAGCGCCTGAGTAAAGGTTTTTTTAAAGACTGTTTTAACTACGCTTTCAAATAAGTTTAAAAAGTGAAACATTTTTGAGTTAAGGTAATTTCACGAGGTTTAATTTTTTACTGATATGTTCGATTTTTGTTTGTCTCCCGTATGGACAATGAAGCTTTGCGAAAAAGGTTGGTCACAAAGTAGGTTGACGGCGAAGAGGAAGACCCGTGTCTCCGGTGAAAGGACCAAGATAAGAACGGACCGTTCTCTTGATGTGACCAACTGGAGAAGACGCAAAGCAGAGGCTGGAGATATTTTTTGCGGCAGGCTGTAACCTGGTCACGGGTTGTTATGACCAGTTGAGTAAGTAAGTAAGTAAGTATCCAAGAAAGAAAGTACGTTGGATTTTATACTGAAAGGAGTCACTAAGGATTAATGTAGTCACTGCTGTAAAATAATGCTTTGCTTAATTATCTGAGGATGTGAGGCCTTCAATTATAAAAACACAACCATACAAAGGTGTGTTGGTGTTCGTGTGATTTCTTTTACTTTAAAATAATTAAAATTTTCTTCATATAAATGTGTAATAAAATTTTAAATTTATTGAGAATCTGTTGGAAATTTGAGTATGTAAACAAAAAGAAAAGTTGGGTGGTTTACCACATCAACATGTGTGGTACACTTCTGGTTGGGTTTTGGTTTGGCTACACTTTTGCATAATTTAATTGTTGATGTGTTAAAAAATCTTTTAAAAACTGCATCAAATTAGGGCTAAACAAAATGTGGCGTTTGATTCGAACATGAAGGATAACAGCTGTTACAGAGATTACTACACATTCAGATTAGCCAGGAGCTATTATAACTAATCGCCGTTTCTGAACGCTGAGCAGCATTGTTGATTAGTTATTATGAGAGATGCACGCTGACTTTAGGTTAATTTTACTGAAATTATCCTTCAAAATACTGTGAGAACTTATTCTCATGTAAGATGTAATTTCTTTTATACTTCAGCAGAAATACGAGTACATTTCCTCCATTTCAGTGGCACTTCAAATACTAACATTAACAACTTAAAATGGTTTCAGCGTGCTTCCAACCAGATATCGAACTATAAAAATTTAATATATTTCAATTTATTTACCACTTCAATTCGCATCGTGTTTGGTAATATTTCCGAAACTGTTTTTGTCGGTTTGTTAGTTTTCCAACTTCAGTTCATGTCCAAATGTAATTTCGGGTAATTATATTTCAGCGCGTTTGTGGCAGATCAGTTTAATCAGAGAAGCGATTAAATTGTACTTATTGGCCAAATGCGCCCCGCCAGCCACACGCTGCCTGTCATTCACCGCTCGCTGATATGTGCTGGTGTGCCAGGTGGATGTGGAGAACGCATGTGGTGCACGCAAAATGGCGGTCGTTGTATTTAACTGCATGAAACAGGGCCATTCTCACATTGACGCTGCGCGCTTAATTCAGATTTCACATGGCAGCAGCTTAATTGGTCACATCGTTTGAGTGCTGTGTTGGCGTCGGCTTTTGGCCTTTGCCACCTGCATCGCTGGTAATTGCAAATGTGGTTATGTATGTGTGTGTGTTTGTGTATAGACAACGCTTGTCTGGTGTGACGGGCACATTCACAACAGCTGTGCAATTGAATAGATATCAACATAGCAGCCAGTTCCACGTTGTGGTAAATACACACACGCACATAAAAGTGTATGAGATATGTATATTTACGCAGAGAGAAGTATAGGGTTACACATTGCGTCGTTTCAAAAGTACAAACCTGCTGTCTGACAACAACGTCTTAACCCATTGTTGCTTAATGGGTAAAATTTTACCCATGAAAATTGATTTAAAAAAAAAATCACAAAAAAGTCAATGTTTGAGATCTCTCAAAACCATTGATAGGGATAGTTAGGGTAAAGATGGAACTACCTTAACCTAGTGAAGGTCACCCTGAAATTTCGCCATCTAGCTAGAGTTACCAGACTCCAAAAATCGTGAATTTTCCGTAGGTGGAAAATGTGGCTAAACGTGGTGGTCTTAGAACTTCACAAAAATCTGCCTCCTAACTTACCTGTAAAAAATACAACTTTTGTTCACGTGTTTAACTGATCACTTCACAAAGTATGGAAAAAAGCTACCAATGCTGCGCAATGGGTACAAAATACCTAATGAATATCTCAGCAATGTGCAGAGATATAAAGCTGAAATTTTGGTTCTGATTATTTTGGGTCACTTCAAGGTCGTGTATGCAATTTTATCAAAATCGTATGGGCGGAACTGGTACCCGGCAGCAATGGGTTAAGAAACGCAAGCAAGTTGAAAGCTAAACACGAAGGATTGTAAAAACATATTGAAAAGAGATTATTTGGCATTAAGCAAGCTAGGGTTAAAATAATAAAAAACATTTGAAGAACTGATGAATTACTGATATTGCAAAATCGTTACCCAAAATATTACTGCAACTATTTAGCAAAAATGTCGCTAATAATACAAAATTATTGATTCCATGACGTCTTCAATATTTTTGCTGGAATAAACCGCAAAGAAAATGGTCCCAGAGAAACCGTGGAGCATATTTGTTTGCTTCTATTCGGCTACATCAAGACTTCTCCTTACCCACTTACGGACTCCATTCTTTTCTTGGTTATATGAGATCTCTAAAGACGACATTAAGTCGCTGCCGAGAATCGCTAGAAGCACACACTTTCTCACTGATAACTTTTACGTCGACCCGTAACACTAAGGAACTCTAACTGGTACGGCGAGGGACCCAACAAAGTCTATGCGTTGCTAACCTGTGCTGCGAGCTTACCTAACCTAACCACGGAATGTGTAGAGAATAAGTCGATTGGCCGCTATCGTTGTTTGGAGGTGATGGAAAGAGGAACAGTTTTCTCATTCAGCGGAAATCTGAGTAAGCATATCATATCACATCACATCACATCACATCACATCACATCACATCACATCACATCACATCACATCACATCACATCACATCACATCACATCACATCAAATCACATCACATCACATCACAACACATCACATCACATCACATCACATCACATCACATCACATCACATCACATCACATCAGATCACATCACATCACATTACATTACATCACATCACATCACACCACATCACATCACATCACATCACATCACATCACATCACATCACATCACATCACATCACATCACATAACATCACATCACATCACATCACATCACATCACATCACATCACATCACATCAGATCACATCACATCACATTACATTACATCACATCACATCACATCACATCACATCACATCACATCACATCACATAACATCACAACACATCATATAACATCACATCACATCACATCATTTCAAATTACATCACTTCAGATCGCATCGCATGACGTCATATTAAATCACATCACATCACATCACATCACATAACATCACATTACATCACAACACATCACATCACATCACATCACATCACATCACATCACATCACATCACATCACATCACATCATTTCAAATCACATGATATCTATCAAATTACATTACTTCAGATCGCATCACATGACGACATATTAAATCACATCAAATAGCATCGTATCATTTTGACTCCCTTTGGCATTCTAGTGTTAAGCAGGCAAAAAAGGTGGAAAGAAAATTCAATTCAGAATTCAACTTGCCTAATTGTATTCATTTTTGTAATATTTTAAAATTAATACCTATTATTATTGTTTTTTTTTTTGTATTTCATAAAATTTCCATACTCACCAAGGTTCACATCAAAATACCTTTCAGTCAAGTGGCGTGGCGTGGCGTGTATGCAAAAGCCAGACGTGAATAAATTTATGACTCAAGATGTGCTCAGCATGTACGCAACAGCACAACGACAACAACAACAACAATTACCGCCAGTCTTTCCGCCCGCCCGAGTGTAATTCACGCCGCCGTATGCAAGAAAGCTAAAAGATGTGCGCTATATTAAAAGTAAATCAATGTCAGCCGAGCATGTGCTGACAGCCATGTCAAGTACACATACCGGCAGATGCACACAAACACACACGCACGCACACTCATACACATAAACATGCAGACGAGTGTATAAATAAATAAATTGTGTCTGCTTACTCACCTATAATGTGATGCGCTTTGTTGCAGTTGTTAGCGGTAAAGGCAAAAATCTCCATGGCGCATGTTGCAGTTGAAATTGTTGTTGCCTTGAAATGAATGCGAGGGGCATTGTCGGCAGTCTTTATTAAAATTCGAAATTAATTTCAGCAGCAATGAAAACCACGTAATTTTATCCATGCCTCATCAACATTCATTAAGGTGATGTTTTCAAAATTATATTCTGTCAATAAATTGTAGGGAATTATTAAATAAGACGTAAAATGTTCATTCATTTATTTATTAATATTAATTTAGTCACTGACAACTGTTTAGTCAAATATTTAGTCAAAATTTTCTTATTTGATGAAATACAGTCGTTGTAGTTATTTTTGTTGGCGCTTTCTGTTATGGTCCTTCGAACGTAGGTCTATCCAGGAAGATTGCTTCAGTTGGGTCAAAAAGTGAATCTTGGTGCGAAAATTGAACTCTTGTAAATATAAAGAAATTCTACGGTGCCAAACAGGTGTATGCTGTGGTGACCAAAAGGTTTCCGACGTCAAATTGTCTGAACTTTTGAAATTCGCAGTCGAAGTTAAAAAAGATGCTAATTGAAAATTTTTTGTTTATTAATCAACCATTAACATACGAGGTCTGTTAAAAATGTGACTTTAAATCTTTCTTGGTAAACATTTATTTGTTTATTCCACCCTTCAAAATAATCCTGTTTAGATAAAACAGACACAGCGCATTTTTCAATTCTCGAAGCACTTCTAAAATGTGCTTTGAGCTCTTGCAGCAATGCGGCCCTTACCTTCTCAATCGTGGCAAAACAATGTCCTTTCATGGGTCTTTTCAGTTTTGTGAATAGGAAAAGTTCAGTGAATCAAACCCAGTGAATACGGTGGCCAAGAAATCATGGAAAAGCAACGAGGTGTGTGCAGGTGCAGTCTTGTGATGCAGAAGCCATGAATTGTTTGCCACAAATACAGGAGTTTTCTTCATACTGCTTCATGCAAACGGCATATAAATTCTTAGCAATGCTACTGTACGATCTTCAGGCAAGAACTCACAATGCACCAGGCAATTGTAATCGAAGAAAACAGTGAGCATTACCTTTACATTTCACCGAACTGGGCGTGCTTTTTTCGATTTTTCGTTCTTCTGGTCACTTCCAACATCCCGTTGGAGCTTTGATTTCGACGTCATAACATACTTATAACCATATGCCGCGATTTCGTCACCAGTTATGACCCTTTTGGACCAAATCTGGATCGTCGTTGATGTCATTCAGCAGCTCCTAAGCGATGCTCATGATAAAGGTTCCTTTCGTCAAAATTTTAGTAATTTTGAAAAAAACGTTGCTGCTGTTGTATACCCAAAATATTCAAACAAATTGCATAGCTTGAACTAACCGATATGTTTACATCCTCAAGAACTTCTCTAATAGTGATTCGTCTATTCTTCATAACAATTTTCTCCACTGCTTCAATGTTTTCATCGTTTTTTGACGTGCTGGGCGTCAGGGCGGACATCGTCATTATCATCTTCTCAGCCTTCAGTAAAAAGTTTGTACAAATTTCCACTCAGTATTTAAGTTAAATTTTGAGCTCTCGTTTATTAAAAGTCCTATATTCCAATATCCAATTACTTTATTTAAAGTCTTGTTTCAAAGGATATTTTTGGTATTTTAGAAAACAAGGGTCAAAATGACCCATAAAAATGGGAGCTAGAGGGTTAAAGTGTTCCATAAAAATATTCCTTTTAGTATTTTACATAAAATTGCTGAACCTATCATACATATATATAAACCGTATGGTCACATGATTTTTCGTATGCCGATTCACCATAAAAATGTGCAAAAGGAAGAAATTTGTACCCTCCTAAAAAAAAATGCAAAACGCCGATACACGTAACATATAATGTTTTTTTGCCCTCTCTACCAAAATTCTTTGTCAGAAAAATGCTGGAAAAACTGACTTTGTTCTGTATAATTGGATGCAAGCATTTTGCAAGCTCATTCTAAATGAAAATCTTTTGTGTGTAAGCTTATTGTAAGTTTATTTTGAATGGAAATTGTTCACTGGGTTTAGTTACAAGTGACTCTAATGTGCGTTTGAAGCATTATTTGTACATTAAACATTAAAACTGTTCTATCACAAATTTGAAAGTTTATGAAAAATTTTCTGCAGAAAAGTGTTTAATACGATCACATAGTAAAACTGCTTGAATGATCCTTGGGAATGAAATCATGATGCTCCTAATTACAAATATCGTGGAAAACAATGAGCCTTACCTACACTTTTAAGTGACTTTAAAGTAATTGTTTTATTTTATTTTTGACTTTTTTCCTTCTTTCTGCTCGCATTTCCAATGAGCTTGTATGCATATTGAAATTTATTAGGTAAGTTGAAAGAAAGGAGTGGTTATCTCTTAGGCCATAAATGCTCCTTGTGATACCATAATCAATTGAGCTTAGATTCACTTACTCATTGAACCAGTGGGGTTCCTCACTAAGCCCAGTATACTGTGAATAGTCCTATTACTTAGATTTACTAGATTGTCGAAGAAGAAGTTGCCCTATTGAGTCCTCCTTCTAGATAATGCGGGACAAGCACATGGAAGATTAAATGCGTTTTCTTACTCTTTCTCGTTCATACAACTTTGAAAGAAGTCGTTAGAAACCGAATTTAACCTTTTTGCGTGGATGCCATTTATACAGGACAACCATAACATACACAACAGCAACTTTCACTGTGCACAAGTTTAAATGACAAAATCACAATTTTCGAAATAAGATTGCACACACTTCCATCATTAACCAACCGTACTGAGTGTTAGTGATACTGGTGTAGTCTCGCATGATGATTTGTTTAATTGAAATTGCAGCCTGCATTGGACTGGTAACGCTATTAACTGAATTCGATAAATGGCTCATTTGGTCAGAGATTGCTTTGTTGCAGCCCATCAGAGAATTGCCATAACGATTATCGATATTAATATGCAGTTCGCACAAAGTGCCAATATTGGATATTGCGCTGTGCTGTTATTTGCGGTATGGAATGTTCACTCAAGTATTTGTATATGTGGATAATATTAGGCAAACAATAATAAGTAATTTGGCAGTTCATAATTCCAAGGCAGAGCAAATATGCAGCCGATATGGTCACAAAGCAACAATTCCTGCGCAATGCTGACACGCACAAACACATACACACACACATATAGAATATTTGCGTAGAAGTGTACATAATGGAGCAATGAAAGGCGGCCGTTGTTGGTACGTGATGGGGCGAAAATGTTCAACGATAAACAACAGAACAAATGACGGCAGTGAAGTGAAGTTGTGCGATTTCCATATGTGATGATTTGCTTGAATTCAAATGGTAGGATACAAATTTACTTTGGGCTACATACATGAAAAGATGTTGTTATGATGATTGGATGATTGGAGCGCATTTCCGAGTCAGTTTTAAGTTGGTAGTCAATTTGTAACAAATTTTATTTGGTACAAATTTTCTGAAGTTTACTACAAGTTGAAAAATATATGTTTGTTACAAAAGCTGTGGTTGGCAAATATGGTTTAAAATGGAATAGGGTTTAAAAGTTGTGTATGAAACTTTCTCACCAAAATTAAATCCAGTGTGCGCTAATGCAAGTGGTACATGGGTCGTATGAGTAATTTTAATAATATTTTAACACTTTGCTGACCGGTCACGAGTTAATTCGTGTTTTCGTGGTCACGAGTAAACATGTGATAAGCTTGATTGTTGATTTGTGATGGTGATTGTTATACTTTTTATCATACGAAAAAGACATATTAAGAGTTGAATAATAAATCAAATTTATTAAAGTTTATATTGTTTTACTTTCACATCCGCTTTCAAAACAATAGCCGGGCACATGAGGTAAATTTCAGAAAAGTTGCCGGCCAGCAATGTGTTAAAATACATTTTAAAGTGTTAAACGAATTGATACAAGAAGCAAAAGTTGTGTACGAAATCCTTTTACCAATGTTAAATCCTGTTTGCGGTACTTCATGTGGGGTCGTATGAGTAATGAGTAATTTCGTATGTATTACGGGTCGTATGAGTAATTTTAAGAATATTTTAAAATGCAATCTATATAAAATGAAATGTATTAAACGAATTGATACAAAAAGCAATGAACACGAGAAATTTATTTTTACTTTTTTCCCCCAAAATAAAAAGATCTTTCGAATCAGTGAACATTTTTGTGAACTCTGCATGTAGTGAACGGGTCGTATGAGTAACTTTAATTAATTTTTTGAATGAATTTTCAGTGGCTAAACGAATTAAAAAAAAATCTATTTTGGCATGTGTGGAAAATTGGTTTTAAAAAAAATTATTTAAATTTTTAATCCACAACAATTAACTATCTGTTTAAAGATTAGCTTCTCCTACTCGAAATTTAAAATAATCTCCTTCGAAATTCAGCAGCTGCAGCTGATTAATTA
Organism: Melieria picta; assembly: GCA_964056695.1. Taxonomy (NCBI): domain Eukaryota; kingdom Metazoa; phylum Arthropoda; class Insecta; order Diptera; family Ulidiidae; genus Melieria; species Melieria picta. The sequence continues at coordinate 28,949,680 of OZ057400.1, read as the reverse complement.
ACACGAATGCTACAGCGCACTGCCTGAAAAATTCGCAACTTTGCCATTTACATAAGTAACAACAATAGCAACAATTACAGTCTGCCCATTATGACCCGCCATGACCCATTCATGAACACAGCGAGACCCAAATATCAAACAACGCATCCGCCTACTAACACTCACGCACACACAATGTTCATGTAAATATGTGTGTATGTGTAGATCCAAGCAATCAAGTTGTCGAGACCGAAATTAAACTGCAAACTAATTTGCGCTCAGCCAGTCGTTGTCGTTACTGCCAGCCAACGGCCAACGACGCATCAGCCGGTCCCCTTTGCACTTTTCGCTTCACCGTCAACCAACTCCCCCCGTTTTGCAACGAAAAATGCTAAAACTTTCAGCGTAATTTAGTTTGGCGAAATAGCACACTGACTGTTGTTGTTGTTGTTGTTATTATGGCTGCGCTTAGTTGAGCTAAAAAGTGCAAGTAATTTGTCTGTCAAAGTTGTTTTTATTATTTATACTGTTTTTTTTCAAATTTTTTCTAAGTTGCCTTGCAAGTACAGTAAGCGCTTGTGTGTTGTTGTCATACAACAGCAGCGATGCCATTCAACACTCTAGTTGCTACCTTTCGCTTTCACTTTTCACACACACACACACACAGTGAAAGTTAAGGTACCTTGGCGGCCACTCACATTGAGCGCCAAGCACCATCATTAATTCTAATTTGAATTATTATGCAAAATTTCAAATTGTCACTAAAGTCTGGACTCTGATGTGAGCGCGACACGTGCAGACGCTGAATTTTTCGGCTGCTTAAAAGTTGCAAGATCATTGTCTGGTTTCGTTGAAGTTTTTAGGTACTTTGAAGTACTTTAAAATTGGTGCAGTACTACAGAATTTGTCTGCCTTTGTTTAAACTAGCTTCAAGTTTGGGTTGTGACAACTTCTTCAACTAACCACCTGTCTGCATTAAACTTTTTTGGCTTTTTCATCTTCAACGCAGTCGCTCTTCAATTAACCATGCTTCTTCATGCAAGAAGCTTTGTCTATTTTAAATTAACCACATTTCTTTTTCACAATCATTGTTTTGAATCTTCGACTGTGATGTTAATGTATAAACCATGAATCAGAGTGTTGTGGGCTCAAATCATGACTTAATTAACTACTAACAACTACTTCGTTGCGCACTTGGTTGCGCATTTTAATAATTTGTTTCTTTTCTTTATTCCTTTCTATTTGAATTTCGCACATCAACTGATTACATTTGTTGTCCTTATGTTACTTTTGCTCAACAAGTACTGGGAATTTGTTAATTAAATGAAACGAATTATTGAGGTCGGCATGATGGCAAGAAGTTGCTTGAACTTTTACAGGCTTCCATGTCAATGCTCAGTGTTAGCCGTCATACCGTTGTGTGAAAAATTCAATGCAATGTTTATTCTACGATTTTCCTGAAAGCTCAAAAGAGGTACAACAAACTTTTCGCTGATGAGCTGCTTTCCATGGACAATAACGTCATTCAGCAAAGCTATGTTTCTTGTAGACATGTCATTATGTGAAGAAGGCGTTACGGGCAATGAGAGATGCGCAAATGAAAAGGACGAAATATACAAGTAATTTTTTTTGCCATCGTGTTCGCAGTAAAAACTCCTCACTGATGTGCCACAATCGAGCTAAACAAAGTATTTGCTTTTTCCGGTTAAAAGTGATTCAAAAACGATTACAAAGTTTTCCGCTTTTAAATGAAAGTATCTGAGCTGAATCGGCCTGAAAGATTGCCTTTTTTTCTGTTTTTGGTTTACACAACACTTAACTTTAATATTGTTACAAAACTTCAGTTTTACTTGCCAATGCAGGCGTACTCGTTTCACTGGATTGTGTCCCAAACTAAAACACTTGAAATTTCTAACGCAGTTCTCCACTAGTAATAATTTTATTTACAACTAGCAGGGCCCCGCGGTTTTGCATGCAAGTTTAAAGACAATGGGGCCAATGAATCGAGTTTTTTTAACCTTTTGTTGATCCCGTCAGATTTTTATGAAAAAAATTACTTATCTAATTGTTTCCCATTTAAAGTGCTCCATATTTGAAGTCAATTGGAGCATTAAATCATGTTTCTCCATACAAACTTTTAACCCATCGTTGATCCCGTTGAAGTTTTATTTTTGAAAAAATAAAAAACACATGTCAAATTCTTTCTCACCAAGAGTGCTTTCACTAAGTTTGAAGTCAAAAGGCCCACAAAATCTTGTTTCTCCATATAAACTATTAACCCATAGTTGACCTTGTTAGGTTTAGATTTTCGAAAAAAAGAAAAACACGTGCTAAAATTTTTTTAACTAAGAGTACTTTCACCAAGTTTGAAGTCAATAGGCTCATTAATTCATGTTTTTAAACAGTTTCTCCATATAAACTTTTAACACTCCTTTGACCATATAAGATTTTGATCTTCGAAAAAATAAAAAAGCACGAACAAAATTACGGTCACTCCTTTAAGTTCTGATTTTCAAAAAATGAGAAACACGTGTCGAATTATTTTTTATTTCAAGTGTTTTCACCAACTTTAATCTATTGGCATCGTCCAATTGGTTCATTGTTTTTATAGTCTTCCCATATACGAACCTTAACCCACTGACCACGTTAAATTTTGATTTTTGAAAAAATTAAAAATACGTATCAAATTGTTTGTTATTTGAAGTTTTTTTAATAAATTTGAAATCGATAAATCTATTAAATCACGTTTCTTCATACAACACCTTAACACCCTTTTAGACTCCGAATTTCAAAAAATCCTATCTTACCGGAGGTTCAATTTTCAAGATGTGTTTACAGTTTAAATTTCATATTTGTAGCTTCAGCGGTTTTGGGCTGCGCGATGATGAATCAGTCAGTCAGTCAGTCAGGACAAACAATTATTTTTATTAAATGTGAAGTAGAAGCCTCAGCTTAACAAATTTTGAGAAAACATTAAAACCGAAAATGCCCACATCAATTCTTAATCTATATTGAAAGGTTTAACAACCTCTTGCTAACGATGTATTTTTATGAATTTTGTACTCAATACTTTGACTAAAAAACAGAAAACGTGAGCTAAAATGTTTTTGTGAAAAAAGTTCTGACTTTGAGCAGCTTTTGCACACATACTAAGTAATTTTTGGCGCAGATTTGTTTCTAGGTTGGAGTTCTACTTTTCAAATGATTTAAAAATCGTTAAATTCTGAGACTATGAATTATTTGTATTTTGTCTATGGAACGAAGCACTGTGGATTGGTATGAAGTTTTACCTGTTGTTTCTTACTTAAATTATAATTATAAATTATAATTATATTTATTATATTTAATTATAATTATAAAAATAATGTCAAAAACTACTCCAGATATTAGAGTTGTTTTTGACATTATTGAAAAAGTTTAAATAAGCAAATAGAGACTAATGTTTTGAACGCCTCAGCAATAATTTTCATGTGAATAGTTTGTAGTAATTTCGGTTCTCGACAACACATCGTCGTCACACTCATCACTTACGCAGTTTCTTATATTGCAATTTTAACCACAGACACCACCCAATAGTTGGTGCACCAACTATAGAATGGTTGTTGCATCGAATTTGGTTGAAACCATAAACATGTTTTGTAGTTTGAAAGATAAGTTTTGGCACAAGCGTTTACTTTGTAGTCATCAATAAAATAAATGCCAATAAATAATTAAATCATTGTTGTTCCATAAGTTTGTCACGACTTTGAGGCGATTCTGAGCGGCATTCATAAATTATTTGAATGTTCGTTGATGTTGCAACAGATGCCGACGAGAGCAAACAACTCAAAATTTCCGCTCCACTGACACTAATTTAAGAAATAAATTTTGTTTGCTTTGAGTTAGTTAGTTTTGTGGCTGTGTAGGAAAATGATGAATTTAATTTATACAAAGTAAACTAATGTTCGGCACTTACAGAGGTTAAAGGCAGATTTTAGTTTATGCGCAGAAAAGCGCTCATGGCAGTTGACTCGACAAATGTTTGCACAACATTTTATGATGAGTTAGCTGCAGGCGCTGAGCTCAGGTGCCTACTGCCTGCTGCCTGTTGCCTCCTGTTTGTATAAAAACAGCGACCAATTAGTGCCTCTTGATGAAAGCCATTAAAATTTGTGCGTTTTCGTTGGCTTGTTGGCGCCTTGTTACTTTCATTAGGGGACGTTGTACAACTATTATAATATTTATTTGGACAAAATTAAACATGTGTGCCCATTTTGGCATTTAAATAAGAAACACTTAAAATAAACAAACATTTGATATAGGAAAGCTATGGTGCTTCGTATAAAATTGATTAGTTTTGTCCGTTTGCATTCTGCATTCGGACACTAAGTAGTTGTTTACTTTATGGCAACTGTCGACCCAGCAACGTGACAGGCATAGGTAGAAATTCCCTCGGTGCTCGCTGCTGACAGTTGGAAAAACTTTTAAAACTTATCCATTTTTATTCAACTAGTCTGTGTGTGTGTACCTATAAAAAAAAAACACACACATATAGTATTATTTCATGAATACAAACACACAAAAGTACATAAATACATATGCACATATGTACATTTACTTACATTAGGTTACATACTTGCGTACATAATGTAAATACACATACGTAGGATTATATATTCACGTACTGATGTTGCAATTAAATTCAAACGGCCCATGGCTGCGAATTAGTAGCGTGTTTGTTATTTTGCTGCCATCTGTCAGGAGTCGCTTTTAAAGTATACAATTTTGTATTGTGTTGCATGCTTTTAGGCGTTTACAAGTGTTATTCCTGCGCCTTATCGATGGTTGCAAAGCAGCAACGCTGTGTTGAGCTAATGTTTACTGTTATTGTTGCATTTCGACTTGTTGTTTCTGTTAATATGAATTTCTAAGTAATATGTAAATTAATTTAAGAAAAAAGTACAAAATTTCATTTGAACAATTAATGGCAAAAGCAACGACGAACAGGTTCTCTAGTGTCTAATGGAACATTTGCCCTTCGGTGCTGTTCAAGCAAATTGAGGTGCAGAAGCTGTTAGGCAATTTTACTCTTAGAGGTTTGCTTTTGTTCTTTTGTGTTGTTGTATGGTTGTAATCAACAATATTAAACTCTGTTACTGTCATCTATTTAACTTTCTGAGAACACATCTATTTGTTCAATCATCAGAAACACAGGTTCACTTTTGATCGCCTTCATCATTCCACAACTACTGAACCTTTTGAAATGAAAACAGTTTTGACTCAAAATCAAAGACCTTAAATAATGATTATCCATATTTTTGGAAATAAAAAAATTGCCCTATTTTAAGAAATTTCTAAAAATATTGCTTTATAATAATTATTCCCAATGAGGAATTTTTTACGTGAACTGTAACTATTATCATGTAATAAATATTTTTGAGTTGCTGTTACAAGAAACACGTATATTTTTCATTCTCGATAATTATTATTTTGAGAAATTTTTTTTTAATATGGGTCATTCTCTTACAAACCGTACGGATTTCGAAAAAAAAAAATTCGTCGGTCTTTAAAATCTCACCAAAAATTTTTTTTCACTTCTAAACCTAAAATTAATCGACACGTGTATCAGGATTTCATCGAAAAAAATTTTGTTTTCCTTATGTAATTATTAAAAATTTCGATAATAACGTGTATTTTGCTAGATTCTATCATGTTTAAAATTCAATATCTTCGGTTTGGCTTATCCAATCGACACAATTTCAAAACTGTTTTATAGCTTATTGTGTGCACTTTAGAGGTATATGTTCACAGTTTTTTTATTTTTAATAAAAAAAGTATAATAACAATTTGATTGTTTAAACAATTTTTTGATGATGTTCCCCAAAATTAATTTGATTGAAAAAAATACTGTTATTTTCGCAATGTTATTACCTACAAAACGCATATTTCAAAAAAGTGGAGACTTATTTAGAACATAAGATAGAAAACGATGTTGGTAGCAAGTCGCGCGCGACAAATCCAGACGTGCGCGCGACAAATCCAGACGTGCGCGCTACATGACTAAACGCGTTGGTGGTGAACCTTCAGAACACTTGTGTACCGTCAAGTTTTTAGCCTGGTGCACGACACATTCATACCGTTTTCATTTAAAAACATCGTGATAAGTCAAAGAGTTTTTTCTTCTGATGTTGAGAAAGCAAGTGTAGTGAAGTGCTTGAATTTTATGTCGCGAAATGCCGAAAGCATCAAAATCGAAAAAAGTTTTGAAAATCCGTACGGATAAGTGTTTGAATCCATTGAATTTGTCTCCCCATCCAAGTTTAAAAAAAAGGAGTCTCTCAGATCAGTTTCTGAAAAAATTTTATTGGCATTAAATATACCCATAACAAAGGAATCCCTTGAGCAGAAAATTTGCAATACATGCCGCCTTCAATTTGCCAAAAATAACCGAAATGAGAATGAACTTCAATCGCACAAGGTTTGTTTAATGATGTTTTATATATTACCATTCCAACATCTGAGAAAGTTTTTTTTTTAAAGTGTTGTGTAGAACTTGAAAAATTTTTTATAAACTGAATAGAAGTATAAATTTTATAAAATCTTATATTCTTTGGAAATTTTCAAGATGTCGTGAAATTCAAATTTTATTATTTTTCAAGATCTATGTTAAAATCACATACAATTTATAAATTGAATAACATACAAGGAATCTGCAAAATGTTTTACTTTAGTGAAAACCGTGAATACATAATTGTCCAAAAATTATATAGTTTAGAGAATAAAGGAAAATTAATTCTATCTGAATTAGCTTCTGCAGTCGGAAAAAAGAAAATAAACGATTCATTCTTAAAAAATCTTAATACATGAAAGGATTATTATTTTCTGCGAAATTTAAATATTTTAAAATTCTCAAAACATCCTTCATTTTTTTCAATCTTAAGAATATCTTTAACTAAATATTTCATTTTCTAATATTCAAGCTTAAATATACTTTTGGTAAAATTTAACAAAAAGTTTCGTTAAAATTATTTTTTTAGTGCGGAGAACTTGAAGATTCTGATACTATTGCCCAGAGTAATGATGAAGTTTTCAATGAAAATGATAGAGACATGGACTACACCCCAGCTGTATCATTTGAGGAAGGTGAAAATGTGACGTCTGAAGCAATCGATTTTATGAACAAGGGTTTTAACTTGATTGGAATTTCCCCTATAAAAAAAAAAAAAATTAATCAAAAGCGCTATTCGGTTGAAAAAATTCAAAACCTATCTGAAGCAATTTCGAAACAAATTTTTCATACGTCTGTCAATGTAAATAATGATAGTATTGAGGAAAATGATGGAAATAGTTTACTGCAAACTTTAAAGGACGAATTTAGCTCAACAACAGACCCTGCAAAACAAATGAAAATTTTGACTATTTGCAAAGAGTGGACTTTCCGGAAAGTTCAGCATCATTTTCCTTCTGCTACGAGACACATGATCACTGTTGCAAAGAAAACTGCTGAAGAAAAAGGAATCTTGGCTGATCCTAACTCAAAGAGTCATCCGTCATTAGAAAAAGAAGTAATTGACACAATTACTAAATTCTATCAACTTGATGAGAACAGCCGAATAATGCCAGGGAAAAAAGATTATGTTTCTGTTAAGGTTAATGATGAACGCGTTCACATGCAGAAAAGATTATTGTTGATCAATTTGAAAGAGCTTTATCAAATGTTTAAGGAAAATCATCCTCAAATGAAATGTAGTTTTTCCAAATTCGCAATGTTACGACCGAAAAATTGCGTGCTGGCAGGTGCAAGTGGCACACATTCAGTCTGTGTTTGTGCTATTCATGAAAACGTGAAATTGTCAATTCAAGGGTCTAATTTAAAAAATTTGACAGCTAATACTCCAAACCCAATTAAAAGTTACCATGACTGCTTGAAACAAATGATTTGCATTGAACCAGCAATGAATTGCTATTTTGGAAAGTGCACTGAGTGTCCTACTGCAACAAAGTTAATTAAAGAATTAGAGAAAATTTTTGAGGAAAACTTCATTGATGAAATAACTTACAGGCAATGGACAAACGTTGATAGAAGCACTTTACAACTTATTATATCCCCTGTTGATGAATTTCTCGAAAAATTGAAAATTGGTCTAGAAAAATTACTCCTTCATTCTTACCTTGTTAAAAAACAAAATGAATTCATGAACAACAAAAAAAAAGAGTTGACAGAAAACGAGTGCATTGTTGTTTGTGATTTTTCTGAAAATTATGCTTTTGTTGTCCAAGATTCAGTACAAGGTGTTCACTGGAATAACAACCAGGCGACAGTGCATCCTTTTGCAATTTATTACAGAGATGATGACGGCGAAATTGGAATGAAAAGTTTTGTAATCATATCTGAATGTTTGCATCATGATACAATTGCCGTCTACGTTTTTCAAGAACACTTGGTACATTTCATCAAAAAAAATTTCAGAAAAATTTCGAAAATTTTGTTTTTCTCTGATGGGGCTAGTGGGCAATACAAAAACAGAAAACATTTTATAAATCTTACTCATCATCAAGAAGATTTCGGTTTTGCTGCAGAATGGCATTTTTTTCCAACTTCTCACGGGAAAGGCGCATGCGACGGCTTGGGTGGGACTTTGAAAAGGCTGGCTGCTAGAGCCAGCCTTCAAAGAGTGAAAAATCCGATTCAAACCCCAAAAGAACTATTCGAATGGGCAACAGAATCACTCCCCAACGTTTCTTTGAAATTTGTTGAAAATGAAGAGTATAATAAGGCAGAGAAAAAATTAGAGGCAAGATTTCAAATGGCTGTAACAGTAAAAGGCACATTAGGCTATCATTGCATTCTTCCAATCACCAAAAAAAGTGTAAAAGCCAAGCAATTTTCTTTGCAAGATCATTCGACTACAGTCGCAGTTATGAAATGATAACTCCGTCGAAAATTGTTATTAGAAATAACAAATATATTTACAAATTCATCATTATCTATTATGAAAATAAAACCAAGAGTTAAGATTTTACCTTAGTTTATCTTTATTCCAACACACCGTTTCCCTTGATACTCACACAGTGAGCGCGCGCGACTTGATGGGACTCGTCACGCTTGACTTGCGGTGGAAATTTTTTTCTATCTTATGATCTAATTAAGTCTCCACTTTTTTGAAATATGCGTTTTGTAGGTAATAACATTGCGAAAATAGCAGTATTTTTTTCAATCAAATTGATTTTGGGGAACATCATCAAAAAATTGTTTAAACAATCAAATTGTTAATATACTTTTTTTATTAAAAATACAAAAAATTTTAAAACATATTCCTCTAAAGTGCATACAATAAGCTAAAAAACGGTTTTGAAATTGTGTCGATAAGATAAGCCGAACCGGAGATATTGAATTTTAAACATGTTAGAATCTAGCAAAATACGCGTAACTTTCAAAATTTTAAATAATTATATAAAGAAAAAAAAATTTTTTTCGAATAAATTCTGATATACGTGTCGGTTAATTTTATGCCCAGAAGTGAAAAAAAAATTTTGGGATGAATATAAATTATGGGGTCAAAAAAGTTGTTCGGTTTGTAAAAGAATGACCCATATACGTTGCTTCATAACTTTTATTTTGTGATTTTTTTAATTTACGTTGCCGATAATTATTATTTTGAAAAAATATTTTTTTTACGTTTTACATTTTCTACATTGCAATTATTTTCTTAAAAAAACTAATAATAGTTAAGTCCCAGCTCAAAAGTATTTTGAAAATTATTTTTTAAAATATTGTCATAGAACAGGTATTGTCCCTTAAAGTAGGAGTACGGCTATACATGACCCCATGTGTTCTCTGTGAAAGTTAACAGAAAGTGAAATACTTGTAACAAGTATCTATCTCATCTTTATTAATTTTCGGTTGACAGATTACTGCAGTGTTTTTCAAGGCTTAGAATATCCTTGGGGCTTTGTTTTGCATGACAACGTCGTCAAAAAACTTTTGAGGCGCTTCAATGAGATGTCCTACCCCAGCTGCCGTATTCACCAGACAATGCTTCTTCCGACTACCAGTTGTTCTGATTGATAACTCATAGCCTGGCCGAGCAGCAGAAGAAGTGAATTCTTATGAAGAAGCCAAAAATTGGTCGTTAATAAAAGAAATAAAAAAAATGGCGGACCATACATTTTTCCAACGCAGAATCCGTTTGCTGCCTGAAAGAAGGGGGGAAGTCATAGGACAATATGCTGAATAAAAAACATTGTACCAATTTCTTTGCATACACCATCTGCTTCTAGGCCCTCGAAACTTATTTGTACCCCAAATAACAACATCGAAGACTGTTTTTAGCTATTACACGTCATAATGCAACTGCCAGACAGCTTTATGGTCACTTGTGTCGGTATCTATGACATAGTGACATTTCAGGTATGTAAAGAGCAGACAAACCTGTTCGACAGGACACTCCTGAGCAGATTGGCCTGTAAGCTGCGAACTTTTACAGTGAAAATTGTTGGAGGACCTCTTCTCTTAAAAACTAACCCTCTTTTAGTAAGTAACTGAAGTACTCCATAACCTTGAGTACCTCAAAAAGATTGCATTTAAAAGTGAGAAAGGTAGGTAGGTGAATGAAGCAGCCCAGCCGTTGATGACTAGAGACTCACATAGGCTAGTTTACCCCGTTGTGGTACCTCAGGACTTTGTCCTACTAGAAGTCAAACCAACTGGAACTTAAGATGAAGCATATGAAGCTATTTATGATGACAGCGGAGATGTCAAAAAGGTTTTCTGAACAGAAGAAGCCGGCATGTTTTTTTGCGTTCCTGGCAAAGCGCCGGGCAGGTAAATAAGAGGTGAAGGACTGACTCTTCTTCTTCCTCATTTACCAGGTGGCCTAGATCTATTCTTATGATATAAGAGCCAAGAATACAGTTTCCGGTGATAACTCCGACCAACGCGCTGAGCTTGTCTCTATTAAGACTGAGAAGACTTTTGGTGCACCTCTAGTCCAGTTTTGGGCAGATTTGTTGCGCTGTCTTGCACGGTCAGAGACATCCCAGGCATTTCTTGTTTTCCTGTTTCACCTTCTCCCGTCTCGATTTCTTAAGAGATCTTAGTGGAGTACCTAATTGTGCGAATTTAGCTTCTTGGGTCTTAGTTGTGCCATTTAAAAAATTTCTGACCAACACATCTCCCCTGTCGTTTTCTGGGATGTTACTATGACCAGATACCCAAATCAGGTGTATGTTATGCTGTTTAGCCATCTCGTCGAGAGATTTGCGACAGCTTATCACTGTCTTTGATGTTAGCAGGTGAGAGTAAAAGTGAGTTACTTAAGCGAGGTTTACTGTATATGTATGTTCCATAAATAACCAACTTCAGATGGGAGGGAAGTAAGTACTACTGGTACTACTGCGCGGTCACCTAAAACTTTCGTTTATTTAGAGAACTTTCTTCATTAGAAATGGACTATGATTGGTGTCCTAATGAGTCTCTCTTCAATTGGGATCAACGCAAAAATATTTCAATTATTTTCAAATGATTTTTGCAGGAGATGTGTGGACGAGGAAGAGGGGAAAAACATGCTTAAATTTTTATGTATTTGTGCTGCAATTTCTTGACTCAGATGGGTGATTTCATCTTCAACCTCGGGCAATTAGTCGACAAGACAGTAGCCTACTTAGCTTAGCTTCGTCGGAAGTTTAAATTTAGTTAGATAGATCTTTAACTTAGATAGATAGATAGATTTTAAAAGGGTAGTTGCATTGAGACCAGAGAAACAAGTTTGATAGAATATCCCCTAATCCCACCGACCTAATGGAGCTTAGTAACTCACGATGGTTGAGGTGCTTGATATTTTTTTCTGCTAGCCAGTACTGGCCTCCTACTGTGACATACCTCAAAGCAGTGCAGTATGATGTGCTCAGGAGTCTTCTCTGCTGTTACACAGAGTCTGCAGCTATTTACCTCTTCTAAACCAATTGCACGCATATGCTTTCTCAGTCTACAGTGACTTTACTTTAATAAAGATTTTCGATTACATAACATCTGAGGTGTTAGATCAGTGTTCTGAATTCCTGTTTCTTTTCTCAAGTCTTAGTGAATATGCTAGAGCGTTCTTGCAAAGCCCAATGAAGGGCTCGAGTCCATGGGGGATCGTGCCTGCCACAGTTGTAGCAAGGCTATTCGCATCCTCATTTCCGTCTATTCCTCTGTGTCCCGGGACCCAAAATCACTTTATCCTAACTACGGTACGATACGAGGCTACAAGTATTTAACTAACTATCAAATCTCTAACTTTACAAAAAAAAAATTAGCTCCATTGCGGCTTGCTTTCCGTATATTCTGAGGAACTTTCTTCATTGACCTCTGAATTCCATTTGTATCAATGTTCTTCAGCACTTTTCGGATTTTATAAATCAAACAATCCAAATTTTTGGCGCGATATCCGTTGGCATATACCTTTCTTTTCACGTTTGCCCAAAAAGTTTCGATTGGTCTTAATTGTGGAACATTTGGGGGGTTGAAGTCCTTCGGTACAAATTCAATTTTGCCCTTATTCAAATTGTTTAATGGTACTTTAGCGTAATGTGACGACGCTAAATCGGGCCAAAATATAATTTGTTCACGTCGATGATGTTTTTTGATGAAATCTTGGAGTGCTGACAAACATTTGTCCATGTAAGTTTGCGCGCTTACAGCCAAACCTCCTTTAAAAACTATTGGCTCACTGATATCGCACTCGTTGATAGCCAGCCACAATAGAACCTTCCGTGGAAACTTTGTTTTTGCAATATGCTATTCTTTCTCAGGCGCTGTGTGGTCAAAAGACTCAAAAAAAAATTGTCGTTGCCATTCATTCCCCTTAATCGTAAAATATGACTCATCATCCATCACACAGATGTGAGGCGAACCACACGAAAAGTATTTTTTGGAAATTCGGCGTTGCCTGGTTTTGATAACTGCTGCTTGCTTGTTGGTAATAGCTGGAACGTACTTATTCAATATGCGCTTTATGTCTATTTATTCGGCGTATTTCCTGATCGTTTTTTTTGTCAACATCGTACTTCCTTGCCAATTGTCTGTAGGATTTAGCACTTCGCCCAACGGTATCAATTTTCAAATTGGAACGTACTTTAATGTCCTGTAAAGAGCACTTCTTTCCCGATCCTTTTTTTCCTTAAATGCATTTTTTATTCTCGAACAACCGAATCTTCTTATAGATTAAAGTTTTTTTGAATCCTATTTTGTTAAAGTGGTGAAAAACTTCCTTCTTTTTGGTAGTGGGATTTTTTTCACAAAATTTCCAAATTAGTTGCCGACGTTGTGGTTCTGTTAGCACTATTTTACCAAGATAAATGCCCAAAAAATGGATTTGTGGTACTTAGTGGTTTAAGATAATTATTGTTTAAATTTTTGCACATATATTTTTTTTGAAAGTTGTATACTTTGTTTTCTATGCCAAATTTTTCACTTGCGGAAGTTTACTTCAAGTGCGGAAGAGTCCTTTTTTCACCGATCCTTTTCTCTTTCAATGCTTATTTTATTCTCGAACAACTGAATCATCTTATACTATAGATGAAGGTTTTTTTGAATCCTATCTTTTTAAAGTGGTCTAAAGCTTCATTCTTTTTTGTAGTGGGATTTTCTTCGCAAAATTTCCAAATCAGTTGCTGACGTTGTAGTTCTGTAAGCACCATTTTAAATAAATGCCTAAAAAATGGATTTGTGGTACTTATTGGTTTAAGATAATTATTGTTTAAATTTTTACACATATATTTTTTTTAGAGTTGTATACTTTGTTTTCTATGCCAGCTTTTTTATTAGTTGGTATTTCATTCCCCACACGTTAAATAATTTCAATCAAATATCAAATAATGAAATAATTTAATATTATGGCAAATTGTTTAATATGTTCTTTTGCATTTCTATAACATATTTTATTTTGCATCTTTATTTAATTTGTGTTTAAAAAAACCTTTAATTTTCCAGTTCCCTCCACTGTTGAAATATGTAGTTTGTTATTTTTGTTTGTTGCTTTTTTTATATTGTTTTCGTTATCAAATTGTTGCCTTTATACTTACAACTATGTATAAGGTAAAAAATCCAATCCATTCAGATCCTTTTCTATGGCCGCTTTAACAATAGTTTCGCACTAATGTAAGAAGACAAAGTGAAGAATAACGGCAAACAGCAAACGCATTAAAATCATTGCCGTAATCTGACAAACGCTTGTCGCAGCAGCAAACCTCAGCTAAAACCTATTACAGTGGCAGCGATAAATTTCAGACCCTTTTAACCCTTTCGCTACAAGTTTTTACTGGGGAAAGTTAAAATTTAAAGTTTATAGATTTAGGCTCTGTGTTCACAACATTTCATAATAATTTTTTTTATTTTTATAACTGGACACTGTTTTTTGGAGTGTTGTCAAATGAGAGCAGTCATATTGTTGTGGCTGTAATAATTACTTAAACTTACAATTTTTAACGCATAACTAAAAATCTAGTATTTCTTCATTTAGTTGAGCTAAAATTAATTTAAAAATGTATTTGATTTAAGGTAAAAAGTCAAATTAAAAATGTATGTTATTTCTTTCTTCTTTCTTTACTATTTCAAAATGTAACATTCAAAAAACGTTTATATTTATCTTCTTTAAATTTAAATATTCATTTTTATTAATTTCGTTTTATTTCTAAAAATTCAAACTGTTCAAAGGACCAATAAAAAAATTTATTCTTAGAATCATAGAGGATTCAGACGTCCTCAAAGTAACATGTTGCCATATGGCAACAAAATAGCGAAAGAGTTAAGCACACTGAAAGCATAGTCACACACACACACACCCATGCATTACTACATAAGGATATCTTATAAGGATAACTGCGTCTGTGTGTGCGTGTTTCCATAACAAAGAGACAAAAACGCACACTTAGATTCACACCGAAGTGCACAAATTCGAGCAGGAATTTCAAAAGGGAAAAATGCGATGACAGCGCAAATCAGACACACTCACACTCGCACATAGAGAGAAGAGCGACGCAGATAGGCTCCACACGCAACGGCTGCCGTCCGTAGTCAGTGGTGAAAAAAAATCTGTTGTGACAGCCACATGGTGTGACAGCGCGTTGCGCCAACACGTAGTTCGGGCAGAGAAAGTTTGACGCGAGCGTTGCGCACAGAGCGCGTCTTGTGTTGGCACCGTCGAGGCTAATAAGCGGCTGGCTTGGCAGTGCGTGGCAGCTGCCGCAGCTGGGAGCGGCGAAAGCGGCATCTCAGCATGCGGTCGGGTTGACAGTTTGTGGCCCACGCACTTGTGGCATGCGTGACTTTTGCCGAAAAATTGTCTCCAGCTAGACAGAACGCTGGTAGGTGAGTGCATTTTTCTGCCCGTAAGCATTGCTGGCGTGTTGCTTCCACGCATTTCTTGCGAAGGATACTATTCGGTCTCATTTTCTTCTTTTCGGCACAACGTTAGAATATGGTTTTTGTTTAATACAATAAGCAAACATTTACTTAACCTTTGATACTTTGAACAGCTGTAAAAGAAGCGGCGGCTTGATTAAAATATACAAAAAAAAATGTCGCTTCAATATGGCAGAAAATCGAATTTGAGCATGGAGTCTTTAAATGGCGGTTTGATGGTTTAAGGGTTTGATTTGATTGAAAAGTAAAACTTTGTTAACATAGGACGCTTAATATTACATGGTCTTTATTCTTTCGGTAGCGAACTGAAACTGATGGTGGGTGGTTTCTCATCTTCGCGCTATGTCCAAACCCAGATTATTGAATAACGCAGTAGTATCTGCTGAGGTCATCGTAATCGGCAAAGCTTTGTATTAGGTTTGCATGAATGGGATATGAGTTATGTGTCATGGGATAAAAGCAAAGAGAAGTAAAGTGCGACGTTTCAATGCCCAGAATGTCAGAGTCTTACTGGCTAAAAACTGTCTCGTCATTGATATGGACTCCTGCCGAATCAGCGCCGGTCAGTGCGAATATGCGTTTAAAATATTTTTAGGAAAGTAGGAATCCTGCCGTTTCTACCACTCTCTCACTTTATATAATAAAGTTTGTAGCGTCATACGACAGCGTCCAGAAGGCACTACAAATTCAAAGAGATGGAATTTTTGCGTTTTGCCATGTCCTTCAGTTATGAAGGACTGCTACAGACACAGATGGATCTGCTTCTCCACCTGCTTTCCACAACAAAGTTCATTGCTTCGAGTATGAAATGTACCTTTGTCTAAAACCGGATGATTGCAAGCTAAGGGCAAAGTAGCATCGAAACCCGCTTGATTTGACGTTGGAGTCTACGTCAAATCAAGCGGCGGGAACCAGGTTTCGTTCTGAAGCCGTCCGTAAATTGTCGGTAGCAGTGTTTGCCGGACTCATTCTCAGGCTTTGACCACAAGTGAGCCTCACGCAGCAACACATATTTACATGATGATTGAAGGCATCGAGTCAAGAAGCATGGAGAGGACCCTCCAAATAACTCTTTGTTACAAAAACTTTAGGCAGCAAATAGGATTTTCAAATGGTACTGGGCTCAAATAGTGTGGACGGGGCCCGCTCTTGTAAGTAAAATCCTGTGTGCGTCACTGGGAGTGGACCTGATGGCATCATCGATCTCGGTGCCAGCACCATCGTTCAGTGTTCAGACCCCTGCAATGCCATTGATCACTGTGTTTCACACTATGGATGGTCGTGAGTGCCTCTCCGCGAAAGGACCCTCAAAGCCTGAAAACATTGTTGCGCGCGTGTTTGCAAAAACAATTCAAAATATATGTAGCTCGTGGTGGATACGGGGTGGCATGCTGGTTTGGTCTTCGGCTAATCATGTCGGCTGGGTCGAGGTTCTTGTAACCACACATCAAGCAACACGCAACAATAGAAAAAAATCATCATGCCAAAATATCTAAACCGTCTTTACTATGACCAGGTGACAAATAAAAAAAAAGAGCAGGTGCAAAAACAGTGGCAAGGAAATAATATCTATAGCTGGATTAGGGTTGATGTTGTGCCCTAGAGTGCACTTCTCCCTCCCCTTTGTATACGCCTATGGCTACCTAAGCACTCGAAATCTTCGATAGCCCCTTCACCAAAACGTCTGCTTCGCTTATGGCATCCTATTCATGTTGCACGTCGACATTCCCCTTAGCATGTAAATTCAAATACACATTTTCGAAATATACAAATAGAATTTCATTGGTAAATATTCAAAGTATGCAACAACATTTTAATAAATTTTTTAACTTAATCTAAATAGAAAAGTATGTATCAAAATTACGCTAATTTAATTAAATTCAATTAAAACCATCATTTTAACTCACTTACTCAGTTTTCCATCGTTGTGTCGTATGGCCATGCGAGACGGTGAATGGTGAGATGGGCTTAAAACTAAATTATGATATTATACGAAATTTTGATGGGCTTACATTTCTAGTAAGTTTGTTTTTTTTCTTACATTGGTAATTAATTATAATTATTGAAGCATAATTATAATTAATCTAGAAAATACATTTTTAACAATTTAGAACGATTTTTAGAATAATTGCATGATTAGAATTTAGGATTTAGAATTTTAAAGAAATATAAATTTTGTAAGTTTTAACATTTTAAGAGGAGCATTTTAGTAGTAATTTTATGTTGTCCATTTTTTGTTAAAGTTAAATTCCACTAGTTTTAAGTTTTAAACATTGTAGCCAAATTTCAAGCAGTTTGGTTCACTTTTAGGTAATTTTTTTCAATTTTAAAACATCATATTTTTAGCAAAATTCACACATTTCAGCTTTTTCTTTACATTCCAATTCTCTTTGCCATTTTATGACTTTTTAAGCACTTTCACGATTTCAAATTGTATCGAAATTACACTCAGCCGGTTTTTAGGTCATTATGACCGATTTTCCTGGCGCCGCAGCGCGAATATGGAGACGTTTTCCGAGCACTTAATCCCAAGAAATCCTTCGTAGACAACTTTTGAAAATTAATTGTTGAAATAAAAATGTTATGTTGCGATGTCCTTTTACGCCAGGATGTGGCATGCTCGTGGAGTTTTTTTTTCCAAAATTTGCTCCTGCCGAATATTAGTGCCTGAAGGGTACACCAGGTTAGCACTCCGGTTTGGGGGGGGGGGGAGGATTGGTGGCCAGCAAACTTACCAGTAATCACAATATTACACACACTGAATAAAACACTCCCACTGCACTTAACTTCATCCGCTTTCGTCAACTTGCACTTTCGTTTTAAGCGCGTCGCGCGGTTTTGGGTGCTTAAATAGCACAATTCTGCCTAACGGCAAGATCGTTCGATCTGAACAAAAATTATGATTTATGGCCTTGTTTACGCCAAAAGTGCATCTGCAGTGCACCAACAATTTGCCTGCAAGAATGCAAGAGGAATGCACTCAATAACAACCACTGTGCGTACTGAGCGAGACTGCAGCAATGCACTGTGTGGGTGCTGGTATGTGTGTGTGTACCAGTGTTGTGCTGATCGCTAAGTGGGAACAGTTGTAAGCGTGATTTAGCACATCACTGACAAATGTGGGGTTTGTTACTAGGCTGTATAGTTCATAGGGCAAAAACAAAATGGTGCATTGGTTGAATTCAGTTGAATATGAGAAAAGGCTGAATTGAACGAAAATTGAAAGTAAACTTGAGCGAACCGTAACAACATCAAGTGGTGGCAGATTCAGCAGGGCATCTAGCAGCGTCAGAAGTTGTAGCAACAGATCCTGTATGGCCACAGTGCATTACAGTCCGAATAAGGTTCCTTGACCCCTGTCAGGGTCAGTCTGCTCATCCATAGCTATATATCATAGCTGTATAGATTCATAGGACCTTGTGTAGTCCTTCATAATAATCATTTAAAAATTTTAATTAAAAATAATCCAAATTTGAAACAGACCAGTTTTTTTTACAGCAATTTAAATTAATTTTATTTAATTGTATTTGAAATTGATTTCTTTTTAATGGAAACATTTGAGGCTTTTTTTATTCAATGTTTTTCCTTTTTCATAGTTATTTTTTATACATTTTTTTCAAATCCTTTT
The DNA here is from genome assembly GCA_964056695.1 of Melieria picta. Lineage (NCBI taxonomy): Eukaryota > Metazoa > Arthropoda > Insecta > Diptera > Ulidiidae > Melieria > Melieria picta. The sequence continues at coordinate 28,930,688 of OZ057400.1, read as the reverse complement.
AATTTTGCTCATTTGATAAATGTTCCAAAATGTTGTCGAAAACATACAACAAGCAACAAAAATTTTACACCTCGTCTTTCCTATTCAAATCCAGCGTCATCATTAATTCAATTGCAAAAAAAAAAAAAACCGCCAAAAACCAAACCGTTTTTAAGTCTGACAAAATTAATGTATGGCCATAAAATTTACACCTCACTCTGAAATTGCATTAGGCGCACAAATTGCGCCCCAAGGAGAAAAAACCACGAAATTGGATTTTACTGATTTTAAATACCCATCAACGGCAGCCAAAACACTTGTTACACTTTGAACGTTAAAGATAAAATTGACTGTATTCGGGCTGTCAAAACAAAACAAAAAACAAAAAAACAAGAACCAAAAAACAACCATTCAGCAAACGCAGAGCAGCCAGTGAAATGAGTTTACTTGCGTCAGTGCCGCGGGTGCGAGGGGGGCAGGGGGCAGGAAGTGTACGTAAACTACTTTGGGCCGAAAATACTGAGCCAACAAACAGCTTTCGGCGGCAGCTGGCCGACTTTGGCGTTGGCGTTGACGTTGTGGCGGATAGAAAAAGTTTGCGCCGAACGTGGCGCAATCCAAAGTGGGATAATCAATTCGTTGCTAGCCAAAGTTTAAAACGAAAATGGCAATTTTCAGCGCTCGCGTCTTGCTGCCAGCCGCCTCCCGACTGCTGCACTGGTCGCCTGCCGGCTGTTCTGCAAACCATATAACCTTTGATAGATATTTTAATTTGCGTTCGGCATGTAACGACGAATCGACAGCGCCGCCATTGCTGGCAGCGGCAATCGAAGCATTGAGGAAGCACTCGAGCGTTTCTTGTGCTTTTGGTTTTTGCTTTCAGTTGTGTTTTTTGGGTTAAAGGTGGGCAGCCAGTCGGCTGTGGAAAGTGCGCGCCGCATTGTAAATAAGAATGCAAACGGGATATGTTGACAATTTCACTCTACAACACCCACAGCTGGGGGGAGGTTGGGGGGGGGGGCGCAGCTGCAACATCTTGACACGAATCACTCATTTCAGCCGCAAAGCGGCGCCGCTGCCAGCGTTCGCATATTGGCACTTGCCGTAGGCCAATAAAAATTTGCTCTGCAAACGAGCTGCCAAGTTGCTGCCGCAGCCTTTTGCTAATAAATGAAGCGTGATTGATTACGTGCAAAAGTTTTTGACAACCTTTTCTTGACGCGAGCCCATTGCTGTGCGTTTGCGTTCGTTGCCGCTTGCAAAGCGTTTCGTATATTAACTTTTGATCGGCAGCCATAAAGAGTTGTGCCCCATCAAAACTTTCGCCAATGAACACAATTTAAAAATTACAAATGGCTTTTGCCAAAGCGGAAAATTGCCAGCACATTCTGCCAAAGTGGGTCAATAAAATTGTTTAATATTTATATTTTTTTTGGGAGTAATTTTTAAAAATTGTTTTAAGAAAATTAAAATTTGAAAGAATCAAGTTTTTCTTTACAAGGAAATGTATTTAATTATATTTGAAAATGATTTCTTTTAAGCTCGTTAAAGCTATCTGAAACATGATCTGATTTCGTTTGAAAGGAGAGAGTGGAGCGTAAGTAAGTTGGTGTGAGTGAGTGTGCGTGCAAATGGCTGTTAATGAGTGAGTGCGAGTGTAATTGAGTGTTTAATTTTTACCGACAAAAGTACCTCAAAGACTTTACTTTTCGAGTTGCCAATGTTACAAATAATGCACTTGAAGACATGAAACACTGCACGTGAGTAATTTTGTATGATTAACCCTTTGGACCCAGAATTTTACCCTGTGTCTCGATATTACTTTTTGGTATTTAAATCATGAAACACCTGTCTAAGAAGTGTGCAGACGACATTTGAAGTCGCCACGCCTCATTGTTAGAGTTCTAGAGCTAGTTTACTTTTAAATACATTTTGTATCAATAATTTTTAATTACAGAAAAATTATTTAATATTCATGGAAAAATACAAAATTATCACTTTTTGATTTTATTTAACCATTATGAAAGAAACAGGGTTTTGATCAAACGCGCCAAATTCGTAGACTTCAATTAGAACACAAACTTTCCCTGATATCGCTGCAAATTATTGGAATTTATATTGGGGATAACAGCAAAATTTTTGTAATTTGCTTTGAATTCACTTCTAAAAATATTAATTTATTGGTGCCTACTTAAATTAAACACATAAATCAATCGTAGCTTTTGCTATAAGAATCAATCGTAGCTTTTGCTATAAGATGACAAATAGGTGAAGTTGCTCTCAGGCAACTTTGGGGTCGAAAGTGTTAATAGGCCTTCGATTTTGTATGGCAACAAGGATTGTTTTGCAAAATAAAAAAACGTTCTTCTTAACCCTTTCACTCATTGCTAAAATTGTATTTGAGTGGTGGCAGCTTCTATGTAAAACATGAAAAAAAACGGAATGAGGGTAAGCAGTGAGAATATAAAAATAGAATATTATTTTTCTTTATTAGTATATTTATAACATATTTTACATTTTACATACATTTCACATTTTTCAAATCCTTCGATTAGTTTGTATACCGTCGAAAAAAAGTGTTTTGTCTTTGTCCGAAAAATAAGCTAGAACTGTGTCCTTCACTTCTTCATGGCTTGAAAAATTTCCTCTGTTCTTTTTTTATTTTTGGAATTAAATAATAATTGCTGGGAGTCAGGTCAGGGCTGTAGAGTGGGCAATAATGAATATTGGAAGCCCACCTTCTGCAGAACAGCTAACGCAACACGACTCTTGTGAACTTTCACACTTTACTCCCGATTGAATTGCCTGGTCGGCAAGTTAGTTCAAGGACTAATGGCCCGATTGCAATAAATCTTAGTATTCACACTAATAATGTATCAATTTACTTTTTAGAATTTAAAAACTACCCTCATTAATAAATATACTCTTTCATTCCGCGAACTTGAAAACGCTCTCTTGTAAAAGTGAAAATTCAGATATTCATTCAATTGAGGCTGATTGCTTCAATCTTGACTTCTGAAATGCCAACGTCTGACGAGGTTTTAATCGCCACTTTTGCAGATGACTCTGGTTTATGAATAGTGGCCGAAACCCCATGTAGAGCTACATCACATTTTCAATCCGAGCTGAAAAAAATAGGAACATGGCTGCAAGAGTGGTCACAAATCCATCCATGTAGCATTCACTACAAGAAGAGGAGTTTGTCCTGATGTATGTAACTGTTTACATGAGCCAAAAATACATACCAACATCACGTCTTTTCTCTGAAGGTTAGTCGGTTAGTCTTTATTAAATTACATAAGAATTATTGAAGATCTTTACTTGTTTTGACAATGAGTGTTTCAAGGGATTTAGTGGTTTTCGTAATGGCTTCATATTTGCCACCAATGCCAGTAAAGCATTTTCTATAATGTCTAATAGAATTTTACACAAAATTCCACAATGCACATTTTGATTTAATTAAGCCCAATCGAGTTCGGCGCGACAAAGCAAATCTTTTCTTCGCACTGCCCAAAAGCACTGCAAATATTTTCAGTTTCATTTTATTGCCAGATTTTACTTTCGTTCTTCACTGCCTACCACAGTCGGTGCAGCAGAAACTGAACGTTAAAATACAATAATGCCAGCTCTTCAACATGCAGCACATATTTACCCATACAAACACACACACACACACACATACGCACACAACTACTCGTCTTCGAACAACACACGTTGGGTTAGTGCGGCTGCAATGCACAACACGTTGCCGGTTTCGGGGTCGTTAAGTTAGCGATGAGCACCTTCAGCCGAAACCGAAACCACACCTTACCGCACCGCACCGCATCGCCTACACAGCTGTTGGCGAAACAAGCCAAGCGAACTGAGGCACAGCCAGCTCGGTCAGACCAAACAAACGCTTCCTGAGTTTGCCCTACGTTGAGGTTATCGGTTACGGTTATCCTCGGCACACATATAGCATTTCACATGTACGTTGCTCGTTTACAGCCGGAACGTGTGCGTGTGTGTGTGAGTGTAAGTGTGCGGCGTTTGCGTTGTTGCATGCCACGCCGCGCCATGTGCTATGATGAAATATGGCAGCGAAACCTGTACATGACTACCAATCAAGTGCGATGGGACAACGACGTTGTGGAGGCCAAAAATAGACTTTTGATGAATATAAATTTGGTAATAAATTTGTTTGTATGCACTGCACACACACACACACATACACATACACACAGAGGCGAAGACGACTTGAGCAGCATTTCCGAAAACAGAAATTTCCAAAGGGAAAATTAAAAAATTCTGGTCATGTCGAGTTTACGGAAATTTTCCGTGTTGGCGTTAAAAATTATTCATTTAAATGCCGCTCATGCTTAAGCAACTCAAGTTATTAACTCTCGGCCGGGACTGCACATACAAAGTGAAGGAAGACAGTAAGCAAAGTAAGAAAAATTTTATGGAAGGATGTGAGCCATAAAAATTTCAACGATTACGGAAGTGTAAAAGGCGTTAAAGCTTGATGGTTTTGATACTGTAGGGGCTTGGAATGGGACGCGAAGTTGGGACACGAAGTTGAAAACATTGCATATGAATTTATATTGAACAATAAATTGAATCAAAAATAAAAATCTAATAGTGCTACTGCGACTTTCTGAAATCTTTGGAGTGTATTCCAACTCAGTTTCAGTAGTTGGCGTCATCCTTTTATTTAAGACAGATACATTTGCATTGAACCTATGTCTGCAATAAAGTCAGCCGAAAAATATTTATAAAAATAAACATTTTATTTACTTAAACAAACCATCAAACAGAACGCTTTCATTCGTAGTGCGTATTTTCCAGCCATGACGTCAGTGCAGCTTCAGCTACTTTTTCTCGTAATCGCAGTAATACAAATAACATAAAAAATGCACTCATGTATTTTTATTTTTATTTATTTCAAGGTGTTCTGTTAAGACGCAGACTACATCGTCCAACATTAGACACACACAGACATTGCAAAAAATCCAAACAAAACAATTTAAATTGCAGCACAACTGTCACCGGTGTTAATGCTAATCATCATGTAAATGCCGGCCGTGTTCCAGCGAATTTATTATACCGAAGTAAAACCTTTGATGGATGGCGAATTTATGCGTAGAACTTTGCAATATGATAATTTTTTGTTCAGCATGAGTTGGGGGAAAAAGTTTGTAGAGCGCTAAAAAAAGCAAAATTAATAGAACGCCAACGAAGTTTACTACAGCTGAAAGATCTTTAGCAAACTTTTGCAATATTTGTTGGTGACTTTAGAAGCGCGAATAGGTAATAAAGTGAAGTGCAAAGCAGCATTTTTAACTGCTCTCTCTTACGGCGTTAATGAATTGCAAAGTTGGGCAGGACATATTGGAATGTAGATAAATTTATGTAGAACAGTGGAACTGTTGCAAAGCTCGATACGAATGCATAAATTTAATAACAGAAATTAATACAAAAAATCATAAAAAGCTAAGCTAAAATAAGAAATTATGAACACTTCAAAAGTTCTCTGTGTGTGTGAGTTGCAGTACCAGTGTGAAACATGGCGTATGAGTGACATTTATTTGATGAAATGCTCGCACTTGAAAGACTTTCGGATCAGAACAGAAATAAATATAAGCACAGTTTATCACTTATACAGTAAAAATATTCTTATAATTGCTATTTACAAATAAATGCATAAATTTAATAACTGAAATTAATACAAAAAGTCATAATAAGCTAAGCTAAAATAAGAAATTATGAATATTTCAAAAGCAATTTTACGTTCGTTGTGTGTGTGAGTTGCAGTACCAGTGTGAAACATGGCGTATGAGTGACATTTATTTGATAAAATGCTCGCTTTTGAGAGACTTTCGGATCAGAACAGAAATAAGCACAGTTTATCACTTAGACAGTAAAAACATTCTTATAATTGCTATTTACAAATAAATGCATAAATTTAATAACTGAATTAATACAAAAAGTCATAATAAGCTAAGCTAAAATAAGAAATTATGAATATTTCAAAAGCAATTCTACGTTCGTTGTGTGTGTGAGTTCCATTACCAGTGTGAAACATGGCGTATGAGTGACATTTATTTGATAAAATGCTCGCTTTTGAGAGACTTTCGGATCAGAACAGAAATAAGCACAGTTTATTACTTAGACAGTAAAAATATTCTTATAATTGCTATTTACAAATAAATGCATAAATTTAATAACTGAAATTAATACAAAAAGTCATAATAAGCTAAGCTAAAATAAGAAATTATGAATATTTCAAAAGCAATTCTACGTTCGTTGTGTGTGTGAGTTAAAGTACCAGTGTTCAACATTGCGTATGAGTGAGATTTATTTGATGAAATGCTCGCTTTTGAAAGAATTTCGGTTTAGATGGGAAATAGAAGCACAGTTTAATACTTAATATGCATTAAAAATATTCTTACAATTGCTATTTACAAAGATTTGAATAGATCTGATCAATGCAGCGTCTGACCATTACAACTTGTTTGGAACACACAAAACACTCTCAACGAAAAGTTCGGCATGTGTAATTTGGGTCACGCATTGCCTTTCGCGTTGCTTGTTGCATTCAAACGATTTTGTGGCTTTTGGGCTTCTATTAAATTGTGTTTTATTGCGAGAATATAAAAAACACGTGCCATGTATTTTTTGTGCAATAAATAATTTAACACCTCGACATACAAAAACGCAGAATGTAGAAAGTTTATGCTCAATGATGGCCAAAATTTTGCAGTGAGCAATCAAATTTATGATGGCTCACATTTTGTTTGAAAATATGATAGGTACCCAATTTTAGTTGTATAAAGTTTGTAGCATTGCTTTCATATTTTTCGGGAAAGGAAACTGTAAAATGTTGGAGAAAAGATGGAATTTTAATTGTGTATTCATTATTCAGTTAGTGTATTATTATTTACAACTTTTTCAACGCACGCAATTTGTTACCTTTGGTAAAAGTTATCATGTACAGACGACATATATACGGACGGATCCACGTTGCTGTGGGCTGTGGTATCTACTTGAAGGAATTAAATCGAAATTTAAAGCTTTGGCAGCCAGATCACTGCAGCGTCTTCCAGGCCGAGATCACAGCAATCTCCTCAGTTTCTAAGAAAAATAGGATGTCTCAGAATCTGTTAAATGCATCAATGATGTGTAAATGTCAAAATATGTGTGGAACATGTTGAAATTAATATAAAAAACATATTCGATTCCAGCTCAGTTGTAAAAACGCAACGTGTATTTTTTTATGAGCTCAGTCGTCATCATGGTTTCAGCGAGTAAGCAATTCGTCGCACCATTGGAAATTTTGAGCGTAAGTAAATTATTTTGGACCTTAAGCCACGAACCAGTTGGAGATTGGTGCGAAGTGAAGAAAACACTCGATTCGGCGTTGACTCTCTGGTAATGTCCGGCTTGGTTTTCAGGTAATTTTTGGATTAAATCTGTTTAAGGTTGTTGTGATGCATAGACATTGCCGTAAGTTCGCTAATTGTGTGCTAGAAATGTTGGCCGGTGATCCGGATTTGGGCCAAAAAATCATCCTCTCGGACGAGGCTCATTTTCGGTTCAGCAGTTAAATATATCAACAAGCAAAATTTCCATTATTGGAGCCAACACTATCCATAAATGTTCCACCAAGCATCAAAACATCCACAAAGATTGACAATTTTGTGCAGTTTATGGTATGGTGGCATCATTGTACCACATTTCTTTCAAAATAAGGAAGGATACACCGTTACCGTCAAAGGTCCTCGGCATACAGCGATGTTAAGGGACTTTCTGTGACCAGAACTCGGTAACATTGATAGATTTATTCGAGCTGTGGTTCCAACCAGATGGCCAGTTGTAAGGGAGAAACGCCTGAACATCGCCGCACATTCTGGACCGAGTCATCAAAAATTGTATCGACCGCTTGAAGTACAGCCAACGAAGCCTAGGTGACCATTTGAGTGATGTGTTCTTTCATACATGAATGTAGCTTCAAAATAAAGCCAGACTCATTATGATATTTAACATGGTTGTTGTTTTATTTAAATTTTTTTCCTTATCGTTCTGAGCTGGTCACCCTTTACTATTGGATGCAGTTATAATAACACCGTGCGACAGCATTTTTCACACCGGGAAAAATCCATATGTGCGTTAAACTAGAGACCAAATATAGTAATACTGCGTACTCAGTTTTTCATTTTTACACCCTTTGTCCTTTTAAAAGGACTTCAAAATTTTGAAGGGGATACAAAATAAAAAAATATAAAAAATACTGGCGATATGTATATCAAATGAAAGAGGAAAGTCTCAAGAATTTAAATAAAATTAACTTTTTATCTATTTGTAAAAAAAGGATATGAAAAAGGTCCTTTGAAAATTTTAATCCTTTATATCCTTGAAAATTTACATCAAATTTTCCTGAAAAGTAAATATGTTAAAACTCCAAATCTCCCTGATCACATGTCAGAATTTCATTACTCTAACTTTATTAGTTCGAGAGTTATTAAAAAAAAAGGCGGAAGCTGCAATTCTAATGAAGTACAAAAATTTTAATTTATTTGAGTATCAGTATTTTAAATAATATAAAGATACAAAATCAATGAAGCTCTGCCTTGGGTCAGCAACATTGAAAAGACAATTTCAATTGGCATTATTGCATAAAAGTAAAATTAGGCCTAAAGTTGTTATTTCTGATTAATTAATTTTTAACAATATTGAAGAAATAAAAACCATAAAGAATTAAAACTTGACATTTCGGCTTTAGTTTCGGCCAATGAACATTGAATCGGCATTGGCCAAAGTTGGCCCATTATTGGAGTTAGTTGGCTCATAGGCCGGTGACAATTTTGTTTAATCAGGGACTAAATAGTTAACACCCACAACAGCTGCTTACTGTTTCTGTTTTCCCTTCAAGGTTACTTCCTAAGTCAGTCTGAGTTTCGATAATTAAGTGAAAAAATACATAAACTCATTTGGGTTTACTCCGATGTCATTTTTAAGCATTTTGAGGCTTTTGACGAAATTTCCAATAGACTCAAAACTATTTCCCCTTAAATCAAATCACTTTCTAGAGATACGAGAAACCTTTAGCACCTTTTTTTAATCGATTGAGGCAAAAAAACTCAACCATTCAGTCTTCTACCACTGTCCACTGTCGTCTTCGAAATCGTTCGCTTCAAGTTTGATCGTTAAACAGCTTTGCTGCTCTCGGTGCCTTTATGAATGGCGCCGTGTGAGCTTGTTGCTAATGATCAATTGTTGCTGCTGCCGGCGAACAATTGACGGGATTGCCATCCCTACAATCGGACATGTCAAACACATGTCGAGCTAATTGTGTGCGGCGAGGCGGCAGAGCGACGGCGCATCATTTGTCAACGGTCACTTAACGACTGACAGAGATTAATGCACCGCATCGCGGCGGGAAGTGCAACGTGGTCGGCAGTGTTCGTATATTATTTATGTATTTGCTTAGAGTTTTGCATGGCTGCAGGTAAGAAAAAGCAGACGACTTGAATGCCGAAGAAGTGCTCAGACTTAAGAATGTTTACGAATTTAATTTAAGCTGCGGCGATATGGCCGCAACGTATGGCAATACGCCAACTGGGATGGCCACTCGTTTGCTGAAATATTCATGCGGCGCCGGCACGTAACCGACACAATAAACACGCCGCAACATAAGCGACTCGTTCACGTCCAGCCGCACATATGCCGGGGGCCACTTAAAGCGTTGTCCGGTGCGTATGCAAAAAAGGTGAGCTTTCTGTAGTCGGGCAACATTTTTGTTGGTCACGTGGCAGTTACAAGCAGACACCGAGCTGACCATCGAGCGAGCGCGCGTGTGTGACGGCAGTGACCCTTTTGCGGTCGTGTTTTATGAAGATCATTGACAATTTTTGAATTTATTATTTTTGGACGACGTCAAGCAGCGTGCCGCAGCCAAGGGATGCGTATTCGAGCCTTTTGCCACACAAACACACATTTGAATAAACATTTATTTGCCCGAATGTGTGTTTGTGTGCGAATGAGTGCGTGTGCCACAAGTGCGTCAAATGAAATCCTACTAAAGTACTACCATCACGACACACTCTCTCTCTCACACACACACATACACATACACACATACACACTCGCAACTGGTCTTCATGGCAACGCACACCAAGTGTGTGCTTGCTTGCATGTGTGTTAGTGTTTGTGTGCAGCTGGCACTACATTAATGACTTATAAAAGTGTGTTTGTTTTAAATGAAGTGGTTTCAATTTGTTGCTGTCAGTGTGAGAAATGGGAATTTTGCGGCGAGGTTAATGTGATTAGGGTGGCCCACAAATCGTATTGACCTGCATGCCACCAATTCAGTCACATAAACTTAACATTTGTATGTGCGTTGTCTATATTGGCGAATTTCAAAGTGTGTTAAAGTTAGTAAATTTTTTAAAAGACGAATGGAAAAAATTTGTATTATTTAATCAATGCCACAAATCAATGTTAAGTAGTTAACTGCAACTATTCACACCATGTTTAAGCACTTAGATCTATAAATGAATTCATAAAAAGCATGAAAAAGCTGCACCCCAGGTCGTATACGTAACATCAAATTATTATGCTTCAACATTCAACGTTTGAGTCTCGCTTTTTGCGCATAAATTCAGTTGAATTGCATATAAACAAAGTGTAAAATTTATATATCAACGCGCTGCGGCCAAATGGCCAAAGTTTGTTGCAGCATTGCATTAATCATTCAAGTTATCAAATCACGCATAAATAAAGGACGCAAGCGGCGCATAATGTGCGGCCTTTGCTTGGTGCGACACGACCCACATCACAATAATATCTTTGTTGCAAATTTTCTTCAAACACACACAGGCACATACACAGATATTTGCACATTTTGTATACGATTTTTGCTCGTGAAATCGTGCGGACGTTTTGTTGTGGCGCGAAACAAAGCGAGCACTGATTTGTTGCTGCTGGCATTACGAAAGCGTTTGGACGGGGTTGTAGGTGCGAGTGCATATGTATATGTGTGTGTGTGTGTTGTGTTAAAATTCAAGATTTTACCTTGGTTGGTAAAAGTTTCTTTTCTTGTGGCGTTAGATGGCGTATTCAACATTTGCTACTGAAAATCGAAGTACTTCTACTAACATTTATGCTTTGGAAGGAAAAAGCTTTGCATTCAAGTATAATTTCTGATTGGTAGAGGAAACCTTTTCATTGTTTTTGTGTGCAGATTATGTGGCAAACTGGATAGACGGATTCTACCATCACTTGAAGCATTTGTGTTGTTAAATCAAAATCCTTCTGAAACAAAGTTCAAGTGTCTCATGAACGCATCCTTTGACTGTTAACCTTCGTTGAAGCAAGAAATTAAAAAAAAATTGCAACAGGCTCTGATGCAATGCTGAAGCTTTAGCCTCGCAAAAGCGCATTCACATAATGCATTTGAATAATTTCTGCAATTGTGAAGCCATCAGAATCGCATCGCTTTTTGTTGGCACTACAGCACCGTCGGCGAGCGTTCAAACGACGCTTTTTTTTTTTTTTTTTTTTAAATACGAGCCAACGCGCAGGGGATACCCCTATAAATGCGAGGCATTGCGCTGGTTCAGGAAGGATATATAGGTTAGGAGAAAGGATGTTAGGTGGCTTGGCCGACATCAACTGAAAGTGGCGAATGTTATTGCAACACTTGCTGCGGCACGTCGCCGAGTGAACTTAATTCTATTAAGTAAGTAAAAAAAAGGGGGAAAATGCGCCGCTGTACATTCGCATTCAGGCCACAAACTGCTTGCCCTCACTTCACTTCGCTCCACTTTACTTCACTCGCGTTGTATACTTGTAAGCGCTCTTAAAATTACTGTTACTGGCTACACGCAAGCACCCATGCAACCGTACAATGACAACAACAATAACAATAACAACAACAACACTTAACATGCTTTAACACTCGTAAAGTAAAAGTGGCACGTGCCACATTAAAAAGCTGAGAAGAAATGAAAAGTGCAAAAATGTGAGAAAAATTCTTTGAGTTTTTTCTCAGTTGCCATATCGCTGGCGGTTTTCGTTTGCATTTGGTTGTTGCTGTTGTTGTTACTTTTAGTGGCGCGCATCAAAATCACAATGGCTGCCATGATGACGCTGCCAGCTGAATAGGAAGCAGTGCCGGACAGGAAGTCAACGATGCGCCGGTTGACTTACTTACTGACTGGCCGGCCGGCTGGCTGACTGGTTGGTTGGTTGGTCGGTTGGTTGGCATGAAAATTTTGAATGAGATAATTTTCATTATTTTCTACGGTCGAGTATTTTGGCAAACGCACAATGCATTGCCACATCGTTCTGACAGTCTCCCAGTCGGCCAAAAGTCAAGCGACAGCAAGCGAGCAAGTCAAGTCTCGCAGACTAGTCGCTGGCTGTGTGGCTGCTTGTGTGGCAGCGGCATGAAGCGTCGAAAATGCTGCCGTGGCGGCGCTGATTGTTCGGGTGGCGTTCTAGTTCGAGCCATTCAAGTGCAATGACTGCGCATTCAGTTAGGTATTGTGATTCCGTAATATATCAAGTCATAAAAATAAAGTGGCCATGCAATTTTCATGCCCGCTCCTCGCTACTTGCTTCGCGTTCCTTGTTCCCTTCGGTTTGCTGACTGTTTTGGCGGGGTTTTTGTTGCAGCTTCACTGCGCGCATTTGTTTCGGTAATTTTGCGTCTTTAGTGATACTTTTCTCGTTATTCCAACACGCTGATAAACACAAATTGTGCACTTCTGCACTGAAAGCTGTTGCTTTCTTTGTACAGCAGTGCATTAAATTTTTGCACACTAATTTCGGAATGACTGCGAGCAAAGTCAGAAGCTCAAATGGGTGTTTGTTAACCCACTAACGACTTAAGTTTTAGTGTAAAATTTTTTAAATTATCAGTTTAATTTAAACTCATCTCGCACAACCAAAGCATCCTGGTTACATACTAATTTTGGGAACCCGGTCATAGAGCCAACATAGGCAATTGCGAGACCAACAAATTGGCGAGATTGGGAACATGAATTGATGGGCTATGTTCCTATTCATTGCTTTGCTTGGACCCAATTTCAAGCAGCGTTATTAGGAGATTTTCTTCTAGATTTGGGAGCATCTCGGCATCTTAGCAGGAATTTCAGTAGAAAGAATTATTTAGGAGCAAGTTTAGGAGTCTTAAATTTTCTTTTGGTGGGTTTTTGGGGTCTTTAGTGGCTTTTTGAGAGGTTTGTAGTTAACATAGTAACATCAGCCGGCATTGCAAGTGATTGAACCTTCTATAAGCGAGGAAATTTGCAAGTGTGAAGTTTGATGGCGGAAATTTGTATCTCATTGCTGGACTTGAAGCTTTGAATATTGAAAGGTAAATTATTTATTACATCAATTTAATACATCAATACGAAAGTGAGGAAGTTTGCAAAAGCGATTTTGTTGGCAAAAAGTTTGATCTCGTTAGAGATTTTTATATATATTGAAGTTTAAGTTCATATCATATCTTCTGGTATTTATTTGGTTTTTTTATTTATGTATTTGAAAAGAAATTTAATTGAATAGTAAAGAAGTAGGTGGATAGTTAGTAAGTTGTTCTGTATGGACAGAAATTTATTCAACTTAGAATAAACGACTTGACAAAATTCGTCAGCCGGAATTCGTACAACTAATTACTTTTAATTTCGAATTGAGAAAGCTTTTATATTCTAAACATACTTTTATATAGCTAACGATAATTCTTACATTAATTATTTCTTCTAATAAAGAAGTAAAAAAACAACTGTATTGCACTTCATGTGTCAATGTCCGCCATTGGCCAGAAGTAGGTAGGTACGTAGGTATAACTGGCTGCCCGATGAGACTCCCATTGACCTCTTTTGCATCCTTAGCGATACCAGATAGAGATAATTTTATGAATTGTAGTAGATAGGTAGGTAACAGGTAGGTGTGGCTGCCCCAAGAGGAGCATACTTAGGCCATTGTGATATCACATGCGGGAAGGCCAAAACGCTCATTCATTGAACCAGTTGAAGCTGTTAACGAAGCTTAGTAGACAGCTCGAAGGAGAAGTTGCCTCAAAAAGTCATCCTTCTTCTGAACAAAGCAGGCCAAGTGCACAGTGGGTGAGGTATATTTTCTGCCTTTTCTTCGTCCATGCAGCTGCGACAAAAGTCGTTTAAAAACAGCCCCAGCCTCTTTGTGTGGGTGCCAATCAGAAGCGAATTCATAAATAAATAAATAAGTAAATAAATAAATAAATAAATAAATAAATAAATAAATATTAGGGTCGACTTTAAAACTACATACAAATTAAAAGGCATTTTTTTTGGCATTTTATGAATATTAAAGAATTATTTCTTGAAACCCCCCAAAATATTTTTCTGAATCCGCCCCTGGTGCCAATTAAGCAATGACCCGTTAGAACACCGAACATAGTTCTGATTTGGGCTCTGTTTAGTGTGAGGAAGGTATAAGGTTAGCCAAATTTGGCATGTAATGAAACTTGTTTGAATTGTAGTAGCGATCCATTGGAAAATGAATGCGTTTGGAACCTTAACAGGGGCTGTAGTCCTTGCACTGAGGCCTCCTCTACTTATCGCTGGCCAGAAAAAACCTATAAATTCTAAGCTATTATCAACATCAGGGAGATAACAAGGTTTAGCTTGGAATGCTCGTGGTTCAAAACAATCAATAAATTAACAAAAGAAGACGACAGACAAGCATGAATCATTCTACAAGTTTCAAGATTTTTTTTTCATAAATAGCAACAACTTTGTCTAATACCTTTAAGATGTTTTAAACTAAACCCATTGTTATGAAAATTAGTTCTGCTACCTTAATGCCGGCGTATTCGTTTCACTGAATTGTGCTCAAAAATAAAACACACTAAAATTCTTCAACGTAGTTGTAAACTAGTAGTAACTTTATTTACCATTTTACACTCTACTGTTCATACATTTGTTACTTATTGCCAGTGACGCACACAGGATTTCATTTTGGGGGATGCGTTGCGTACAACTTTTCAGCCAATACAATTGGAAACCATATTTTGTACTAGAAATGTTTGTGTTTGGAGGGGGTTTGAACCCCCAAACCGCCACCCCTTTGTGTGCGCCACTGCTCATTGCACTATTTGTGCTACTCTTCTTTTTGCGCTGTACCGCGCTGCTTTTTATACTTGTTTGCTTGTAGCGCTGCTCGTTCTCGTACATCCCAGCATCGTCTCGAGTTGTTGTCGAATATCTCAGTAACGCCGCGAGTCGTCCCCTATGATTGTTCCGTCGAAGTTACCATATCCCTAAAAGTATGCTGGGCTCGGAGCGCAACTTGTTCTCCAGTATTGATGGCGAGCATTATCGTCACAATATAGTTTACTAGCTGTAAACTTATACTTTGTCCCTCAATGTGGCTTGCATTCACAGCCAGACGGCAGTGTTTATTTTGTCAAGTAACATATCAGACCATTTATTGAATGGAGTTTTTGAAAAAATAAGTAAGTACAACCATTAAAGTAGCACCAAATCGACGAGACACCATTCAGCGAGACATGTGAAATTGCAGTCATTACAATGAAATTTTGTTTGCATTTCTCCCAGCACACTTTTAGGCAGTCTAGTAGTGCTGGCATGTGGCGCATATTTAAAGCACTGGTCCAGCTTGTCTGCCTCAACCAGAAAACAATTCAATTTCGCTCAACAGTACAAGCAAAGTGAAAAAGTGGGAGTGAAAGCGGGAGTGAGACTAGAAGTGGAACTGGCAGTGAGTGTGGCTGTGCTTGTTTGCAGGTGTGCGGCAACCCAATTGCGAGCGATGTTGTGTTGTGAATTTGTTGATTGATATGTTGCCATATTTTACAAAAAGAAGGTCACCAAATGTGTATGCGGTGGAGAGCGATGGCGTTTGTGGGTATAGAAAAATACAGATTTAATGTAAGAGCCATTTTCAAAACAAACCGTCACGAGTGAACAGATGCAAAACTGCGCCATTGGAATCTCCAAGCGGTGCAGAATCAGGCAAAGGTATGAGCACTGTGCGTTGCCATGGCAAAAGAATGAAGCGAACCAAATGTGCGGCAACAGCAAAATTGAGCATTCAAATTACCGTCAGCGCAATATCGACGACAACAACAAGTGGCGTAGCATTTATCAAAATATTTCAGCGAAAAAACAAAAAAAACAATACAGCAACCAGGCTATGTCGCCCAGTGGCGTTGGTTGGTGTCGTTGTGTTGCTGGTTGTTGGTTGGTGTGGTGTGGTGTGGGACGTTATGAAGTGTCGCGATTAACTTTCGGTATGAGCATTTATTGACGACACATTTTTAGGCGCATTTTTCAATATTGTTGTTGCTGCTGTTTATTTTTATTTGCATACCGTTTTCGGTGCTTTCGGCACAGCGCGACAAATTTGCGCGCCACAAGCGAAAATTGTGTATCTCTAAAAAATTGACGCCATTTTTAATACACTTTGCACTTGCAGCATACGCGAAACACATGCAAACACAAACACACACACACAGACACACAACCGCGCAAACCAACGCAGCCTCACAGCAACAAGCAGATGCGTCGAGTGCCTGGCGAGCCAGTCGGCTGTTGACTTCTGAATGAATGTCGTCATAAAGTTGTTAATGTTGTGCAATGTGCTGGCAACGTTTCGATGTTATTTATGCTGCGTCGTCGTTGCTTTTGCCGCCTTTTTTACATTGACATTGTTGTCGGCACTGGTGCTGCCGGCATTGTTAGTCTCACTGTCATGGCGAAATGTACAGCGAAATTTAAATAAAGTCATAACGATTCATCATAAACATATTGGCGCGCCTTTCCGCTGCGAATGTGTCCGCAGGCGCGCAGTCAAACCGGGTTGGGTTGCTAAATACAGATTTTACAATTGATTGAACAATGTTTGTGCATCTGACTGTCGCACAGTGATTCGACTCCATACAACTGCGACACAAAAATAGAATATAATAGAACCATAAAAATGGTTTGCTGAATTGAAATCTCCATTTTGTTTTTCTTAAACTTTTGATTTGACATTTTTGGTAAACTATAGCAGCAAAAGTGTTGCTAGATTTTTCAGATTTTACATTTAATCAGTTATGTCAACATTGTTAATTGCAACGAGTAACAGAAATTGTATGAGGACCTTCTAGTTTTGCAATAAAAATTATAATAAGAAATGTAAGTTTTGCAATTGTTGCATGCTTTGCATATTTTCAGGGTTGAATAAAAAATTGTTTGCCGAAAAAATACCAATAATACAGGGTGGACCATTTAAGATTTGGAATTTGAACTACGCTTTATTTCGAGAAGGCAGTCCAAATGTCATTCAATTTGTGTTCGTAATTTAGTCAAAAGTTTGACATTTACGAAATGGGACGCTATACGCTTGAACAAAATTGGGAAATATTGAGAACTTTCTTCCAAAGTGGAGAGTCTTCAACCCATCGTCGAAAAATTGAAAAATTGTCTTTTTGGATGAGGCCCATTTTCACCTCGGAAGCTATGTGAATAAGCAAAATTGTCGCATCTGGCGTTCGGAAATTGCACACGTCACCATGGAGAAGCCAATTCACTCACAAAGAGTTACGGTTTGGTGCGGGTTTTGGTCCGGTGGCATCATTGGGCCATTTTTCTTTGAAAAAAAAAAACAAGGAGCCGCCGTTACAGTCAATGGCGAGCGTTACCGTGCCATGCTCAACGAATTTTTGTTTCCAAAAATTGGAGCGGATGACATGGACGACATTTGGTTTCAACAGGATGGCGCAACAAGCCACACAGCCAACGTAACCATCGAACTGAAGTCAATTGGCTGCCTCGGAGCTGCGATTTAAGTCCGTTGGACTTTTTTTGTGGGGAGCCGTAAAGGACAAGTGTTACGCTAACCATCTAGAGACGATTGAAGCTTTGACACATGAAATCGGAGTTGCCATTCAGGAAATTCTACCCGAAACAATCGAAAAAGTACTTGAAAATTGGGTTGACCGAATGGCTTACTGTAAGGCCTGCCACTACTGTCATATATCATATGAACGATATCGTTATTCATTCTTAAATAACAAAGTCCAAGCTTTGTAATAAAACAGGAATTTTAAAAAAAATTTTCATTAGTTTTTTTTATAACCAATTCAAATTCCAAATCTTAAATGGTCCACCCTGTAGGTGTTTAGACCACTTTTCAAATTGAATTATTTTCTTAGATCGTCAGATATCGGAGAATGAGTTTACATTTTTCGACAAAGAAAGAATGTTTCTGAAAATACAAAAAAAAGATCCAGGAACATACTTTAACATACTTTTTTAAATATTTTCCTCTAAGTTTTGCCAATTTTCAGGTTTTTAATTTTGGAAAATATTTTAAATTAAATGTGAAGTAGAAGCCTGAGCTTTGTAAATTTTAAGAAAACATTAAAAGCAAAAATGCCCACATCAATTCTTAATCGATATTGAATGTTTTAGAAACTTCTTGATAACCATATAATTTTATAATTTTTTTTACTCAATAGACTAAAAAACAGAAAACATGTGTTTAAATATTTTATGAAAACTGCGATTTTGAGCTGCATTTGCATGTAAACTAATTAATTTTTTGCACAGATTTTTTTGTTTTGTTAGTTGGAGTTTTATCTTTCAAATCATTAAATTCTGAGATGAAAAATTTTTTGAATTTCGTCTATGCAACGAATCACTGTATGTCGTTCCGTTCGCCTTTGTCTCGATTGGTCCGTCCGCTTGTCTGTATGCCTAAATAATAGTTCGTTTGCTAGTTTGAGAAAAAATTGTGCTTTTTCCTAAAAAATCATTCAATTAAAACTATTTACACATTTTTGTTAGTTCTTTCACATCTTATAGTACAGGTACCACATATTTTTGTATGCAAATAATATACATATCGTCAAAAGTGTTTATTTTAAGTTGTTTAAGTTGCATTAGAAAATAATCCATTATTTTCGCATGAAATTTAAAGCTTTATTTGGCATAGTTGGAACAATTCAATTGAGGTTAAGGTAGTTTGCCATTTTGAAGATAGTCCTTTTGTTCATCTTTCATAGAAACAGTTCTTATATGATAGTCGGACTCGACGATTTCCGTAGTATTATCGACATTTTCTCTCTCTTTAGAGAAATATTTTTGAAATCAAAATTACAGCACGAAACCAAAATTTTGCATGATAGGCTGTTACAGTATCTGAACCATAAAAATTATTAAAATTCTCAGCCGCCTTGTTTGCGTTTTCGCCTTTATTGCAAAAAAAAAACTAGAATGAATGAAATTTTCTCTTTCTGGGGTGTATTTTGACCCGCGCTTTAAGGAAACTGAGTGAAGTAATGACAAAACTGCGTCTTATATTTGGATATTGAAATGGTGATGTGCGAATATTTTGGCAGGATTGCTTTATAAGAGAATTTACATTAAGGCAGGATATGAAAATTTTCAGAACAGAAATAATTTATTATAGCGTTTAATAAAAAATTACCCCTTAACCAGTCGAGAACCAGTTCATCAGGAAATTATGTTATGTAATTATGTCATTGACATATCAGAAAAAATGTACTATGAAACTGCGATGTGACGAAGATTTGTTTTGAGAAGTAGAGAACGAAAAATAAGTTTCCCTGTTTTTCTTAAATATTTTTTCTAACCTAAAATCCCTCTAAGTGTGTTCAAGCTACGCCCTTGGTTTTCGCTATTAGGTGTTTGTTGTTATTGTTGTTTTTTTTTTTGTACTCAGCAGCTGTGCTACCGCGAATGTGCATTACAAATTGGTAGCTGAATTCGCGGAATGCGCTGCCATTGAGTTGTTGTTTTTTTAGTTGAATGATTTACACTTGATTTATTTCGAAATTTTCTGCTGCGATATGTCTTCGATGCTTTTTTGTTTTACATATATACGAAAGTATAATACATAGTTGCACATTAAATAGTTATAGGAATTGTAATAAATACGCGTTTTTCTAATGCAAAGAAACAACACTTGATTTGTGTTGTTGCAAAGAAAGAGGCCCCTTTTGTGGATAATTGACACTTATTGTGCGTCTTATTTTTGCCTTTATTTATATATAAAATTTTCTTTAAATTTCAAAACTTTTTAGGTATTATTCCACTATTTTCCTTAAAGCTCAGAAAAATTGGATCACTTTTATCTTTCTTGTCACTGCCAGCTGTGCAGCTGTCCTGAGTTTCAGAGAACTGGTTTATGAGTCGGTGTCGTTATATTACACTTACGTGGAGTACACCGAGGGCAGTGAACTCTGTCAGTGTGAAATGTTCGTCGCGAGAAGCTTCACAGTATGGCCATACAAGCAGCATTCTGCTCGAGGCCAAAACACTTTTTCTTATTGCGATGAAAAGCACCGAAAACCACATCCAAACATAGCGGAAGAGTTCGTTCCACTCATCTGGGTTTATACTCCTTTTGGTGCTCTTCATGGTGCACGCGCACTGTGGTGTGTGGGTGTTGTACTGTTGTCTTATCTCAGCCTCTTTCGCATCTTATGTCGTCCTTGGCAACAGCACTTCGTTTACGTCGCCATTATGACTGCTGATGTTATGATGGATTGCTGGGAATGTGTCACTTTAAAATACCTTCAATACAAAACTCAATTTGCTGCTACTGTTGTTGATTTTTGCATTTGGTTTTGCAGTGAAATGTTAAAGTTGCCTTGCAGGATGTTGCTACACTTTTGCATTGCTTTGACTTATAATACTTGAGATTTGATTTGATTGGTATCGTTGAATGAATATGCTTGCTATAACACTACTGATCCATAAGATATCCTGGCCATGTTTCAAGTAGTTATTTCTATTTCGGCTTCTTCTTCTACTTACTACTTACTACTTACTACTTACTACTTACTACTTACTACTTACTACTTACTACTTACTACTTACTACTTACTACTTACTACTTACTACTTACTACTTACTACTTACTACTTACTACTTACTACTTACTACTTACTACTTACTACTTACTACTTACTACTTACTACTTACTACTTACTACTTACTACTTACTACTTACTACTTACTACTTACTACTTACTACTTACTACTTACTACTTACTACTTACTACTTACTACTTACTACTTACTACTTACTACTTACTACTTACTACTTACTACTTACTACTTACTACTTACTACTTACTACTTACTACTTACTACTTACTACTTACTACTTACTACTTACTACTTACTACTTACTACTTACTACTTACTACTTACTACTTACTACTTACTACTTACTACTTACTACTTACTACTTACTACTTACTACTTACTACTTACTACTTACTACTTACTACTTACTACTTACTACTTACTACTTACTACTTACTACTTACTACTTACTACTTACTACTTACTACTTACTACTTACTACTTACTACTTACTACTTACTACTTACTACTTACTACTTACTACTTACTACTTACTACTTACTACTTACTACTTACTACTTACTACTTACTACTTACTACTTACTACTTACTACTTACTACTTACTACTTACTACTTACTACTTACTACTTACTACTTACTACTTACTACTTACTACTTACTACTTACTACTTACTACTTACTACTTACTACTTACTACTTACTACTTACTACTTACTACTTACTACTTACTACTTACTACTTACTACTTACTACTTACTACTTACTACTTACTACTTACTACTTACTACTTACTACTTACTACTTACTACTTACTACTTACTACTTACTACTTACTACTTACTACGTACTACTTACTACTTACTACTTACTACTTACTACTTACTACTTCTTCTAATTTTTCTTCTATTTCTAGCCTTAGTCCCTAGAGCTGTTATAATAAATGAAATAGCAGCAAATGTTTTTCAGGAAATGAAAACTCGTATTAAAATTCATCGAAATTTTGTCATAGAGTTTTCATAATAAACTAATTTAGCAGCCAAATTATAATTTTCTAAAAGGCAAACTTCAGTTATTTACATTTGATTTTACAAATGCAAAAAAATTTCCAAACAATAAAATGTGTAGTTTATGTGTTTAGGGGCGTGTCTCGAAGTTGGCGAGCGTCGACAGAAGCAACACTAACCAAATCAACAATTCAATAAAAGCCCTCAGGTGGACGCCTTGTCGACGGCAGCGGAGGCGGCACAAACGCCAAGGCAACATCACCGCAACGCATTTGTTATGTTTGCTTTTTCTGTTTGCTTTTCTCACCTAGTTATTTTTTCTGCTTTCGGCTAATCGTATATGTGTAACTATGTTACATAGTTTGTGTTTTGCTCGTCCTTTTTTATTTTTTCTTTGTTATTCTATACTTTTTTACTTGTTTCCTTTTGCCAACAGTTGCGACTTATGTTGTAGCCACTGGGCAGTGACCAAATGTGTTAATGGCGGTTTGAGTTTAAGTTGTTCCTCTGGCAACGGAACAATCTAAACTGCGCACTGATTACAAAGAATTTAAAGCATTGTTGAGTTAAAGGAAAAACCCACTACTCTCCTTTAAATCTTTTCACATATTTACGCTGTCCATGAAAAATTTGGTTATTTTGTTATAAAATAAAAAATATTTTGACATACAATTTTCGAGTTTTGCATCGCTTTCTTACACACTAAAGTACACAAAGACCTTAAGAACAAAGTGAAGTTTTTTAGTTTTCATTTTTGGTTATCCAGACCAGACAATCAAATCGAAAACGAGTGGATAACATCATCAAATAGATATTTCAAGAGAGTTAGTCACTGTCCTTAGTTAGTCATTAGCTAAATGAGTCGAAACGACGAAAAATTTATTGTATGTAGTTATATGTTTCTTTGTTTTGTTGGCACAAATGGAAACTTGTTTGGTACCGAGTTGAGTCATGAAACAGTGTTTTTTGAGTGGCAATTCTAGAGAGACATTAGACTAGGCTGATCCAACTCAATCCACAATAGAGTTTTCCATAGACCCGAATGTATATGACAAGAGTATTTTACTATGTGACTGGTTGTATTGAAAGGTTACCATCTACCAAGAACTTCTTAAACCGGAATGAAATGTCTTATCCGTTCAAGGATCAAACTGAGCAAAGTTCAGAAACAAAAAAAACATTTTATAGACCAAGAAACTCTAAAAGTGCTTCAATTGAATGAACACACACGTCTACACAGAGTTGTGGAAAGAAAATCTGAATATGGCCCAACCGGAACACTGCAGTGGATCCCGTCTTGTCCTGTGAAGTATAAACACTTTACTAACTCTCTGGTAAAATTCGACCAGGGAAATTTTAAAATTCTTGGGAATGAATGAACCATTTCAAGAAAATTGTATAGCTTTGGCTTAGCTTATATGTCTGAAGCAGGGTAAATTGGTTTGGACGTACGATTTTTTGTTGCTTTTATGCTTTAACGCTTTAATTCGAAGGAAAGAAAATGGCACGAACAAATTCTAAAACGACCAAGCTGCAAACGATTAATTGAGGATGTAAAATAATGAGCCCAAGGACAATAGTTCTGGGGAATTATTGTCCGACGGTGAAGTTTTGGTTGACAGTAGGTATGCTAGAAGTCATCTTTGAAAGCAACTTAGAAATATATGAAAGAAAGACTGGAATTTGCCCTCTTTAGATTACAAAAAATGCACAAAAAGGATTTATTAAACAAAAGTAACAAAGAAAGTAAAAAATTAAAATAAAATATATTTTATTAGGACGAGCGATTCTTGAAAAATTATGATGTGGGCTTATTATGAATCCTTATTGCGAGAGCATTTTTCATGTTTCTGATAAATGACAAAACAAAATAGATATTGTTACAAAAATTTGTTCTGCCATTTTAACGCAGGCGTACTCGTTTCACTGAATTGTACTAAAAAATTAAACAAACTAAAGTTCTTCAACGCAGTTCACCATTAGTAGTCCTTTATTTAGAATTTTACACTTCTACTCCGTAGGGCACCTTTGCTTGCCAAAATTAAACTCCCCTCTCTGCGCCTTTTATATCTGTTTGCTCGTAGCTTAGCTCGTTTCGAACATCGCCGCGTTTGTTCGAGTCCAAAAAAAAAAAACAAAAAAAGCTAAGCAATGGGCCATATTTGGCCACTGCTAATCCAAAGCCAATTGTAAAATTATTAGGCGATACAAACTGCCACTGACCGTGTCAATATTTTGTAAAATACTTCCAATGTCAAATAAGTTCAATTGCGTGCGGCTTAGCTTTGCCTGGGGTTTCATTAACTTCGCATACCAATGCGACTACAACTTTGTGGCCTAATGGCTGTCTTTATTCTTATCACATTAGTATATAAGTATATGTATATGTGTGCTATATATACATGGCCAGTATGTTAAACTAAGCACTTAATTTTCAATTAACCTTACTTTGTGGAATTTCAGTCTACTTTGCTTTTTGAATGTCGAATGTTTTGCTGTTGCTGTTGGAATGCGAAGCGAGGGTGGGGCTGCCATTTGAGATGCTTTCATACAAAATTTGACGGCTTGCTTGGCATTTAACTGACAGGTTTGTGCTCGCGTTTCAGTGCTGCTGATATGAGTTGTGGTGTACCCACACACACTCAAACACACACTCTCACGCACATGAAGGCCGTCACACATGGGGTTTATTAAAATCACGTATACGCACCGGCTGCCACTTAACTGACAAACTCGTGACAAAACGTTGAGAGTTCACAGTTTGCAATCTCTCCTTCCTTCCTTCCTTCCTGTCGTACTTCTTTATTGTTATTATTTTAGGCAACTCGTCGGGATATGCTTGAGTGGCGCGTGTAAGAGTTGGTGTTGCACAAAATCGCACAAAAGTAGTCAGTAATCGGGAGTAGTCGATATAGGTGGGAGAGAAATTTTGTAGATGTGGAATTTATATTAGTAAGGAAAATGGGGAAACATTTTTGTTATGGTTCATTTTATGTTAATCTAATTTCTTTTGGCTTAAGATATATGAATGAAGTGCCGGAAATGAGGAACAATTTGAAATTAAATTTGAATTGAAATTATTGAATGAAGCATGAGTCAAACAAATTGATAATCTTTTTGATATAACCAAAGAATCAAGAACTTAATTCTATTTATAGCTGAACAGAAGTAGAAAATATATATTAAGCGTTATTTATCTGCTCCAGCATGTCGCATTATCGATGATGGCTGCTCATATGCCTACGCCATAGTGTGAACATTAAACTAAGCGTTGACTATTTAAAGCACAAAGCAAAATTAGTAAACGTCCTTTGCACAGAGTTCATATTTAAAACATCTCGAATTAGTTTACAAAAGAGTCGATTCTTCTTCGCACTGTGATGAACTGCAGTCGCGTTTTACGACAATTTTGGGTGATAATGAAGTGCGCGTGCGTTGTAACCAGCTGAAGCAGATTGTTGAACAGTGCCAAGCTGAGTATGTGATTTCAATTAAAATCATTCAAGCTTAACTGCAGCGCAACGTGCAACGGAGCATTGCGAACTTTTTAATTGTTAAACCACTGCCAAAGGACACAGAGCCGTGAAGCGACTTCGAATGGCTGACGGCATGCGAAAGTGTTAACTGGCTGCGGGACAATGAACTGACGGCATTCAAAAGCAAAATGAGCGAATTTAATTCGAATGGGGAAATGACTTGTATGATATGAAGTCAAGTGGTATCAAGAGTTTGTAGTTGTAATTCATATTTCTTGGTGTTTATGGAATTGTAGCTCGGACCTTCGACCGTTGAACCTTCGATCGAATGAACCTGTTCCTAGAACCACACCTGAAGAGTTTATGGAAACATTACGAAGGAAGTTGGTTATCCAACGCACTGCTTAGGACTATCGAGGCCGGCTTGAGGTGACTTTATTCACAAAGAAAATTTAAAATACGTAATTTTTTTAGTTCTTTATTTTATATTAAAATATGAATCCCCATTAAATCCCATAAAATGTCGCCAAAAATATAAGTATCTAGCTTTCTATTTGCACTTAAAGTTCATATTGTCTATCAAAGTGATGTCAAAGTGACGTACAAACGCAATTTGGATCACGCTGAACAATGAAATTTGCGTCTTGTTAACACGGGCCATGCTGGCCAAGTCTGCGCCACTAAATTATATAAAGAAAATAAAATAATTAGTGTGCATGCAGCACAGTAGGGAATTTGTACCACATTTTTGGGAATAGTTTGGTTGGGTAAGAAATCAATTTTGTAGCTTCAAGGAATCGTTTAACATGAAACATTCAGATAGATTCGGTTGGTCAAGCAATATTTGAGTATTTTATAAATTTATGCGAATAAACTACACTTAGAACTCGAAAAATTTTCATTTATAGGTTATGTTGAATCAGTTTCTAATCATGTAAAATAGATATTTATGAGTATTTTAAATTAGAGATTATGTTGCACCAGTTTCTGTTGATTGATTTTAACAATTTCGTTTTCAGTTTATTTCTTCGAATAATTCAACATTCAACTAATAATTTTTATAATTATAATTTTTTATAATAATAATTTTCTTTATATTAAAAAAATTGTAACATTTGTCATTTAAAAATTTGTATACCAGCTTTGAATGGAATTTATGTGGTTAATTTTTAAACTGGAATATGAAATCTTGAAATTCTAGGTTATGTTAACCCTTTCGCTATTTTGTTGCCATATGGCAACATGCTACTTTGTGGACGTCTGAACCCTCTGTGGTTTCAAGAATACATTTTTTGTTGGTCCTTTGAAGTTTTAGGAAAAATACGAAATTAATAAACTGGATATTTAAGTTTAAAGAAGAGAAGTATACATGTTTTTTTAATAGTATATCTTGACATAGAAAAGGAAGAAGAAGCAGAAAACTTTAGATAACTTTTTAATTTGACGTTTTCTTTCAATTTAGATACTTTTTTTTTAATTTTGGCTGAAGTAAATGAAGAAATATTCAAATTTTCGTTATGCGTAAAAAGTTGTATGTTTAAGTAATTATTACAGCCACAACGATGTGGTTGCTCTCATAGAAAAACACTCTAAAATACAGGGTCCGAGTATAAAAATTAAAAAATGTCTTATGGAATGTTGCTAATATAGCAACATAGAAGCCTAAAACGTAAAATTTAAAATTTTAACTTTCCCCAGTAAAAACCTGTAGCAAAAGGGTTAAGTCAGTTTTAATAGATAATGTTAACTTTTTCACTGTTTTCAATTCAAAAAGTGTATATTTTCATCATATAAAAATTTTCCCACTAATATTTAAATGAAAATTTGGAACAATTTAATTCAGAGTGGAACAATTTAATTCAGAGTACAACAATTTAAATTTCAGTGCAACATTTTAAATTTGAGGTTATGTTGCACCAGTTTCCACTGATGATGTTTACTTTTTGAAGGTATCAAAGTCGAAGAATCTTAATTTTTATTACTGTTAAATGCTCTCATCAATTGTTAGTTGAATTTATCCTAATAATTAAAATTTAGGTTATGTTGACTGACCAAGTAGACATTCTAACTGCATAGAATTGTAAAAACTTTAATCTTTATCATATGGGATTTTTCTTGTTAACACACAAGTTTATTTTAATAATTCAAACGTAGAGCGCAAAAAATTTAAATTACAGGTTATGTTGAGTCACTTTTGACTGATGTAGTAAACTATTTAACTGCATAGAATTAAAAGATAAACTTTAAATTTCCCGATTTTGAAATATTCCCTCCAGTTTCAAGTGGAATTTGCTCAGATAATTCAAAACTAGAACATAAAATCTTAAAAATCAAGGTTATGTTGAATTACGTTTAACAGATTATGTAAACTTTTTCACCTTACAAAATACAAACCAGCATTTAAAAATGTCCTGCCTACTTTTAATCCAATTAATTTCAGTAACTCAAAATATGAGTGCAAAGTTTTTAAATTATAGGTTATGTTGCACCAATTTCGAGTGATAATTTAAACTTTTTGAAGACATTGAATTCGAAAAACTTTTATGTTCATTATTTTAAAATCTTCCTATCACCTTTTTAGTCGAATTAATTTCAATTATACAATTTCAGAGGACACATTGTTTTAATTAGAGGTTAGGATGAACCAATTTCGACTGTTAGCGTTAGCCTTGCATTGAACTCAAAATAATTTAACTTTTCATATTTTATACTTTTCTTACACGCTTTAAAAAGATTTTATTCCAATAACCCGTAATTAGAGTGCAAACTTCTTAAATTAGAGGTTATGTTGAATCTATTTTTTTAACTTTGTTGCATACAAAAATCATTTGTTTTCATCATTGGAAATTTTCCCTACCAGCACGTCCATTCGTCGCGGCCATCATTACGGCCAGCTTTCAGACACAACGGCGGCCGCACGTGTGACAATCTCAGCGGGCGTCGCATCGGCCGTAGACGTCAAACGCATACGCAATGGAAAATTAGACATTTATAAAGCATTAACACTTTAATTCCACCACCCGCACTTCTAGTCGTCTCCCCAGGCGACAATGTGACCAACAAAGGCGACAAAAGTTGCAACAACAACAACACATCGCAGGACAACGCCGACAGGATTCACAATGAGCACATTACGCTCGTTGCTGTGACTAAGACAAAACGCGCAAATGACTCGCACTTTGGCTGTCCATAAAGCAGCTGTTTGTTGCTATTGTTGCTGCCGTATTTGTGGTTGTTGTTGTTTTGCCATTTTGACTACGTTTGGGCTCGGACGTTCGAGCTGTCCATTTCATATTCCCAGCGCGGATTTGCGAAGAGGAAATAATGAGCAACAACTCTGTGTCTGTCGTTTGTCTCACTCACTCACTGACTGACTGGCTGTCATTTTTTGCCCGTCACACTGGGTGTCTGTGTGCGTTTGTGCCGTTCGTGTGCACGTGTGTCGCCGTATGTGCGACATGGCGCACTGCTGGCCGCCTCCCTGATGTGCCACCGCTCCTTCATCGCTCTCCCCTTTTATGCGTTTATTTTGTGTCTGCGTATAATTATTGGAATATAACTAAATATGTGTACGCATTATTTGTCAGTGCGTCTTTGGTATTCATACTTGTTGTTGTTTGTTGCGAGCGTTGTGTTCGCATTTGTTTTGTGACAAAGTCAGCGCCAGCGGCAATGGTTGCCATGGCGCCTAATTAAGTCACTTTAATGCACGACAAGCGTTCGCTATGGCAATTTGCTGTTGTTTGCGCTCATTGCTTCATTTGTGCGCTGATTTGTTGACTTGCGTTAGATAAAAATTTTAATCAACACCGCTTCTGTATTCCTGCTGTTTTTGTTGCTGTTGTTATAGTCATACATTTACAGCTGCTACTAATTTGCTGGCCAAATTTTCACTTCAATTTCCATGGCCATAAATTTCCATTAGCAACACTCATCACAGTTGTAGTAATTAATAAAAATAATGCATTGCATCATGAAATAAATTTCAATCGATTTTTCATTGAAATTTCAAATAAATCAAATTGAGCGAATTTTCAGCTGTTATAAATAATCGCTAAAATAAACACGTAATTAAATAAAATTGTGCCACTCGAAAATTGTGTAAAACGAAATTTGGCTGCAAAATATTTTAAAGAAAGCCAAAAAAATTTAAAATGCCTTTAAATTGGTTTTCCCGCACACTTCCGCGAATTTGAATAGGATGAACATTGAGTATGCATAATAGACATAATTTAGTGTTGTATGGAGGTTAAGAGCCTGGGTTCTCGATGCTGAAAAACTTTTCATTTTATGCGACTTGGTGAAAAAGTAAATGAGCAAAAAAATTGTGGGGCTAAATGGCGTCGCATCGAAGTTAAAAAAATGCTTGGAAATTCGACAAATTGCTTCACAGCTGCTTAGAAGTTGCTCTTAGGGGTTAAAGTCTATGACTGACCCCCACTAGTTTTGCCTACTGAACATTTCCTTCAAACATATTCATACCCTATCTCTAACCCTTATTGGGGCTCCCATACAAAATTATTGCTTTTATAAAATGAGCTCCCATTGCTCCCAGGTTACCTCCAGACGTATCAAATGTAAGACCAACACTCATTTATTTTCCCTTCTGAACGTGTCTTCCAAACATACCTATCCGCATTTTTCAAGTCTTAATGGGGCTGCCATACAAAACTGGCCATTTTCTATGGAATTGGCTACCCACTTGTAAATGTAGTAGTTAACACTATTTTGCTTTCGAATTTTGCGAGAATATTTTTTGAGCGATTTAATATAAAGCATAATTGAAAAATTATATATTTTGAGTGCATGTTTACCGGGTTAAGTAAGCGAGGAAACATCGTATTTCAGAAACTACTTAACCATATTGAATGATTTATTCATCGATTGGCCACATTCTTGAGTACAAAAAATACCAAATTAATTAAGGTGCAAAATTTGCCACCAGAGGGCGTCTCCCATACTAACTAAGTTGTAAACCTATGAACTTTTGGATTCAAGAGATGGTAAATTTGTCGTAAAACTTAGTCTTGTTTGTTTTTGTTTTCGTTTTCGAAACGTTCAGAAGAATGGAGAAAAAGCAATATTAATGACTAGCAAAGACTGGCGGCTTTGCATGCATAAATTTTATTATTTCATTGAAATAATCTTAATGATAATATTTTATGTTAAATTATGTTTTCTCACATAAACTCCTAACAAAATTTTGAAAAAAAAACTGAAAACACATGCGTTGAATTATTTCTTATTATTTGGAGTACTTTTTCCAAGGGTTCAATAAATTAAGTTTCTCCTAACACTTTGTTGATCTCGTTAGATTTTGTAAAAAAAAATACTTGTAAAAAGAATACTTGTATATTTTCATAAATATTGTATCCTCATATAAAGTTCAAACCCATTGTTGACCCCGTCAGATTTTGATTTTCGAAAAAAATGGAAATTATATTTTATCTTATGTTTGCAATAATTTTGAAGTCAATAGGTTCATATTTTTTTCATAGTCTCTTTATATATAAGCCTTATCCCCTTCTTGACCTCATAAAATTTCGATTTTCTAAAAACTGAAAAATACGTTTCTAACTATTTTTAATTGGGAATATTTTTACGAAGTTTGAAATCGATAAATCTATTAAATCACGTTTCTCCATATAACACTTTAATCCATGTTTTACCCTTTTAGACCCTGATTTTCAAAAAAATCACATCTTAGCGGAGGTTCATTTTCTGAAATGTATCTTCAGTTCAAATTTCATGTCTGCATCTTTAGCGGTTTGGGCTGGGCGATGATGAATCGGTCAGTCAATCAGGACAACGAGTTTTCTTCTTCCATTTTATTATGGGATAACATCCGGTTTTACAAACGACACAAACCTAAAATTGTACGAGATCTGTTGAAAAAATTTTAGCATTCACTTAAGATTTTCTTGCTAAAAATGTACATACAAGTTTTTGAAATTATTACCATTTCTAGTAACACATTTAACCCTTTCGACCCCAAAGTTGCCTGAGAGCAACTTCACCTATTTGTCATCTTATAGCAAATGCTACGATTGATTTATGGGTTTAATTTAAGTAGGCACCAACAAACTAAAAATTTTACTGTTATCCCCAAAATAATTTCCAATAATTTGCAGCGATATCAGGAAAAGTTTGTGTTCTAATTGAAGTCTACGAATTGGGCGCGTTTGATCAAAACCCTGTTTCTTTAATAATGGTTAAATAAAATCAAATAGTGAAAATTTTGTATTTTTTCATAAATATTAAATAATTTTTCTGTAATTAAAAAATATTGATATAAAATTTATTTAACCCGTTTTAAGCTAAAATTGTTCAAAAGTAAACTAGCTCTAGAACTCTAACAAAGAGGCGTGGCGACTTCAAATGTCGTGTGCACACTTCTTAGGCAAATGTTTCATGATTTAAATACCAAAAAGTAATATCGAGACACATGGTAAAATTCGGGGTCTAAAAGGTTAAATATTCTCTTAACGATAGTTTTACCGAAATGTATTTATATGAAAAAATTCAGAAAAGTTCCATAATCAGATCTAAGTATTTTAACTAAAATTCATATATAATGAATTTTTATAAACATCCCAAAAAGTGCACGTATTCCGGGGTCCTTAAGTACCAGGGCTTTCAAAATGCTTCGTGATGAAATGCTTTCGATCAATTGATTAATTGATGGCACGTGATAAATTGTTGGCACGTGTTGCAACCAGAGCGGAGTATAAGTATGCCATTGTTTGACTAATGGCATTTGCATTAGTCGCATTTGTGGTCAAATTATATCCTAACTGTATCAACTACATACTTAGTAATGTAAGTGTCAGTAGTGTGAGTGCTCATATAATTTATTTGACATCCATTCCACATCGTTCCTTTTCATGCGAGACTATCAACTAAAATGTACGTGCGGGTTTTGTGTAAAAGCAACAATTTTAATTACCCCTGTGATCGTTGACGGCATATCCTGCGTGCACATTAAATTGTTGAGGTGTGCAGTAAAAGCGGAACAATTTGCAAGTGGTCCAAATTGTGGACTGAAAGCGTGCTCGACGGTTTGTAAGTAGACACTGGCGCATAATTATGCACAACACTAATGTCAGCTTTGACACTGTAGCGCTGTCAGTGTGTTAGGACAAAAGAGGTTGTCAATCGCAAACAAATATGTACCAACATACTCGTTTATATGAGTATATTAGTACAGCAACAATGCATTGAATTGCCTGTTTTGAAGTTTGTAGTTACATATGTCACAAAAGAGGAAAACATGCGCAGGCAATTTGAGCATTAACACTTCAACTACTGGGAAAGGATACTTAACTAGCTAGGAAGGGGTCAAACGTTTGTGAAATTGAGCTTAGAATTGGGCTAAAACATTCAGTGGTAGCGAGTCAGGTTTTGAGGTTATCGTGTGGCCACTCACACTCACACGGGCCTGCTCCGCCTTTTTTCTGCTCGATACTAGTAGCACCTCGGCCTATTGCTCTGCAAGCTGTAGACTGACGGCAGTGACCAGCGCTGGGCCTTCTCAATGGTGTAATTTCAGATGCTCTCCACCTCGTGGATGAATTTGGCTTTCACTACAACTACGATGTTGTCCGCGAAGTCAACGATTTTCGCTTTAATGTGTATGTCCAGCTGCAGGACGCCATCATGCATGCGTCATCTCGTCCTCATCTGTGTTGTAGATCAGTTGCCGATTCCGGAAGTAGCTCGCTATGATCTGCACTACTTTTCAGGTACTTTCTTCCGTTGCAAAGACTCCAAAATGCACCCCCAGTTTGCAGTGTTGAATGCATTTTTGATGTTCATAGTCACCAGACCGCAGTATTTCTTACTGCTGTCCAGCCAGCGCTTGCCACTGATTGCATTTCGAGCAACTGTTTCTACCACCAATCCGAATGCGCCATTCGTCGATTGGGCCATTCTAAAAGCCCGCCTGGCGCCGTCACTGATACAGTGGACTATTTTTTCCAGGAAGGACGCCAACATCGGTGCTGCTCTTCATAATAAGTAACTTAATAGGCTTTGTCCCATGGATTTTCATCAAGCATTATACATACATATGTGTGCATCGGTATGTCTGTGTTGTTTTTACGTGTTAGCGTAGAGTTGTCAGGCACTCACGTGTTGCAAAGAATTTAATGACGAAAATTTTCACTATACTCAATTTTCACAGCATGCTTTACATCGGCACGACAGCGGTAACGACAGTTTTTAGGACATTTAAGGACATGTTTTTTTTCAAGCTGTGGAAAAAGTAAAGCAATATAAATATAACAGACCACAAGAATTTTCTAATTGATTCGGATTGATTGATTAAATGATTGATTCAATGTTTAATTGATTGATTGTATGATTAGTTTGATTACTTGATTGATTGATTATTTGATTGATTGTCTGATTTTATTGATTAATTGATTGACTGATTGATCGGCATCTGCATGTAAAGATTTTTTCGAGCTGTGGAAAAAGTAAAACAATATAAATATAACAGTGTACAAGATATTTCTAATTGATTTGTATTGATTGATTGGTTGATTTATAGATTGGTTGATGATTGATTAATTGATTGATTGTTGATTGACTAATTGATTGACTAATTTTTTGATTGATTAATTGATTGTTTGATTGATTGATTAATTACTTGATTTAATTAATGATTTATTGAATAATTGTTTGATTGATTGATGGACTGATAGTTTGATTTACTTATATATTGATTAATTCATTGACTGATTGATCGTTTAACTGATTTATTGATTAATTGATTGATTGATTGATACGCATCGACATGTAAAGACAGTTCTTAGGATATTTAAGGACATGATTTTTTCAAGCTGTGGAAAAACTAAAACAATATAAATATACATTTCTAATTGATTTATATTGGTTGATTAATAGATTAGTTGATGATTGATTAATTGATTGATTGTTGATTGACTAATTGATTGACTTTGACTTTGATTGATTTTTTTATTGTTTGTTTGTTTGATTGATTGATTAATTAATTGATTTAATTATTGATTTATTGATTAATTTATTAATTGATTTATTAATTGATTTATTGATTGATTGATCGACTGATAGTTTGATTTACTTATATATTGATTAATTGATTGACTGATTGATCGTTTAGTTGATTGATTAGTTTATTGATTGGTTATATTGTTGATAAATTGATTGATTGATGATTAATTGATCGATTGATTCTTTGATTCTTTGATTTCTTGAATTATTTATTGATTGATTAATTAATTGATTGAATTATTGTTTGATTGATTGATCGATTGATTAATTAGTTAATATGGCAAATGTTTTTAAAACTCATAGCTACCTAAAAACTGAATTGCTTTAGCTCTCTACTCCTTTAAAAATCAAGTTTTAACTTCTCAGTAAAGGAGTAGCAGGACGCCATCTTTATATAATAATAACATTTGTCACATACTAACACGTTCCATCCAATGCGATCCTTCAGAACCCGGTTACTACTTTACTTTAGTGTCGAACATTGTGCAACAAATAATAAATTTAATATAGGTAAACAAATCGGTAATGGGTTCGCCAACAGACCCGAGGATATAATAAATAGCCAAAGGACGTCAAAGTATGGTTTTAGTTAAATTTGTGTGAAATTTCGGAACGAAAATTCCCTTAAGCACTCATTACTCAATTTGCAAAATATTTAAATTTACACGCTATTGGCGTTTTATGTGTGTGTGTGACTATGTGTTCATTCGAACGTGTATGTTTGTGTTACTAATGTTTGCTCCTATCACAGAGGAT
Organism: Melieria picta; assembly: GCA_964056695.1. Taxonomy (NCBI): domain Eukaryota; kingdom Metazoa; phylum Arthropoda; class Insecta; order Diptera; family Ulidiidae; genus Melieria; species Melieria picta. The sequence continues at coordinate 28,895,548 of OZ057400.1, read as the reverse complement.
TCTATTCCTCTTAACACTTTACCTTCCATATTGCACCGACGGCCATCTGTTCAAGCCATCAAAATTTGTTGGAACGATTTTGTATATTTTAAGCACTTTGTATGTTTCATTTGACTAAAGGTTGCTTGTCTTCAGGCACTGCATACAATGGATACACTTTGTTTTTGCAATTCAGTTGAGTGGGTCAGCTTAAGGCTGGCTTGCGTTCCACTGCTCTTTTCGCAATGATTAAACTAGGCCACCTGCAATAAAAAGACAGACAAAAGATTACAAAATGTATTTCAATTTGGATCTAATAAAGCTAACTTTGTTGTAATATCATTCAGTGTTCATTTGATACTCATGACTTACTGTAACAGAATTCGTAAGTCAATTGAAGATTCACAAACAACATTGAACCGCAAGTTTCCAGGAGCTTAAATTTTGGACACGTAGTGTCAAGAAAAAGAAAGAGTGATGTCATTCGAGAGCTCAATTGAGGTAGATTGATGCGCGGATGAATCCTAGTATTTAGGTTACTTATATTTTCTATTCTGAGATCACCTAATCGAAGATTGGTTAGTCTATAACTTTAAATCTCCGTCTACAGAGAGCCATGCAGTGGCAAAGTAGGTGACTTATTGTTTCCTTCTAGAGTCAAGCAACTGTGGCAGTAATCTCAACTTTCAAGATCTAGTCTAGGTCCATATGCTAGAAAATGCCGCACACAGGGGGGGAGGTTTAGGGTTCGAACCCCCTAAACACAAAAATTGCTAGTAAAAAATAATATTTTGTACCATATTATGGTTTCAAATGGTATTCGGTTCAAAAGTTGAGGCAAAATCCCCCTTCCCACTTAAAAAATGAAATCCTGTGTGCGCCACTGATACTAGTATATGCCAGTATATTTTAAAAGATTTCATCCCACTTAAAAAAAACAACTTACTTAAATTTCTAGGTGATTTTTTATACACCAATTAAGGTCGACCTCATTGGGGATTTCGCGGCGGAGCGGGTAAATAAACGCGGTTGGTTCAGATGGTGTCATTGGTTCGTCTGCGGTTGAATAACGACTGTTCAATGTACAGGGTTTTCCAACAAGAGGTGTTATTTTAGTATTCAAAGAAAAATGCCATTTTTTGAGATAAATGATCAGATGTTTATTTCATAATAAAGAGGAAGGTATGCCGTTAATAATGAAAAACAACATCAGCTAAATGGCCACCACGACCACGCTTACAGGACCATATCCTTTTCATGAAATTTTCAATAACCAAATCGCAAAGTGGCTGCCCTATGTCCTCGATAGCCTCACGAATTTTATCTTTGAGGTATTGAATCGACGCTGGGCTGTTGGCGTACACCTTATCTTTCACGTGGCCCCAAAGGAAGAAGTCGCAAGGTGTTAAATCACAAGATCTCGGTGGCCAATTGTGATCACCTCTTCCAGAGATAACACGGTCCGGAAACTTTTCCCGTAAAAGAGCAATGGTTTCGTTGCTTGTGTGGCACGTAGCGCCGTCTTGTTGAAAGTAAACGTTGTCCAGATCAATACCATCCAACTCCGACCATAAAAAATCATTAATCATCTCTCGATAGCGCAATCCATTCACCGTAACGGTTGATCCAACCTCATTTTCGAAAAAGTAAGGTCCAATGACCCCGCCGGACCATAAACCGCACCAAACAGTCACACGTTGAGGATGGAGAGGCTTCTCAACAATAACTCTTGGGTTTTCCGAGCCCCAGATGCGACAATTTTGCTTGTTGACGTAGCCACCGAGGTGGAAATGGGCCTCATCAGTCAAGATGATTTTACGATGGAATTCCGGATCATTTTCATGCATTTCAAGGACCCAATCAGCAAAGACATGACGTTGTTGATGATCGGTCGGCTTGAGTTCTTGTGTTAACTGAACTTTATAAGCCTTAAGACCCAAGTCTTTATGCAAAATACGGTGTAATGACGTTTTTGGAATGCTTAATTCCAAAGAACGACGAGGAATCGACAAACCTGGGTTTTCTTCAACACTTTGGGCTACAGCAGCAATATTCTCAGTTGTTCTTGAGCGACGTGCACGGGTTTTATTCTTCACATCACTAACTTGTCCCAACAGCTCGAATTTTTCCACCAATTTCTGTATTGCGGTCCGACAAGGTGCTTCACGACGACCTAAAAATGCTTTAGTTTTGCGAACTGTGACTGCAAGATTTTCACCATTTTTGTAGTGAATTTTAATAATTTCAATGCGTTGTTGAAGCGTGTGTCGCTCCATTTTTAGTAATGGCGTAGTTTCTACTTGTCAAATGTCAAAGAATAAAAGCTTCAAAAGTGACTGCTACCGAAATACCGGGTGATTCAAAATAACACTTCTTGTTGGAAAACCCTATATAAACATTAAACATTGAACGATACAAACCGTCCAGGCCAGGGAGCAGAAGAGGGGGCACACACGTGCAGAAAAAGAAGGAGTGGGTGGTATTAAAATGTGGGATCCAACCAGAATTAACTGTAGTTTTTAAGTCAAGATATCAGGGAGATTGCGAGATCCATATTTCAATTCTGCCATTCCATTGTGGCATTACAACGATTCAACCTAACCTAAACCAACCTCACTTAATCTAAACTAACCTCAGCTCAAGTTAAACTTAATTTAGGTTACAAATAATTTTGAAAGATATAAAAAAAATTTCCGTAAACTTCAATTTACATTACAAAATTTAAACTTTACGCCAACAAAACTTAAAAAGGATTAGCTGAAGTATTGAGCTATGTTTACAAAAGTCGAGCTTAACTAAGGTCAACTTAGTTGTATTTGTACACACAGTGCAAAGCAGCCGTTGTAAATTTATGTGAAGCGTTTGTGTTGTTGGCCTTGTGCTTTGTTGTTGTGTGCTAAGCTCAAATACAATTTGCATATAGTACACCATAACCTATTGAAATTGTGTAAATCTGGCAAAACAACACCAGCATGCAGGCAATAATTCGATATCTATTGTGTATTAGTGTGCGTGTTTGAGTGGGTAGGAGAATTTACCTACCCACAAACTTACATATTTGCGTATGAAATATAAATATGTACAAGTGTACATTTGTATATAAATGCCAATATTTCAACTGCCTGTTGTTTACTACACACCTCTGAGTATAGTAGTGTGTGTGTGTTTGTTTGTTTGCGTAGTTATGGCTTTGAAAACCAAAACCTCATTTGAAAATTTGATTTCAGTTCTAAGGATTTTCTCTGATGCTCGACTCAGCTCGTTTGTTCGTACGTTGCGTTGAATGAAACTTGCGGTTTGCTTATGTGGATTTGTTGGTTCGACAAAGTAGGAATTTGGTTTACGGCAATGGGCGTGTGAGGCTCAAATATTTTCCTCGCTTGCACTCATCTATACGAATGTGTTGTGCTTTGTGAATTGTTATTGGCTGTTGATTCGGCTCTTTGTGCCATTATTGGTAAAATAAACGCAAATTTACCTTAAATTGCTATATTCCCAAAAAGAAAAGATGGGGGATACTTAGAACAATGCAGCTTAAATACAGAGACAACATTTTGTTTTTAATTATTATTGAATGTAATTGGGTGTTGATTGTTTTTATGAAAATCGTTATTTATATTGGATTTTATGTATACAGATTTTATAAATCAGCTTCGGGTCGAAACCGAGAGATGTGCAAAAGTGTTAGCGGCATTCACAAGAGTAGAGTGCAAAGTTCTGATTTTGGTACAAGAAGAATTAAATTTCGAGGTAAACCTTTATCTGTAGAAAACTATGCGCGAAAGACTATTTTTCAAATTTTTTATTTTAAAGCGTTTATTGGAATTTTGTTAAAATGTCCAACTTTATTATTAGCGATATTTTACACTCAAAAAAGGGTTTCCCATTGAAGGAAAAATTTTTTTGGAGCTTTCATGAAAAAAGTTACGTTGGTTATTCTTGCGTAGATTTCTATGCATTTGACGCGTTTATACATTATGGCGGGAAAAATTACATTTATATCGCGTTTCTATGCACGAGAAAAGCAAAAGCTGAGAGAGTTGATTTTTTATAAAACGAAATAAAAACAAAAAAAACCATGTATCAACAAAAATATGTCACTAATAAAGAAGAAGAAGAATCTATTTGCAAGAAGGAACATAATCAAAATGTTTGTGTAATAAGTATTGTAGAAAAGCTACTGTATATTTATTTTACTTTTCTTCTTTGTTTCCTCAAAAATTATAATACAACATATTTTGCATTCGTTTCCTTTAGATATTACACTAAAAATGTACTGAAATCCTGTATGCGTAGAAATCTACGCAAAGCTAACGAACGTAATTTTTGTTCAGGGGCAGAGAAAGGTTACGCCAAATTTTTTTGCATTTAAAAAACTATTGTAAATATTTATGAAAATATTAGGAAAAACAACTTATTCTAGTTTTTCCTCAAATCGTTAAACTCCAATAAACGAGAACGAGGCCTCACAAAAAATTACAAAAATTATGTCCACAAAAATTATGTCCATATTCAGGACTTAAGTGCAATCTGTATACATGTAACTGTTTGTCCTGACTGATATATTGACTAATGCATTAACACTATCGTGGATACTCATATCGTGTAAATCGATTAAGAATTGAGTAGGTTTTTTTGATACGAACTTTGAACTTAAATCCCGAGCCATGCCTTTTGTGGGCGTTTCCCAGGCAAAATTTTCAGTTCATTAGATTTGCGAAAAAAAGCTCTATATAGGCCGATTTGCGTTTTTTCATGAGGGTTCGCTATACTGCACTTGTTCGCTATTGAATTCAAACTTGGTGAAAATACTCCAAATTAAAAAAAAAATTAGAAACGTGTGTTTTATTTTTTCCAAAAAATTACAATTTTACGGGGTCTGTGATGGATAATGAATTTATGGAATGTATGGAAAAACATGAATTAATAACCCATTGACTTCAAACTTGTTGGAAACCCTTCAAGTGAGAAATTAATCGATACATGTTTTTCGCTTTTTTTTAAATCCAAATCTAATGGGTCCAAAAATGTGTTAACCGTTTGTATGACGAAACATGATTTAATGGGTTTTGTTTACTTCAAAAGTGTTTTTAACTTTTTTAAAAATTAATATCTGACAAGGTCAACAATGGGTTAACATTTTGTTTGGGGGAAAACATGATTTAGTGAGCTTATTGACTTCAAATATTGTGAGAGCACTTTAATTAAGAAATAATTGGACAAGTATTTTTCATCAATATCTGACAAGGTCAACAAAGGGTTAAGAGAAAATTGATTTTTTGCGCACATTGACTTTAAACATGCGAGAACTTAAATCATTACTTAAAATCAGAAATAAGTCAAGGCATGTCTTTCAGTGTTCGAAAATCAACACCAGACGGGGTTAAAAATTTGTTAGAAGTTTATGTGAAGAAACATTTGGCTCGAATGAGGAGGTGATTGTCGAAACATATACCAATTTTAAGACCAAAGATAAGTCGTTTTACAAGAAAGGTGTCGAAATGTTAGAGAAGTGCTGGAATGAATGTATCGCTCTTGAAGGAAACCATGTTGATGAATAAAATTGAATTTCTCAAAAAAAGTTTTGTTTTCTGCGTTAGACCGGGGACTTGTGTTAAGTTAACATTAGAAAAAATTATAAAATAAGTAAAGATTATTTCAGTAAAATTCATACGTGTAAAGTCTCCGAGCCTTGCTGGTACTTTTTATAAAAGTATGAAAATTATGTTTTTATGGCCACGCAGAAGATTAAATAGAAGAATTCCTAAAAATTTTTAGTAAAAATCTGTAATAAAATTTCATTTCTATGCTGTGGCCTAACTGAGTTCTGGGTTATTGAAAATTGCTCCAAAGACCCACACGAAGACTTGTATCTCAATTAGACGACAGTTCAAGTCGCTATGAGTAAATAGACATCGATTGATTCATGTATCAACATGGTATCAGCCAGTAGGTGACATGTCTTGACTCAATCCATCTAATGTATAACAAGACCGAAATTATTATACTAGAATAAACTATCATATCTGACCCAAGAACTAACCGAACCTTGTTGTGAATGCCGTCTTTAGTCTTTACTCTTCTTGCACCTTCATTTTCTCACCAAACATACATACAAAAGAATTTGTTTAAGCTCTCTTTTCAATTCATTTCCATACACCCTATGCATTCCTGTACTGAATCATAGCTTACAAAAGTGCAGATAATAAATGAAACTTGCTTCAAAATGTATTCCAAGCGACGCATTCCGGCTTCATTTCATTGAGGTTCTTTGTGCAGCATCTAATCCAACATTATGCCAGCTTGTTGTGTACATACATGTCTGTCTGCCCATCTGTTTGTCTATCTATGTGTGTGTGTGTCTATTTGTCTTCCGTATGTGTGGTTGCATTCTGTGTATGGCTGTGTATGTTCATTATGCAGACCTGCATTTATAACTAAGCCAGAATGACTTGAAGGTGACCATAATCGCTTGTCCACACAGCTGCCATGACAATGAGCTCAAAATTAATGAGTGTGTGAGCTGAAAATTTGTCTGGCTGGCTGCTACAACGACCAGCCACTGGCTGTTGCCGTTGATGGAATAAGTTATGGAATGATTGTTGTTGTTGTTGATGTTGCTGTGGATATGAATGGATTTCACGTGCAGTGGAATTGCATTTTATATACACACACACACCCCGCCAGCAGATAGAAAATTAAATTGTATTTGGGTTTTTCGGCCAAAACTGCCGCCCACACACCGGTCGCTCCGCTGCACGCCGCGTCAACAGCTTTGACTGTGGTTGTTGCTGCGCTCAACAGTTTATAAATTGCATTTGTAAAACAAATTCCAAACACTAAAAACGGTGCCAGCAAAAGCGAAGACCGAAATCAGGCCAATTAAATGCAATGCTCGGTTTGTCTCTTGTTTTGCTTATTTGTTTTATTTTCGGTTTTGCTTTACATTTGAAGCGCTAAGTAATTGGAATTTCAAGTTCTAATTCAAACCAAAGCGAAAGATGCAACCAATGATGATGTATGGGAATATTTAAATGAATGACTATGAAGTCGATTAAGAGTGCAAAATTAATTGAAGAGTTTAATTGCAATTTCAATATATTTCGATTTAACTAGTTTGATATTTTGTTCAATTTGTGAACACGTTAGACTTCTATGACTTGAGGCATCAACTTAACATTTATAATGTGACATTTCAGGTTAAGGGATTTTTAATAATGTTTTTGCAAAGTGTCTCTCAATATAAAACAACAAAGTCAATGGGGCCAACAAATCAAGTTCTTCTTAACCCTTTGTTGATCCCGTTAGAATTTTAGAAACAAATACTTATCTAATCATTTCTCAATTGAAGTGCTTTCACCACATTTTAAATCAATTGGCGCATTAAGTCGTTTCCCCATACAAACTCTTAACCCATCATTCACCCCGTCAAATTTTTATTTTCGAGAAAATGAAAAACGCGTGTCCGATTATTTCTCACTAAGAGTATTTTCACCAAGTTTGAAGTCAAATGGTCCATAAAATCTTGTTTCTTCATACAAACTCTTAACCCATCGTTGACCCCGATAGATTTCAATTTTCAAAAAAGTGAAAAACACGTGTCGAATTATTTCACATGTTAAATGCTTTCACCAAGTTTGAGGACAGTAGGTCCATTAATTCATGTTTTTCCACAGTTTCTCCATACATATACTTAACCCGTCGTTGACCCTGTCAGATTTCGATTTTTGAAAAAATTAAAAATATGTATCGAATTATTTAACATTTGAAGTACTTTTACCAAGTTTGAAGTCAAAATGCGTAAAAAATCATGTTAATTCATACAAACCTTTAACCCTTGGCTCACACCATTACATTTTGATTTTCAAAAAAATGAAAAACACTTGTCGAATTATTTCTCACGAAGAGTACTTTCACCAAGTTTGAAGTCAATAGGCCGCATTAATTCATGTTTTTTCACAGTTTCTCCATATAAGCTTTTAACCCATCATTGACCCCTTCAGATTTTAATATTCGGAAAAATGAAAAACATGAAAAATAACTCGATATTTTACATTTGAAGTACTTTCACCAAGTTTGAAGTCAAAAGGCGTAAAAAATTATATTTCTTCATACAAACTTTTAACCCTTGGTGCACCCCTATGAGTTTTGATTTTCAGAAAAATGAGAAACACGTGTCAAATTATTTTCGATTTCAAATGTTTTCACCAACCTTGAAGCCAATAGGCCCATCGGATCATGGTTTTTTCGTAGTCTTCCCGTATACTCGCCTTAACCCATTGTTGACCCGGTAAAATTTTGATTTTCGACAAAATAAAAAATACGTGTTAAATTATTTTTTATTTGAAGTGTTTTCACCATACTTTATTTACATAGGTCCATTAAATCACGTTTCTTTATACATCACCTTAACCCATGTTTTGCCCTTTTATAACCCTAATTTTAAAAAATTCCGTCTTAGCGGAGGTTCATTTTTCAAGATGTACCTACAGTTTAAATTTCATGTTTGTAGCTTCAGCGGTGTGGGCGATAATGAATCAGTCAGTCAGGACAAACAAGAACATGTATATAGATTGGTCAGACAACTTACGGCAATCGTTAATGACTCACTAAACTACAACAACAAAAATATGCCTTAAATTTCTAACTCGCCCAATCCATTGCACTCCCAGATTTGGCCAGTTTTAGCTGCCTCAACGCGACGCTTTAAGTGTCAGAAACGATGCTCATCAATAATTTTCGCCAAAAGAAGACAAAGAAGAAGAAGGAAAAACGTAGAAGCCACCAAGCCATTTTCTCATTATGCAACTGGGTCAATGTTTCGTTTCGTTTCGTTGCCACTTTGTGATTCGAAAGCCGAACACTTGTACCGAATGCATGTCGCCATATTTGTAGTGTAGTGTGTCTGTATGTATGCATGTTTGTATGTAAAATTGCGCTGCGAGCAGACTAAACGAGAATATTGAATGGCTGACTCTATGCGCACATCTAATCGCCTATCCGACTGACTGTCTTGTAGGCTTCGCTGCTTGTCGGTTTTGTCTGTTCAGCTGACAAGCTGGCTGACTGTCTGCTGGCGAGCTTGGCTGTCTGTCTGGCTGACTGGCTCTGTGTTGCCAGCAATGTCAACATTCCCAGCAAATGTACTTGACAGCCAACGCGCGCACACACACACACACACACACAAACACACACACACTCACACCAATACCGTCGATGTATGTGTGACCGCGCAATCATATGCAGACTTAGAATCATATGTGCCCAGACGCCTATGGAAGTGTGTCATGTGCCATTCGCCTCCCGCCCCCCACAATTCGCTTTTTGCTCTTCGCTCGGCTTTAAAGCGCCATAGTGGGGGGGGGGACGTGTTGGGCGAAAGCGAAAATTGAGGCACAAGTGCATTCTGGCAGTCAAGCGCTTGTGCGCTTGTGCCCCTATGCCCGCACATGCAATATCGCCCGTGCAGATGCCGACGTGCGCACAGTGGTGCGTACATGTTCGAATGTGCGCGCAGACTTTATTGCTTGCCGCATGTTTGTGGCTGCGAGCGGGTGATTCTTTTTGCTAATTCTTTTTTCTTCACACCACTATTATCGGCAATTTTTTCCACTTTCATGCGCTTGCCATGCACTCACCTACAGCCAATCACATACAGACACATCCATGAAAAACATTCATTTTTTATATGTATGTATGTAAATATGTATCTATGTATGCATGTATATATGTATGTATGTTTATGGACAACTCTATGCATACAAATCCTAATTGATACTTGCCTGGATGGCGGCGCTTTGCTTTTCTGCTGCCGCTCCTCTGGCATCGTGTTTCATGTTGTGTGTCCGAGAATTTATTTGCCATTGTCCGCAGAAGTGGTGAAGTGCCCTTGAGCGAACCAACCAAACAAAGTTCAAATTTTTTTGTCGTTATCTCCTTGTTTCTCTTCTTTGTATCGTACAGTATCCACTGCATAGGAGACAGCAACTTGTGTTCTTTTCACTTGTGTGCGCTGCGATTGTGTGGCGGGACACATTCATTTTGATGTCACAGCATCGAATATCCCATCGCGGCGAGTCGCAGATACAAATGCGCACAGAGAAAAATTCAGTTATAAAGAGTTTTGATCTTATAATGACTGGTGTTATAGCAATTCTTGGCGTTATAATGACTGGTTTGCGGAAGAAAGAGAGAGAGAGAACATTTTAAGAGGGATTGACTTTAGTTGGTGTGCTGATCGATGGATCTTTTGAACATTTCTACCTTCTGAGTAAAAACAATTTCGGAACAAAATGCTGTCCCTAAATTGTTGTTGTCTGATTTTGTCTGGTAACTAATCCATATTTGATTTGGTTATTTAATTGCGACTTTCAATTCTCACTTGAAATATTTTTTAGTCATTAGTTAGCAATTATAATGAAATGTTAAAAATTATTACTACTTAGAATAAATTGTCTAAAATGTCATTCTTCGACTATGTTTAAACTATTATTTAATAATCAATAATCAATAAGGAATGACTAATTGACTAATTGAATGACTAATAATTGACTAAGAAATGACTAATTAAATAACAACTTAGTTTAGTCGATGGATTACTTAATATTAAATGACTAATTAATTTAATCACAACTTCAATTAGTCAATTATTAGACGCTCTTGATTTTAAATAATTACAACTCATCAATGAACCACTAGTCACTGGCACCAAAAGAAAACCATTTTATGTATGATAGTTTAGTAAGTTAATCGATAATAATCGATAATTGATAAGTGTTAGTTAATTGATCGTAATTTTGATTCATTGACGAATGAGTAAATATTGTGAGCTGGGACTGTTATAAGATACTAGCTAAAAGTTAAAAAATATGACTAAATCACAAAGAATTATGGTTTTTTATCAATAGTAAATTTTAGTCATGGTCATAAGAAGGAATTTTGGGTAGTCGTATACAAAAAATGGCCCGATGACTAAATGATTTAGTTAAACTAAAACAATTTTAATATAATTAGTTAATAACGATTCATTTAATTAACTATTAATTAATTAATTAACTATTAATAATTAATTAATATAATTAAATAATTTAATTAATTAATTATGAATTAGTTAATTAATTAAATTAATGTAATTAACTAATAAATTAATTGAATTAATGCAATTAACTAATTAATTAATTAAACTAATTAAATTAATTTAATTAGTTTAATTATTTAGTTTATTAATTCATTTAATTAATTAGTTAATTGATTAAATTAATTACATTAATTAATTAAATTGAAATCACTTAAATTAATTTCATTAATGAATTAATTGAATTAATTGAGTAATATATAACTAGCAAATACTTTTATAATACATGTGGTTACTTGGTTTTGCAGTGCATATTCAAGTCGACCTATACCGACATTGTAATTTTTTATTTTTGAGCACTAAAAAGGTTCTCGTTCTCATTTTCGTTCCGTATTTGCATTCACAGCGAAGCATTTCCCGTTTGGGCACCTTTCCTGCTCAGATATGTAAATAGTTTTGGCCAGAAGCTGCATGTGCTACAACTTAGCAAATACTTTTGTTATGGATTTTGCTGGTTTCCAATTCTGTCCGTTTGTTGTTTGCTTCTTGTTGCATTTCGTCTCAAGCTAAGTGTATTTTGAGGTATTATTGTTGTTGTTTAGTTTGTCATTTTTTTTTACAGTTTTCAAAACTTCGCAGCTTAGCGTATTCAATACTCAGTTATTTATGTGCCATGGGCCTAACAACTGCTCAGTTCATTAAAATATATTTGCTCACTGACTACTAGGTGCACCTTAGTTACACTGTGCAACACCAAATGATAAGTCAATGAGTTCGGATGAAATGACATTTGAGATAAGGATTTGCTTAAAGGTTTTTTTTTTGTAGTGATTTGAAGATGGCGTTTTGGTGATCTTAAGTAGTATCTTAAAAAAAAGTTAGCTAAAAAGTTCATCGATTAGATATTACTGAATGTTGTTCAAGATTGATATAACTTTTAAGTGGCTAAGATATGAAATCTTTCCAGTTTGTAAAGTCTTTGAAGCTTAATCAATGCCGACTATTTTCGTATTCATAATATTCTGAAAACTGAAAGGAAAAACGAGATATGATGATACTGGAAATTGGTGCAATATTATTTCAGTGTACGAGGATGTTCTGAAAAGTTTCCGACCTCAACATGAAGAAAGTTACATATTTACCACAATATCAGAAATTTTGAATGCGCAGTTGTTATTTAAAATCAAATCAAGTAATTTGTTTTTAAAAGACGCGTAAAGGCCAGCGGTGCATACAACGGGTTTTGGGGGGTTCAAAGCCCCCGCCCCCCCAAACACAAAAATTGCTACAATTGGTACAAAATATGGTTTCAAACAGAGACCAAAAATAATTATTATCCATATTTTTGGGAATAAAAAAATTGCTCTAATTTAAGAAATTTCTAAAAAATTGCTTTATATTAATTATTCCCAATAACACATTTTTTACGTCGCCTATAACTATTATCATGTAATAAATATTTTTGAGTTGCATAATAACTCTTATAAGTAACAAGTATATTTTTCGTTGTCGATAATTATTATTTTGGGATTTTTGTTTTTTACATTGCTTCATAACTTTTATTTATGACTTTTTTAATTTACGTTACCGATAACTATTATTTTGAGAAATTTTTGTTTTTACGTTGCTTCATAACTTTTATTTATGATTTTTTTCATTTACGTTGCCGATAATTATTATTTTGAAAAAAAAAACGTAAACAGCGTTGAATTACCATATTTTGGATATGAATTGATTTGTAATTGTTTTAAATTGACAAACGCAAACTAACTGCAGAAACCTAATTTCTGCCAACAACTAAACAATATAAAAATCAATTCATACTCAAAATGTGGTAGGGCAACTTAAAAAAAATTATTTATTATTATTATTATTATTATGGTATTAATTAAATAATAAAAAATCATAAATAAAAGTTATGAAGCAACGTAAAAACAATTTTCTCAAAATAATAGTTATCGGTAACGTAAATAAAAAAAGTCATAAATAAAAGTTATGAAGCAACGTTAACAAAAAAAATCCCAAAGTAATAATTAATAGAAGGAAATATTTTTATATAAAATTCAAATTAAAAATATAAAAACGTGGAACATTTGCACCAAACGGAAGGTCGTGAAAGTACAAAAGTGTACGCCAACTTAAAGAAATTGGAGACTCTGATGTGATTGACACATTCCAAACTATTCAACTTAGTATATAAAGAATATGTTTGCAGTCTGAGTACATATTCTTTGTATATATAATGCTAAAGCACAGTGAAGTAATTAATTGCTATCATATTGAACGCCTAGAAGTATGCTGCAATTATTATTATAGTCTATTGACCAACACTCACCATGCATGAGGTATTTGAACTTTCTATGAAAATGCTTGCAAAAGTAATGCAATCTTAAAGTGTTAAAAATAAAAAAAAATAATAATAAACAACAAATTACAAAAAAACAAAAAAAATATACAATACAAAAATAAATAATAATAATAAACAAAAACAGAGACATGAGTGACAACAATTCAAAGTGTCATCATTTGATTGCCAAAATGCCGGCAGCAACAAAACAAGAAAAGCCTAAAAGTGAAAAGCAAATTTATGTATGACAAATACAAGCAAAATGTTTAGATAGTTTATGGCTTGAAATGCGTAAAAATTAGACAAGTGAAAGTAGGCAAAGCACAAGTGGACGAAATGTTTATTTGATTGTTTGTTTGTTTCATTGTTGGAGATGGGCAAATGTGTAGGAAGGTAAGAGTTTGCGAAAGGGTTAAGAGAAGCCAAATATCTTGAAAATGCAAACGAAAACGTTTGTGAGTATTTAAGAGGACGTAAGCAGCTAATAGCAGTAAAGGAGTCATTTAATGCTTTGTTAAATAAATAATTGTGTGTGTTGAAAGAAGAGAAAGTGAACCCACTTTCTCAAGTTGAATTGGCGCTCAAGGAAAGAGTGCACAGAGAGCATAGAGATTACGGCTGGAAATTGGCAATGAGATGAGATATTTGGGCCTTTGAAAGTCGTGAAGTAAGCCACATGAGGAACTGACTTAATGCAGTTCTGATGTGCGCTCTTTGCCAACTGCACAGCTCTCTTTCTTTCTCTGACTATAGTGCGAGAAAATTGAGAGTGTCCTGTGTGTCCATTGCTCTCTGTTGCCACAACTCTTTCAACATTATTTGAATCAGTTAAGTGTCCGTACCTTAGCTCCGGACAGCTGCTCTCTTTGGCAAAATGCAGCCACAATGAGTGCGCAGCACGTGTTCTGGCAGGTTGTGTCTGGACGTGTGTGTGTGTGTGTGGAGTTGATGCCCGTTGGAAGCGAGCAGCTGGAAGCGGCCGCAATGTTGGAGTTGAAAAGCTTGCGGCAACTAGCACAACAATGAGCTTCCGTGAGCGCATTGCTACGAAACAGCTGTCAGGAATAGTAAATGAGACACACACTGCCAGTGGATAAAGCCGATTTGATGTCACAACGAGGTGTTTATGTTTCATACAAAACAAAAGCGAAAAAAATGAAACGCAACAACAACAGCACAGCGACAGTACACGACCTACGAAAAAGTAGGATAAAAGCTCGACGAGAATTTTTGCGTGCGCAGTGCGCATGTCCTGGGCAAATAACTTGCAAAGGATATGAAAATTCCAGCTGTCAGTTGCTGGTGCTGGACGCGGCCGCTGTCGGCAATGTGGCGAGCAACGACGACGAAAACGACGATGCCGATGTTGACGCGGGGCGAGCGGCGCACAGTCGAGCGGCGACGCTTGGCGTTGAAAATTCCATAGCGCTGAAGTTCGAAGTTGAACGGGCGTGCACCAGGACTAGTCTACGGTGAATACTCGTTGAAAGCTGACAGCGAACGCGGCAGCCGTGTGGATACGCGCATTATTCAGGAGCATTTTTTTCTCGTCCTGCCCCAACCCCCGCGTATGTGAGTGCGTGTGTGAGTGCGTATGTAGGCGCGCGCGTGTGTGTGAAAAGTGTTTTGCGGTGCGTCGAAACTGGCCAGCGAAATTTGCACAAATACTACGCGAAAATTTGGCGAAAAATTATTTACGAAAATTGTGCACGGAACGGGTTAAGGCGCAGCCACGCACAGGAAAAAATTTCGATAATCCAGCAAAAGCCACGAGTTATTGTCACTGAATTTGGTGTTGTTTTCACGTGCGAGCGTTCAAGACGCACAACGCAGGAATTGAAGAGGCAGACAAGGTAGAAGAGTCGGTGGTTGTATCCTTGTTTATCCTTGAAGCGTGTACGCGCTGCTGGGACAAAGTCACATCGTGTGTGTGGCGTTGTTGTGCGTAGTGAAGTGCAGTGGGGTGCAGTGAAGCGCAGCGTGGCGGCTTCAAGTAGTTGTGTGTTGTTTTTGTGGGCGTGTACGCAGTGGGCGCAGTGTGTGCAAGAGTCACGAAGAATTTATGCGCCTGAAATACTTGACACGCTTTGCTGTGCCACACACGAATGTGAACGCTACGCTTTGGCGTTTTGGCGCTGAGCAAAAACTGACTGACGTTGCCGTTAACGTTGTGCACACAATTTTTTTCATTCATTATTCAGAAGGCAGCCAACTACAATACAACAACCAGAAGAAATGAAACTCACACCCAGCAACAACAACAGCAACAATAAAAAAAAATAACAGCAAAACTAGCAGCACAACAAATTTCATGCAAAGTAGAAAAAAAAATTCGCACAGTGAAAATTAACAAAAACAACAGCCGCCAGCGAATTTGAATGCGCTCACGCTGACAGAAAGCTAACCTAAATATTCACGCCACAAGTCAAAAGTGTCATTGCCATCGCTTTGCAGTATTTGGCACAGTGACAGCGTAAATATTTAAAAAAGCACTCCTCCCCCCCCAAAAAAAAGAAAGAGAAAAATTTCAAGAAAGTAGAATAAGAAATTGTGAAAATTTGTGCAATAAAATTGTAAAAATTGTGAAAAAAAATTTAGCCGAAACTTACAAAAATTTTGTGCAATTTGCAAATTGTTAAAATAAATAAAGAATTTTTTTCTTGTAAAATCAATCAGATGACAAAGCAAACGTGACTCAATGCAACTACTAACACAAAAAATCCATTAAATCCTGCATGTGTCACACTTATAAAAAAATAAATACAAATAATAAAATAAATAATCACAGCGAGTGCGCGTCACATGTGTTTTGCCGGCGCTAAAAGTTGCCACTGTCTCCTTGTTGCCGCATACGGCTCAGTGTCTGTGTTTTTATGAGTGTTTGTGTGTGTGTGTGTGTGCTTGTGTGTGCGTCTGTGAAAAGTCACTGCCAAGCGCCGTAGGTCCACAGGCTCTCACATAGCACACATTGACGGTGCAAAAGTCAACAACGCACATACTAGGCGTCACTTCAACAACAACAACAACAATAAAACAAATATTCGTAACATCATCATCCTGCTCAACTGCCAGCAACAACAAACATACTGGTTAGTAAATTTTCTTGTTATTTTACTTTGCTTTTGCTTCTTCTTTGTGCCCGCTTTCGCTGTGACTTGTTTCTTATGAATTGAAGTGAAATCGCTCGAGTCGAGTGTGCCAAGTGTTTAGTCGTCGTTTCGCCATCGCCATTGCCATCGCAGTTCTTTTGGTGTGTGTGTGTCACACACATCACAGAATTTTCGCCTCCAATGTTTTCTCTCATACACACACACACATACGCGTCTACGCGCAACAAAGGCGCGCACTTGTGTCCTGCCTTTGTTTCTGAACGTGTGAATGTTTGTTTGTTTCTTTGTGTGTGTGTGTGTTTGCTGAACTGATTTTTTGTTCTGTACTGTTCTTTATTCTCAACTTCACCTTCGCACTCGTTTTTGCAAATGTTTCATTATTCAAGTCCAGTTTTGCTGAGGCTTCAAGCGAAAAAGGATACCAGGCAGCGATCCGAAAGAGTCAACATTGGCACTGTACATATGTGTGTGTTTGTGCCAATGGCTTTCTGTGTGCATTGTCCTGTGTTCCTCAAATTGAGCCAAGTTTAGTTTTTGTTTAATATTGCTATGAAAAATGAAACTACTTAACTGACCGATTCCCATTTAATCATAAAACTCGACATGGTAACAATTGCATATTTTTTGACAAATTTATATATTTATGTATTCCGAGCATATTTTGACAATTTTTCAAGTATCGATTATTGAATTTTATCACGAAGCCTTAAACAGTCAACAGTTTGTTGCATCGTTTAGAGGAAAAAATTTGGTTATTGGTTGGTAAAGCTTGTTAAATGGACACAAACTTAGGAATGAAATGTAAATGAAATGGAAGGAAAATAAAGGGAAAGGACAGAGAAGAAAAGGAAAGGAAAAGAAAAGAAAATGAAAGGAAAGGAAAGGAAAGGAAAGGAAAGGAAAGGAAAGGAAAGGAAAGAAAAGGAAAAGCAAGGAATCAATCATAAACTGTCTGATATTTACATCAGCTGCTCACAAATTCGAACCACTTTGTACAAGGGGTTTTATTTCTTTCTTCATGATTTCTTTAAATTCATGTTATAACTGGAAGGTGAGGCTTTTGTTTTTCTTCACATTAAAAAAATGTATGTTTTATTTGCATACAAATCTCTTTTTAATAATCGCTTAAAATTTCCTTATAATCCGTAAATCCACAGCTAAGCGATTTACCTAAAAAATTTCATCAAACCTTTTGAAGATTTTAATTTTAACTTCCAAAGTTAAAAATATAATTTTTTACGTTTAATCGACATTTGAGTAATGTTTTTTTAATTTTTAATCGAAACTGAGCCAAATGTTTACATACGTAATAATCATTCACGAACGTGCGGCCAAACATTGCCAATTTGGAGATTCGCATTTTTTATTTAATTTGTGTAAGCAAAATGAACACCAAAACAGGGAGAGAAAAGAAGGATAAGAACAGAACAGAAAAGAGAAGAAAAGGAAAATGCTCGCAAATTTCACTTTTTGAATTAATCGCCATTTTTGGTATCAATTACCCCTTTGTGAGCCAGTTCGAATTTTAGAGCATTCAATGCCATGAAATATGAAGTTTGAATTTCTGGAAGATTCGACTTTGTAAGAGTTCGAACTTGTGAGCGTCTACTGTATGACTTTTAACACTCTGCGACACAACTATTGATCCAAATCTTCAGCAAGGATACATTTTTGAAACGACTTTACTGACCAATTGTGGTGTTGAAAATTCAAAATTTTAGTCATAGATTTGAACTCATATTTTTTCGTTGGCGAAGCGCAAATATGTAAATAAATAATTTCATTAAAATAATTTTTTTAAATGTGTGAGTCTTAAAAATTGTTTAGTCCTTTTAAGTGGACATTATTGCATCAAAAAAATGCATAACTGAGAATGCCATATTGCTATGAATGATCTCTTGTTTCATGCGTAAATATATAAACTTTTGAATGGGTCTCGACAAAAGTGATTGTTTGTTGCACAGTGTTGTACAATAAACGTATTTTGCGGTAGTTTAGTTAAAAAATGTTGATTTAGATTCAAGTTTTTTATTTAATTTCAGTTGACTTAAGCATTACTTTCAAAGTTTATGAAGCCGAATGTTAGGCACTCTAAAACCATTTATAACTAAAAAATGTTGGCTGAGTTTTTAGACTACTTTACTTCTACTTAAGCTTTCTGAACTAAACATTTTAAGAGGCATGTAAGAGACAAATTGTTTGAATATGTTTTAGCCTAAATTTTGCTTGCAATTATTCGAAAGAAACCTGTTGCAAGTTTTCTGGTTGAAGGTGGACAAAGTAAGGTTTTGAGAAGCTTCTGAATGTACTGCAAGCTGCCTGCTTATACAGAATAGGGTTCGATTTTATTTTCAAAACAGCTGAGTGTTATGAACATTGAGTCAGACGTTGATTGAAAGAACTGTAATGAGACTGACGCGGACAATGCGGTACAATTTCTCTGAAGATGTGCTGTTCTATATTAGATTTCTGATTTTGAGGGAAAATGAAAGGAACAGCTCCGTCTCGTCTGTCATCTAAAATTGTTGTAGTATTTTATTGAAAGAAAATTGTAAATAAACAAACACTGGGCCGTTGGGGAGAAATACTGGAATTGTATGAATTCTAAAGGAATCGAAATTTCAAACAACTGTAATTTAAAACTAGGAAATGGACACCAAGGAATTTAACTAAATATTTTTAAATACACTTCTTGGTTTTTTATTCATGTAGACAAATATTTATTTATTATAATCGCTGCTATAACTCTTTGAAAATGTGAGCATCAGTTGATTGATAAATTTTTTCAATTTTTAAAGGAAACGTATACAATTCATAATTTTATGTTGAAAATTCCCAAATGAATTCTGATAAGGAAATGAAGTACTTAATTTAGACTTATTTAGACTTGCAGTAATGAGTTCAAGTCGAATTTGCAAGAAAGCACACCTTCAAGATATAAAAACGTGGCGAGTGCTGCGCCGACCTTCAGCGAACCCTTGCTCGACCTTTCCATAATACTTATTTTCTTTGGCCTTTTCTTCTTTATTTATTCGCGCACAAAAGACGAAATCAAAACCAAATTAAATGCGAGCGTGGAAAATGGTTTCAATGTTTTTCAAAGGATAAGAAAATGCAAAAATAATTAATTTAATTTGGTGCAGCTTTAGTTCATTCATTTCTGTGCGCTATGTGAGCGATTAGACAAAGATTATGGACAATGTTTGCTTTGATGCTTGCGAGACAGTTTTCATTTGAAAATTGTAAAGCTTTCGGAAATCACAGCAACTGCGGCAATAGGTTGTTCAGAGTCTTTAGTTGCTTAGTAGTGCAACAAGTGCGGTGGCTAGATTGTTCAGATCTTACATTCAATCAGTTACGTCAACATTGATAATTGCAAAGAGTAACAGAAATTGTATGAGGACCCTTTAGTTTTGCAATAAATATGATAATAATAGATGTATGTTATGAATTTGTGCAGTTTTTTTCACTTTTCATGCTGATTGCATACTTTCAGGGATAAATAAAATATATTTCGTTTAAAAATAGGTGCATAGACTGCTTTTCAAATTGAATTATTTTCTGAAATCGCAGGATATCGGAGGATGTGTTTATATTTTTCGACAAAGAAGGAATGCTTCTTAAAATTAAAAAAATCCAGGAAGATACTTTCACACACTTTTTAAATATTTTCCTCTAAGTTTTGCCAATTTTCAGATTTTTGATTTTGAAAAATATTTTAAATTAAACGTAAAGTAGAAACCTCAGCTTTGCAAATTTTGAGAAAACAGTAAAAACAAAAATACCTCAATCAATTCTAAATCTACATTGAAAGTTTTATGAACTTCTTACTAACCATTACTTTTTACGATTTTTTTTACTTAATAGACTAAAAACCCGAAAACATGTGTTTAAATTTTTTTGTGAGAAACGTTTCGACTTTGAGCAATTAAAGCGAAAAAAAGCTTAATGTCACCGCACTTTTAAGATAAACCACAAAAGCACAAATAAGAGTGTTTCAGTCAGTTCAGAGCGACGTATTCTTACTCCAATGACCTACAACAACATTAATCAAAAGTCTCGGTACGGTCTAAACCATTTGATAACTGCCAGTTTTTTATTTCTCCCGCTTGCGACATAAAAATAAACTGCAAAGTAAATTAATACAAGATATAAATAAATGCATTTATAAATAAATTTAAAAAAAATTAAAATATATTAAATAATAAATTAATAAAACAAAAATTAAATTTATTAAAAAATAAATCAATAAATATCCACAATGGAATGGAAAATCATTTATATATAAATAATAATATAACAAATAATAAATTAATAAAATAAAAATTAAAAATATTAAATAATAAATTAATATATATCCACAGTGGAATGAAAGGCATGAAAATCTTCATAAATTGCCACATTATTTTTGTTAATATCAAACATTCCCTTGTTTTTCATACCAGAAGCTCTAGGTTCGATTCCTAGCTCGGGTTGGTAAAACACTCGTCTTCTTTTATTGCTATCCATAAAATTTAGATGATAACGAAGAAGTAATGGCAAAAACCTCCAAGTGTGAAAGGAAAACTGCGAACTACCAACCACCGTTCGGACTCGGCATTATACTGTAGGTGCCCTTCCCCTGTTCGTTTAAAACGGGTGGTATTTGTGGTAACACAATGGACTCACACAATGTGTCTCGCACACAGGTAGCCACGCTAACTTAGACTAACCTATAAATTCTTAGCTAAAACACCAGCAGTTCTTATACAAAATTGCATGCTTTTCTTCACTGATTCAAGAGCTTCCATGACAGCCAGAGCGAGACCTAGTATTCTATTACAAATGGCCGACTACGGGTTCTCTCCCAGCAGTAAAAAGGATAATCCTTGACTACCCCTTCTGGATCACAGGATTACTCAACATTGCTTAATTATTGCTTACCAATTGATATCAACTATTCTACACTCAAAGGTTTCTCTTTTTCCAGTGAGCAAAGAGCTGCCGAAAGAAAAAATATATGGCTGTAGTTCGTCCAACTCAAACTAACCCAATAAACATCAAAAAAATATTTCTCCAACGTTTGAGATTTCTATGATTCTCAAGTTGAGAATCAACATAATTCTCAACTTGAATTACAACATTTTCTCCAACATATGATTTCAACTTGAGAAACAGTGGAGTTACACTTGAGAAAATTTGAAAATATTTTGTATGTGGCAATGTTGCAATTGAATTCGCGAAAATGTATGTCTGGTAATGCTTGTGAATCATATGATTTAAATTATTCGACAAAATTTTTTAAAAGTGAAAAGTGCAGTGAAGCTGGAAATAAAATAAAAGGTAAGATAAAAGGATGCAAAAAATAAAAAAAATAAATAGGGAAGTGAGGCAAGTGGTGGATCTGCTGTCGGAACGCCCAAATACTGGGGAAGCTTTGGCACCGGGGCCGTCGACAGCAGCTGCCCGCCAAAATTCCCCAATTTTTTGTAGTGAAGACGAGGAGACTTTCTCCTCCAGCGATAGTCCAGAAGAGGAACCCTACAAGTTGAAGGAAGAGCTAGCTGCTTGGGCGGTTAGGTTTAATATTTCGAATGCAGCCACAAATAGTCTGCTTGGAATCTTGGGGCAACATATAGGGGGTATTCCAAAAGATGCGAGAACATTAAAATCAACTCCAAAGGTAGCACCAGTTGAGAAAATGGGGTCAGGAGAATATATTCACTACGGACTTGAGGATGCGCTGACCGATTTTCTTACTAAAAATTCATATAAGTCGCCCGAAATTAGTCTCAATACTAATATCTATTTCTACTAATATCTATCTACTATTTATTTTGATCTCTCTTGGAAACTTTTGATGCGAAGGCAGATTCGGAATCAGCAAAAAAGTTGCATTAAATATAGTAGATTAGAGATTTGTGAATTGACTGAATATTTAATATTTTATTTCATTTTATATATTTTGTTATTTTCAAATTGTATTTCATTTTATATGTTTTGTTATTTTCATTTATATCCTTTGATTTTTAGTAATTTTAATTAATCCTTGTAATTTGTTTTATA